>OY747711.1:24081413-24681413 GCA_963556495.2 Valencia hispanica
ACCTTTACCTAAATAGTTACACTGTTGCTCTCAGGGTTACACTTTACACAACTGGTTTGGCGCACAAATCACGACTCGGGTAAAAACGCCGTTTCGCCTCTTTTGCTCATGAACAGAAGGACAGTCACCGCGGATTTTAGTCACCTCAGTTCGGCCTCTTTGCTCGGAGACTCTGACTTTTCATCCTCGGAAAGTTTAAGTTTCTTTGCTTTGGGTTCATCAGAAGCCATGGCTGCTGGGACCGAGCACGTTTCAGTCACCTTATGGAAATCGGTCATGCTATCTATTGGCGTTCAATTTAACCCTGAGTAGAGACTCGCAGGTTTCAATGGCTAAAAGTTCCATAGTTTTGAACTAAGCAACAAATTAAGTTAATATTTATACACAGGTTGGTTTAAATAAAACCGTAAGAAGTACATGATTTATTTTATTGTGTCTGCGTATTTAATTACTTACAAAAGTAAGTTGGGAGTACACGCTAAAATGAATTATGTTTCCGTTCAGAATAGAACATTTAAATGCAACTCTAAACATGTGGGGCTTTAGTATTGGTTTAAAAGAACTCAGTTTTCGTTTTTTTTCCCCCTCCAAAATGTAAATGAACTGTAAGTACATTTAAGCCACCTTAATGCATCAATAGACACGTTGTGTGACCACTTGGTGTGAAACTGTGTTTATGAGCTTCAAAACCACAAAACTACTTCAAAAAGTTTAATAATTAATTCACGGAACTAAATCTGTGTATTTGCATGCAAGAAAATGGTCCTAAAAAGAAAAGTAGTGTTAAGCACCTACAAGACTTTACTCAGGGCTTCATCCCCCGACTGCTAAACATTGTAGCTGTCCACAAATGGTGCCTGATTATAAAGGAAGGGGAAAAAAAATCTTCACTCCAGTACACCCTCGTTTTTCCAAGCTGTGGAATCACCAAAGTAATATTTGAGCACTTTACTAAAATTAGGTACGTTTTGTTTTGTGACTTTGACAACTTTTACACGTCACCCAGGTGTGTTTACGTGGGCAAACATCTGCAGGCATCAAATCTTGTCGGCACAATCAGCTGCAGTTAGCAGGTAAACTTTGCACAATCTGACAACTTTCATTTTAATGTATTTTATTTAAAGCTTCCGAGTAATTATGACACTTGTAAGTGTCCGGTTATGTGATCTGTAAGAGTAAAGTTGGTAAACATGTGCGAAGTGTCCACAGTCACATTGCTAACCAGACCGTGAAGTCAACTGATGTGAAAGTTAATTTTTCAGACTTGCAGGAAGTAAATGTCGCAAACATTTTTAGAAAATAACATGTTGCGTTTAACAATTTGAGGAAGTTGCTTTAAAATACTCGATAAGTTATATATATGTTAATCTACTGGTGTTGTGGTTGTCTGCTGCATTTCTTTTTCAGTAGCAGACCAACAACAATCACCTCATTCTTGTTCCAGCTGAGATGATCCACAGCCTGTTTCTGATCAGCCACTCTGGAGACATCTTCCTGGAGAAACACTGGAAGAGTGTCATTAGCAGGAGTGTGTGTGACTACTTTTTTGAGGCCAAGGAAAAGGCAGGGGACCCAGAGAATGTGGCCCCTGTGCTGCAGACCCCACACCACTATCTCATCTCTGTCTACAGGGGCAAACTCTTCTTCCTCTCAGTTACCCAGACTGAAGTCCCCCCTCTCTTTGTCATTGAGTTCCTGCACAGGGTGGCAGATACCTTTCAGGTGGGAATTTAAACTATCTAGCTGGGAGTGGTGTTTAAAAGTTATTTTTTATTAAATGTGGCTCAAATTAGTTGCCATTAGCCTTGGGCAATTTATCTGTTAATTTCCAGGTATAAAAAGTGATCAGAATATTTTATTTTGGCTGTTGATACACACTGCCTGTCAGGTGGTTGTAGAAAGGCTCTTTCGCTTATAGATAAAATACAAATTTGTTTATCTGGAAATATAACTGGTTAAAAAAGACACAGACAGTCATGCTGAGGAAACTAAGAGTGCTACCCATCACTCATAAAAAAAATTAAAAAAACACTTTAAAACTACAGTTGGTAATTACCAGTGGCACTTCTGTTAAGGCTAATTAATCAGCTGATATCAATTTGTTGTACTCGTTGTGTTTTTTTGTTGTTTTTTTTTGTTTTATAAAGAGCAGGGCAGCTAAACAATCTATTATTCTACGCACTAAGCTTTTGTTTAGCCTATATTTCTGTCTTCAAAATAATAAGAAATAAATGCTATAGGTAATGGTAATATAACTGTAATGAGCAACGTGTAAGAATATTTTTTCAGCAGTATGAATAGTTGTTGCTCTGTTTATAAAAAAATAAAAAGATATACCGGTAAATCACTTATAAGTTTGATATTTTTTACTAAAGGTTTTTAAACTGTGAGAATCTTTCACCAGCCTTTTAAATCTTTTTTTATTCATGATCTTGACAAACTGATGACAACAGTTGCCTGTTGGCTGTTATACAGTGGTTTTATGGTGAAGGCAGTTATGCAAATGTATACCTGTAATTTTTTTTACCTGCCCTCTTTGTTTCCCACGTTATATTAAACATCAGCACTTGAAAATGTCTTTTACCTTGTGTTAACCCTATGTTTATTACAAATATTTATGCACATTAAAACATCCAACTTATTTGCAGCAATGGGCGGATATTGGATTGTAATGTGTAATAACCTCAAGTAGAAAACACTATAGTTTAACTGGGTTTCCACAAAAATATATAACATGATCTAGTTATTTTTATTTTAAATGTAAAAGGAGTGATTGTTCTTGCTGCAGCTAAATTAATATATTTACTTATTTACATAAAAGGTTTTAAAGTTATAATCCCCCAGCCGGGTGGTGAGCATTATCACTCAATCAGATTTCTTTCATAGAGCAATTTTTATACTCACAAGTATAACAAAGTACCTTAGAGATATTTAAAAGCAGATTACATAAAATAAATGACGCATTATACATGATAAATTCAGGAAAGTAAAATAAAAAATAGGTAGATAAATCAAATAAGGATAAGGAACTGATGAAACAAGTGTGTAGCCTAGTTAGACAGCACTGGACATAAATATATAAAGACAGTAAAATAAAACAAACAACCATAAAAATGGTAAATGTAGAAATGAAAAGATACATATTTATTTACATTAAATTACAAATAATGACAAATACAATTTAAACAAATACCGGTAGATTAAATCAAATTTCCTAAAATGATTAGAAACAAAAACATAAATAAAATAGTAAACCTTAACATTTAGTTGGTCCAGTTAAAACCCTGTTTGAATAAATGCATTTTTAGTTTGCTTTTTAAAACGTGATCACACTCAGCTGCCTTCTGGTCTAAAGGAAAGATGTTCCAAATCTGAGGGGTAGAATAAATAAGTAACATAATCCCTCACTGCAAGTTTTAGTTCTCACTTTAAGCATCAACAGAAGACCTTCGGGTTCGGGAGGGCTTGGGGAATTATAGTACACAGATGGTACACAGCAACAGGTGGGGGGAGGGGGAGTGCTCATTTTAATCTAGACTGCATAATGCTGAAAAAAACTCTTGCATCTCTGGCATCTTCTAAGGACTTTTCAACATAAGAACGATATTGCTGATTTTTTTGTTTGTTGTGATTTTGAAACTTTAAGTTGCTAAAACACTGTTACACCTTAATACTGATAACTACCCATGCCTTCACTTCTGTACGTACAAGTGGTCTCTGCCAGGGCATTGCATTTTCCCAAACGTTAGGGGCCAATTCATTGTAAAGCATGCAGAAGAAAACTAATTGGAATCATGTGCATGTGTTTCTATTCATGATGCATAAAATTGTTTTGTTGTGCTTTTCTGTTTTTCAATGAAGCATTGTTTAGGTGTGGTAAACAGGAATTATTCTGCAAACTCATTGTCTATCTTATCTTTCTGTTCTTTGTCAGCTTTGTGTGATTTAATTCAGTTCATTTTAATGATTATGGCTCACAGCTAATGAAAACTGAAACCTAGCATAAACATACAGATGCAGAGTTAGACAGCGACATGAAAAAAGCAAAAACATAATACAATTAAAACACAATAGAAACCCACCCACCCATAAAATAAGAAAATAACTGTAGCAATATTTCTTTAAAGAACCTGCTTCAGTTTTAATATAAAATGAAACCAGTCACAGTTCATTTTCTGTTTTGCAAGTAAGAAATTACACATTAGCCCAGGGGGCTACTCTGGCCTCAGTGAGACATCTTTCCTATTAACAGGATTACTTTGGAGAATGCTCAGAGAGTATGATAAAGGAGAACACGGTGACTGTTTACGAGCTGCTGGAGGAGATGCTGGACAACGGGTTTCCTCTGGCAACAGAGTCCAACGTCCTCAAGGAGATGATAAGGCCTCCGACCATCCTGCGTTCGGTCGTCAATACGCTCACAGGTAATCAGAGGTCAGCTGAGGCGGCAAGCACCAAACTATAAGTAAAATCTTTAATCCTAATTGAGTGCATGGCCTGTTTGTGTTTCAGGAGGTAGCAATGTAGGGGGAACGTTGCCTACAGGACAGTTGTCTAATGTTCCATGGAGGCGGGTTGGTGTGAAATACACCAATAATGAGGCTTATTTTGATGTGATAGAGGAAATCGATGCCATTCTGGACAAATCGGGTAAAATAAATCAGTTTACTTGATTATTATATCATAGAATATATCTGTTCAAGGTTTTTATATATTTCAGGGTATAACCAGCATTGTGTCTTCTCACAGGTACGACTGTTTTTGCAGAGATTCAGGGTGTGATTGAGGCCTGTGTGAAGCTCTCTGGGATGCCTGATCTCACCCTGTCCTTCATGGTGGGTTCAATTTCCTTTCAGCATAAATTAGTGATCAGCTTGTTATATTTACCACAGTGTATCCTTAACTCAGTTTTTGATGCTGATATATTTCTTTTTTTTTTTTTTTAAGAATCCTCGACTTCTTGATGATGTGAGTTTCCACCCATGCGTGCGTTTTAAGCGCTGGGAGTCAGAGCACGTCTTGTCTTTCATCCCGCCAGATGGAAACTTCAGGCTTATGTCGTATCATGTCAGCTCTCAAAAGTAAGCAAGTTATGCTTGCAAAACCATCCATCCCCCTTGAATTTTTCCATATTTTGTCACAAACTAATATTTTTATGTGATACACTAACGAGAGTGCATTATTGTGAAGTGGAAAGAAAATGGTTTAAAAAAAACTATAAATAAAATTCAGACAAGTGTGAGTGCCACTTTTAGTCAGCTCTCCCTGAGTCAATACGTTATGTGATCGCCTTTTATCGAAATTACAACTCCAAGTATTTTGGGTAATGTCCAGCCTTGAACATCTAGAGGCTAAATTTTATTCTCCTCAAGCTCAGTCAGGTTGGATGGAGAGCGTCTGTAAACATCAATTTTAAAGTTTTGCCCTGTTTTTATCCCCATCTAGCACCTTACACAGTGGATAAGTTGGCCAAAAAGTTAACCTAATTTCATTGAAGGGTATTAAAGTAAAAGAGGGTTAAAATATTTTCCCAGAACACCTTTAGATTCTTTTTGGTAACAAAAATGACTGCTGTTATTTTGTGTTGGTCCATCATTATAATCCCAATAAAATATAGAAGTTTGTGTTTTAAATATGATCAAATTGAAAAACCAAAATTCAGTGTGTGTGTGTGTGTGAATATTTTTGACAGGCTCTGTATTGGTTAATTTCTAGTGTTGTATAAATGAAACACAGGCGGTCCTCAGATTTTTTTTTCTTGATATTAACAGAACTGGGACATTAGATTGGTTCAGTGTGGAATAATTTACAGGTTGTGCCTCATGAATGTTTTTAGTGCATTGTAAAGAAGGTTATTTTTAGAATGTGCTGTTATGTGTAAATCCAGTAGAAAGCCTGGGGATTTTTCTGCAGTGAACAACCAGAGTCCACACTTGTTACTGACTGAGGCCTACTCTGTGTCTGTTTCCTGTCTCAGTCTTGTAGCCATCCCAGTGTACGTGAAGCAGAACATCAGCTTCTTAGAGACAGGTTCTTGTGGTCGTCTGGACATCACAATTGGGCCCAAGCAGACCATGGGGAAGACGGTGGAGGGCTTGATGGTCACTATTCCAATGCCTAAATCTGTGCTCAATGTCAATCTCACAGCCACTCAGGGAACCTACACCTTTGACTTAGGAACCAAGGTAATCAGCCAGCAACATGGCCTTTCTAACTAGTGACACACAGTGAAGGGTAATTGACTTTAATGTCCTAACAGTGTTTCACATGCTTCTATGTTTTTGCTATGTTTTGAAATACTAGCTGGTAAGATCTCAAACACAACCCTGCTGCTTGATGGCCTACATATGTTGTCATGTTTATTTGCTGCCCTGGTAAAAATGCATTAAAGTTGTTCAACCTTTTTTGCAGTAGCACAAGCTTACACTGATACGTTTACACAAATCTGATCTTTAATTTGGGTACATTTATTTAGTGGTGAATGAGACCATGTAAAGAAACAATAGTTTTTTAAATATAATATCTTATACCACATTTTGGTGGAATCCCTAGTAATTTCCACCACATAAATCTAACTGAAGTTCTTGTTTAATTGTTAGTGTGTTTAGAAATTGGAGTATAAGTTTGACATGTGACTTGGGTGAAACAAAGGATGAGTATGTAGAAAAAGCACCTCGTGCCTACTATTAAGTAGGAGAGGGGGTCTGTTATGCAGTGGTCCTAGTTCTCCTTCAGAGGCCCTGGGAACATTGTTAGAGCATATGGTTTATTTATTTATTTTACTGAAAAACAATGACCTCTCTAAAGGATGTTTTTTTACTCTATAAATAAATGTTTTCTAATTAAAGACTGGATTTTTCAGAATGAGATTAACCTGCTGCAATAAAATAGGAATATGTGGAAAAGCATTTTACACATCTTTGCCAGGGGTGCTAGTAATTTTGGAGGGCACTGAAGCATTTGGAAATATATCAATGGCTCCTCAGTGCAGATGTTAAAACCAGGTGGTGAGAAAACGAGCAGCATTTTGTTGTATTATCCCGACTATAAGCACATCTTGTGTGGTAGGAGCTGCTTTGGGACATCGGGAAACTTAACCCCCAGAAGCTCCCGAACCTGCGAGGAAGCATCAGCCTGCAGACAGGCGTCCCAAAGCCTGAAGAGAACCCCTCACTCAACATTGATCTGAAGATACAACAACTCGCCATATCAGGTAACGCTCAAAGACCAGCGGAAACTAAAATCGACCTATTACCGAAGTCTTATTTACATTTTTATTTCTCTAAATGGTAAAAAAAATTTAATTGTAGACAAAATCTGTATGTCCTCTGGAATAATATGGATTATTATGTTTTTTTCAGGTCAGAAGTAAGAAAAAGAAAAGATGTTTAATAAAAATTCTTGTTTAAAAGTTCATTTATTTCTCCATGTTCTTCCATCCTTCTTGGGTTCAGTTTTTGCAGGTTTCATATCTAAAGTCTGACCACTTTAGAATTAATAAGCAAATAATCTTTAAAAATAGGCCCAAAGGACTGAAAACCTTTTTTTTAAATAGGGAAAAAATATATATAAACAAATTTTGTGCTTTTATTTTAAATGCTTAAAACTGTAACTTTGCTCAAATTTGTATACACTGTTTGTAGTTTGGTAATCCTTAAGAAATTGTTTAATATAATTTTAATTTATATTATATTATTATATCTAAAATTGCTAAGCTAAGCAAGAACTGTCAAAAAATGACCCACTGAAACCAAATTTATCTTAGCGTAAACTAAACAAAGATGGCGCTTGTTTTACTATATATTATGTTTGTTTTTTTCCTGCTATACAGTGGAGTTATGAAAAACTCTGTCCTTTTTAAAGGGTTTAAATCCCTAAAATATAGTTAATAGTTGATTTAAATGTTTCAGGTTTAGGTAGTTCTAAAAGACTGACTTATTTTAAAGTTAAACAAATATCAACATGCAATATTTTGTTGCGGATTTTGAGAAGCTTTTTTTTCCTGGGACTTCAGAAAATAATATGCATCAGAGTTGTTATCAATCACTTAATTATCTCAGGCCCTAATAAGCAAACACTCATTGAAATGTATTTTATGGAAATAACCGTAGGATTTTAAATGACCTCTTAACGACTGAAGTAGCAGTAAATTGGTGTTAATGAATGTACAGTGGCATCTCTGTTCCATCATTTCTGAATTGTTGTCTCCACCTCTTTTCGTCAGGTCTCAAAGTGAGTCGTCTGGACATGTATGGAGAGAGGTACAAACCATTTAAAGGAGTCAAATATCTGACTAAAGCGGGAAAATTCCAGGTCCGGACCTGAGTGAGGGTGGAAAGGTCAGCATTCCGATGTACCAAACAGGGAGTGGGGGTTATCACACTGCCGAGTCAGCAACAAGTCTTACATATCCACACCTGCATTGTCAATAATGAACACCTCTGGATTCTAACAGCTATTTATTATACCATACAAACCATGTTTGGTTTTGTATTTTAGATAAAGATGACTGAATAACTGTGGCTTGTAAAGGGACGCCTTAAAATTAATGTGATTTCCCTTGCATGTTTGGTTTAAATGTGCTGCATCATATGGAAGATTTTCTATTTGTTGCATCACTTGATATATATGCACGTATATTTCTATATCTAACATGCTCAAAATGTTGCAGAAGGGGAATATTTCTGCTTTAAATATGCTTACATGCAATTCTCTGCCTTGCTTTTCATGACAACTCTGAACCTCAACAACACAATCTGCAAGCTGCCTGAGAGTATGAAGGAATGTTTTTGAAAAAGTTTTACATATTACAAGGTAGCCCATTTTATATGTTTATTTCCGATGAAATGTTTGGGGGGAAATGTATGCAATGCCGACATTCTGAATGGTTGCAATGCAAATATTTTTTACACACATTCAGCATTTATTTCAGTGACCTTGCAAGACAGTTCAAGAGCTCTTTAAAGCACACACTACAGCACAAGATGCATGTTTAGGAGACGTGAGGGAAGTATGTTAAACATGTCTTATTTAAGGTACACTGTAAGGTGTGACATTGGGAAGGTATGGGTCAAATTTAGTTATTCGGATATTTTTTGGGTGTAACTTTAGAAACTTCACATGATATTGAATGCAACTGTTTTTCTGAGCACATAATTTATAGTCAATAGCAGAAAAAAAATCCTATTTAATAAAATAATGTAAGAACCTGTAAACCAGATGCCTTATTGTACAATTTTTAAAATCCTTTGTGGGTTTAGTTGTCTTTGTATCCAAGCTGCCAGATTTGTTTTACGTTTGAAGATCCTTTCTTGGTGCATTTGCATTTTTTCCTGCTATTTCTGTGTCCACTTTTATCCCAAATTTTAAAGAGGACCTTAGTTCAAAGCTCAATGTTAACAGTTATGAAGCAAATCTAATAAATTACCTTCTAATCAAGTGCCACAAGTTACTCTATTTGTTTTTGTTTGTTAAAATGACTTATCTTTTGAATGCATTTTCTGTAAAGCAGCTAATGCTGTTATTCAGAGACAATGAATTTAGTAAACATTGCACATCACACTGACATCTGAGGCTGAGCGGAGCTCTGCTTTTGTGACCTCACTACTTTTATGCATAAAAACATATGGAAGTCGACTCTTGTTTTCATTATAGTTTTTATTCTTTCAAGGCACAGCAGATGTTGGCAGGGCTAGAGGCTATCAGAATACATTCAGTGTGTGGATTAACAACTATAGCATACAGCTCCACACCCTGTGGCTCTGAGAGGAGCCTGTGATGACTACATGTTCAGTATGCCCCTCCCCCAAAAAAACAAAAGGGGGAAAAAAACAGTTAACAGTCTGTGCTGCAATTCAGTACTTCAGCCCTGATCATTCCAGGGACAGCTCAGTAATACTGTTAAAAAGAGACTACACACAGACACAGAGTCTCAGTGCAACATATACATTACCCAGCCGATGTTAAAAAAAATCTGTAAATGGAATGAAAATATGCATTTACTGCTTTACTTGTAAGTACAGTTCTGGTTGGAAATTTCCATACACTCATCCTGGGCATAAATGCCATTCATTTTTTGTCATTTAATGATTCCTTTAATATATACTTAAAGCAGTTCCAAAGATCTGACCCAAGTTGCCACTGTCAGATTCAGGGAACTGGTAAGGATGTTCAAAAACAACCCAGGAACCGTCAAGCCTACCACGAAAACTGCTGTAACACCAGCGCAGGTTTACATCAACTAAGAGGAAAGAAAAAAGCACCTGCAGCATCAACACTTTCAAGTCAGATGTTTTCTGAATCAAAAAATGAAGAGACGACTGAATTGTTTGGACACAAGAAGAATGTTTGGAGGAGTTAATGTCATGCTTATAAATCAAAAAATAGAACGTATTATACACTCAAACTTGTGCATCTGATTATTTCAAAAGCCATTAAAGTTCGTTTGCTACTCTAAAAACAAAAAGACCAGATCAAATAAATAATCCAAAGCCTATAAAGGACATTCATGTTGATGAGTGCAACTAAACTTCTGACCGGATCTGTATGTGACATCAGTTTTTCTTTCACCTTCTTTTAAATCATAAATAACACTGCTAACAATTATTTAAATGTATGTTTAACTCTTCAAAAATATATATTTTGTTGCTCTGGTTATCACAGAACTAATTCTCAAACCACCGGGGTCATCTAAGAAATAAAAATAAGAGTTGCATCAGAGAACTCGGACTGGGACGGCTGGGGAAGACTGTATAAAACTAAGTTTGTTGTAAATCTGTAAATCCCAAACAGTTCAACTGTTGCACAATGCAGCCACAAAAACCTACGATTAGATAAAAATTGCTAAGCAGAGAAAACATTCACAAACCTTATATTTTTTTGCTAGAAAGAAACAGATATCAACCATTACTACAGTACCTCTAATGAGACTGATCTGCATTCGTTTGTAATAACCTGGATTTTGAGTGTTTAAAGACCTCAATGAGGCTTGTAAGTAATGTAAAACAAATCCTTTGGCATCATTAAATGTAAAAGTTCAATAAAAGTAAACATAGTCAGCTAAACTCCACTGTCACACAAATCAATACTGTCCTCTTTTTAGATATTAAAACGTTTAATTACCCTTTAATTTTTAAATCCACAAGATCTTTTAGTTACTAAAGTATAAACATCATCAGTGACAACAGTGATGATGCACCTCTGTTGATATAACAGGTTTTTCAGATAATTGAAAGTAAACATGAAGCTCACTCAAGACTCTACACTTTAGTATCAAACTTGGTGAAAAATGCAGAGTATCATCCATGAAACCGATAATTATTGTATATACAACATACATTACGAAACAGTGACGGAAAAAATGGCAAATTTCACACATCCTCAAAGTGTTAAGAGTCTTCATGTCGGAATTTGCCTTTATAAAATAGAATATGCAAAAAATATATACCTAGGATTTAGATAGTCTCATAACCCAAAATACTAAAAATATATATTAAAAAGTCTCCTGATAAACTTATCTTTCCACAGTTAAGGATAAAAGAGAGCCAAGCTAGATTCACACCAATAAATGAAACCTGCATGATAACAAATCAAAGATTCCCACCTAAAACTAGAGTGGAGATTGGCTCAAAAGTCCTGCAGTTTCTTCTTGAGGCGCCTGTTCAAAATGAGAGCGCACGTTGCTACTTTTACTCAGCGAGAGCAGGTAAGTTCATTGGTACCAGGGGGTCTTGCGCACCCAGCGGAGGGTGAATCCTGCATCTGTGCGAATCTTGATGGAGGCAGCTTCTGCTTCTCGTACTGTCTCCTTTACAGACTGCATCAAATTCTGGGCATTATGGACCAACATCTCTGTAGCCTGGAAAGGAGAATAAACAAAGAAGTAGCCATTAGTCAATATGCAAAAACCTTGAAACATAATTAAAATAGTCTTTACTTGCTTTTAAATGTCCATATGTAGAAACTGTAGATTACTCTCACTGATCAATTTATTTGTAATGGTGGGGTGCAAAAGAGCTGGTCATCTTTTTAAGAGCAACTGAGCAGGAATCAGTTTTATGCAAGAAAGCTTTCAAATAAACACAGTCGTAAGTGGAGCTCTTTTTTTTTTAATAACACAGATGTTAATTTACAGGATTGCATATTTTTAAGATAATGTGCTTAAGCAGAATCAGAATTTAATTAATAAGGGATATTCTATGTAATTTATGACCAAAATAATGCACTGCTTGGCCAAAATAAAACATCGCCACCAAAAAGAAAAAAAGGTCGAACACTGGACTCCAATTAGCTTTGCTTACGGCATGCATTCGCTGTGGCGTTGTTTTGAAAAGCTTCTCCAATGTGACAAGATTTATTTATATGCAGTGCTTCATTAATTTCCCCCCAAGATCTTTTATTAATGGCGCACAAACCCTTCTCCAGCAAATCCCAAAGATTCTCAATGGGGTTAAGGTCCAGATTCTCTGGTGGCCAATACATGTAAGAACAATGTCTCATCCTCCCTAAACCACTATTTAAAAATGTGATCTCAATGAATCCTGACATTCTCATTTTAGAATATGCCCGTGCCATCAGGGAAGGAAAAAAATCAATTGAATAACTTGGTCAATCAGTATATTCAAATAGTCAACTGACCTAATTTTTTGGGCTCATAATGTTGATGAACCTAGACCTGACCAGCTCCAATGCTTACTATTAAACATAGTCCTTGTGTTGTTTCTTTGATTTGATTTCACCAAACAGTTAAGTGATCGTGGATCACAATCATTCAGGACACTAGCTCCAAGTTTTTAATCCGTTTTACTCAATAGATTGCCAGAGTTCAGGTATCTTTTGAAGAAAAACAACAAAAATCTAATACCATTTGCCTAAAGTGCTGTTGTGTTATTCTGTGTTACCTGCTCTGACTCCTCTTCACTAATGTTTGTTCGTCCCAGCATGGTAGCTTTGACAGTAGAAAGGATCTTTAGCTGAGTGCTGATGGTGGGAATTCGTTCACAAACCTGGAAATGAAAGGAGAATATAAAAAACTGCAGCAATCCAAGTTTCATTTTAAGGTTAATCTAGGAGTCTCGTCCTGTATGTTTCTTTAAACCAGTCCACTGAGGAGACATTTCATTTACAAAACCAGTTTCTATGAAAGCAGTTCCCTTATGTTCCAAACTTCTACTCTTTTTTTTTTTTTAAGTTTTGCTCATCTGCAGGCCTCATTCAAGTTAAAAATGAAACAAATGATGTTCAATAATTAGTTTATATTAATTACACTTGACAGTATGCTATTTTGGTTTAATAAAGTCCTTCAAAGAAAAACTCAGAAACAAATAGCTGCAAACAAAAAGTTGAATTGTATCTTCTTTTTTAAAATTAATTGGAAGAGCAAAATAATAATAATAATATTTTCCCAGCCAACTTTATAAATTCTAACTATATTTGAAATTTTGAAAAGCAACAATAATGTTTTTTTTTTTTTACTGGGTACTAAATTAACTACTTCAATTAGAGAGAGAAAACAGCTAGGTTTAAAATGTTTCATACCCCTGGAAAAGAATTAACTTTTTTTTTTTAAACCATGAATTTTGTTTCTGATAGGAAATAGGACAGGTATCTCTCAAAAGCTAACAAAACAATGTAAAAAGAGAAGTAGTTTTGATTTAAAAAATGTTACATTTTAGTTCAAATGGACATTTTGAAAATTATTTATACTCTGCAATAATTTAAGGAAAAATCTTTATTGGCATTATAGTTACAAACACTTCACCAGCTCTTTGCATGTTTCAACTGGTTTTCTGCTGATTTATCTTCGGTGATGAGCGCCGAGTCTTTGAGGTAGGGAAGCCTCCCTGCCAGTACCCTATTCTTTAGCTTACAGATTTTCTGGTAAATTCAAGTCACGACTCTGGGTTGGGCACCCCAAAACATTAAAATTATTTTCAGTAAGATGAAACTTGTTGGTAAAAATTAAAAGTTTGATTTAAATCTGAAACAAATCTGCCATGGGTATGAATAATCTTGGGCTCAACTCTATATTTTTACCTGCAACAGGTTAGTCCTGATGCGTCTGTCAGTGCACTGCTTGGCCACTTCCTTAGCCAGCCTTGTCACTTCATCCGATGCCTTGGCGATGTCTTTAGCGCACTGAATCAGTGCTCGCTTGTTTCCGCTCCCACCACGCACCAGCCGAGACATTTCGGCCATCAGCAGAGCCATTCGCTTGGCTGCTGCTATGATGTCGTTACCCTGTGCAGAGAAAGAGAGAAATGGGAAGAAGCCAAAAGAGCTGCAATTAGAGGAGCAGATCATTGTATAACAGCATTCACCATGTATAAGCCATGTCTTATCAAATGTGGAAAAACAAAACAGTGCCTCCAGGTAATGAATGACATGACCAAGACAAGCATCAAATGTAAGGGTGTTTAACAGCCCACCACATGCAGCGTCCCAGCAATTTATGTTTTACAGAGCTCTGCAATTAAGATATGATATACACCTTAAAGATCATCCTGACATCACAGTCAAACTGAGGTTAGTTCATAAGACATGATGCCATGGTGCTGGCATAATTAGTACAAACCTGAAACTATAGGAAGCTGAAGCAGGTTATCATACTTGGTAAGCAGGCAGTTAGATGTCAAAGCTGTATGACCCTGGAGTCTTTAGGAAACTGTCATCCTTGGCCTTACGGGTTGGCCAGAAAAAAACCAGTGACTGGCAGTAACAATAGGAGTGAGACTGAAGTTCCTCCACCAAACCGTTTTATTCATGAACATGTGGAAGGAACAGCCCTTGACTTACTGTGTATCTTTAGAATGGGATCAGCATACCTGTGTGTGTCTGCCGTCTCTGAGCAAAAAATGCAGCAGCAGTGAACCAGCAGCTGCAGCTGGTGAGAGGTGTCCATGGTGGTAGAAGCACAGCTAATAGTTCACGCAGCCACAGTCACTGTCAGCTAAAACTCCAGAGCGTGTTTCTCATCCAGCATGGCCGTGGTCTGCATGCTTGGGTGTGCTGTGCGTTGCAAAAGTATTCATACCTCTTGAAGATTTGCCCATTTTGTCACCATACAACCACATATCCTAATTTATTTTATGTAATAGATCAACACAAAGTAGTGCATATTTTGAAAGTAAAAGAAAATGATACATAGTTTTCGAAATCAAAGTGAAGTGTGCATTTTTTTAAGCGCCTTTTACTCTGACACCTCTAAAGAAAACACCAATTTCTTTCAGACATCACCTAGCAGGGTTAGTTTTTAGAAAAATATTAAAATATTTGAACATCTCACTTTTTAATCCGTCTAAACTGACAAGGAGAGCATCAATCAGAGAAGCAGCTAAGAGGCCCATTGTAACTCTGGAGGAGCTGCCTAGATCCACAGCCCAGGTGGAAGAATATTTGGCAAGACAACTGTTATTTGTGGACTCCACTAATCTGGCCTTTATTGAAGAGTGGTAAGAAGACACACATCAAAAATGATAAATGAGGGCCCAGGCCTAAATTCATTTGAAAATATATTGAGAGACTTGAAAATGGATGTTCTCAGGCACTTTCCATACAATCTTACTGAGCATCTCTAAATATGTCTCTGCTGGTAAGGACATACCCAAAAAGATAGGAGCTTTTACAAGATGGTTCTACAAAGCAATAACTCAAGGGTGGCGAATAAAAATGCATGCCACACTTTTAAGATGTTTTATTTGCAAAAGTAAAAAACAGAAAACTACATATCCCTTTCCTTCCACTTCAGAATTAGAAACTACTTTATATTAGTCTATGTATTAAGTTTTTGGTTGTAACCTCAAAGAAATGACCAACATTTTAAAGGGGTTTGAGTACTTTTACAAAGCATTGTCTTTAAGGGTGCGTGTGTTTTGTGTGAGTGGGCTCAAACAGGACTAGTAGATTCTCCAGCAGTGTCAAACCCTGGAAACTGTGTGTGCGCTCATGGGGATGTACGTGTGCAGACCTTGCTGGACCACTTGCGAGCCTCCTGGTGGAGAGACTGGGCAGCTGCCAGAATGGGCTGATTGACAGGCTGGTTGGACGGCATCATCAGCAGCTCTGGCTCATAGTCATCCTCACCATCAGTAAACTCATCTTCATCATCTACCTCCCTCTCCTCTACTGCCTCCTCATCCTCAGGCTGGGCCAGGCGGGGGTAAGACGAGTGGAGGGGCGGGGGATTTTTGTGGTGGTTGGAGGGAGGGAGGGAGGGAGAACAGAAGGGGAGGAAGGGGAAGAAAAAAAAGGAGGAGGAAGGGTAGAGGGAAGCAAGGGAAAGCAGGTGGAGAGGGAGCATGGGAAAAGGAGGCATTTAGTACAGTATGAGCAGCACTGAATGAAAGAACAGAGGAGAGGTAATTTAAACAAAGCGTGGTGAAAGAACAGGGATAGGGTGGTGAAACGGCACGCAAGGGCACAAACAGCTTTGATGGAAGAGGAAAAAAAAGGACAGAAGAGATCTGAAAGGAGGGCTGCAAGTGCATGATGTGCCTGGGCAGATGGTTGAGTTGACAGTTCATGACGTACAAACAAACAAGGTCTAACTGTACCAAAAATTGCTGTCGGGCATCTTGTTGGTGAGTTTAAGCGTTGAGCAGTGCGGAGGGAAACTGAGCATGACAGAGTACCGTAATGAAAGATCATTTTGTGCACCTGTTTTAGAACACATTTCTCATGCGTGCTGAGGATAAAAAAATGTTTTTTAAAAACTGTTTCAAAGAAACGGAAAAGAAAAAAGGTTATGAGACATAGATAATGAAAGGACATTGATCCTTGATAATCAACAAATGTGGAAGACCACATTGGAAACAACCTCTTGGCTTTCTTGTGTTTTTTCCCCATCAGTGATGATACTTATCTGTGGTCATGAAGTGCTATTGTTGCGCTCAATTGTGCTATCACCAAATAAACCAATCAACTTCATATCAGGTCCTGTACATGAAACACCTTAATGTACACATACAGTTTGTCTCCTCTGCATATTCATTACACTTGTTCTATCCTTCTGTTATGCATTTTTCTTACAGTTCTCCATGTAAATGTGCATGCCTTCAGCTTGAACAGATGACAGTTTCACGTTTTCCTCTGAAAGTGGAATCGAGCCACCGATGTCCACATTTCAGGATAAAAGAAAATAATCCAATTTTCCAAAAGTACAAGGAAATCACAAGAAAAACATATTCCCACCAATGGAGAGAAATGGTAACAATCTGCAGCTACAGCTTTAAATATTTTGACTAGAGTTTACATTTACCATAGATATTTCTGTAAAGTATTATTTATGAGTGCGTTTGTTTGAACTGACTTTGCTTGACCACTTGCGCGCCTCGTCGTGCAGCTGCCTGGCCGCCACCATCATGGGTTCGCTGAGCACCTCACCGACCTTCTGCTCCGGGAACTCTTCATCCTTCTCCTCCGGGGGAGGGGGCCGAGGGGGAGGCACCTCACCCTCCGGCAGCGGGGGTTTGGGTGGTGCCTGTTCATCACTAACCTGGAAGAACGGATTCAATTCTAAGTAGAAGTTTACACTTATACTTCATGCTTATCACCCGTAATGGTCAGAGCAATCATGATGCCCAAAGGACTCAGAGAAGATCTAAGAAGAATTGTAGATTTTCACAAGTATTTTCTAGTCATTTTCAAACAGCTGCAGAATCCAAGAACAACCAAGGATTCACTAAAACAAATGTGTCAGCAACTGGACAGCCCAGGACTGCTGGACAGGACTGGACTGCTACAACACCAGTCTTACTGTCCACAGTAAATCAAATTTTACATCACCATGGACTGAGAGGGTGCCAACCAACATATTATCTCCTGCCTCCAGCTTGACTGAAATTTGCAGTTGCCCGCATGGACAAGCAAAACATCACCTGGTAAAAAGTTTTATGGTCAGACAAGACTTAGATTAAGCTATTTGACCACACTGACAAAAAAAAAACAACCTCTGGACACTTTAGGCCTAGGAACACTGTATGAACTTATAGTGTTATCATTGTGCTGCATTCCAAAAAGTAGATGTAATACTTTCAAATTAATACATTTCAACTCAAATCAACAGCTAGATGGTTGAAATTTGAAAACAACCAGGCTTTTATTCAAAGACGATAATCCCCAAACACACATCTAATATAGGTTTGGGAGAGGATAAAACAGGCTGATAACAGGCTTCCTTAATGGCCTGTCCAAACTTCAAAACTAGTAAAAGTCTGTGGACTGATTTAAAAACTAGAAAACAATTCAATTTACAGAGTACATTACTAATTCTGGTCAAAGATCCAGAAGGCAGGACACCAGAAGCTTGTTGATGGCTACAAAAATGTGTCATTGAGGTGCGACTTGCCAAGGAACTATAACACAAATATCAGTGGGGGTGTATTTATATACTAGAGCCTGTAAATATAATTCTACTGCTGTGTGGATGAGAGCAAATCCATAATACAGTCAAACGTCACCCAAATCTTGCTTCTAAAAATGATAGAAGTTGTTTGTTGTATATTCATTGCAACCTTGAGAAATAATTTCTCAAATAAAAACAACCAAAACAAGTGTAGTAGAAAGTATAGTGAGTGTTCAGATGTGCCTACATGGAGCTGATCCAGGTCAGGAGGTGGAGGAGGGAAGTCTGGTTCCTGAGGCTGAAAGGCTTCCCTGACTTTTCCCACTGCAGCCAGGATCCTTAGACAAGAGTCCAAATATGCTTTCTGTAGAGCTGTGAGTAAAATCAAGAAGAAACAGAAATGAGACAAAAACTACTTATTTGTGCAGCATCCCACATGAATGGATTTGGAGCTGTAACCTTTGTCTTGTATGTTCCCAGCTACAGCCTTGGCATCCATCACCATGGGTGAGATGGTGTGTGAGAGGATGTCGGAGGCATTTTTTACTGTATCTCTGAACCGTGGATCTTCAGAGTTCTCCACTTCCCTCTTGGCTACCAACAAGACCCGGTTAGCTCGTCTTGCTATGCTTGTTGCCCCGGCAACAAGCATTTGGGGCTGAACATTTGCCATAGCAACTCGGCACTTGTCAATGTCTTTTTTAATGGCCTCTTCGGAAGCATCCAACAGGGATTTGGTGTCTATGGCTTCATCGACCAGACCTAAGAAGTACACAGGTGAAAATGCACATTAACTCAAACTGCAGTTCCTTCAATTTAGAGTAAAACCATCTCCACCATTTAAAGTGGGTCAAGAAAGTCCTCACCGGTCAGTCTCTCCACATTGTCAATCCACTGGTTCTTCATGGTGTCAAAATGCTCATAGGCTGCTTTGTTTCCTGGATTCTTCAGCAAGATCCGAGCAGCAGAGGTCACCTGGAGACAGACAAGACAAGACAGACAAGACACGCTCAGATTGAGTCTGACAATCATGCGCTTCACCGGTCTGCACCATTATGTAGGTAAAACAAAAATAAACATGCACACCTGTGGCGTTAGCTCCCTGGCATGTTTTACGGCAGCATGAATACCCTCTACTGTACTCTTATTCGCTGTTCCCACAGCAGCAGCCTTCTCTGCGGTTGCTCCCAATCGTCCCGCATGGGTTTCGAAGTTCCCTGCGCGCTCTTCAAAGACCTTTGAAGAACGCAACATTTGCTTTGGTCTAGACACAATAATTTTTTTAAAACTGTAACACAAAAAAACCCCATCTGTTGTTATATACTGACCTCCTGCCTGTTGGGCGCATCAGGAGGAGCAGTTGCAGCCACCGCCAGCAGCTTGACGGGTGTGGTGGTGTCACTGAAAACATCGGATACCTCCTGGGTCATCACCTCCTGCATATGCTGCCTCAGGTCCTGGGAGAAGCAGAGAGTGCTACATCTATCCACAAGATGGAGCTCTATACTAATGCTCTTTGTAACCTAATCCCTGTCTGACTTTTAAATGTAGTTCTTACAGCTTTTTCTTCTCCACAGTGTTTGCCAGACGCCTTTGTGATCTTAATTTAGACTTGTTTGTGTTCAGAAATAAGCCCAAGAATAGTTCTATTTAAATAAAATCAGTTTTTGTAAAGTATAACGATACCTTGAGAGTGTCTTGTAGTTGTGCTGCTGTGGCTCGCGCATGAGGAGCCTCGGCCTCTCCCCTGCTTGCCATGTCTGCCAAAGCTGTCATCAGCCCCTCCGTTCGGTCGCAGCGTCCGACCATGTCCTGTCGGTATGGACCTAGCAGGCCTCCCGCCAGCCTCTTCCCTTCTCCAACCATCCCTCTGATAGCTGCCTGACCTGTGGAGTCACGAGAAAGAGATTTGACTCCACACCTAAAGACAAGAATTCCGTCTTGGTGTTCAGTAAAAAAAAAAAAAAAGCAACAATGACAAGTGGATATTAAGGCAACAACGTCAAGCATTGTGTTAGTACTGGCTGTCTGCAGAGCTTTTCCTCCGAGTGGGAGAAGCTGATTCTGTTTTATGTTTTGGATGGTGGAATATCAACAGTGTTATGAAATTATCTGGCAGTTTACATATTTATTTTGCTGTCCGATAAACTGAGAAAAATACAAAAACTTTTATTACTTGTTTTTTGTTTTCTCCATTTGTGGATAAAAACCATCAATCTGGTTTACTTCAGTCCCAAAGAACCCATTAGAAATGGCTTTGTAACACACTTCAAAATTTGGTACTAAATTTAGCTTGTGTAATTTATTGGGGGGTTTTCTTCCATTTTATCATACAGTGAGAATTTCATACCACTCCATGCCTGTTTAATGTGTTTCATTTTATCTTTTAAGATGGCTTACAGTGAGCTGGTACCTGTGTTCCACTCTATCCTCTCACACTCTGCTCCCAAAGGGAAGCATGGGAAAGAGAGGAAACAATAAAAAGATAAGACAGGAAGACAACATAACAAAGGATTAAGAAACAACACTCTTATAGAGTAATTGGAGTCAGTGAATCATGCATGAGTTGCATCACAGTATGAATGGTAACTTCCTGAGCAAGAAACTTACAGAGATTACATCACAGACAATAAATATCCCACATCTTTCATCACCAAGGTATTGTGGTACGTGACACAAACTGTTCACCACTTCTGCACAAAATCCATCATCATCACAGGCGAAACCAAAAACACAAAAAGACAGAACACCATAACATCCTTTCACCCACGATGCAGCTGAACGTACCAACGCCTCTGTCATCCACCCCGGGATTGTTCACCCAGCGCAGAGCCTGCTCCATTTTACCCTCCAGTGTGACGGCTGGCTTCGCTGGTCTCATGTTAGCCACAGCCCGGTTGGTTTTGGACTGCAGATTCATCAGAGCCGCTCCAATCTGCTTTGCCAGAGCTCGGGCCTCTGGACTATCGCCTTTACCCCTGTTATGGAAACACGTACAGTAAATGACTTCATTGAAGGAAAAAACGCAATTTAAGATATGTAGAGGAAAAGCATTTGTTAAATCCAGCCTTCAAACCCATCACCTGGTTATGGTCTAGCTACTAACATGTTAGATGGCATCTTGAAAGGGAAATACCTCTTTTAAAAACATTTATTTGAAGTTTGACCTGTATTTTTCCAATAAAATGGAAGAGTTTTATAAAGGATTAATCATTTATTTTTTCACAGAGTACAAAATGTACAAATATTTCAAACATTAATCTAACAGATTAAAGACTTAATAAATTAAGTATTTATTTTGAGTCCTTGCACAGCTAGTTCTAATAGAATCACACAGGAATGATGTGATGTTTGTTTGTGCAGTACATCCAGTTCCAGATTAGATTAGGTATGATAATTCACCCATTATCCTTCTTTTATCATCAAAAGGTACATCTTTCCTACTGAATGCTTTATTTTAGTGGCTTGGAAAAATATTTATACCTCACAAATGTCAGAGTATTACATATCTGTGATAGACTGAGAACAAGTATGAAAATACCTCGTAAACCCCAGTGTTGCTGTAATTACAGCTACAACTATTTTGAGCACATCTCTATCAAGTCTTTGATTGCAGGTTTTCTTCAGGATTTTTTTTGTATTTACCTCAGTCCATCTTTAAACCAGCTCTGGGGATGGTGTGTTTAAACTGATGTGCAGAGTTAGCTTCTGTCCACATCAGTTTTGTATGCAGATGAAGAGTGTCGTTTTTGTCTAATCAGACCAGAGCACCATTTTCCACATGTCTGCCGTAACTAGTCCTGCTTTTAATTTCTCCACACCTTTAATCCTGACCTTTCTGCTATGTTCCTTGGTCTCCATTATTCTGTTTATTCATTAATGTTTCTGAAGCAAACATCTGAAGTACAGTCCTGCATTGGGATTGGGATTCCATGGAACCCAACGCAAATCTCGCAGTAGTGGGCAATTTCCATATTACCATGGGCAGGAGTATCTTAAAATAGAAACCGGGTCCCATGATTTTGAAAGAATGGAGAGTAGCTGTTCCCAGTTTCATTTAACAGTTGTATTTTTATTTATTTATATATTCTGAGGCCCTGTTTTATATAAATGTTCACCAATTCCAAATTTGGCGTATTTTTCCTCCAAACATTTCTTGGGGGTTTAATCTGTTTTTGTGATATATATATATATATATATATATATATATATATATATATATATATATATATATATTTATTTATTTTTTTACTGTGCAGGAATTTTATTTATGTTTTTTTGGCCTCAATTTCCATGAGAATTTATGATTTAAAGCAGAGAGATTTTTGAGGAATATATTTTATTTATTTGGCTCTGGTTTTACCGCATTAAACATCCAGTGGATTTACATGTATTGAAATGTACTGTGCATTCATTAAAGTGGTGGGGGCAGGAAGGATTCATTGCAAATATTTGGGGGAGTGGGAGAGAGGGAAACAGACTAAAAGTGGAAGTAGGCTGTAATCATCAGAAATTCAGTGGGACCCGGTGGATGCAGGATTTTAAAAAATTGTCCCGCGCAGAGCTCTACTCTGAGGCCTTCACCTAACATTTAATTATAATGAGATCATCACACATCTCAACTATTTACTGATTAGGTGAGCTCTGACAGCAATTAACTTCACTGGATTTTATTTATGGGTATCAGATATCACAATTATCCGCTACTATTGTTAGTGTTATTCTATTACATAAAGTCCTCTACACATGTTTGTGATGGTAAAGGGGAAAAAAAGAAGAAAAACGGTGTAAACACTTGCAACTACGAGCTATTTTGGTGCATTTTGCCGCATTCATCTTTCTTTTTTGATCAGTTAGAGTAAACAGCTTGTTTATTAAGTGGTATTTCCCTTTAAATTCTGCCCAGTGCTCTCCTTCATGTGACACCATGACCCGTTTCACCACATTTAAATTCTTAGAAACCTTAATGTAGGAGTGATGGGCATGGCTGACAAGCAACAACACATTTTCCACGTGGATACAAAGGGCCACCTGTTGGTGACTAGTGGTTGCAATCTCCGTCTGGAAGAAAAGGGCCTAAGAATTAAATATTCACCCTAACTTATTATTTATGATTGAGTCAGAGGAAAGCATACTGTTTGCGCAGCTCCATGAGCCGGGCAGTAAGCCCTGCTATCTCATTTGTGGAGCGCAGGATGTCGTCTCTTTCCTTGGGGTCATCACAGAGATCTGCGATGCGTTTGGCCTCTGCTAGAAGCGCTCGGATGTTCTCCTCTCCCTCAGGACCACCATTAGGATCAGCCAACCATGCCTGAAAAAGCAATGGTATCACAGCATTTAAATCTGATTGAAAATACAGAAAATAGCAATAAATAATGAGTGAGAAGACATTAACAATTACGATGTTTTGAAGTTTTTCTTAAAACTAAACTGTATAAAAAAGATTATAGGAAGTTGAATGTTTGTTTATCTGACCTGAGCAGCATCAAGCTTCCTGGCAATGGCCTGTTTTGCATTGATTAAAGCCTCCAGTCGACGAGCAGCAATGTCCACTTTGCCAAAGAGCAGATCTAAGCCCTGTAAGCACTGGCCTGCCCGCTGCATGCACCCTGGATTCTGGCCCTGGCCTCTGTCAAAATCCACAAATACAGTCAAATGAAGTATGAGAGCAAGAAGACAAAACTTCAACAGCAAGAAGGAGCAAGTACACACAATCACACTACCTGACACGCAGCTCTCCAATCTGATCAGTCATCTGCCCCAGAGCCTTGGTGGTCGCTAGTATGTCTTTCCTCTCCTTCCCAGCACACAGCTCTCCCACCTTACCAGCTTCGTCCAGAATGACACGCAGCGCAACCTCACCAGGGTCTCCTGAGAAGCATAGCGTGGCACAGCACAGAGATGCACATTTGAATAACATGAATGTGTTTCAGCTGAAGACTTGTAGATGTCAAATCAGAATCCAGCGCTACCTGGATGTCCTTGCGGGTCTTTGAGCCAGCTCTTGGCCTGCACCATTTTGGATTCAATCAAACCCAGATATCTTTTCAAGGCCTCCATGTCCTGAAGGAGAGACAGAAAACAACTACAGATATAAACTTAGAGTTGAACTTTTTTGATGTAGGATAGTGTATGTATACAAGGCTATTTCAACAGCTATGGAATGGCCTGTTAGTTTTTGGACTTGTAAGAATTTTGTTTTTTGTTTTTGAGTGTTTGAGTCCTTACCTGGCCCAGTTTCTGGTACCAAGGCTTAAAGTTTTAGACGAATAGGCCTATAGTTTCAAAACGACTACATTTTACATCATAGCATTCCTACACATTACAGTTCTTTTATTAGATGGTTAGAAAAAGTGTCAGTAACAATTTTACTCTGGCTGTATGTGGCATATTAATGCAGCGCTGCCCCTCCCCCACCTGGTGCTGTGCACTGGTCAGATGACTGAAACAAGGATATGACACTTTTCCCCTCACTTACAGAAAAGACAAATTCAACCTATAACTATAGTTGGCATGCTACAAGCAGCAGGTCTTTTAAGCAGCCAACTGCAGGCAGTGCACGAGGAGATATCTTGATTAATTGATAAACTAATATGGGTTGTTTTAGTTGTTTATGAAAAGAGAAATAGCAAAAAAGGACAATATTCTGCATAAAGGGGACATTTTCTTGAAAGAGTTAGTTTGGGAAAGTTAGCTCTAAAATACTACTACTATTACTACTGCTAATGATAATAATAATAATAATGGATATTTAACCGACAAATCAAATAGTATTAGTAGAGACATATGCCTGTATCATATGGTAATAAATGTCACCATTATGAAATCTTTTTTTTATTAGTTAAGCTTTATTTAAAAAACAGAACACCTAACATCCCAGAATCGCCCAGAATGCCACTCATTCAAAAGCTACTTGTGACACCGTTTTTGACAGTTTACATAATATTATCTAAAATTAGTATTATATTACTATATTAGTAATAACATTATCAGTTATCCTGGATAGTGGATGTCGATTTGCTAGCTGTCATCTAATCTCTATAAACCAGCAACCAGCAAATATTTTACTGAAAAAAAGTACTGAATAAGAAAAGGAAAAGTAATTGAGTTTAACCACCTCACATGTACAAAGAAACACTTTTTGGCCACTTTCTATGAGGAAAACAAAAAGCTTTTTCCAGCTGGGAGGAGAATGAAACACTTAAGTGGAACAGTTCAATACAGGCCATCTATTATGAATGTGTCTGGACACCAACCAGCTTATTTCTATAATTCATGGCCCAGCGTGAGGACGGCAGTCATCGTGTGCCAGCACTTTCCCTTTGCAGATGGACAGTAAGTGCTTATCACAGTTCGACACAGAGTATGCAGTATTCCCACACAAAACATATACAGACAGACAGACAGGTCATTGTCTGAGGACGCTGTGTGAGAAACATGCAGAGGTTACAGGAAACGGATCTCACGTTTACTATCAGTGGCTGCAAACTCTTTAATTGATGTTCTGAACATCACTTCTGCACAGCTATTGGTTCTACTGGCAGTTCTATCACACAATGAGCAGATGCTGCTAATATGAGTAAAAACTGTCATCTGTTTCATGGTCATTCTCGTCAAATAGACATCTAGTGACAAACAGATGCACATAAAACCATTTATTGTAGTGATGAAGCACTTTACATCACCAGATTTGATAATAAGTTGACACAAACACAGGACTCACTTCTTTTTGAATAC
This sequence comes from Valencia hispanica, assembly GCA_963556495.2. NCBI lineage: Eukaryota > Metazoa > Chordata > Actinopteri > Cyprinodontiformes > Valenciidae > Valencia > Valencia hispanica. The sequence continues at coordinate 24,107,491 of OY747711.1, forward strand.
CTGAATGACAGATATGCAGAATGTAAGCGTGAAGAAACATTTCTGTGTCTATCAGACACAAAGAAACTCACACACCCACAAGCTTGCATGCTGGAAACTGCAGAGGGGGAAAGAGACAGGCTTACCTTCTACAAGGTGGAAAAGAAAGAAAGGGAAAAAGAAAAACCAAGAGTTACACTAGCGAGCAAAAAAAAAATTGGAGACAGAAAGTAAAAGAGTGAATTTTTCAGAGATGCACCTCTGTGGGAGAGTGTTTGTCTACAGTTCGACCCTGTGTCAAAGGTCTGCGGGTAAAAAGGAAGAAAAACTGTTTCGCTTATGTGCCACACAGATTTTACCTTGTTTGCCCAGGCATCTTCATCCCACGTGGTGAGCTGCAAGACTCTGATGATCTCGTTGATTTCAGCGCTCATCTTTTCAAAGGTAAACCTTCGGTTCTTCTCAGCCTCCTCAATGCCGGCTCCTCGACTGGTCTTGGTTGCGACAAAAATCTTTATAGCTGTAAACAAAAATTTGGTCTAATCACAATTATTGCCAGATGAATGTTATAGATTAATAAAGTGTCAACTAAATTAGCTATTTCTCTCTTGTTTACTGTCATCAGGTTAGTGCTTATGCAGAAGTATTTCAGCCTCAGACAGCGGAGAACAGGTTTGATTTCACTGAATAAAGCAAGTTTACTGTCGAGTATAAATAGGTGGCATCTGTGGAGTTTCAGCAAAAACTGATGGCTGCTTGGAATTAATAGATACCTACAACCTGTGGACAGGTGTTCACATCCACTGGTAATCTGCATCGGTGTCATTCCTTAAGAAACTCTAATTATAGTTCTTCTTTTAGTATATTTTAAATGACTTATAAAAAACAAGAATTGCATGCATATACACTCAAATGTATAGACAACTGAAGATAGGCACCAAAGGGGGCTGGTGCCTTTATTCAGTGAGAGGCTTGGTACACTCTGGACAGGTCACCAGTCCATTGCAGGGCAACTCAAAGACACACAGGTCAAACAACTGTGCACAAACACACTCATACCGAAGGATAATTTGGGGGAGACTAATTAACTTAAAATGCATGTTTTTTGAATTGAGGAAGGAAGCCGGAGTACCTGGACCTCATGTATAAAGGCCCTAGCCTGGGATTTGAACCCAGGAATTGCTTCAAGGCAATAGTGCCAACACTTTCTCCACCATACTGTCCTGGACTGCTTTATCCATTTCAGAACCAGTTAGGATGTGTGGCTGGGATCACTGTCCTGTTGAAACACCAAACGGTGAAAGTCTCAGCTGTCAAGTAGTTGATTTGAAGTAAAGTTGAAGAATATCCAGGCAGTCCTCCTTAATTATTTCTTTCTCTTTGGGCAATGCATCACCACCATCAGTCCTTAGGATGAGGCTACCACCACGCATGCATTTAGTAGGTACAGTTCCTGAATGTAACACGCGGCCCAATAACTCAGTCTTGTCCCATCTGAACATAAAATCTGCTCCGGATGCATTTAGCATTTAGCTTGTGGGTAAATGAGTTTGGACTAGAGGCTTCTATCTTGATCAGGACAGTTTCAGTCCATGGTGATGTAAATCTTGCTTAACTGTGGACGGTGTCCGTGGTGTCCCTGGCCGGCTTGAGCTTTGGTGGTTCTTAAATGTTTCCTGATCATTTTAACCAGTTTTCTATCAGGTGCGTGGTTTGGGTTTGGCTGTTAAAGTTGGTCATAATTGGGTGTTCCAACAGGACAGTGATCCCAAACACACATTAAAACTGGCTTTAAAATAGATAAAACGGTAAATCTGTACTGACAATTTGTGGACTATGATTCAAAGGGAAGACAGTAGAAACCAACAAATTTTGATAAACCATTAATTCTGATAAGAAGAGAGATTGACTATTCTGTCAGAGATATGGTTGGTGGTTCCTGGTTACCATGTGTGGTTGAGGTCCAACAGGCTAAGGAAAAAGGTTTGGTTCTTCCTAGTTCTGCCTCATTTATGTTTCATTCTAGTTGGCGGGGCTGCTTTAGGCTTAGGCTGCTGGAGGACAAACTTTTCTCATTCTACTACTTTCTTCCTCTACTACTCTCCAATTTGCTTTATATGCTGTTATTTCAACTGTTAACTTTGTATTTTCTCGTAGTGTTTTTCTCCCCATAGAAGGTAGAAGCTCTCCTGGAGGGGGACATCAGCTGAGATAAATTGTTCTCCCTCTCCTGCTATAAACTTTTCATTAATATAGAAAGTATTCCTATATAAGTTCTTGTGCTTTTTTATGTCTATGCTCTGTCTTTTCAAACCACCATTTGGTCGTGGTAGATGGCCGCATTGGTACGAGGGATTGAGGCAAAGTCAATGACGCAATGCAAGCGATTGTCTACCGTTTTGTATTTGCTCATCCAGGAAGGGCGAACGCTGCAAGTCAATGACTAGATGCAATCTGCAGGGTTTCCTTAAATAGAAAAATGTTAACCAATTTGAATAATAAATCGAATTTAGTGCACTGTTTGATAAGTGCAATTGAAATGTATGTATGATTGGATTGAAATTACTTTTTTGTAAAGTGCCCTGAGATTACATCTGTTTCAAAAAACCTCTGTGAAACTGTTTAGAGCAAAGATACAGCTGCTACTGAAAAAACTCAACAACTTTCAACTTATTCATATAAAAATATTATTGGGTGTCTGTATGCCAGTCAAATCACTTGATATCTTTAGTAGCTACAGTAAAAGGTGGAAGAACTCCTCATTATATTTTTATATACAGTATAACAGACTGTAGTTGAGGTGCTAGTGGGCGATGCATCGTCAGACTCACATCCCAAGCACCTAATGACTGTAATTACCAGTGTTACTATACCAACCGCTGGATGCTTTGCGACCTGCACTGTCGTTTGCCCACACAAGTTCACCCGTATGTACCTGAGATGAGAACAGGCAGCAGCTCCTTGATGGTGTTCATGGAGCTGACGAGCATCTGTCTGTGTTCTTGGTGGGTCAGCTCCTGCTGCCGCTCCTCAATCATCTTTGACATCTTCGTCATACCTGGTGAAAAACAGAGAAAAATCGCAGGGCAAAATTATTTTCAATGACAGCTTGAAGTTACTAAAGCTTAACCTCTCCTGCGGGTAGGTTGCAGGACATTTTTTTGGGACTTTGAATTTGACCCGGCTGATACACTGATTAACTGCCGCATTCAAACATCGTTCCTTCATGAACCATTGAGCTTGAACAATGTCTGAACCAGTGGTGTGTGAGGAAGCCTTGGCATCAGACTTCCTCCAGCTTATTAAGTCACAGCATTCTGAAAACGTAATTAACCCGATGCCGCTGATGATAAATGGTCTGTTTATGATCCTCCTGCCAGTGGAAAGACTCACTAACACTATCCTGATGTCAGAAGAGTCAACGGTTAATTTGGTTTTTTCCATCTTAACAGATAGATCTTTGATCCAAACAGAAAGTAAAGGTTAACTGTATAATTTAGGAAGCTCTTATAAAACACTTTAAGCACATTCAACTCCATCTTGTATCCTAAAGTATGCAAGTCCTTGATATAACAATTTATTACACTGATTTGTAGTAAATTACTACAGTAAGAGTATTTTCAATAGTTGATTACTTTATTAATACATTTAAGTAAAGAATTTAAGTAAAGAATCATAATTGTTCATCGATTATAAACAACTGCTGATTTTATGACTGTATTTTCTGACCTTCAGCCTAAAATTGCCATATTTACCATACCATACCATACCATCCCATACCATATTTATTTGTATAGCACATTTAAAACAGCATGTCAGCTGACCAAAGTGCTGAACAAGTAAGATATAATAAAACCACAGGAGCTGAAGATATAATAGAGAGTAAAAACAAAATAAAAAGAGATTTGAACTGCGGTAAAGATATTTAGGATTTACCACTAGATAAAATAAAGATGCAAGACACTTGTTTGCATTTAGCTCTAAAATAAATAAAATAAATAAATTGCTTACTAGTTAAAGCACTTGCAAAAGTATTTAAAACCCTTGAACATTTATATTCTAACATTGTGATTTTATGTGACAGACCAACAAAAGGTATTGGATAATTGTGAAATGGACATAAAAAATGCATGATTTTCTTAACCTTTAACAAATAAAAATCTAAAGTGAGGCCTGCATTTGTATTCAGCGTCTCAGATTCAATAATCTTTTAGAACCACCTTACATATGTAAATATGTTGTAGTTACAATGGCAAGTTTTTGGGAGAATATCTACAAGCTTTACACATGTAGAGGGTGATTGTTTTGCTCATTCTTCTTTGCAAAATAGCTCTAACTTAGTCAAACTGGATGGAGAATGCCCAAAAACATCAGTTTGCACACAGATTGTAAATTAGATTTAGTTCTAGATTTTGACTGGGTCATTCTAACACCAGCATATGCTTTGATCTGAATCTTTTCATTGTAGCTCAGATTGTATGTTTAGGGTTGTTGTGTTGCTGGAACCTTCATTTCAGTCTCAAGTATTAAGCTCCTCCAAAACTCTTTCTTCCAGAATTACCCTGTATTTAGCTTCATCTAGCTTTACGTCCACTCTAACTAGCTTTCCTGTCCCAGCTGAAGAAAAGCATCCTCATAGCATGATGCTGCCACTACCATGTTTCACCAGGAGGGTGGTGTGTTAGGGTGAAGTGTGTTTTTGTTCTACCACACACAATTTTGACATGTTGGTTAAAAAGCTACATTTTGATCTCAGGAACATGTTCTTCCACATGTTTACTGTTTCCCAACTTGTGGTAACCAAGACTTCTTATTTCTTCCTTTGAGTAATAGCTTTCTTCTTAGCACACTTCCATAAAGATCTGATTTGTGGAGAGCACGACTAATAGTTGTGTCAACATTTTCTCCCTTCTGAGCTGTGGATCTCTGCAGCTCCTCCAAAGTCACTGTGAACTGCTTCTCCGATAACTGCTCTCTTTGTTTGGTCCATTAATTTAGGTGGACAGCCAGGGCTTGAAATGTTTCTAGCTGTGCCAAGCTGTTTTCAATTTCAGATGGATCAATTAAATGAAATATATAGTGGCTTGCAAAAGTATTCGGCCCCCTTGAACTTTTCCACATTTTGTCACATTACAGCCACAAACATGAATCAATTTTATTGGAATTCCACGTGAAAGACCAATACAAAGTGGTGTACACATGAGAAGTGGAACGAAAATCATACATGATTCCAAACATTTTTTACAAATAAATAACTGAAAAGTGGGGTGTGCGTAATTATTCAGCCCCCTTTGGTCTGAGTGCAGTCAGTTGCCCATAGACATTGTCTGATGAGTGCTAATGACTAAATAGAGGCACCTGTGTGTAATCTAATGTCAGTACAAATACAGCTGCCCTGTGACGGCCTCAGAGGTTGTCTAAGAGAATGTTGGGAGCAACAACACCATGAAGTCCAAAGAACACACCAGACAGGTCAGGGATAAAGGTATTGAGAAATTTAAAGCAGGCTTAGGCTACAAAAAGATTTCCCAAGCCTTGAACATCCCACGGAGCGCTGTTCAAGCGATCATTCAGAAATGGAAGGAGAATGGCACAACTGTAAACCTACCAAGACAAGGCCGTCCACCTAAACTCACAGGCCGAACAAGGAGAGCGCTGATCAGAAATGCAGCCAAGAGGCCCATGGTCACTCTGGATGAGCTGCAGAGATCTACAGCTCAGGTGGGGGAATCTGTCCATAGGACAACTATTAGTCGTGCACTGCACAAAGTTGGCCTTTATGGAAGAGTGGCAAGAAGAAAGCCATTGTTAAAAGAAAACCATAAGAAGTCCCGTTTGCAGTTTGCCACAAGCCATGTGGGGAACACAGCAAACATGTGGAAGAAGGTGCTCTGGTCAGATGAGACCAAAATGGAACTTTTTGGCCAAAATGCAAAACGCTATGTGTGGCGGAAAACTAACACTGCACATCACTCTGAACACACCATCCCCACTGTCAAATATGGTGGTGGCAGCATCATGCTCTGGGGGTGCTTCTCTTCAGCAGGGACAGGGAAGCTGGTCAGAGTTGATGGGAAGATGGATGGAGCCAAATACAGGGCAATCTTGGAAGAAAACCTCCTGGAATTCCAATAAAACTGATTCATGTTTGTGGCTGTAATGTGACAAAATGTGGGAAAGTTCAAGGGGGCCGAATACTTTTGCAAGCCACTGTAAATGTATGCCACAGTTTCCAGCTTTTTTCTAACTATTTTCTTTTTTAAATTACTACCTAGTGAGGGTCAGTCGCATACATTTGCAATAACACAATTTGAAGTTTGTGGTTTCAATGTGAAAAAGTGTGAAACGGTTCAAGTCGTATGAACAAATTTGCAAGACACCGTAAATATAATTTTTTGATTATGTTCAGATGGGTTTGCTTTAAGACGATCTTCTCACTGTAGTCAAGCTGTCTAAGAACCTGCTTTAAATTCTACTGACCTGGTCCAAGATTTTTTGTGTAAGTAATGAGGTCTTCCATCGTCTCCACCACTTCAGCTACTGTCAGATACTCGAGGATTCCTTTACACACACGGATTATCTTACGCACCTGCAAACACAACACAATAACAGGTGAGATCTCACAGAGCAAAGAAATAAATCCCTCCTTTCATAACAAGAACAACAACATTCATTCTGTAAGGTTTTTTTCCGCCCCCTTGTTGTTTCTGTGGCATCTGTGTGTACGTCTACAGTCTTGTGATGTTCATCTTGTGACTGAGAAAAGCTGCTCTTCTGAAAATGAGGCTGGTGATGAGACATGGTGAGCTTAATCACGTGCCCAATGTGATTTCACTTATGGAGCTGCCATCGAACCTTCATGCAATTACACACATGCCCCCCCCCCCCACACACACACACACACACACATACAGACATCCTGAATTACAACACAGGGAGGTCATTTGATCTCTGTGATTAGATCTAGCTGCATTTGAGCCTCCATTACAGCTCTAAGAGTTCTTCCTTCCTCTGCACAGCTGCTAAATAAAGCTTTAATTCCCTGAAAGAGACCAAAGCATGCTCTGAAGGGATGGTGAGTATCAAGACACTAATGCACATTGGTGTAAGTAGTAAAACACACACCTCTGCTTCATCAAAGGTAAGGAGCAAGTCGGACGTTCCAGACAGAATCCCTCTGGATCCATCGATCAGGTAATCCCTCGCAGGAACAGAGTATGGGTCTGCCTTAAGCATCTGAGCCGCCTGAACAAGCTTCGAACAGGAGTTCTCCACCCTGAAAACATACAGCTGGATTAGAAATCTTCTTCACAACAAAAGTATTGACTAGAACCTGTAATCAATCACTAAGTAAAGTGATTTACAAGGAAAAATGACAAATATCACCATATTTGGTTAGTTCTACTTATTTTAAAGACAGAAAATCTAAAAATGTAAATTAAAAAAGGTATGAAGCCAATAAATCATGATCACTGTTTCCATTAAGCTGAGAAGTCATTTTAAAAAACACTTTTGAGAAACTAATTGAGCTTTACAAGTCACAATCTCAAAAGCAGATATGCACTTCCATATGCGAGTGCTTACAGCTTATTTATTGACCCCATCTGGAAATCTCCCCGAACAGACTGTCTTCTTGACAAAAACAAAACAAAAAAGAAAACACCTTCTTAACTGGAACATGTTAAATCGATGTGTGGCTTCTTGTGGGAGAGAAAAGGGATGAAGTTAGCATTTTTGATACAAAGATTATAAATGTTGGAATTGTAGGTGAGCTCTATGGACCACAGGTGGGATGAAGGGATTTCTCCACCTCTGCCAAAAACAGTCTATCCGACTGAAATCCTTAAACTCAGGATTATAAAATAATAGGAGTCTTGGATTTAAATGAAGGAACAACCCAAAGTTGAGGGTAGACTAGACAACACACAGCAACAACAGATAGCTTGAGCAGTGAGTAAAAAGCCAGACCACCGAGTGGGTGTTGTTAGTCAGAAAGGTTTGTCAAACAAGAAAATGTGAGCCAGTTAGCTGCAGAATGGTTTTTTTAATTGTGTCTGAGCCAAAGGAAGGAACGAGTGTTTGACTGCTGCTGTTTGATTCTGTAGAAGTATTTTAAGGCCTAACAAAAGTGAGACTTAAGCAAGATTATATAAATGGCCGTTAAACTTATTTTTTTTAAATTGATTACGCACTTTATAGTGTATCTGATCTGTTTTAAGAGCCAAACCTTGAACAAGACTTAAAACTTTGAGATCAATGCAAATTAAGATACTCTCAACCGTAAGGAAAAACGTGGGCTTGAATTTTAAACATGAACTTTAAATATTTCTTCAGTCAGTGATTGACCCAGAGGGGATGAATTTTATGAGGATTCAAATAAAGTTAAATCCCCCTCCATTCTGACCCCATCGGTCAGGGTATCAATGACCGATGGCTCGTCTATATTTAGGCAGGTTCACATTCTCACATGCTCCTGCTCCCATGTCCCACAAGTGAGATTTACGGTGGAGTTGCCTTTGTATGTGTAAGAGAAGAGCAACAGATATGACCTGCTGGAGATCCAGATCATTTCTGTGAACCGGAAAAATATTTGAAAATTGATAAACGGGCAACAGTGGGAAAAAAAGAGAGAGTAGGAAAACAAGTTGAACGTCAATGTGTTAGATAGGTTAGAGCGCACCAATACGTCCAAGTTTAAACAAGCATTTAAAAACAGAAATAAATCAGAACCTTTACTGTTTCAGTGTATTGTATTCTTTCACAAGAACTACAAAAGAAAAGAAAACATGAAAAATATTTTTTTAATCAACTGATACTGTATGTTTGGTTGAAGGATGCTGTTTAATTGTGTTTTTTTTCTCAGAAGTAAAAAAGTCCAAGTTCCAACCTGAAAGAACTGGACAGAAATCCACATGTGAAGTTTTACCTCAAAATCCTACATACCTGCTGCATGAAGGATATTGATAACAGCAATAAACCCTTTATTTGCACTTCTGATGGTTTTCATTTCTTTCATACACATATATTATACAACCTCTGTCAGTGAACTCCAGATTTCCTGATCCATGTTCAGACTTTAGAGGCAGATAAGTAGCCACAAACCCTTTTTGGTTCACTCTTGTCTATTCCAGTTCATACTGGGAGTTTTCCACAGCACATTTACTAGTTTTTGTTTGATAAAAATATCAGGTCATTGAACTACTCATCCTTTTGGCTATTAATTAACTTTGCATTTACCTTGGAAATGACTAATATCAATGCAATCCAGGTACCACCAGTGCTACTCGTACCACAGTTTGAGAACCATGGAGCTGGAGCATTAACATTTGCCCAAATGCTCTCAGTAAGCACCCTGAGCTTATATGTCAACTCTTTGGATGCGAGCTGGAAAACAGCTAAGAGCCTCTCAGTGGTCTTGATGGTGGGGCTGGACAAGCACCCGGGCAGAAGTGGCTCTTTGTTGTAGCTGGGAATGGAGCCAGGTTTTCTGACATTAAAACGCCTGGAAACCTCTTTTTAACAAGTTCTCTGTGTGCTGAGATAAAGTGCATCATTTCCAGCATTTTGTCCCTGTCAGACAGAGATACAGCAGCAGAGTTATTTATCTTTCCAGAACATACGCACTGGTTCAGCGACAGGCTTACTTAATAAAAGCAGGAGGCATGTCTCTCTTCATCACATGGTCTTCTGTGGTTTGAACCGTTTCCTTCCCCACCTGCAACACACACAGATTTATTCTATTATCATTAGCTGCAGCAAGACAGGAAATGTTTTTTAAAGGGCACTATTAATAGACTGAAAGGGTGAATGAGTGTGTATCAATTCACACCTATTCCAACCATGCATGCATGTCATTTCTCATGAGCTATGGAAAGCAGCTTGGGGTCCAGTTCATTTCTTCTGTCTGTTACTCTGGATGAAAAAGCAACTGTGCTTAGTATTAAAACCGATGAAAAAAAAAAAAAAAAAGCTTTATTTAATTTTACAACTATGGCCAAAGAGAGGAACTCACTGTAGCATTCTTCTGCAGATGTTCAGAGCTACTAAACTACATCCTTCACAAATAAGCATGGTCACCAACATTATACAGACAACCAAACAATTTGCAGACTCTTTCCACAAAACTTCATAATGACAGCTAAATTACTTTAAATCAGCTCATAGCCCTCAAAAGGTCAAATAAATTTGTGTGGTCCAGCATTTCAGTCTCCACAGAGGTTCTGAATCCCAAGAGATTCCTGGTTTAAAGCCTTCAGTTGCAATTACAGCGAAATGATGACATCAGTTTCTTAATGCTGCTTCAGTGACATTTTGTTAATAGCCTTTTGGGCTCCAGAGATTCTGGAAATGGCAAGCAGGCAGTCATATCTGTATGAGGTGTGGGGTTTTTTTTTACTTTGACCATAGAAATTTTACTTATACGTATGGTCTACTGTTTTGTCTCAGCAGTATATCAAAAATCTTTCTCTTTGAAGGTGGTTGATTTTGCCCACATGATCTAAGTGTTGACCTTGGAAGGGTCAACTAAGCCATCCCATTGTAGCTCTAGATGAATGTTTAGAGTCGTTTTCCTCCTCCACGTGAACTTCTAATCCAGACTCAAGTCCTTTGCAGCACCTAACAGATTTTTTTTCCGACAGTATTCAGCTCAATCTAACTTCCCATCCACTCTGACTAGCTAACTTTCCCTGTAGAAGAAGAATGTTCCCACAGAATGATGCTGGCAGTACCATGTTTCACGCTGGGGATGGTACATTTCGAGTGATGTGCAGTGTTAGGTTTCCACCACAGAGTATTTTGAATGTATGCCACAAAGTTAGATTTTGGACTCATCTGGCCAGGGCACCTTCTTCCATGTTTTCTGTGTCGCTTACATGACGTGGTCAAATTTAGGAGATTATCTCTTGTAGATGAATTTAAGCAATGCCTTTCTTCTCGCCGTTCTTTCAAAAAACAAAGTTTTTTTGGATTGAACAACTCCAAAAGCCAGGAAAATGGATATACACACCCCAGTAGTTCTAAAAATTGTTTGTTAAAGAACACTTTTAAAATGTTACTATTGGTGTATAACGCACTAAATACAAAGCATGAAACATGTAGATCTATGTGACGTGGAAGACTAGATTTGGATACAATATAAATCTAAAATGGAAATTCATTTTAAAGTTGGATTTAAATTTGCTTCTAATATCTGTGTTATAACATTTATTTATTTTATGCAATGTTCTCATGCTTATGCTTTATTATTTTCTTTGTGTTTTTCTTTTGGCATTCTGTAAAGCACTTTGTATTGCCTTGTGTATGAATGGTGCTATATAAAGAAACTTGCATTGCTGTTCTTGTTTGGCCTGCTAATCATGTGCTACTTTGTGTTTGCCTATCACAATAAAACCCCAAAAGGTAAATTGTAAAACATAACAATATGTTTAAGTGTTCAAAGAGTAAGAATCAATTTGAAAAGCAATGTAGCACAAGCTAAAATAAAGAAGTTTTAAAATTAAGAAAACTGCAGAATTGTCAGATCTTCTTGTCCTCAAAATGAGAGGAAGGAGTCTGCCTTTTAAATAAAATACTATACATAATACTTTGCATGACAATTGTTACATTCAGTGGCATACCACACATTAGAAGGAGGAGGATTAGGAAACAAAGTTTAAAAGAGAAGATATGCAGGAAGACATTGTGAAAGTTTGAAGACACATTTTATTCCGGGGCTGGTTTACAAATCATAAGCTGTGGATGCTGCATCCTCAGTGTAAACCAATCTGTGGACTTAAAATGTTGTCATTTAAAGCCTAACTAACTTAACTTTGAGTAATAATCTGAAGCCATAAAGATGTACAATCAGTTGACAGAAAACCTTTTACAGTACTATATGTTTGAGAAAAAGTCAAACAGAAAGTGTCATAATGACCTGATGTAGTTGAGCTGTTTTGGAAACTTTCCTTGTTCAACAAATACCACTAAGGAATGCGGTTCTACAAGTGTAGACAACCTGGAAATGTTCTCCAGACAAACTCTGTTTCCTGTAAGCAGCAACACTCACTATTGATTACGCAATGCATTAATAATGCAGGTTAAAGTGGTTTTCAGAGAACACTGAAGCGGGTTGTAAGTGGGGTTTAAAAAAAGTAATTGCTGCTGCAGCTATTGATCAAAGCTGCCAAATTGCACTTTGTCTCACCTGAGGCTCAAAACCTAATACAGTTTCTTTGGATCTTGAATTACACAGAATTGCTTCGGTTGATTGACTGTAACAAAACTCATCACTACAAATTAATATAAAGGTTTAAAATACAAAGTTCTGCGATGGACTGGTGACCTGTCCAGGGTGTATCCCGCCTCTCGCCCTGTGACTGCTAGAAATAGGCACCAGCCCCACCAACCCTGCATAGGTTGGACGGGTACAGAAAATGGATGGATGGAAATACAACGTTTTAGCGGTTTGAAGTAAATGTAGAATACAATATTTATCCAGCCACCTCTGCCCACCTCAACAACTCCCTGAGTGCATTCTCCTCTTTTTAAAGTCATTGAGAGCTTAAAACCTTAAAGTCTGAATATAGATGACCATTGATGAGAAAAGGCTATCCTTGCTGGGCCTAGGGGGCTGGGAGGAATAGTTGTCCTGCAATTGGAAAGCTATGGGTTTAGTTCTAGCTTTTCCACCACCATATGCAATAACCCTCTCGGGCAAGCATCTCCAAAATAGTGATAGTATAATAGGGAAAGTGGAATTTAATAAGGTCCTCAAAAGTAAACTAAACGTCAGCTTGTTCTGAATATATATATATAGAAACCATGTGATGGACTGACAGCTTACTACAACCTTCCTTTTATCTTTATTTCATCTGCCTGAATCACCTAATTGACAATAGTGGAATTAGGCATATTCCAGAACTAGTGTTTGCCTAATTATATGTTTTGCCTTTGATTTAGTTTTTTTATGATGTCATCTTTCATTTGAAAAATCTCACATTTTATTATCATTTCTACCTACATTTATTTTCGAAGTCAAAGGCAAACCGGTTAAATCCAGACCTGTAGGCACCATTCCTTAAGAGCAAAAAGGTCCTGGGTTTGAATACTAGGCTGATTTCATTTCTCTATGGAGATTTTCCTTTTAGATTTACTCCAGCTTCCTCTTACCATAAAAAAGCACAGATGTATGGATAATTGGTACTGCCTTTTCTGAAACACTTCTATCAGAACTAGCATTAACCTCTGCAACTATTTGAGTGATGATGGCCAGTCTGTTGGATCAGACCACACGGGCCAGCCTTCGCGCTTCATGTGAACCAGTGAGCCATGACCTTGTTGTCATTTTATCACTGTTCCCTCACCTTCCTTGGAGCACTTTTGACAGCTAAAACCACAGCAGAGCAGGAACAGCAATCAAGAGCTGCAGTTTGGGGATGCTATGACCCTGTCATCTAGCATTCCTAGTTTGGACCTCGTGAAACTTGTTCAAACCTTTTTCTCTTGACACTTTTCCTCCATGTGACACACCAACTTTGAAGACACAATTTGTACATGCTACCCAATATATCCCACCCACTAATCGTCAATGGAATTCATTTTAACTCTCAGTGCTCATAATGATATGCCTGATGGGTGTGTGAGCCATAATTTTATCTACTATTGCATTAAAAAGTTTACTGGGGCTTTAAAGACACAAAAATATGATCTTACATTGCAAATAAGATGTTGACACTCTCTGTCAGTGCATCAAGTATTCAAAATTTACAGAAAAAAGGTCACAGTTCTTTGCAAAGTTACCAACTTTGGCTCATTTCTGGTGTGTGTTAGAACAACAAGATAAGTCTTGCTTACATTTTGAGGTTTGGCAGGGCAGAATCTAGAAACAATCCCGAGAAACTTCAATGTTTTTGATAAGAGGTGGCAGTTTAATTAAATTTAATTTCCTTTTTAAACATGGTGTTTTGGGAAAATATTGGCATTTCTTTGTACTGTATCATCCTCAGCTCGTTATGTATCATATTATCAATCTGATTTTTGGTTGACAGGCCTTCTTCTCACATACCTCCTCTCCCTCTCTGTTCAGTCAAGTGTGCTCTTACTTTACTCAGTGCAAAATCTATTTATTCCTTCTCTCCCCTCCCCCCGAAGACGCACTCCTGAAGGAGTCAACATAGACTCCCTCAGGAGCAGACACTTCTATCCCTGAACCAGCTCTGTCTTCAGCAGAACACTAACCTGCACTTCCAACAAAATGCACCAGCAGCAGCACTATGCACATCTTAAGCTGAATCTGCATCAGCCCACGCACAACCTCAGGGGAATCAAGAGTGACACGGCCTTGAATGTTTTTAAGAGTCTTAGTGGTCCCAGATCTTAAGTGCATGCAACATCCCTCTCCTTCCATCTTCATCCCATTCTGGATGGGGTTAGCTGTAACTGTATCAGCGTACATTGGGACCCTTATGGTGATGGTGGCATCTTGCTGTATAGCTTACTGTGTTAACTCGGGCCTGCACAAGGCTAGATGTGAGTCATCCTTCTAAAAAAAAGCATGTGTGCTCCAAACAGCTTCACTTTTAAGTTTTGGTGTTGTTTACATCCAGTTAAGTTGATATACCCAGCAACAGAGTGGTTGATATTTCACAAGCTGCATTCTCAAGCAGCGTTTGTGCTCTCTTGTCACCCACTTCTTTAGTCTTGCAAATCTGTCAGCAATTGCATCTTTTTCTCCTCTGCCTAGCCGTAAGTGGTCTAAAAGCTTTCTTTTTGCTAAAAATACACCAGCAGCTCTCAATCCTGAGACTTTTAAGTGCATCCCTCTTTTCGTCTATTGTGATATCTTCCTTGTCATTCTGCTTCATACAGTAAATCTCCATCCTGAGAGCTTTTTCTGTGTCCGATAGCTTCCCCTGCAATTCCCTGATCTCTCCTTGCAGGCTGTCATATCCATGATCTGATACCCAGCATCAAGCCCGAGGCGGCTTTTAGCCTCCTTCGGCACACTGTCTGGATGAAGTAGTCCGACAGAGGAAAAAATGTCTGACAGCCAGCGAACAGCAAGGGGCCAATCAAGATGAAAAGAATTGGATCAGAAAAGTCTTCACTTTTATCTGTAATGCAGACTGCAAGTTACCTATTCATCAAATTAATATTTTAACTCCTGTCCTAGACCAGAGCTTGAAAGTGAGAAATAAGTAGCTTCATGCAATAATTTTCTTTTAGCATGCACAGTAAAGTTGTAGAGCAAATTATTTTAATTGCACATAAGAAACACAAGATTATTCAAGTAAAAGTTCCCACTATGTAAATACATTTAAAGTAGTATAGTCAATTTAAGAGATAAAATTAGAGTCAAATTGGCCTGCTGTCACATTTAAACGTTCAAAACATGAAGGAATAAATGTTTTTCCTTTAAGAGGATTTCTTTTGACCACATTTCTTCCTGTTTTCATAGTGTAAGGGATTGCGCGTTTACTTCTATCTGCTGTTGAATTCTCCTGAGTGACCGAGTGAGTGAATGAAGCTTGCATCGATAATGACCCAGATCAGCTTTAACGATCTGTAGCCCATACTGATTTCTTTTTTTCCAGCCAGTGCACACACAGGAAACATCAGTATCTGACTGAAGCTAGACTCAAAATGACGTGTGAATGAACTTAAAATGAGAAGAAGAATATAAAACAACAATAAAGGTGAGATGAAGCAAATCTTATTGCTGAGTTTCTTCAAAAACCATCAAAGCCTTGGGTAGTTTGACTCCGTTTATTGAAGCAAAAAGAGCAATGCATGTCTTTCTATGGCAGAAGTAACATTTCTCCTGTCACTGGTCCCCTACACAGAGGAGCATCAATCGACCCTCATTTCTTCCACCCCACAAATCTCTAGCTGCCATCAGGGTTGCCTAATCTTTCTCTACTGGAGTACCAGAAAATCTGATTTTTGACAAGTCCAAGTAAAGTATCAAGTCTTTTAGCACCAAGTTCAAGACAAGTCTCCAGTCTATCCTAATTTAGCATAGGAACATTTAATATGATTATGCACCAGAATATGCACATCTTTGTCAGAGCTGTGGTTGGGGAATCTACTGTAAACTTTGCTCAAAGGTAAAACACAGACAAACTTGAAAGTCTCCTTTTTATTGGCAGAATCAGCCAAAAACAGCAAAACAGTAAACACAATAGTGCACAATGTTGCGACATGTCATGTACAACAGTAACTCTGAGGGGACAACTAATAAATAATTCATTACTAAAATTATCTCTACTCACTGATTCCCTTTTACTCCATTGCATGAGATAAAGATTGTTCTTGACAAGTCCCAAACCTTGAATTTTCAGAGGGCGGGTCTAAGTCACGTATGAAGTCTTGACCTAAGAGTGGCAATAGTCTAAGATGCAGACGAAAGTCTCAATCTCAGGGCCATGCTGGCTAATGACTCTTAAGTTTGTATCAGTCACAGTCCATAATTAAAGGGCTCTTTATATTGTTTTCTTAAAGAATTTGGAAAGTGGTTGATCAAACGGACTGGTCAAACCTGAACTGTATACAGAACAGAGAATAGAGAGCAGAAGGAGGGCCTCGGCCAGGGGACCATTCATGAAGTACCACCACCAGGCATCAGTAATATCACAGTTTTTGTTTTGTTTTTTATTAACCTACTGACCCCACCCGCAACCCCTCTAACTTCAAGCTGAAAAACCACTGAAAGGTTGGCAGCTCTCTCTACCAATCTGTGCAAAGTTTTACATTTCATGTTGTGCACTGACAAAAACACAAAAACTAAAGCTGGAGCCAGACAAACAAACACGCATACAAGCATGAACCTCAGCTGGTGCATGACAGTTTTATGTCTTTTTAATGGCGATTGAAGAGCAAGTTGGGATTTCCAAGCCATATTTCTGGAAGCCACAGAAAATAATCAGCTGCAGCTCCAGGACAGCTTTATGGTCTCTTTTCTCCATGATTCATGGCACTGAATGAGCAAAACATAAAGCCGGCTGTCTGACCCCCTCATCGATCCAGTCGGTTTCCAGATATGCTGGAAGTTTAGGAGATAAATGCAAAGCTCAGACAATATTACGCCCTGCCTTTTAAAACTCGGGACTCACCCGCACAAGGTTGCTTACAGCCGCCTGAACCGCGGCCACCGGCACCGACAGGTCCGGGATGGCTTTTCCATCCACCTCCCCCTCCTCGTGCATGATGACCAGGTGGGAGATCTGCTGGGCCACCGGCTCCAGGATGCTCTCAATGGTCTTGGTGTGAAACACCGGCATCGTGAACGACTTTCAGCACAGCCCTGATGGAGGAAAGAAGGCAGCTGGTAGCTCCAGCGCTGATGGTCTTTTATTCCCTCTCTCTCCTTCTCCTCTCCTCCGCGGAGACAAACACCGAGCTGTCAGCCCAGCCCTTTCAGAGGAATCCTGCC
Source organism: Valencia hispanica (assembly GCA_963556495.2). NCBI lineage: Eukaryota > Metazoa > Chordata > Actinopteri > Cyprinodontiformes > Valenciidae > Valencia > Valencia hispanica. The sequence continues at coordinate 24,124,880 of OY747711.1, forward strand.
TCCCCTCCTGAGTATCTTGGTGAAAGCTGGACTCGAGCGGACGGTGTCCTCCTGTGGGAGCGACCCAAATCGTGACAGAAGGAATCACCGCCCTCCGCCCAATCAGAGCCAAGGAATACATCTGCCAGGCTGCTTGGTGCGCACTGACGCTCTCCCTGTACGCACACACTCAGCGAACGAGAGCTCGTCCCAAATTACGTCATGAGTGCCAGTGCACCCTAAAAGGAAAGTATTGGGGTAACTTAATAAGTCTTGATGGGAAGAGATTGTAATTCTAAGACATGAGAGAAGATCTGGTTGCAGGCGAAACATCTCCAGCCAGTAAGGTTTTGCCCCAGCAGCTGCTCCATGCAGCCTCAAAAAGGTCAGCCGTGCATAGAGAAGAGCCAAATCAGCACCTCTGCTCATAAAGTAAACGTAAACTGGGCTGTTTTATTCTTTTATGAAGCTTTAAACCTCCATCTGACATTTGAGCTGTGTTCAGTAAAAGGTAGGTCAAAAGTTCATGTCTCCAGGCCTCAATGTCCAGGTCTAAATAAAGCCCAAGGATTCAGCTTGCTGCTGCCTGAAGCTGAAATGAGTCTCAAAGATCACCATATGGCACCAGCCCACCATTTCACTTATTACTTATTTACTTTCAAAACAAAGATAAAGCTTGATTTTCGAGTATTTCAACGGTCACCTATTGAGTCCAGAGTGAAACTGTGCAAAACAAGTTATTTCAGGGAGTTTATCTTACTTCTGGCACACTGGTTTGGTCTTTCTGAGTATGAGTGCTTATGGTTGTTGGTAGGTTTGTGTCTGTTTCTGAAATCTGATCCTGTGTTGGGGAAACTGGAGACCTCAACAGCAAAACGAGCCGTATATATACCCCTGACACCCCATGCTGACCAAAGGGCCAGAGGCCAAGTGACGCTCGATGTGTTTACGTTTGCAGTGTGTCCTGACAAGAAGTTGCTATCCAAACAGGACAGACTGGACATGCTGGTCCTCCTGCTTCTCCTCTCCCCAGGAATTGCCCTTAAACAGGAGTAAAGAGTTGCAATCGCTGCATCACCCCCATATATGGATTTAGTAAGGAGTAAAACAAGCAGTAATATAAACTGATGTCTGTGAGTAACTGATGAGGAGTAAGGTAGGCTGTGATTGGTCCCAGTAGTCCTACTGTCAACTATCTGTATATGTGGTCTTGTCTAAACAGAGTTTGATGGAAAGCATTGCTTTAGGTGTCTTATGAAGGCTTTATATGCTTTCAGCAGCAACCAGCTGGAATGTGGTTGCTTACATCAAAATGTTTTGGGATGCTTTACACCCCACTAATAATTTGTTTTATTCATTGCAGAAGTGATGTAGTTTTCCTGTGAAATGTTCCTTTTACTTAGTCTGGTGTGGGTGTCGAAGGTATGGGGTCTCAGACAGTGGTGTGACTCATATGCCGTCTGACAAGTTGTGACGTTAGACTTGCTCTACTGTGCCGATCTGCTGTGTTTACACAATGAATGCAGTTGTGATAGCCTTACTAAGTTAGCATTTTCCTTTTTTAACACACACACACACACACAGTGAGAGAGACAGAGAGAGAGAGAGAGAGAGAGAGAGAGAGAGAGAGAGAGAGAGAGAGAGAGAGAGAGAGTCACACTCCGTAAATTACAAACCAATGAGGCTCATCTAACAGATTAAAAGTACCTTTAAAAAAAAAAACCTCTTCTTTAAGTCCACATTTCTGTATTAAAAAGGTTTTTAGGAGTCTGATGCAAATATTGCTTTTCATTAGCTGTATTTTCAGTCTGTGTGTGATTTATCAATGCAATGTGTTTTACTCAGTTAACTGAGTCACTGAAATAAAAGATTTTTAAAGAGTATTCCAATTCCTTGATTATGACAATATTCAAGAAAAAAGGTACATTTCCAAAGCCCTCTACATTGGCTACCTGTTTATTTTAGAATATATTTTTAGATGTTTTTACTGTTATTTAATATCCTTAATGGTCTTAGTATACTCCAACCTTCCCCGAAACCCTCAGGTCCTACAGTAAGGGTCTTCTGTTGGTACTTAAAGTGAACTAAAGCACTTAATGAGGCTGTGGCATCTTTCTCCTATTATGGTTCTCAGCTGTGGAACAGCCCTCTTAAAAGTTTGGATCTTTTTAAAAGCAAACCTAAGATGTATTTATTCAGTCTATCTTTTAATTAAAGTTCATAGCTTTTTTATATTGTTTTATTTCAACAATAGTTATTAAAAAATATACATAAATTCTGTATTTCTGCACTAACCTTACAGATCGTGTTTGCACAGTTCCTTATCCTCTATATTTAATTTATATATATTTCTCCCTTAATTTGCCAGTTTATCCCTTTACTTATTCTACATTTATTATACATGCAGTTATTCTGTAGGTTTTTACATTTGTCCTCCTCCTTTTGACCTCTGTAAAGGATCTGTTCTTACATATGGCTGTATGAAAGTTAACAGTAAATAGAGTTTGATTGATTGATTGACTGATTGATTGATTGATTGATTGATTGGTTGATTGGTTGATTGGTTGATTGGTTGGTTGATTGATTGATTGATTGATTGATTGATTGGTTGATTGATTGATTGGTTGATTGATTGATTGGTCATGCCCAAGTAATTATAGATAAAGAAAAAAAAGGATTGTGTATCAGATACAATCATAAGAAAATAAGGAAACCACGTCAAATATGAATTTCTTTAACCCAAAAATGTTCACATATTGATGTCTAATCTCTTTTTTGTCCATAGAAGAGATAGTTATTTAAATGCACTTTAGCACCAAAAATGTATCTTACTTTACCTATTAAACATGAAATATCAATACAAATGAGTTTTTGAGATTTTTGATCCACAAAAACAAATTTTTTTATCTTGCTTTAGCAAGTTAATCATCAAAATCCACCACACAGCCATGGTGGTGTATACCACTAATGCCTGTTGATGCATATTTTGTGCATACCAAATATTCTATTGAAAGTCCTTTTCCACCATTTAGCACTCATTTATGTCCAATTGTGCATATTTTAGCTATTTTGCATACTAAATATCTAATCTATATGATCTGTTTATGTACAAATACAAATGCTCAATAATTACACAAAAATTATCTGTATAATTAGAAACATCATAAAAGTAGCACAACACACATATATTTCTTATATATTTGCAAATACTGTCAGTCAGTAGTGGTCAATAGTTCCATAACCATAACCTCAAACCATCCACCCGACTGTCGGTCCTCTCTCCCTCTGCCTAGTGACACTCTCAGAACCTGAAGCTTTTTCAGGCCTACAGAAATACAGATTCCCTACACTGACCTCTGGGTCTGCCCAGGGATCTTCGATTGGAAAATCTCCCAAAAGGAGATGCCCAGGAGACATTATGATCAGATGCCAGAACCACCTTAGCTAACTATATTCAACGAAGAGGAGCAGTGCCTTTACTTTGAGTTCCCCTGAGATCCGTCCTGTTATCCATGGTGGAAGCTGATTTCAGCTACATGTATCCAGGTTCTTGTTGTTTTGGTCATCATATCACATGATTTGTCTATCTATTTCCCCCTTCCTCCTTCTATCACACATGAACAAGACACGGAGATACCTAAGCTCCCCTGACTCACCCAGGCACTGACCTCCAGCCTGGAGGGAGAAGTTGACATTAAAAGCACCGCTAGCTCCCTCATAATATCCTTTCCAGGACACAGTCACACTTCTGGACAACCAAACTCCCATAACTCCCCCCTTCCCAGCGGGGCTAAGATGTGTGGTTCCTTTTTAAATGGATCCCCTTTCTTGAAAACTGGGACCACCACCATTCTGGTCTCTCACTTCACAGGTCTAAACCAACTAACTAAACTGTTTAAATTAACACTTTTTATTTTTGGAAGGTAGACCTATGCATCCATCACAAGCAGAGGAGGAGATATTATTGAAAGACAGGTCTTAACTACACAAAGGATTTAAAGATCAGCATCTTCACCCTATCTGGTATTTCAGAAAAGAACAGGTACCTATCAGGGTAAGTCATGGAAAATTGTAGGAACCAGAAACTTGAATGTTAAGTAAAGGTTGGGAGAGAGGAAAAGTGGAGAGGTTAAAGGGAACATGTGACTAAATGGGAACTCAAGTGGTGAAGACAGGAGAGGAAGGATTTAAATTACTGCAGAGCTTTTGTAGTTGTGGCCTACAAAAGGTGGACAGAGATGTAAAAGGACAAGCAGCAACAAGGGTTCAATGACTAAAGGACGGCAGTTTTATTTATGTTTAAAGTCCACTGATAGGCCCTTGGTTGAAGGCAAGGCAATTTTATTTGTATAGCACACTTTCAACAACAGGGTAATTCAAGGTGCTTTGCATGATTTGGTGATAAAGAAAAACATAGAATACAACATTTGGAAATTAAAAGCAGCAGCAATTTAGGATGAAAAACACACAACACATGATACACAATGAAGCATTAAAAACAGCAATAAAGCATTAACACAATAGATAGACAAGACATTAGAGAGGCAAGTATTTAAAATTCCTGAAACAGACCCACTTAACTAGAATCTTGTGTATTGTAGAAGCTGCTGTGCCCCTCCTGTGCAAAGTAAAATGGAAACTTGCAGTAAGTGAGAGTAAAGAAGAAAAACTGCATTCTTGTTTATGGTTAAAATAATCATTAATTTTACTGGCAAACTGAGATTATCACAGATAGCGGTTGTATGTCAATTGTTTAATTAGTACCACAGTTATAAATGGAAGTAGAATGTATTTTTTTTAAGTTAAAAAGAGAAATATGCAGGATTACTCCCCATTCAACATTTTTTTCCTGCCTCCCTACAAGATGTTAGCAAACATGTAAAGATGTTATTTACTATTCTCCGGGAATCTTAAAGCACCCGAGTCCTTGTGACTGTCCACTCAGAACTCCAGTTATGATTTAACACTGCATAGACTACAGAAATAGTGTCTTTTGCATTCTTCTGAAGTTCTCACCTATCATTTTAAATGCATGTGATTTCTTCTCCATAATATTATTTGATTTTAGTCCCTATCTCTGAGTCTATCTCAGCTGAGAGGAGTGGATCCCCCTTGGATCTCAGTTACATGGAAAACAAAGGAAGAACATGTTAAGCTTTCACTCATTATAAAAGCAGGTAATGCCAAGTGATTTTGTTTTAGATCCTGACAAGTAAAAAGGAAATAGATAATTATTAACAATTGTCCCCAAAGAATGAAATTAGTTGTCTTCTTCCTTATTAACAGTTTTTATCACGTTTTTAAATATGCTGTTTTACTTGCAGTTTGAAACTATTGCACTCTGGACTCATTTAGTTTCAAAGTTGCTACCTTCTACTGTTAAATGCACAAGTGCCAGTATTTCATCTGAACACAACAGAGCGCTCTAACCTTTGAGCAAGGCAAAAATGCAACCACTCAGATTTCTGAAATTACTACAGTAATGGCAATTTCAATCCAATAAAACCTCTTGCTCTGTTTCAAATTTGTATTATGATGCCCGATGTTAAAGGCCTGTATTACTTCATTAACAGAAACTTACAAATATTCTAACAAAGCAAATTATTGTGGATTCAATTTGATATGCCTCAAACTCAACAAAAGGTCTGTGAATATAAAGAACATATAAGGTACAAAAAAACCCAGCTACATGCTGAATATTCTTAGGAAATTAGGGTGAGCAGGCGGGTATAAGGAAACGATTGTAATGCCACAATTAAAGTTTTAATATTCTTAGATTCTATTCTTTTTTACATGATTTTAAAAAATTTATTTCTGTTTTATGGTTGTACTTGTTGTTTTCTGCATACTGCTACTTGGTACTGTGGTACTTTGTGTGAAGGCTCGGTCACAATGACCTGTACGAATGGCTGTGAACACCCTATGAACGATTTTTGGACTATTTCCTATGGCTTCCTAAAGGCAGCTTAACAATTATTCAGCTTTTTAGACCGTTTGTAAGTTTGTGGGCAGGTCGATGGTCTTGTTCAACATTTTCTACAAATGTTCCACAAAAACCCTCTTTGTAGGGACTCCGAACCAATGCCGTAAGCCTAGTTTATACTTCTCGGTCTGCAGGTTTGCACTCACACGCACACGTATTGACAGAGATGTTTTCCTTGTATACATCTTCGTTGGTGGGTCAGTGTTGTGAACCAATTCCCCACCTGGACAGCAGGTGGTGAAGACCTTGGGGCCTTACTAGGCCACTGCTCGTTTAAAGGCGGCAGGAAAGACCCCCGTCTCAAGGGAGCAATTCATCAAGGTTAAAATCTTATCCTTAAAAGATTCATAAAATTGCTTAAAAAAGGAAGTGGGAATCAGATCCAAAACACATGTGGTTGGCCTCACTGGGGAGAAAACTTTATCAAGAGTTCCAGCCTCCACCAGGACAAAACTGTCCAGCGTTTCCTCTGGTAGAGACACACACTCAGATTTGTATGAAACCATGTTACTTTGAGAAGATAAAATATTACATCTGATGGTTAGATGGTTTATCATGGTTTTACTTTTCCTCCATTTTCTCTCTGCCACCCTACAATCTCTCTTTATTTTTCTGAGATTTTCATTTCTCCACGGCGATGCAGCGCAGGTCAAGAGCGAACTGAAGCCTACTGTTAAAATGATTGACAATAAAATCACAGGGGGCAGGTAAAGCAATAAGAGGATTATTTTTAAAAAACTTCCAGAAAACCTCCAGCCACTTCAGTGGTTAGATGACGCTTCTTGACAGTTCTAACAGAGGTCTCCTGCTGGATAAAACTGGTGATGTTAAAGGGGCTATATGCAACCTCCCCAAAATAAACATAAAAATAGCCTTTTTATTTGATCATTTATGACTCAAACATCTACTAATGAGCATACTGACACCTTGTCAGCTTACAGTGGGTGCACCTATAAGCCTGTATCCAATTTTTTCTATTTTCTGTCGGGTCGGATTTTCTGTCTGCGGATGTGACGTCAAGCGCGTTTGTGTTGAATGTTTCAGATCACTCTGCCGCCACCGCTAGTCAGCACTCGCAAGGAGTTCAATGGATTGTGTGAATACACAGAAGAGACCAAGGACAACTTTGAGACCAATAGTAACTCCACATAAGACTAAAAAAGTTAAACCCCTGACAAGTGCCCAAAAAAGATTGAAGATTGAGAGCGACCGGCGTAAAAGCGCGCGCTGCGAGAGCGAGCAGAAAGGAGAAGCAGTTCCGTTTTTTGGCCACAGGTGTCAGTCGCGAGTTTAAATTTCAGAAAATTGCATACAGTCGTGGCCAAAGGTTTTGAGAATTACATAAATATTGGAAATTGGAAAAGTTGCTGCTTAAGTTTTTTAACTCAGGTGAGAATGTTGACGAGCACAAGGCTGGAGATCTTTATGTCAGGCTGATTGGGTTAGAATGGCAGACTTGACATGTTAAAAGGAGGGTGAGGCTTGAAATCATTGTTCTTCCATTGTTAACCATGGTGACCTGCAAAGAAACGCATGCAGCCATCATTGCGTTGCATAAAAATGTCTTCACAGGCAAGGATATTGTGGCTACTAAAATTGCATCTAAATCAACAATTTATAGGATTATCAAGAACTTCAAGGAAAGAGGTTCAATTCTTGTTAAGAAGGCTTCAGGGTGTCCAAGAAAGTCCAGCAAGCGCCAGGATTGTCTCCTAAAGAGGATTCAGCTGCAGGATCGGAGTGCCACCAGTGCAGAGCTTGCTCAGGAATGGCAGCAGGCAGGTATGAGCGCATCTGCACACACAGTGAGGCGAAGACTTTTGGAAGATGGCCTGGTGTCAAGAAGGGCAGCAAAGAAACCACTTCTCTCCAAAACAAACATCAGGGACAGATTGATCTTCTGCAGAAAGTATGGTGAATGGACTGCTGAGGACTGTGGCAAAGTCAAATTCTCAGATGAAGCCTCTTTCCGATTGTTTGGGGCATCTGGAAAAAGGCTTGTCCGGAGAAGAAAAGGTGAGCGCTACCATCAGTCCTGTGTCATGCCAACAGTAAAGCATCCTGAGACCATTCATGTGTGGGGTTGCTTCTCATCCAACGGAGTGGGCTCACTTACAATTTTGCCCAAAAACACAGCCATGAATAAAGAATGGTACCAAAACATCCTCCAACGCAACTTCTTCCAACAATCCAACAACAGTGTGGTGAAGAACAATGCATTTTCCAGCACGATGGAGCACCGCGCCATAAGGCAAAAGTGATAACTACGTGGCTCGGGGACCAAAACGTTGAAATTTTGGGTCCATGGCCTAGAAACTCCCCAGATCTTAATCCCATTGAGAACTTGTGGTCAGTCCTCAAGAGGCGGGTGGACAAATTAAACCCCACTAATTCTGACAAACTCCAAGAAGTGATTATGAAAGAATGGGTTGCTATCAGTCAGGATTTGGCCCAGAAATTGATTGAGAGCATGCCCAGTCGAATTGCAGAGGTCCTGAAAAAGAAGGGCCAACACTGCAAATACTCTTTGCATAAATGTCATGTAATTGTCAATAAAAGCCTTTGAAACGTATAAAGTGCTTGTAATTATATTTCAGTACATCACAGAAACATCTGAAACAAAGATCTAAAAGTAGTTTTGTAGCAAACTTTGTGAAAACTAATATTTGTGTCATTCTCAAAACTTTTGGCCACAACTGTATGGCCCCTTTAAAAAACACACAGTAGTGGTCAGAGAGAGCCAAGTCAACAACAGAGGACACGCTGGTGGACATGACATACGTGATGACCAAGTCCAAATCATGTCAAATAAAATTTTATTTATAAACTGCTTTTTATACAAGAAATTGCATCACAAAGTGCTTTAAAGATTAAAATGACCCCACATAAACCACATTCCCATGCCTACCCAACAGATTAAAAAACATAGTCACAGTTATACCCCCCTCCCCCCAACCCAACTCCCACAGTTAAAAGCAACAGTAAAAAAGGGTATTGGGCCAAGTTCAGACGAACCATGCAACGAAACCCCATCAGAGGAGCCATTTGCACCGGCAGCAGTAGATCAACAGCAGCAGCCGAGGCACCGACACAGGGCGCCCAGTGGAGGCAAGGCCAAGACACCCACCTCCACCCAAGCTCCACCTAGAGAGCGCCCAGGCAGCTACAGCCGACCATTGCTCCCAGGGCAGAGGGTTCCCACAGAGGAAACACTGGAACAGGGATTTAGATAACAAATTAAATGGGTCCAGGGTGTATCCACTGTTGTGAGTTGGCTGTGTGACACGCTGGCTAAAATCCATGTAAGACAGAATATTTAAAAAAATCTATTGATAAAGGGTCTAAATGGTTATCCATGTATAGATTAAAATCACCAGCTAAAATGATTCTTTCAAATGAGCTGTGCAGCATTGATGAAAACTCTGAAATTCTTGAATAAAAAGTGCACTCTTTTCAGGAGGCCTATAAATTGTGGCACATAAAATCTGAGGAGAGCTAAAAACAGCTGCAATATATTCAAATGTAAAATAGTTATCAAATAAAACAGGTTTGGCAGAAAGTGTTGATGAACTTATAAAGCAGTTCGCCCTTCCCTTTTGCTACTCCTTGTTGAATAAGTGAAGCTAAAATTTGGTGGGGAGGCCTCTGTAAGAACAAGAGGGGAATCTGCACTCAGCCAAGTTTCTGTTAAAAATAAACAATGAAGATTATGGTCTAAAATCAGATCATTTATTATAAAAGTTTTGTTCAACAGGGAGCGAACATTAAAAAGTGCAATATTAACAGTGATTGGAGATGGAGTGACTGTATGACTTACTGAAGGTGGGGCTTTTGGTAACTTTTTGAGATTATTGGGGTTGCATTTGTTCGGCTGTCCGCTCGCCTCTGGTTCTTCCTGCTGCGATTTGCGCACCGGCTCCTCCCAGTCCCTCAACTCTCGTCAACCCCTCGGCTCCAGCTCTGACCTGTCCACTGGCTTCAGCTTCAGCCAGCTCAGCCCCAAAGTCAGTGTCAGCCAGATCAGTTTTATAGTCAGCCTCTGCCAGAGAGCCAGTCTGTGACCCCGTTCCAGTTTCAGTCTGTGAGCCCGTTCCCGGTCCAGTCCCAGAGCCTGCCACCATCATGGCCGCTGTCTTCCTGGCAGTCACAGCGGCACCTCTACTGCATCTGGCGTCTCCCCATGGGTCGCCAGAGTCCCCGGAGAGGGTCAGGGAGGACCCGTCTCCGTCGCCAGGGCTCCCATGTGGGGTCAAGGAGGACCCGTCCCCATCACCAGAGCTCCCAGGGAGGGTCAAGGAGGACCCGTCCCCATCGCTGGAGCCTCTTCGCCGCCGACCGCTGTCGATCGAGCCTCCACACTCTTCTCAGCCGGGCGCCGAGCCGCCAGACTCTTCTCAGCCGGCCGCCGGAACCTTCTCAGCCGGCCGCTGAGCCGCCAGAACGTTTTCAGTCGGCCGCCGAGCCACCTGGCTCACCCCTACCGGCTAAGCCTCCTCGTCGCCGCCGACCTCTATCGGCCAAGCCTTCTCACCGACCCCTAGAGCTCCTCATTGGCTGCCAGGTCCTCATGGGAGGATCACTGCCCGACCGCCGTCCAGCCAGAAGACGCCATCAAGGCCGTCCGCCCGACCGCCGTCCAGCCAGAGGACGCCATCCGTGCCGTCCACCTAACCGCCATCCAGCCAGCGGACGCCATCCGGGCCGTCTGCCGTTCAGTCAGGGGACGCTGTCCGCCCGACCGCCGTCCAGCCAGGGGACGCTGTCCGCTCGACCGCCGTCCAGCAAGAGGACGCCATCCAGGCCGTCCGCCAGACTTCCAGGTCTTCAAGGGACGCCACCGGGGCTGTCCGCCAGACCTCCAGGTCCTCAGGGGCCGCCCACCTGGCCATCCACCAGACTTCCAGGGGTGTACCCAAAAAGAGTCGCCCGCATCACTGCAGACGCCTTACCAATCCGCCTATCGATCTCCCGCTCCATTTTTCCCTCATTCGTGAACAAGACCCCCAGATACTTAAACTCCTCCACTTGGGGAAGGACCTAGTCCCCGACCCGGAGAAGGCACTCTACTCTTTTCCGGCTCAAGACCGTGGTCACAGATTTGGAGGTGATTATTCTCATCCCACCCACTTCACACTCAGCTGCGAACCGCTCCAGTGAAAGCTGCAGATCAAGTTCCGATGAAGCCAACAGGACCACATCATCTGCAAAAAGCAGATACCCAATCCTGAGGACCCAAAACAGATCCCATCATCACCTTGGCTGTTCCTAGAAATCCTGTCCATAAAAGTTAAGAACAGAATTGGTGACAAAGGCCAACCTTGGCGAAGTCCAACTCTCACCAGAAACGAGCCCAACTTATTGCCGGCAATGCAAACCAAACTGAAACACTGGTTTTACAGAGACCTAACAGCCCATATCAAGGAAGTATCCTATACTCCAGGAGTACCCCCCACAGGTCTCCCCGAGGGACACGGTCGAGCGCCTTCTCCAAGTCCACAAAACACATGTAGACCGTTTGGGCGAACTCCCATGCACCCTCCAGGACCCTGCTGTGGGTGTAGAGCTGGTCCAGTGTTCCATGGCTGAAACAAAAACCGGATTGTTCCTCCTGAATCCGAGGTTCAACTATCCATCAGACCCTCCTCTCCAGAACTCCCGAATAGACCTTACCAGGGAGGCTCAGAAGTGTGATCCCCTGTAGTTGGAACACACTCTGTGGTCCCCTTTTTTAAATAGGGGGACCACCACCCCGGTCTACCACTCCAATGGAACTGCCCCCAATGTCCACGCTGCGTCCATGCTACACTAACCAACACAGCCCCACAACATCCAGAGCTTTAAGGAACTTATCCACCCCCGGATACTTGCCACCGAGGAGCTTTTTAACCACCTTGGTGACTTCGGCACCAGCGATTGGAGAGCCTGACCCAAAGTCCCCAGACTCTGCTTCCAGATTGGAAGGTGTGCCTGTAGGATTGAGGAGGTCTTCGAAGTATTCCATCCATCGACCCAAAACGTCCCACGTCGAGGTCGGAAGTGCACCACCCCCACTGTAAACAGTGTTGGTGGCGGACTGCTTTCCCCCCCGAGATGGGGGACCAGAATCGCCTCGAAGCCGCACGGAAGTTGTTCTCCTACGCCAAAGTTTTTGCCTCAGCGACCATACGTGCCACATTCCACTTGGCCTGCTGGTACCTATCAGTAGCTTCCAGGGTCCCACAGGCCAAAAAGACTAGGACTCCTTCTTCAGCTTGACAGCATCCCTCACCACCGGTGTCCACCAGCGGGTTCAAGGGTCGTCGCGACAGGCACCAACCCCCTTGCGACCACAGCTCTGGTCAGCTGCCTCAACAATGGAGGCACGACACATGGCCCACTCGGACTCAATGTCCCTCGCCTCCCCCGGGACGTGTTCGAAGTTCTGCCAGAGGTGAGAGTTGAAACTCCTGATAGGAGACTTTCCCAGCAGACCCTCACAACACGTTCGGGCCTGCCAGGTCTGTCCGGCATTCTCCCCCACCACCGGAACCGACTCACCACCAGGTAGTGGTCAGTGGACAACTCCGCCCCTCTTCTCACCCGAGTGTCCAAAACATGCTGCTGCAGATCAGATGAAATGACAACCAAGTCAATCATCGAGCTGCGGCCTAAGGTGTCCTTCTGCACATATGGACACCCTTGTTTGAACATAGACGTTGTTTGGACGATGAACTATGTTTCATTATGGACAATCCATGACGTACACAGAAGTCCAATAACGAAACACCGCTTGGGTTTAGATCGGGGGGCCATTCCTCCCAACCACACCTCTCCGTGTCTCACTGTCATTGGCCACGTGAGCGTTGAAGTCCCCCAGTAGAACAAGGGAGTCCTTGTTCTACAGGGGAAGCACTCTCCAGCACTCCCTCCAGGGACTCCAGGAAGGGCGGATAGTCTGATCTGCTGTTCGGTGCATAGGCACAAACAGTCAGAACCCGTCCCCCAACCCATAGGCGGAGGGAGGCCACCATCTCGTTTACCAAGGTAAACCCCAACGTATAGGGGCCGGGATGGGGGGCAACAAGTATGCCCACCTCAGCTCGGCCTCTCAACGGGGGCAACTCCAGAGTGGAAAAGAGTCCAACCCCTCTCGAGGAGATGGGTTCCAGGGCCTGAGCCATGCGTCGAGGCGAGTCTGACGATCTCCAGTCGGAACCTCTCCACCTTGCGCACCAGCTACGGCTCCTTACCCACCAGAGAGGTGACGTTCCAAGTCCCAATAGCCAGCTTCTGCAGCCGAGGATTAGACCGCCATGGTTCCTGTATAATTGTGATCATGCTTTTAAATCTGTGGGGGAAGGATCTGAATGTGGTTTATGTGGGGTCATTTTAATCTGTAAAGCACTTTGCGTTGCAATGTTTGTATGAAAAGCGCTTTATAAAGTTGGATGGATTGAATGAATATAAAAAGACAGCAAGATTTAGATGCCTGAAATAAAAGAGCACAGCAATAGGATGCAAAATGTTTATTTCATATCTCAAATAAAAAAGCAGGACCAGCCTTAAAAAATCTGAAATAGCTTAAATGAGGTAAATACAATACATGTCAAAAAACCATTTTTATCATGTAAACTGTATAGATACTTTTTCAATACATAAATATTTTATTTACAATAACAGAAACTTTAAAAGTAAGTAGACAATCATGCAAATATAATTTTAAATACACAAATTTGTCAGCTGCTCTTGAAACAGGGGCTATGGAAATAAATATTTTTTGTCAATGTTTAATAGCTGGTTTAAGCTCATTCAGTGTTGATATATGACCATTAGGTCACCACTGTATTCACAGGGTCACATTATTATGCCTTCTTAGGTGTATTGAGTCATTGTAGGATGACATCATACATAAACTAATGTTAAAAGCACAGATTGACTGCAGAAAACAGTTTCCTACTTTAACAGTCAAGTTAACCTATCCAACGATCCTGATTCAGTCGAGGTAAATTTTATCCCAACTTTCTGCCAATGTTCATTTTAGGCTGATACAGTTATTGTGCAACCAAACCTGCAACATTTACACATATCTACACAACACTTCAAAATGGCTGCCAGATTTTCCTTTTATAAACATGCAATGGCCAGAAGACTATTTAACATGCGCTGGAGTTTCATTTTTGAGGATACATCTGTCCTGTTGTATATTCAGAAAGCCCGGTTTTCTCTGCAATCCACTTGTTGTAGAGGGTCACCTTTGTGTAAACACCGGGCTTGTTCTCACTGGCACAGCCGTCACCCCAGCTCACCACCCCAAATAGAAACATGCGACCTGACGCTTCGCACACCAGTGGGCCCCCAGAGTCTCCCTGTGAAGAAAGGGTCAGTGAATCATTAACCTGAAAATGGAGTCCCTTTGACAATTTTGAAATTTAACAGAATAAAAAAAATCTTTTAAAGAATCTTTCTGTTTGGATAAATCATACATAGAAGAAACTAACATACAGTGAAATAATTTTATTTATGGAAACCCTTATATTTATGATTTCTGAGTTTCCCAGAGTACACATCCACAGATATTTATCCACTTGATCAGATGCTTACTTTGCAGGAATCTGTGCTCCAGTCAGGGCTTGCAGCGCAGATCATGTTGTCAGTAAGTAAATCTTTATAGGTCTCTTCACGTTTGCAGCTCGTGGAGGAGAGCAGTCTCACATCAGCCTGTTTCAACCTATTGGCATACCCCGAATCTGAAGACAACACAGCATCAGGTGTAAGTGTAACTGAAATTGATGACTTGCTAATGAGTGTCAGGATATTCATATTGCTGTACTTACTCAAGGATTCTTTCCCAAATCCTGCAATGCTGCATGGAAATCCAACAGGAAGGTCAGAGTTGAGTGGAGGAAGGCAAATTGTCCGAACAGAAGCGGTCTTGAATGCACCCTGTCCTTCTGTGTTTGAGATCTTTAGAAGTGCTGTAATGGAAATGTAAGTATAAGTTCTGCACATAGGGAACTTTCTTATGTATATAATATCTACAGTGCCTTGCAAAAGTATCCATGTCCCTTAGAGTTTTTCACATGCTGTCACCTAAAACCTTCACACTTTCAGGTATTTTATGTGCTTTAGCAAAGTAGTGCTGTAACTGTAAAGTGGAAGAAGGAGGATGCTCTCAAATAAAATTCAGTGCAACCAATTACCTTGATAACCTAATAGAATCTGTGTGTAGTTTGATATAAGCATACAATAAATACAGCTGTTCTATTAAGGCTTCAGAGGGGAGAAATATGGTGAACAAATAGCATTCTGACAACCAAACAACACCAGCATACCGGTCAGGGATGAAGTTGATCATTTTAAAATGGGGCTAACTAATAAAATAACATCTGAAGCTTTCAACATCTCACAAGGCACTGGCCATAATTTAAAAATAGAAAGACAACTTTAACTTACTGAGAACTACAGGGATATATTTTTAACAGAACCTCACCCTCAGCACACTATTTCCATAGTGGCGATAGGTATATAGGTGATAGGTGTATCATTCTGTGGGAAGGTTTTTCTTATTGGGAAGATGGGTAAGATGGAAAAAAAAACTTGAGAATGAGGTGGAAGCTCCCCTTCCAGCAAGGTAGCTACTCTGGACGTACAACCAGAACTACAACAAACTGGTTTTCATTAAAGGATATTCACATGATTGAACAGTCGAAGTCAATATGTAATTCAGATTGAGAGAATATGTCTAGTCAAAATCTTCTGTTCACAGTCACTCTCCATCTAGCCTGTTTTGCAAAGAAGAATAGGCCAAATTGGGTTTTTTCTAAAATATTGAAAACCCTGCATCCTTCCTTCCACTAAAGCATGGAGTGGATATTGTATTGTTCTATCATATGAAATCAAAATAAAATACACTGAAGTTTTTAGTTGTGATACGGCTCAACATGGAAAAGTTTAGAAGCTATGAACACTATTGTAAGCAAAAGGAGGGAAAAAAAGAAGAAAATGCTCATGCACACCAATGTCATTGTTGTAGTTGGTCTCATTGTATTTCTGGTGGATGATGAGCTTCTCCACAGTGAAACTCTGCTCCCTGTCAGGATCTATGGCCTTGATGTTAGTCTTTCCCAGGTACACCTTCAGATCCCAGAGACGGGTTTTGTTTCTAAACAGACACCAAAGTAAAATGTTTCACCCACATAGGCCTATGTGCAAAAACATCTGTTGTGAATGTTGTTTTAGAGTGATAATTAGAAGAGGAAGGGGTAAGGGTTGTATTTTCTCACCCCTTCTCGAAGCAGTGTGCAGCTGTGAGGACCCAGCCGGGTGCAATGAGAGAACCGCCGCAAAGGAAACTCTTTTGAAAGATAGCTGCGACCCATGGGTGCTTCTCGATGGGTATGAAAGATCCTCCCACGATCTTATTGGTCCTCAGTTCAGTCCTCTCACCGCATGTGCTCTCTGGAAGGGAGGAAACAACGTGAATACCTGATATATCAATTCACCTGATCCCACTGAGATAGAGGATATTAGAAACAAACCTGTATCTACAGAGCGGGTTGGTGTTGTGGTTGGTATTGTGGTTGGTATTGTGGTTGGTATTGTAGTTGCTTTAGGACCTTCATTAGGGTAGCCTAGATAAATCAGCACAATTAGAGAAATTCAAGTCAAATGCACAGAAACGTATCTTACAGCAACTCTTACATTTGGGAACATCGCAGAACTCTCTCTTAACACTGTTTCTTTTTTTAACATAACACCACGGCTTCTGACTCCTATTAGGATTCCTAGAAGAATTGAAATGCAAATAAATTAAAAATCCACTTTTTCTTTCAAACACGTTCAGGTATTCGATTTAAAACATTCAGTACCTGCAGTAATTATGGTTGCCAACTCCGTTTGAATTGCCCCAGGAGGATGTAATCGAGCTCCATTTAAGACATCTGTGACCGTTTGATGAGATGGAAACAGTTCCCCTGTAGCTGATCCCTCTTCCGATCTGACATCCTGCAGATGGTAAAATCAAAAGCAGACAAGAAAACATTTAATGCATTTAGTCAAATAAGAGCGTTATGCCGAATCCCATTTATAAGGGGTCCTCCTTGCCAATACTCTCCCCCTTCTACCATCCCATGGCGCTTAATTTAGGAATTGGTTAATATATTCCACCGAAAAATGCATAGTGGCAGTTCTTGCAAAGTTTCCTCCATCTGCACCCACATCACCACAAGTAACCACACACCTTCCCTCACGATGAACAGCATTCAGAAAAAAAGCTTCCTTATTTGTATGTGACCAGTCAGAAACATTAAAAATTAAAAATAGGATATCGATCTGTTCCTCACTAGTCTTGTGCTTTATGTGTAACCTAACTATACATGTAGCCTAAGTATTTTGGAGCTTAAACAAGGTCTGAAATTGCCCTTTAGTTGAAGATTGTAGCGTAGCAAACTTTTCTAAAGTGTATGTGTGTGTGGGGGGGGCTGAGTTGCTGGATAGTGGCTTTCAAAACGCCCGTTAAAATCTACTGTGAAATGCTTTTCATGACCAGGAATGTACAATATTGCTTAAGTGAATAGACTATTCAGGGTTCTAGTGTTGTTTTTTTTTTCTTCCAACCTTGTCTTCCTTTTTTGTAATAACACGGTATATTAAAAAACTGTGCTCATGTTGTATTTTGCCTTTTTTAAATTTAAACGTCATCATTGAGAGCAAAGCAGAACCAAAGTAGCCTATCCACAAAGTTGCCCAAAAAAATCTGGTACTGATTCCGGAGTAGGCTACACTATTTTTAAGGAATACTCTGACTGACTTCCCTCGGTTTGCAGAAATCGTGGGTACGGTTTTGGCATGCTGCTCTCCAAGACCTCAAACTGTCGTCAAATGCTGTTGGAAATAACCTGCTGGTGTTGCACGCTCTCAACCACCAAAAATGTACATTTATGATATAATATTACTTTACTTTCACATACATAGGCTAGGCCTATACTAGATTCATTAATTTTTCTATTGATTTGGAGATAGATTCAATGTAGACTACGTCAAAATGCCAATCTATGATATGCTGCTCATTTTCAGAAATTAATTTCTCCCAATTCCTTTGTGACAACAAACTCTCTTTGGATTTTGTTAAAGGATCATCCATACTATAACTAGATAAAATATATTTCATACTTTTACTGTAGATTTTTGGAAGTAAATTGAATGCTAATCATTATCCAACATATGCTAATTTATAATTATCCATTTTTAGTCAATTATCAAAACGCCGATTTCATGTCCAGGTTTACAGGAAGGATAACATATATTTTGTGGAGTTATCAACAATAACGTCATTCCTATGAGTACTTACAACAAAGTTTTTAAATGTAAATTAAGTCACAAAGACATCTTATACATCACAAAATAGAAAATTTTGTCTCTTTAGATCGACCAGTTCAGCTGGATCCTTTTGTATTGCAAATGTTGCCACCGACTGCAGCTGTCACACTGAATCTGCTAATGTTCCCCACAAAAGGAAAATCATTCAAAAACATCAACTCAATGCTTGTTATGCAATCATGTGATTGTAAAATTTAGAAATATTTATTGTGGATATAGTAGCGTATATGTATGTGAAAGTAATAGATGTGTTATAAATGTACATTTTTGATGGCTATGCTTCTCCTTTTCTATTCATTTCAGAGTTTTTGGTTGTAAGGGCACTTAGAGAGTGGAGCGCATGCGCATGCCAGCACCGCAGCAGACCTGAGCTCGCGCGCCGAGCGTTCGGAGCAGGAGTGCTATCTTGAGAGTTTTAGCACGTATGACGTCACACCACAAAATACTGTTTTTTTTCACATAGAAATATGCGCTTTCAGTAGTCTATCTAGGCGCTCAGGTTACGGATACAAATATAACCGCAAAAAGTTTTTGAGAAAAACTGCTAGAAAAGTGTGTGTTTTTTTCATCAGCTCACTAGGAAAAGGGTGGGTGGTAAAACACCCACATCCCCCACGGTTGCGACGCCCACAAAATATTTAGATTCAAGAATGATTTACTCCATTATTGGTTTGATTCTTTTCCTACGTTTTTTTTTTGTAATTATTAATAAACCTTAACGGCAATTCCAAACATAATATAGCGAGGCACTTATAAAGAGACATTCAGTGTTTAATGTGTCATTAAAACATGTAAAGTATGAAAATCTTTGTCAGGGAAGTTGCATGTGCAGCTCGTATCCCTTTGGTTCTAAGTGTTACCTTATAGTCTAAGTAAGACCATTTTTCACAGCCATTCCCCACTCCACAAAAACAACTGAGACATGATCTGACCCTTTGCATAAAGGGATATCAATGTTAAAAATGGAGCTGAGACTGAAATAGGATTCAGTCAGTGTGAAAAATATGGCCAAATACTTACCTTTTCTGTTTGTAAAGAATCTCTGAGAAAGCACCTAAAAGGAGAGAAGATATAGTGTCAGAGTTGCACCCAAACTATTGTGTTTTCCTTTAAAGATAAAGCTTTATTTACTTGCAGCTCACCATGTTGACATTGAGCGCTGCAAAGACAGAGAAGATGACTAACAGGTTCATCTTAACTTCTGGTTTTGCTTCTGCTTATAGAGGATATTTTTGTCTGGGACAAGAAAAAAAATGGAGAAATAGAACTTTTTAACAGAGGCGGGACTGTTGTAAAGTAAAGCTCCCGTGGCCCTAATATGGAGAGTATTAGAAAGCACATGGCGACACAAGTGGTTTCTTTCTCTGATTGAACTAACAAATTCAAAAGCATTCCTAAAATTGCAGCTAAAATTGACAATATGACCTTTCTAACGTTTTGGTTTCAAACTTGCAAGAAAAGTTTTAAATCTCCCACCTACTATCACATTCTGGACTGAACTGTATTATACAATTTTACAAGTATTGCAAATATTCTGTAGCATGTAGATGTATTTGTTTTTGCAATTATTTAGGAGTAGAAAATAGTGTAAACAGTTCTCAGAGGATGTTTGGTGCATCTGTTCTGTTCTGTAAACATAGTTTCTATCTGTACAATGAGTTCATATCAATTTAGGTTAGTAGATTACAACGTCTTTGCACGGTTTGCATCAAATTAGTTAAGGAATATGCTCATATCAAACATTTTGCTCCTAGATGTTCTAGACATACATTGTTGACAAGATAAAAAATATTTTTTGCACAATTTAAGATTTACTTACTTGAAAACCAGCTAAAATTTCACTGAAATCTTACAGAATACTAGTGGATTTCTGCTCACCTTTTTGACGTCTCGGTCCGAATCTTTTGTTTTTAATGATATGACACTGAGATATGCGACAACCTAAACTAAACTCACACTAGTTTGTTGTTGCAGTGCTGATCCCCGCTTTGCTTCTTCCTATTTAAATACCCAGATTTTACAAGTAGGAGGTGCTTAAGAGACCATATGAAACATTACCTATATCCAGCTGCTGAGCAAATCGGACAATTTGTCATGTCCTGTGACACATACTGAAACACGCCCTTGCTCTCAAAGAGCAACAACTCAAAGAAAGTCCAAAATAGGCAATGTGGTCAAAAAAAAAAAGCATCTGACAGAGTGACAGGCGGGCTTGTTGATCGTAACATCTGACAAGAAGTGACACTTTCATAAACATGCATGTTTACGTACATTTACATACCTTCTCTAGAATGAAGGCATGTACATAACTCAGTTTTTATGTATAATTTCAAGCAGATATTAAGATATAAGTGCTGGAAATTTTACTTTCCTTACCTTTATAGAAGAAAAACTCTGGATTCAGATTGATTTCAAAATAAGTGATCAGAGTTTCAGCTGACTGTCAAATCTCCAACAACAGACTTTTTGATATTGGTTTGCTTTAGGTAAAAGAGCAAATTGTACTTGCAGCTGATGCAGAGTCAGCCGAATGGTTCACTCTCTGCCCTTGTACTTTAATTGCTAACATGATCAAACAATAGTTTTTCAATCAACAGTAAGATAGTTGTAAGTTAGAAACAACTGGGTGGTCCAAAAGAACAACTGGTTTTGGACTGAATAAAACAGGGTAACAATAGACTTCTGAGTTGTCCCTAACCCTAATAAACATTTATAGGCTCTATGACAGAAAACTGACCAATATCTAGTGGGGGGTAAAAAGTATTTAGTCAGCCATCAAATGTGCAAGTTCTCCCACTTAAAAAGATAAGAGAGACCTGTAATTTTCATCATAGGTATACCAAAATGAGAAGAAGAAAAAAATCCAGAAAATCACATGGTCTGATTTTTAAAGAATTTATTTGCAAATTTTATTTGCAAATAAGTATTTGGTCAATAACAAAAGTTCATCTTAATATTTTGTTATATACCCTTTGTTGGCAATAACGGACGTCAAATGTTTTCTGTAAGTCTTCACAAGATTTTCACACACTGTTGCTGGTATTTTGGCCCATTCCTCTATGCAAATCTCCTCTAGAGCTGGGATGTTTTGGGGCTGTTGCTGGGCAATACAGACTTCCAACTCCCTCCAAAGATTTTCTATGAGGTTGAGATCTGGAGACTGGCTAGGCCACTCCAGGACCTTGAAATGCTTCTTAAGAAGGCACTCCTTCGTTACCCAGGTGGTGTGTTTGGGATCATTGTCATGCTGAAAGACCCAGCCACGTTTCATCTTCAATGCCCTTGCTGATGAAAGGAGGTTTTCACTCAAAATCTCACGATACACTGCCCCATTCATTCATTCTTTCCTTTACACGGATAATTCGTCTTGGTCCCTTTGTAGAAAAACAGCCCAACGCATGATGTTTCCACCCCCATGCTTCACAGTAGGTCTGGTATTCTTTGGATGCAACTCAGCATTCTTTTTCCTCAAAACACGACAAGTAGAGTTTTTACCAAAAAGTTCTATTTTGGTTTCATCTGATCATATGACATTCTCCTAATCCTCTTCTGGATAGCAAACTTGAGACAGGCCTGGACATGTACTGGCTTAAGCAGGGGGACACGTCTGGCACTGCAGGATTTGAGTCCCTGGCGGCGTAGTGTGTTACTAATGGTAGCCTTTATTACTTTGGTTCCAGCTCTCTGCAGGTCATTCACTAGGTCCCCTCGTGTGGTTCTGGGATTTTTGCTCACCGTTCTTGTGATCATTTTGACCCCACGGGGTGAGATCTTGCGTGGAGCCCCAGATCGAGGGAGATTATCAGTGGTCTTGTATGTCTTCCATTTTCTAATAATTGCTCCCACAGTTGATTTCTTCACACCAAGCTGCTTACCTATTGCAGATTCAGTCTTCCCAGCCTGGTGTAGGTCTATAATTTTGTTTCTGGTGTCCTTTGACAGCTCTTTGGTCTTGGCCATAGTGGAGTTTGGAGTGTGACTATTTGAGGTTGTGGACAGGTTTCTTTTATACTGATAAAAAGTTCAAACAGGTGCCATTAATACAGATAACGAGTGGAGGACAGAGGAGCCTCTTACAGAAGAAGTTACAGGTCTGTGAGAACCAGAAATCTTGCTGGTTTGTAGGTGACCAAATACTTATTTTCCACCATAATTTGCTAATAAATTCTTTAAAAATCAGACCATGTAATTTCCTGGATTTTTATTTCTCATTTTGTCTAACATTGTTGAGGTATACCTATGATGAAAATCACAGGCCTCTCCCATCTTTTTAAGTAGGAGAACTTGCACAATTGGTGGCTGACAAAATACTTTTTTACCCCACTGTACATGAACTCTATCATTTCTGATAAGAAAGATGCCCACAGATCCAGCCAGAATTATGCCAGAAACTTCTTGAGTGCTATAAAAATGTGAAGTTTCTCAAAAAGTTGTAATAAACATCAAATTAGGGCTGACAAAATTACTGCCTTAACACAGATTGATTCATTTGCAGAATTAACGCGATAAATATTTAAACACAATTCTGCACGGGATGACCCACCCTCTTTAGTCTACAATTCAGCCCACCCTGCGTTCAGTGCTCCTCACGTAAACAGCATGGCAGTTCCGAACTGCATCCACGTTTCCATGTGAACGTCTCTTCTTAGTCGTAGGCCAAATAGAGGGATTATCGCTCTACGTCACTCCCTGCCCTACTTCGCATTTAGTCTGCAGAAAGACACAGTGTTGTAGCCTATCAGAAAAAGCTATTGGACCAAGCTGAGGACTAAAAATGCAACAGTCTGCAACAATCACTTCACATCAGATATGCCTTGGCTAACAAACAAGCTAACATAGCTAACCAACACTGCAGCTGCAAGATAACCACAAATACTAACAGTGGGAACTGGAATTATGTAAAGGTTCAGTTCCACAGCATTTTGCTCACGTTCATAAGTAAATAATCCCTCTATTGTTCAGAAGAATACGATTGAATTAGAAAAATGCTTGGTTGATCCCAGAGGGAAATAATTGTTGTTGTGCCTCATACTATTTTGATTGTTGTAGATCCTGATGGCTGTGGGCAGGAAGGATCTCCTGTACCAATCTGGGTTGCAGCAAAACTGTTGAAGCTTCTGACTGAAAACACTCTGTTGTTGTAGGATAGTCCCAGGAAGAGGATGCTTAGGGTTGTCCAATATTAATAAGAAATGGTCAGCTTTACATTCAGAAAAGGTTAACCAGGTAGTTTGCCTTAGCAACTAGCTAAAAGATGAATAGGTTAAAAGGACCAAGTGTAAAATGTGATTGTGGAGTTCAACACAAAAGTTCCATGGATCTTTCCTGTATTTCTTTAAAAAAAAAAGAGCAATGGCATTGGTTTTGTCCTTTATTTACGCCGAAAACTGTAGTTTTTCGGTCATATTTAGGAATGTTGATTAATCGTGATTAATTCATAGCTACCCTGTGATTGATTAACATTTTTAATAGTTTGACAGCCCTAATTGAAATATAAATAGAGGTGTGTACTCATATTTTAAATTGCATGTGTGTTTTTGAAGTGAAACCTATTTTTGAAGTGAAACTTGTGCACTAAAGTTATATGTTTTTTTATCAGGCAAGAGTCACCCGATGCCCAAATAAATATAACACTACTGCATAGGATGAGTACATATTTATATGTTCTGGTTATAATTACATTATTGCCTTAACAATCAATGATTCTTTGGAATAGACATCACAGTGTTGGCACAAACAGGTCCTTATAGACCATTCAATGTGGAGATCTGCATGCTTTCCCTGTGGATTATTTGTTTCTTTTCACACACTCCAGCTTCCTCACACAGCCCAGAGGTAAGCTTGTTAAGTAAGGTTAAGTGGTAACTCTAAACTGCCTTTGAGTATGAGTATGTGCCTCTCCTACTTTCTGTTTGTGGTGCTAAACTTAAGATATCGATAATCCATATGTGTTAGAACTAGCACACACATAGAAACCAGGCAAACCAATCTCATATTCAATAGCATGATTCCCTATGATATGGCTCAGAAATTAAGCTGGGTGATGTTAGACAACCTGGCCCTGAAGTGTTATATGTGTGCTATCTGTATTGGTCCTCTGCCACACTTGAGTTTGTCAACCCTTTCTAGTGCAATGTAATACAACTTCCTCTAAAACAATGGGCATTGTCTTGCATTTTGTAGGGGAATTTTTTAGTTGAAATTTCCCTCCGATCTCACTTCATTAATGACTCAGATGCATCGGTTACTCATGCTTCCTCCACTTTGATTTGATAATAAAATGATAAGTTTTCTTTGTGCAGTAGAGAACTATAAAGAAGTTGGGTAATGTACCCTATGTTAATGATTGTAGACTGTAGCAGCTTGCAGTCAAGAAAATTTACCTCATATAGGTATTTTGTGAAAAAAGGAACTAAATAGTAAAGTTACCTCATCCACGGAAGCCCTGGATATTTGTGATCAACACAGCAACCTGCCACCAAGCGTGTGATAGATCATTTTGGAAAAAGATTTCAGACAGCCACAGCCTAACATGTTACACTTGAAACTGAAGCTCTAATCTGTCTGAGTCACTGGCATCTTTCCTCAGATTTTCAACATTTCAAAGTGTATTGCAGTTTTGAGGCTGTGAAAGGTGATAACAAATCAAGTGTCCTGTTTTAGACAGGAAAAAGCCAACACTAGCTTTAACAAAATCTCTCCAATCTGGTTTTTTTGATTACTTTTACTGAATATTAGCTAATATAAATGTGAAAATTTGTAATTGTGTAAAAGCTGCAACTATAAATCTATTCAAGTTCTATTTTAAGTCAGGTTTAAATTGACAGATACATCATACGTGAGAAATTACCAGTGAAACCCAAAAGAAATGTCAGAACGTGTTTTAGTGGGAAAATGTGAGAATCAACCCTAGAACAGGAGAACACCTTATAAAGATGTTAGCTAAAGCTGGCAAGAAAGGTGTCATTATCCACAGTGAAACCATATCTGCAGACCTACTGACATGGGTTGACAGGCCACTTGTTAAGCCCTATTTTCAAAAACAACATTCAAAGCCAGCTTACGGTTTGTAAATACTCTCAGGGAGATATACCTTAATTTTTAGAGACATATTCTGTAATCTAATAAAACTAAAATTGAACTGTCTGGCCAACACAGGTACATTTGAAGGAAATATAGTATTTCTTTATTATTTATTTACTTAAATCTGATCGTTTTTAGTTCACTCCTGTTTTCTGCTTTATCTTTATGTATTTAGGATTATTCTTTGATATAGTTCTTTCTGTTTAGTGTTTAAACCTTTATTTCCCTTTCTCTGTTCCCCTCTGTTTTGTTTATTTCCTCCCTGTCATTCTGCTTCCCTTTCATCCTTGCCTCATCCACAAGGAGCCGGCGAAATTAATGTTAATTTCTCTACCATAAGCCGTCTCCTAAGCCCTTTTAGAGAATTTGCAGCACATCCAGCCGGCCTCACAACCGAGGACCAGGACCTCCACAACCAGCATGTACACCTCCATGATTGTCTGAGGACAGCCACCGAGACAGCTTCTGCAACAACCACTTTGGATAACCAAAGAATTTCTGCACTAACCGTCAGAAACTGGCCCAGGGAAGCTCCTCTGCATGCTCGTCGTCCTCATCGGGGTCTGGACCTGACTGCATTTTCATGATTTTTCCAAGTTTGTCTCTACAGTTTGGTCCTGCCTCACCCAACATGACAGTTTCAGCACCAATGAATATTTTAAATGGACAATGACCCCGAGCATACTGCTAAAATATTGCTAATTAAGTGTTGACAACAAAGTCAATGTTTTGCAGTGAACATAAAGTCCTTATCTCAGTCCTATGGAAAATGTGTGGAGCTAAAAAGATGTGTGTAAGGCAGGCTACATACCTGACTCACCTGAGCCACACATTCTCTATCAGGAGGAATGGGCCAAAATACCAGCAAATTATTGTCAGAAGCTGGTGCAGGTATATTCAGTATTTGATTAAGGTCCTACAGTTTCAAAACTATTCAAAATAATAAATACATGTATGTATACTCAAACAGAATTTGAACAAGTTAATACAAATTTTAAAAACAACAAAATCGGTCATTGTTCTCCATTCAGCAAATCTAAACAAGAAAAGCACTCGGAGAGCACATACCTCCACCTAGGCAGCTCAGTCCTGCCCTCTCCCCAGATAGTGATCCGGATCCCCCGCAAAAACTAAACAGTTGTTCCTGGTTCCACCGTGGACATTTCCTAAAAGTTTCATCGAAATCTGTCAATAACTTTTTGAGTTATGTTGTTAACTAGCTCCCCCCCCCCCCCCCCCCATGTAAGATGGTGGGTGTAATGTTACTAACAACATAAAAAAAACCATCTAGGCACGGTTATGTACAGAAATTGGAATGACCAGGTGAAATTCACCATAATACTAATTTAGGTTCAATTTATAATCACTGTATTGACTAAAAGCATTTTTGTTTTTTAAACTGCTGAGCTACACTTTTTTTTTTGCAGATCACATGCACACAGGCCATGTACTTACTTCAGTTATATAACATATAATATAACACATACAATCATTCCTTCATAATTTATTGAGATTCAGTTTAATATATATAAATAAACTGCACTGAATCATTATTTGTAGAAAGGTTGAATTTATGGCTATAAATTATCAAACACTAAGTGAATTTGCTCAGAGTTAATTTTTTTATTTACACATCATATTTAAAGTTGAAATGGAGCCTGATAACTCAAATGAGCTTTCCTAACATAAATACTAATCACATCAAAATTGCAGACCCTTTGCAGAACTTTTGGATTTATCGTGACAAAGAAAACAGCTGGATGTTGTTGCATCAGCTGGTATAACAGAAATGTAGCTGTGTCATCACATTTCCAGAATGATTGCATATTGCAAACTGCAGTGAGCTCATTGTTCAGTTTATTCTTGTGAAATTTCAAGTTCATCTTAATAACTGAATCTTTTATATATCTGTGGCATCTGTGTAACTTCAGTGAGAATTTTTTTTACAGTACTGTGCAAAAGTTTTAGGCAGGTGTGAAAAATGCTGTAAACAAAGAATACTTTCAAAAATGGAAGCGTTAATCATTTATTTTCATTAATTAACAAAAAGCAGTTAATGAACAAAAGAGAAATCTAAATCAAATCAATGTTTGTTGTGACCATCATTTAGCTTGAAAACAGCATAAATTCTTCTAGGTACACTTGCACACAGTTTTTGAAGGAATTCGGCTGGTAGGTTCAGAAAACGTTTATCTAGGAACGCTTCTTGGATTAAAAAATTTTTTGTTTGAGGTGCTCTTTGGATGGGAAAATTCAGTCAAAAAAGCAAGAGGAACTCAAAGGCACTCACATATAGAAAAAGTTAAAAAGCCTTTATTGTAGTGGCTTGGTTACATTAAACCTTTCTAAAAAACTCCAACGCGTTTTGGCCATGTAGCCTTCGTCAGGGAGTCAAACAGT
Organism: Valencia hispanica; assembly: GCA_963556495.2. Classification (NCBI taxonomy): domain Eukaryota; kingdom Metazoa; phylum Chordata; class Actinopteri; order Cyprinodontiformes; family Valenciidae; genus Valencia; species Valencia hispanica. The sequence goes on from OY747711.1 coordinate 24,152,682, forward strand.
TTTAACAGGTAAGGAGAGGTTCTTAACAACTACATTCACCAATCAGAAAGCTCCACCTTGCAGATGTGCTAGTCAGGTGACAAGTGTCTGTATATCAAACATCCAGCAGGTGTCATCCTTACTAAATATAAACATTGTACATGAAACACACTGAATATTACACATACTTTATATATAGTATATATATATATGTATATATATATATATATATATATATATATATATATAGTATGTGTATATATTTACACTATACTATACTATACTATACATATGGTCCAAAAACACACACAATAACCAGGTTAAAAGCAAACAATACAGAGAGCAGAAAGTAAAAGAATAAAGCAAACAGACACCCAATCAAAGAGAAATACTAAAGTCTAGGTCTTCATTCAGGCCTGGTTGTTTAGTGGCCTGCAGTTTAAAGATCCAAAAAGTCTCCTTCTGATTTAGCTGCCTCTGTCTTTCACCTTTTCTCAAGGACAGTGGTATGTGATCAATCCCACAGGCCTGTAAAGTGGACGGGTTACTGTTATGGTGTTCCATGAAGTGTCTTGCCATTGGGTAATGTAATGGGTAATGTTGCCTGTTGCCTGTGCGAATAGCAAATTTGTGTTCAGCCAGTCTGTCTTGTAGGGGACTTGTCGACTGGTAGGTTGTTCCAAACATCTTGGAGAACTAACCACAGGTCTTCTGTGAATGTAGGCTTCCTCACATCCTTCTGTCTCGTTATTTAATCACAGACACACTCAATGATGTTGGGGTCAGGGCTCTGTAGGGCCTATACCATCACTTCCAGAACTTCTTGTTCTTCTTTACACTGAAGATAGTTCTTAATGACTTTGGCTGTATGTTTGGGGCTGTTGTCCTGCTGCAGAATAAATTTGGAGCCAATCATACGCCTCCCTGATGGTATTTCATGATGAATAAGTATCTGCCTACATTTTTGTTAGCATGGAAAACATCTTTAATCCTGACCAAATGCAGCCCCAAATGTTCAAGGAACCTCCACCATGCATCACTGTTGCCTGAAGACACTCATTATTGTACCACTCTCCAGCCCTTCGGCAAACAAACTTCTTTCTGCTACAGCAAAATATTTCAAATTTTGACTCGTCAGTCAAGAGCATCTGCCCCCATTGTTCTGCAACCCAGTTCCTATATTTTCGTGCAAACTTTAGTTGCTTGGCCTTGTTTCAACGTCAGCGGTATGGCTTTTTGGCTGCAACTCTTCCATGAAGACCACCTCTGGCCAGACTTCTCCTGACTGGTTTCTGCCAGCTCTGAGCTGATAGCACTGCTGGACATCTTCCGATTTCGAAAGATAATAAGTTTGATGTGTCTTTCATCTGCTTGACTAAGTTTCCTTGGCCGACCATTGCGTCTACGATCCTCAATGTTGCCCATTTCTTTGTGCTTCTTCAACAGCGATTGAACAGCACATCTTGAAACCCGAGTCTGCTTTTAAATCTTTGTATGGGAGAAACCTTGCTGATGCTGAATAACTACCTTGTGTCTTGTTGCTGTGCTCAATCTTGCCATGACATGAAACTATCTTCCACAATCTCACCTTGGTAGCAGAGTTTTGCTGCTCCTCACCCAGTTTTAAGCCTCCTACACTGCTGTTTCTGTTTCAATTAATGACTGTGTTTCAACATGATCATTAGCACCTGTTTGGTATAATTGGTTGATCATACGCCTGTCATGATGTTAGGTGTTTGAGTTTTAGTTGGTTCTTTTCCTTATTTAGTTTTCTTATCATGTAAGTTTATTCCGTGTTTTTTGTTATTTATTTTTGGCACTTTCTTGTTTCCATATTTCTTCCTTGCTCTTAGATATTTTCATCTTTTTGTTTCTGTGTCCACCTTTTAATTTGTGTTTCCCTAGTTAAGTAATCTTTGTTAATTTATTCCTCCAGTTTTGGTTTCCTTTGTTCTCCAGAGTTCCCATGAGTTTTCACTCAGATTCTTAGACATATTATCTTAGTTACTTTCTAGTTTGTTCTTCTTAGAATTTAGGATTGTTTTCTGTTTCTTCTTTCTACTAATTTCTCTGTTTCCCTTGCCATTCTCCATTCCTTCCCAGCTACTGATTGTCTTCGCCTGCTCTCTCCCTCTCACCTGCATCTGCTTCTCTTTATTAGACCTCAGCCCCTTCTCTGTCATTTCCTCACTCCCATCTCAGCATAAATATAGCTCTCATTCTGTCATCACTCGCTGGTTCGTAGTCAATCTTCCCTGTCTGGTTCCTGGTTTTCCCCGTCGCTGCATTTTCTGGTTTCCTGAGTTCTGTAAGTTCTAGTTCCTTGTTTTTTGTTGTTATAATTAAATCATTCCTATTTTACCGCTGCATTTGGGTCCTTTAATACGCAAACAGGACAACACCTAACTATAATCCTACAAAATCCATGACTTTGTGCAAGTTTATGTATAAGAATTGATGCTGGTTGAAAGGAAAAAGATAGTAACACCAAATATTGATTTGATTTACACTTTTTTCTTTTGATTGGTCACTTTGCATTTTGTAAATTGATTAAAAAACAAACATTTATATTTCTGAAAGCATTCTGTCTACAGCATTTTTTGCCCACCTGCCTAAGACATTTGCACAGTACCGTATGTCTTTTTACACAGTGCATGTAAATATCTGGTTTTATCTGGAAATATTCAAAATCTACCAAAAGAAAAAAGCTTCTCTTAACTTTCAAGGGATGCTAAGGACATGGAATCCAAACTGGTCACTTTTAGGGCTTCCATTGTAGATAATGCTTCCGTGAGCTTTAGCTTCGATGGGGCATAGAGGAGTGGGACAACATCTGTGGAGTGGCAGACCTGGATGGTGGTCCCAGTCTTTCAGACAGAACACAAGACAGTGCATTCAAAGCTTTGAGGGAATTGCACTTCTCAATCTTCTGACAAGCTTACAGTAGGGCAAAGGTGGCCAACTCATGATGATTAGATTTTTTTCTGTTCCAACACACCTTGATCAAATAAATGACTCATTACCTGGCCTCTCCAGCTCTTGATGAAGTACTGAAAAGGTAATTCAGCAATTAATTCTAGGGTAGGACTTAAGGTATTACACCATGAGCAATGCTACTCATGTTAGGTGTCAAAAATAAAATATGTTATGGCCTATTGATTTAATACCATTCAATCAGGGGTTTTTAACAAGAATACAAGAACCCTCCTAGAAATGTTCGATGTTTGTTTACATTGCCAGAACCTTGAAAGTTCCATTTAATACGAACACATATGTTTAAAGTATGTATTACTGTAATTCAGTGGCATTTAAAGTAAGGGAAAAGAGATGCAATCATCACATAATGTCAGGCAGCTTCAATACAATTACATATTTATGCAACATGTAGCTAGTTATTTTGTAATTAAGTGATTTTGAGTTTGCATGAACATGATTGTAAATTGAAGATTTATGGTCTAATTGGAGCTGCATGAGGATGGAGGATTAAAGTGGTACAAATTTTGACATTTGTAGTTGGAAATATTTACAACAAGGTCTTTAGATGGCAAACAATTGGGGCACTTTATGGTGCAGTGGGTAGAGCTGGCACCCTCCAGAGATTAAAACACCTTGAAACAGGTGCTCTGGGTTTGATTCCCAGGCCAGCCTTTTGTTGCATGTTTGCCCCTCTTTCTGTTGACTAATGGTAAAATATAGGCCACTAGTGCCTAAAAAACAACAATACAATAGATCTATTTTTATTTTCTACATTAGAACTGGTCATTTTGATTGGAAAAGTCTGAGGTATGTCCTGAACTCCGACATAAAAATCTGACATCAATGTCTGGCGTTCTAAATTTTGTGATACCTGCCGTAAAAAACAAGTCACTTCTTTAATAATTTCTATCTGAATTTTTTTTAATACTATATCTTACTATATTATCATATAGTTCTAAAAAAACTCTTTATGTGAACATGCTGTACTGTGGTTGCTGCACTATTTAAAGTGTAAACGGTAGAAAAATACATTATTAGCATGGATTGTTCATAGCATCTATTCTAGTCGATGAGGCGGCTGTAGGTCAGTGGTAGAGTTGTTGGCCTGCATTGTTTCCTTGGGCAAGACTCTTCACCTACCCGCCTTCTGGTGTTGGCCAGAGGGGCCGATGGCGCAATACGTCAGTCTGCCCCAGGGCAGCTGTGGCAACAATCGTAGCTTCCACCAGTTTGTGAATGTGAGACTGAATGAATAGTGGAGTTGGAAAGCGCTTTGAGGGTCTCAAAAAGCACAATATAAATGCAAGCCATTATTAGTATGTTAATTAGCAAATCCTTCTGGTTTTCAAACTTAACTTGGAAAGAGAACATGTCATGGTTTATTTGGGTTTGAATACAGATATACAGTGGGGCCAAACGTATTTGGCAGCCACCAATTGCGCAAGTTGCCCCACTAACAGAATGAGAAAGGTCTATAATTTGCATCATACAGTTCATCTGTGAGAGACAGAATGTAAAAATAAAATCCAGGAAATCACATTGTATGATTTTTAAAGAATTTATTTGCATAACAATGCAGAAAATAATTATTTATCAACTACAAAAAAGCAAGAATTCTGGACCTCACAGACCTATTACTACTTCTTTAAGAATCTCTATATCCTCCAGTCATTACCTGCATTAATACCACCTGCTTGAACTCGTTATCTGTATAAAAGACATCTGTCCACACCTTCAAACAGTCAAACCATGGTTGGCCATGGACCAGAGAGCTGTCTAAGGACACCAGAGACAATATTGTACACCTGCACAAGACTGGGATGAGCCATTCTACAATAGGCAAGCGGTTTGGTGAGAAGTGATCTACTGTTGGAGCAGTTATTAGAAAATGGAATAAATACAAGATAACTGACAATCCCCCTCGACCTGGGGCTCCATGCAAGATCTCACCTCATGGAGTACACATGATCTTGACAACGGGGAGGAAACAACCTGGAACTACAGGGGGAACTGGTCAATGACCTGAAGAGAGCTGGGACCACAGTAACAACATTTACTATTAGTAATGCTCTATATTGTCATGGATTAAAATCCTGCAGTCCCCCTGCAAAGCCAGCACATGCCAGGCCTGTCTAAAGTTTGCCAGAGTCCTTCTGGATGATCTAGAGGAGGTTTGGGAGGATGTCATGTGGTCAGATGAGACCAAAATAGAACTTGTTGGTATGAACGCCATTCGACATGTGTGGAAGGGGGAAGAATGCTGAGTTGCATCCCAAAAACGCCATACCCACTGTGAAGCATGGTGGTGGAAACATTATCCTTTGGGTCCCCTTTTCAGAAAAAGGGATAGGATGACTGATCCGTATTAAGGAAGGAATGAATGGGGCCATTTATCGTGAGATTTTGGATAAAAACCTCCTTCCATCAGTGAGGACATTGAAGATGAAACATGGCTGGATCTTCCAGCATGACAATGTTCCCAAACACCGGGCAATGAAGGAGTGGCTACGTAAAAAGCATTTCAAGGTTCTGGAGTGGCTCAGCCAGTCTCCAGAATCTCAATCTAATAGAGAATCTGTGGAGCGAGTTGAAAGTCTGTGTTGCCCAGCAACATCTGGAAAACATCACAGCTCTAGAGAAGATCTGCATGGAAGAATGGGCCAAGATACCAGCTACAGTGTGTCCAAACCTGGAGAAGACCTAGAGGGAATGTTTGATCTGTCATTGCCAACCAAGGTTACTTTACAAAGGATTGAGGTGAACTTTTGGTATTGGCCAAATACTTATTTTTTTTGCACCTTACACAAATAAATTATTTAAAAATCGTACAATCTGATCTTCTGGATTTTTTTTCACATTCCGTCCCTCACAGTTAAGTTTACCTATGATGAAAATCCCAGACCTCTCATCTGTTTAAGTGGGACAACTTGCACAGTCGGTGGCTGCCAAATACTTTTTTGCCCCACTGTAACTGAAACTCGGCAAATGTGGCTAAAAGCCCTTGTTCCTGTTTCATTCTTAATCACTTAAATTTTCTGGAGTATCTAATGCTTACCACATTAGCCTTTTGAGAAGTTTCCATGGAAATAAAAATGATGAGTATTTGGTAACGTTGCCTTTGAACTGTATGACTTCGGTCAAACATTTTGGGTCTCCTTGTTAGTTTATTGTGTAATAAAGAAACAAAATAAACTCCACAAATTTTCACCTAACTATATATTTTTCTTTCTGATTAAATAATTTTTCTGAATATATTTTAATGTTAAATTATATTTTGATCAGTTACTCAGTGCTCGAAGTATCCTATTTACCAAAAACGCTTTTACTCTTACGTGAGTAATTTTTTTGTTTTGATGGCCATTTTTTACTTTAACTTTTGCAGAAAGTAGTGCTACTTATACTTAACATTATACATTATAAATATTTTGGGCACTTTACCCACCTTTGAGTAGTATGTAGCTAATTTACTAATGATCCAAAACGTGTAATTTGGCGCCATCTAGTGGCGATGCCAAACTTGTTCTTCTTGCCAGTGACGTTCCCAACTTTTGCAGTAACACAAATATCACGCAGGCGCATTAACCCTCTGACCATTTATACAACATGGACTCCTTGTTATACGGTTTTTATTTGGATGTGTGACATAAAAGAATAATACAAATGTGAACATTAAAACAAAAAACGCACGCGCATCAAATGGACAGCACTCTTAAAATGTCACGTTTCTGCTGTTGTGAAACACGCATGCGCAGAGCTCCACCCCTTACTTTCACTTCGGTGCTGACGTTGGAGTCTGTGAAAGTAACTTGCTGTAAATTCCCACCAAAGAACAACAAACGAGCTAAATAAACTTCACTTTTACAGTCATGGTGATCGGGTGAAGACATAATTTGGCCGGGACACCGTCTTCTTACTCAGACACCAATATGAACAGGACCAGGTAAAAACATGGTTAGCTAACTGAAGAGACAATGTTCTGACAAACAACAAGTCGACTCTGACTTCGAGGGAAGGTGGGTTTTAAAGGTGTGTAAAGTTAAGGTTACCTATAAGATACTAGTTGTTTTAGATCATTAAGCTATCTTTGAGTTTTTACAACTTTTCTGAGACTAATATTGAGTACAATAACAAGTGATCAAAATATCTATTTAGCTTCAATAGCACCAATCCTATGCAGTTAGCATGCTTTGATGTATTTTTGAAATACCACTCAAAACTAAAGATCTTATATATGTTATGTTCATGTGATAAGGGGTTTAGCAGTCCTAAAAATACTTTTTGTTTAGTTTTGTTTAGGGAAGTTATTTATGAGGGGTCGGAGCTTTGGCTGGGAGGCTTCATGCTGACTAGAAGCACAGAGCAAAGGTCTAGAGCTCCCGTCTTTGGAGTCAATCAGCGTTTCCTACTCATTGTGAAAGTCTTTGGCGTTGCAGTCAGTTTAAAATACTGTCTTTTTCTCAAGAAAGAAGATTGTTGTCTTTTGTGTGTGTGATGGTTTATTGGTGGTGTCTCTTGGTGTATGGGAAGATCTGAGGGAGGTAGTTTTTTTGGGGAAACTGGGAGTAAACGAGGAAGATCAGGTAGTAAGATTAGAGATAGAGAAGGATCCAAAATGGTGAGGAGAGGCGAGCATGGTGGAAGAGAGTTGAACATAATTTTCAAGTTTAAAGATGAAATGAGGAAAGTACCTAACCCCCTAAGATTATCTTCTGAAATACGTGATAAAATTGGAGAACTCTTGCATGCTAGAGTTCTGTCTAATGTAAAATGTGTTAATATTTTGTAAGACAGAAGCTCATAGAAAGAAAGCACTCTCAGGGTTCCCACGCATCCTGGAAAACCTGGGGGGGCTTCAGTTGTCCATATCAATTCAAGCTTTTTTTCTGTGCGTAAAAGTCCCGAATTAGGAGCTACGGTGCGCTCCTCTCCTCGATATGTTGTTGCGGGACTCGCTCTGCCTTCACCACAGACAGAGCCGTCTTTGACACAGGCGCGGCCGTAGTTTGGCCTCAAGATACAGCTCATTATGCACACGAGCAGGTTACAGCCGTGGCGCAGCGGCAGGTAAATATAAACAGTAGTCGAGTTGTAAAAAAATTTCAGGGGGATGGTCATTTTTTTCACCTATTAAAAAAATCTGGATTTTTATTTTAAAAAGGTGCTATTTATAAAGTATTTTGTATCACCGAATTGGCCGGAATGTTAGGGGACTACAGCTGAATAGCCTGCATTAGAATTAAACAAGATCGGGTGAAATGGAGTTTTTATATATTTGTGAAGCAAAGCTGATACCAGCACCTTGCAAAGAAACACTTTCGTAATCATGTTTTTTTTCTACAGTTTTTCTTGCTCTTGCTCTATGATTATTTGCCAAGCAATGGCATTGAAGCCAAGACTTGACATATACATCAGGCTTGAAGTTTTGGAGCGTAGGGTCAACACACATGATAAAAAGCAAGGCTGGTCTTCAGATAACAAAAAGCAGGGTAGGTTAATTATTGAGATCAATAGCTCACCTGTAATTTTTTTCTTTAAAGAAAAACCCGGACATCCAGCTGACCAGCGCTCGTTTGGGCATGTTTGCACTTCTGTAATGTAGCTTTTGCCGCTCTCTAGGCCATAAGGTGAACCCCGAAAATGTCTTTAGAAATGAATCTCATTCCGACCTCTGGCATCTACAAACTGTTTACTTCATAAAATAAATACGTTCGCACTTATTTCAAAAGTAAAAGTTCTCCTTCTGTAATGCCGCAGTTTTTTTATGATCGATGTTTTAATTTGGGACTAGTTTGTTTTCGCCGTAGTGAGAAAGGAGTGATACGGCTGCTACGTACCCGTTTTAGACCAATGCGTTGGCAGAGTTTAACCAACGTGATGACGTATGCGGATATGGAGACAGCTAAGGTCATGATGAAAACTTCTTTAAAACTTTTACAAAACCGAGTAATAAGATGTATGTAAAATGTGTTACATGCATTTAACTTCCATGAAACATGAACAAGACAAGGATTTCATAGTTACGCTATGGAATACGTATGGGAACGCCTAATCGATGGTGAGTATATGTCACTATGCAGTTGCAGTGTTACTGGTTCGGAATGAGTTATTTACAGATTTATTTGGATTGTGTTAGATTGCCCAGATTGGTGAAAAAAATATTCACAAACAATCCTTTGTATAAATGTTTATGTTCATACAGGTAATAGTTTAGACAGGTGCTTGCTTAAGAACCACAAGTGTTAATAATAAACATTCTTTCTTTACATTGCAGTAATTAAATCCAGCGGCCGTGTCACTCCTTTCTCACTACGGTGAAAACAAACTAGTCCCGAATTATAACATCGATCATAAAAAAACTGCGCTATTACAGAAGGATAACTTTTACTTTTGAACTCAGTGCGAACGTATAGATTTTATGAAGTAAACTGTTTTTATAGATGCCAGAGGTCAGAACCAGATGAAACGAAAACTGGCTTCACCTGGCCTACTCTCAGGCATTAATCAAAACAATGTTGCATCATTGCGTTTCGTGCCCCTGTCCCCTGGATTTTATTAGACAGTTCATTTTCGCTCAACATGCGGAGACCTAACATTTTCTGAAGATTAAATTATTTCATATAGGCTAAGGCTATTTATGATTTATATTTCCATACAATATTTACTGTAAAATGCTCCCCCCCGCTCCCCCTCAACTCGACTACTGGATATAAATATATATATGTTTATGGGTATATTGCAAAATTTGTTGATTACCGACCGTGGTAAGAAAAAATCCAAACCGGCACAGCCTTAGTTGTGTTGCATTGCAAGTAAAGGAAAGCTGGTGGCATTGTTAAAGACAACAATCGTTGCACAACTATAATACCGATATAATGGTATAGGTACAATGTCATATCTGTTTCAAAATATATCCCGATATGATGATAATATCGGAATATTGCCCAGCCCTAGTTGTGATAGCTTGACTTGTATTGTAGCAGGCTAGCAGCTGAAAATGTCCTGGAAAAGTCCTGGAAAATCATTTCAAGAAAAGAGGGGGAACCCTGACTCTCTTTGAAGGAGTTGGATAAGAGGGCTGTTTCAGGATTTATACCTGGAAGCAATTTGGAGTCTGAGGGCATTAAGGGTGTTATTTATGTGGACACTTGGTGTCTGAAGAAGAGCTGGTTAAGTACCTGAGAGGAGGATCAATCGAGGGTGTTAAAAGGTTTAAAGCTAGGGTTGATAGAGAAGAAAGTAATGGCACAGCGGCGTTAATCTCATTCAGAGAACAGGTTCTTCATAGAGTCACTTTAGGATATATGGTTTATCAGGTTAAACCGTATGTACGTCGTCCACCTTTACGGTGCTATGAATGTCAAAGGTTTGAACGTGTGCAAAGGGGAGAAGAGGTGTGGGAAGTGTGGTGGTGGGCATGACTATTCAGAATGTGTAAGAGATGAAGTTCAGTGTTGCAACTGTGGAGGCAATCATATGGCTGCTTACGTGGGGTACATATCCAAGCCCAACAAGTGGAAAAAGTTAAAACAGCTGAAAATACTTCTATGCTGAGGCTGTTCAAAAATTTAAGGGAAAAATGGAAATTGTCCATGAGGAGAAGTCAACCAAGACCGACCTTGGGTCAGGTTTCAGAAGAAAGACTGCATTCTTTGCTTTTTTGGTTGAGATTTTATGGGCTGCAAGACAGGTTGATACTCCATCTGGTATAAAGGCAGTGATTGCTAAAGAAGCAGCTAGGTTCTTGGGGCTTGAGGTGGCACTAGAGCACTTAAATCTGGTTAATGTTCGCAGTTAATCCGTTCAAGGAGGAGGCATTATGGAGAGTCAGAGTGGAGATGGTTCTCCTGTTGTTTGATGTTTTATATTCTTTAGTGGAATGCCCATAGCCTCATAGCTAATGGTAAAGAACTTAAAAAGTATTTAGAATATTTTAGCAATAAGCCTGATTTGATTTTTCCAGGAAACATGGTTTAAACCCTTGCCTGGATTTTGTGGTGCCAGGATATGTTAGTGAGCAGCTTGATCGTACTGACAAGGTGGGTGGGGGCTGTGCAATTTTTTTTATTAGAAATTATGTACGTTATCATAGTGTCCCTTAATAGACAATTGGAGTGTATGGCAGTAAGGGTTTGGAGTACGAAAGGGAAAATGGGTGTTATTAATTTCTATAAATCCGTGTGTGCGTATTAATAATGAGTTGGATGAAATATTGCAGGTAGTAGGAACACCAGTGGCGTGGGTGGGACATTTCAATGCACATACTCCATTATGGGGTGGCAATACTCGTGACCTTAATGGGGAGGAAGAGGAGGATTTTATAGATTATTTTGAGGGTAGGCCCACTAGGTTTGATGTTAGAACAGGTAGGATGTCATGCATTTATTTGTCATTAGTTACTGCGGATCTGGCTATATTGGGAAGATGGGACGCTCTTGATAATTGTTTATTGGGAAGTGATCATTTTCCTATAATATTAAAGTTTGGGAGATCTTTGTTAATGGAGGGGCAGGTTAGACCTAAAATGTTAGATTTTAGAAGAGCAAAATGGGATTTATTTGTGGAAGGGTGTTTTAAGGATTTGGATAGAAGATGACTCGGTGGATACATGGAATGATAGGCTATGTGGAATAATTCTGCAGAACGTACAACCGTTTATTCCTTATAGGATAGGTAGGAAAAATGAAAGAAGTGTACCATGGTGGAACAGAGAGTGTAATATAATAATAAGGGCAAGAAATGGAGCATACAGGTTGTTTAAGAGATTTCCATTTGTAAAGAACTCATTTGAGTTAAAAAAGTTAAGGGCAGTGACAAGGAGGACAATTAAAGTAGCAAAGAAAGAATGTTGGAGAAAATATTGTGGTAAAATAGGAGTGGATACATCGGTGGCTGAAATCTGGTCAGTTGTGCATCGTATGGAAGGTGCGTATACTAGAAGGAAAATTCCAGTCCTTGAAGATAATGGGATGGAAGCGTTAACTAGTAACGTAAAGGCAAATATGTTGGCAAAAAATTTCATGAGATACATTGTGGTGATAATATAGGGGAAGATGGGATTAGAATGAGAAATGAGACATTGATAAATCAAGAGTATAAACTTGAAATTAGTGGAGATAACTCTGATCCAATTAATGTATTTTTTTCTATTAAAGAATTGAAGAGTGCGATAAATAGAGAGGGTAAGATGGCTACGGGTAAGGATGGTTTGGTATATGAGATTTTTAAGCATTTGGATGATACGATATTGGTAGAAGTGCTGGCGCTTATTAATATAAGACGGTATTATTTATTGCTAAGTAATGTTAAAGGGGGAGACATCACCTGGGGGGAAAGTAGGAGAGAACAAGTGGTTTTTACACGTTTAAGACTGGGCCAATGTGGATTTGCTCTGGATTTGTTTTTAATGGGGAAAAGAGCTGATGGGCTATGTAAATGTGGTAGGAAAGATGAGACAGTTTCACATGTCATTATGGAGTGTAATATCTACAAGGAAGAGCAGAAGAAAATGTTTAAGGGATATACTTGGATTGAGAATTAAAACAATCTCTCGGAGGACACTTCTTGGCCCACAGGCAAATAGGAGGGAAATAATCACTGCGATGTTGGATTTTATTTTTTTTGACAAAATTATTATCGAGGATAGGTTTACGCTGTAATTTTTATGAAAGAACGTGAAAGGCAGCAATATGCCTGGAGGAGTCTAGCCTGCCAGAAATCTACAAAAAGAAGAAAACATGCGAGGAAGTGTGTATTGAGGACCAGGGTTGGTAAACACTTCTGCACACACAATCTGCATCTCCAAGATTACAAAGGAATAAAGCCATAAATTAGTTTCAGGACTGACAATAAGTTGCTACAGGTGCAGCTCAATGTATTAGAATCTCACTTAAAAGTGAAACTTGTGCATTTTCTTAGATTATTTACACCAGGGATGGCCAACCCTGGTCCTCGAAATTTACCATCCTGCAAATTTTAGATGTATCGCTGCTCCAAAGCACCTGAATCGAATGGCTCAATCTGTCAGAGCTACAGAGGCCTGGTAAAGGCCAGGATGGTCGGCCTCAAGGATCAGGGTTGGGCACCCCTGATTTGCACTCAGGCTGTTGTTAGTTCAAATGACTATGGCTTACAACTAGTTCCCAAAAAATAGAATATTACCTAAGACTAGGGATGCACGATATATCGGCATCAACATCGGTATCGGCCGATGTTAGGCGTTTTTTAACATGTCGGCATCAGTCCGATAAGTTACAGAGGGCCGATATTAACAACCGATATTTATTTATTTCCATCTTTTTGACGTTTCTGTCTGTGTTTCAGGGGAGGTATTATCCATGTGGTGTTTGTTTGGTCATGTGACAGCGATAGTAGTGCGGCGCAGGAATGTGGGGGTGTTTAACTCAAGCAGAGAAGTGATGTAGAGGGTGTGGTTGATTCTCCACGGTGTCGAAAGTGTAGGGAAATATACCGTATACCATATCGGTGCGTAGTGGTTATCGGCCATAACAGCGGGATTAATATCGGACATCGGTATCGATCCAAATTTTCACATCGGTGCATCCCTACCTAAGACCAATAAAAAAGAAACATTTTTAAACTGAAATGTTGGCCGTCAGTACGGTACATGGTCTTAATACTTGATCGGAGGTCCTTTGGCATGGAGGTAATCAACCTGTGGTTTTGTTGAGATGTTAGGGAAGCCAGGTTATTTTCAGGGTGGCTTCCACCTCATCTACATTGTTGGATCTGACGTTCCTTGTCTTCCTCTTGACAATATCACATACATTTTGGCAGCACCCTCAAACTGAATGGGCTTTGCTTCTTTGTCCTCTCAAAGCTGCTGTTATCCTTGATGCTTGCTCTCTCTTTCGAGCCACAATTTTTCCTTCCACTCAACGTTCCATCCATATGCTTGGAGACAGCCAAAATCTTTAGCAATGACATTAAAACATGGTCAAAGTAAAAAAAAATTACAGGCAGATTTGTAGATTTGATTCCTATTCTCAAGAGTTGGAATCAATTATCACGATCCGACCCAATCTGTTCCAATTGGATATTGATATGGGTCAGTGCTAATAAGAATTTTTTTTTTTTTTTTTTGCTGTTACCTTAATTATATGCCTGTAATTCAATGGCAACACTGGGTGTGGTTACAGTTCACCGGGGGAAACTGTATTAACCCTTTCAGACTTAAGCTTTAAAATGCCTGTCTGGACTTTTCCCTCCTATTTTAGCCTTAAAAAGGGCAAACAATGTTAAACAATTAAATGGATTAAATTGGTTTTTAGGAATTTTAATAAGAATCGATTCAGAACAAGAGAATCATTTTCTTCTTTTTCAACACAGCACTAGTGCTAAACATATTAGGCATTTAAGAATATAAAAGATGATGAAATTAAAATCATATAAAAAGGAGAATAAAAGTAAACACATACAGACTGAAAATATAAATAGCAATAACTTGGTTTGAATACCAAGAAGTAAAAAAGATTTTGAAGTTGGTTTAGAGATAAGTGTTGAGGACATCCTAATGTGAAGTAGCAGGTTGTTCCACAGTTTAGGGACAGCTACAGCAAAAGCCCAATAACCTCAATTTTTTTTTAACATGTTCCTCGGAACACCAAAAAGTATCGGCTAAACTCAGGTTGCCGAAGTTAAGAGATCTGACAAGAATGGAGGTGCTAACCCACTATATGATTTTTAAAAGCAAACAATACAATATTTAATTTCTTTATTTAAAATAGTTTTTTGTATTGATCTTAAGTAATATTTACGTTGTTAGAATTTTATTGTCAGCCATAATAATCTCTTTCTGTGTAATGAATTAATGGGCTTGTTTTTCTATTGAATTACTTAAATAAATCAACTCTTCAATTATATTTTAGGCTATTGAGAGGCAACTGTGGTGGGATGATTTAAAGTACTAAAGAATGTAATTACTTTCCCTCTATAAGATCTTCAGGACTGACATGTTTATCTGGTTTTGAGTGCTTATAGTTGAATAATTTGCACACCATGGAGCAGCCTGCACTGAAAAAGAACCAGCAATGCATCGCTTGGACAATGAAGGAAAGACTCGGGGTGGGAGGTTTTGGACATGTCTATCTGTACCAGCACAATGTAAGTTCTACGCAGTCCATTTTTAGTCCTGAAGAGGATCAAGTCCAGATTGAGATCTGTCTCACATTTTACTCCTCATCTGTTCTTGGATCAGGAGACAGGAGAGAAGATTGCTGTGAAACTTTGCCGCCTGGATTTGAATGACAAGAATAAAGAGCGCTGGAGCAGGGAGATTCAAATCATGAGGAAGTAAGGATTGTATAATTGCACTGATAATATATGCTGTTATTAATTTGCACCAAACATTTTGAATTTTCCAAAAAAAACACTGGATAGTTGCTACTTTTTTTTCACAGGCTGAACCATGTGAATATTGTTCAGGCCAGAGAAGTTCCAGAAGATGTGTCCTCCATTGCTCTCAATGACCTACCTTTGCTCGCCATGGAGTACTGCGCCAAAGGAGACCTACGCAAGGTACTAAATTAAAATTTTATAAGAACCTTAATTAAGTGTCTTTTAAACCGTGGATCATAATGGATCAAGTAATCTACTTAGATGCTGAATAAACCAGAAAACTGTTGTGGACTGAAGGAGAGTGAAGTCCTGTCGCTGCTCAGTGACATTGGTAAGGTTTTCCTCTGCCTTCACATTGATTAGAAGCTCACTAAAATCACATCTTGATACATAATATATGTTAATTCTCTTTGTTTTATTGAAAAAAGGATCTGGTATCCAGTATCTCCATGAAAATAAGATAATTCACAGAGATCTAAAACCAGAGAACATAGTTCTGCAGGAGATTGATGGAAAGGTAAACATTTTTATCTTTCATGTCTGTGTAAAGTAGTGTTATACTTTTGTCTGTATTTTACAGTGTGAGTGTGGTATTCTTTTCTGCAGCTTGTTCATAAAATCATAGACCTGGGATATGCAAAAGATCTGGATCAAGGAAGTCTTTGTACATCCTTTGTTGGGACTCTTCAGTACCTGGTGAGTAAGTGTTGCATCAGTGACTTATGCCTTGTCAAATAATATTTCTAGTCGGTAATCTTAAAGAAGTTTAATCTCTTGTGTGTGTGGCAGGCTCCGGAGCTGTTTGAGAGTAAACCATACACTGTGACTGTGGACTACTGGAGCTTCGGAACAGTTATTTTTGAATGCATTTGTGGTTTTCGTCCCTTTCTGCACAGCATGCAGCCAGTACAGTGGTAAGCCAACTTAGGAGTCTTCAGGTTTAGGTAGAGTTTTTCATTCCAGTGCACAACCGCCCCTTAGCAACCCATCAGTTTTAATAAGGATTTAATGATCTTTCCTGGTCATAGTATCCTGTGTATCCAACCAGGGATCATTGCTATGGAACCTGGCTGTTCCGAGCATATGAAGGGAAAGTCGAGTGGAATTTTCTCCAAACTCTTGAGACTCTGCTGAGAGACACAGCAAACCTTCAGGCAATTGCACATATTCTATGTAATGAAGTTGGACTACCTGTGTAACCTTTTTAGGTTCTAGGTGTTGCCTCAAGTTGCCAGCAGTGACATGGACTTAATTAACCAAATGCAAAACTAGTGGAAAAACATTCAAAAAAGAGGAGGAGGGCAAAATGTGAGTGGCTTCCACCTGTAAAATTATTCCTGTCTCTTCGTTGGCCTTCTGGTGCACCTGTGCATAACGACCATTTTATTTACTGAAATAGATTTTTTAATGTTTTTTAATTTGATATGTACCAATCCAAGTTATATAGTTTTACTTTGCTTTAAAAAAATTTCACATGAGCATTGTATAGTATGATAACCCTCTACACTAGCTTTTTTTTAATAGCATTTACATTGCCTGAGTTTTACAGGCCTTTATCATCCATACCGACTTCTAAACTGTTTTCATTAAAATATTTTTATTGGAAAACTGAACTTGCTTGTTACAGCAAAAAATGCTAGATAAAAAATGAGCTTTACAAATAAGTGGGTAGTAAGATTACCAACTATGACTTATGACATCTTTCTTGACAGAAAATTGAATTTACTTTTCTGACTCTGAACAGAGTAATAAATCATTTCAAAAATGAGGCGAGACATGATGCATGAAAGCCAATCAGTGTGGTCGGGCAGGCAAGCAGTCTTTTATCTCGGTATTTTGGCACACCCTGCCAGAAGATAACCAAAAGAAAGCACTAAATTAAATAATCAGATGTGGCAAACTGTCCGCTGTTTGCTTTGGAGCCAACCTCTCCAAGGCTAGAGCTCGCTTCTTCCAGTTCCTTGATCCAGCTGGCATTGTCTGCAGCCAGTTAAAGTGGTCTTCCACCACTAAATAGACCTATTAAGCTGTATTTCTGATGAGGAAAACTCTGAACTCAGCCATTAGCTTGATAAATAGGCTAGCTAAAAGTTTAGGAATGTGAGCTTGGGAGATGAGCTCTCTTTTTTTTTCTTCTTTTTTTTTTTTTTTACACCATTTGAATAATTTTTTATTACCAAAAACAAAACAGACAAAACTTCCACCAAATTGAAACCTTCAGAACGAGAATGAATTGAACAAAAAAGAGGAGCCATCACCAAAGAGTTATAAATAACTTCCTTTTTAACAATTTGAGGTATCAGTGTTGTTTTTTTATTCACATATCTTCTTTGTGTTGTAGGATCAACAAAGTCAAGAACAAAGGTCCTAAAGACATCATGGCCATAGAGGACATGAATGGAGAAATTCGGTTTTCAGCACATCTGTCTTATCCCAACAATCTCAGCAAGTAAAGATAGAAATACACTTTTTTTTTTTCTGACCTACCAGTAAAGATCACCTTATTGTAAGAAACTAGTGTCCCACCTACATGTGTGTGGCTGTCTGTGTTACCAGGCCGCTGCTGGAGCCAGTCGAGTGTCTTCTTCAGATGCTTTTGCTGTGGGATCCTTCTTTCCGTGGCGGAGGTCCTGATCCAAAAACAAACAAGCCCCGATGCTTCAGCTTACTGGAGAACATTCTCAACATGAAGGTTAAAAACTATCAATTTGTTTTTGTCTAAAATGGTTTATCCATACTGCAGCAAAAATAAACCTCTAATTATTATATTATATATAATTATTATATTATCCTGCTTTTGTGTTGATTCAGGTTATGCATGTCTTGGACATGACGTCAGCCCAGCTGCACTCAATGGTTTTGGGCGTTGAGGAGAGTTTTCTCTCCCTGCAGCTTCGTCTGGAGGCTCAGACTCAGGCACACATCTCTCCTGAGAGTCAGGAGCTTCTGCTGGAGACGGGAAGCTCTCTTGACCCACGCTGTGCTCCCATGCAGTGTTTGCCAGATGGTTTGGTATGTGACACAAATAGGTCAGCTGTAAATGTATTTATTTTTTTTGGAACTTTGTGGTTATAAAGATGAATAAGCTGTGTGATTAGTATGCAATAACAAAGCCATGGGCAAGAAGTAAGCATGGAAACTAGGAGTGTAACGGTAACCATATTCGTACTAAAATTATGCCGTACACACATGCAGCAAATGAAGACAGTGTTGTATACCTTAATGTATGCAGAATGTTATGTGTGCAATGCAACATTCTGTAGAGCAACATTAAATAGTGACACTAAAACAGAACTGAGAAGACTGTCAGCTATCACTAAACTCTGCTGTTTGGGAACATTAAGGTTTCTCCTCCAGCTACAGTGGACAAAGAAAAACTGAATTACCCACATGAAGCAATGTCAGCCAGAATGTAAACATCTCTGTACAAGTGTGTTGTCACATGATTTTTCTCCAGTACCAGTCATGACCAGCCCCTCTGACCAGAGCCCAACAGGTGTTCTTTTATGGAGCATTCAATTACATCTCATACACTAGATTGTCTAAATACAGGTCCTTCTCAAAAAATTAGCATATTGTGATAAAGTTCATTGTTTTCCATAATGTAATGATAAAAATTGAACTTTCATATATTTTAGATTCATTGCACACCAACTGAAATATTTCAGGTCTTTTATTGTTTTAAAACTGATGATTTTGGCATACAGCTCATGAAAACCCAAAATTCCTATCTCAAAAAATTAGCATATCAAGAAAAGGTTCTCTAAACGAGCTATTAACCTAATCATCTGAATCAACTAATTAACTCTAAACACCTGCAAAGGATTCCTGAGGCTTTTAAAAACTCCCAGCCTGGTTCATTACTCAAAACCGCAATCATGGGTAAGACTGCTGACCTGACTGCTGCCCAGAAGGCCATCATTGACACCCTCAAGCAAGAGGGTAAGACACAGAAAGAAATTTCTGAACGAATAGGCTGTTCCCAGAGTGCTGTATCAAGGCACCTCAGTGGGAAGTCTGTGGGAAGGAAAAAGTGTGGCAGAAAACGCTGCACAACGAGAAGAGGTGACCGGACCCTGAGGAAGATTGTGGAGAAGGACCGATTCCAGACCTTGGGGGACCTGCGGAAGCAGTGGACTGAGTCTGGAGTAGAAACATCCAGAGCCACCGTGCACAGGCGTGTGCAGGAAATGGGCTACAAGTCACTTTTGAACCAGAAACAGTGGCAGAAGCGCCTGACCTGGGCTACAGAGAAGCAGCACTGGACTGTTGCTCAGTGGTCCAAAGTACTTTTTCCGGATGAAAGCAAATTTTGCATGTCATTCGGAAATCAAGGTGCCACAGTCTGGAGGAAGACTGGGGAGAAGGAAATGCCAAAATGCCTTAAGTTCAGTGTCAAGTACCCACAGCCAGTGATGGTCTGGGGTGCCATGTCAGCTGCTGGTCTTGGTCCACTGTGTTTTATCAAGGGCAGGGTCAATGCAGCTAGCCATCAGGAGATTTTGGAGCACTTCATGCTTCCATCTGCTGAAAAGCTTTATGGAGATGAAGATTTCATTTTTCAGCACGACCTGGCACCTGCTCACAGTGCCAAAACCACTGGTAAATGGTTTACTGACCATGGTATTACTGTGCTCAATTGGCCTGCCAACTCCCCTGACCTGAACCCCATAGAGAATCTGTGGGATATTGTGAAGAGGAAGTTGAGAGACGCAAGACCCAACACTCTGGATGAGCTTAAGGCCGCTATCGAAGCATCCTGGGCCTCCATAACACCTCAGCAGTGCCACAGGCTGATTGCCTCCATGCCACGCCGCATTGAAGCAGTCATTTCTGCAAAAGGATTCCTGACCAAGTATTGAGTGCATAACTGAACATAATTATTTGAAGGTTGACTTTTTTTGTATTAAAAACACTTTTCTTTTATTGGTTGGATGAAATATGCTAATTTTTTGAGACAGGGATTTTGGGTTTTCATGAGCTGTATGCCAAAATCATCGGTTTTAAAACAATAAAAGACCTGAAATATTTCAGTTGGTGTGCAATGAATCTAAAATATATGAAAGTTAAATTTTTATCATTACATTATGGAAAAGAATGAACTTTATCACAATATGCTAATTTTTTTAGAAGGACCTATATGTTGTTGGTCTTGACTGAAGTATCTACCAAACCTGGATTTTTGTTTACCGTTACACCCCTAATGGAAACTAACGACGAACATTAGTTCAATTAAAATTGTTAGTTTATCAAAAATTAGGAATAGACTTCCATCCAAGCTCTTGTGTTTCTCACCGTCTTCAATTTATTTTTTAATTTCTTGCCACTTTAGCGCGGCTGGGACACCTCCATAGTTTTTCTGTTTGATAAGAGCCTTACCAAGTACTCAGGACCCCTGACGGCCAGACCCCTGCCAGACAGTGTTAACTTTATTGGTAAGAGATTGTGCTCTATTCTGAGCTATAAAATGATCACCACACACCATTCTGTTTTTAACTTCTGGAGCATTTAAGCATTGAACATTTCAGACAGAATGCAACTTTGGTCATTTCAAAACAGTTTTTGAATTTTCTCTTTAATACATTTTTAGAAACAGTCCAAATTTTATCGTGTAAAATAAGCATGATTTCTTAATTTGACGTTGAGAAGGTGCTATTCAGACCTGGTATGAGCCTGTTGTCTGGCTGATTTAGATGAAGGTAGTCAAACCTTAAGTCACACATTAAAATCTGACTTGTGTGATCCGACCTGCTTTACCTGCAAATAAACTCATAGTTTCGTCATACAGGGGAGCAGCAACAACAAAGTCACACATACATAAAGTCATCTTGATTGCATTTTAGTTTTGTTATTTGAACTAAATTCTTGATCAGTTTCTGCAGCTCCACAGACGTGGTATGAGAGAAATAAATGCGGTTGGGTAACATGTGACTTAATTAAGCTCAGCATCAGGTGATTGTGAAAACTCCACTACAGTAAAACATTTGTCTGCTGTCAGCTGCTTTACACACCTTTATTGCACATTGACATATATAATTTGGTTAAAATACAAAATAAGTCTAATACAGGAAAAAGCCTGGTTAACTTGCTATAACTTTTGATTATTCAGCTCTTAAAAAAAACAAACCATTGTATCTGCATATCTTGTATCACTTTACCCTGTTTCTGTCTATGGTTGTCATGTTTTTACTACTTCCTTTACTTGTAAGCAGTTACCTTAGACTAGGATTTGACTTTCTCCAACATGTGCATTTTATTTTCATCCCCAAAAAAGTTTTTAATCTAGAGAGCAAATCAGATATATTTCTTTGACATGGTCAGCAAAAGATGCTTGGACCTTATTTACTATTGTTGACAGGCAAGCAGCTCACCACCTGTCCCAACAAGTCCTGCAGTGATGCTGTAGATTTTTTTCAAAGACAAAATTCAGAGAAAAATACAAGCAGGGTAAGATTTCGAGACTCCTTCTGATGGAAACATTCCTCAAAACATTTGATGCGCTTTCTCGCGTGGATATATCTCTTAATGGATGTGATAGGATTACCCAGGATGTTAGTGCTATGTAGGAATGGGGTCTATGAATATTGCTTTGGTTTCTTTTGTTCATTAATAATTTATTCTTTGAATGCAATGTCCAAAATATTTAGGTGTCATTTATTTTTATGCCTCCTGTTTTATGCTCAGTCAGGGAAACAAAGACACAGCTGCCCCTGTCTGCTCTGAGAAAGGTGTGGGGGGAAGCCCTCAGCTACATATGTGGACTGAAGGAGGACTACCTTCGCCTGTACCAGGGACAGAGAGCTGCTATGTAAGTGCTTCAAAACTCACAAAATACACCAACCCATGCAAACTTGCTGACC
Organism: Valencia hispanica; assembly: GCA_963556495.2. Taxonomy (NCBI): domain Eukaryota; kingdom Metazoa; phylum Chordata; class Actinopteri; order Cyprinodontiformes; family Valenciidae; genus Valencia; species Valencia hispanica. The sequence goes on from OY747711.1 coordinate 24,174,851, forward strand.
TTCTATTTGTGTTTGTAGGCTAAGTCTTCTGCGTTACAACAGCACCTTAACGCAGTTCAAGCACCGCCTCTTCTCCTACTCACAGCAGCTGCATGCTAAGTTGGCTATCTTTAAGACCAGCATCCAGCAGGATCTCGAGCAATACACCAAGCAGAGCAACTGTGGCATCTGTGAGTGGTCATTAATTTCTTCCTGTGATACATACGTATAGTTGTTTTAATGAAAACCCAAATGAACTTCCTGCTGTTGTGTGTTTATGTGAAGCCTCGGAGAAGATGCAGCGTGCATGGCAAGAAAATGAACAGAAGGCTGACGGGTTTACACAGGTAGGGAATCTGTAAACATCATGACAGTATATTACAATACAATGATTTAAAAAAAAAAATTTTAATTAGTGCTAAGCAACATTTCCTGCTGTAGGTTGCAAATGTGTCAGGTCTTGATGAAGAGATATTGGCACTACACTCTGAAATTGTGGAGCTGCAGAGGAGTCCGTTTGCCAGGAGACAAGGAGATGTGATGGAGAAGTTGTCAGTAACTCTTATTTCTTTGGTTTATTTTTCCAAGTGTCTACATGTTCATTGAATAGTTTTTTACTTATCTTTAATTGACTTTGACTCTTGACCTTAACCGTTCAATCCAATGATTTTGCCTTAAAAACATATCTGCAAAATTTTGTATAAGTGACTATAGCACTGTCTTTTTGCTGTAGCAAAGCAATAAAATGTACCCTAACACAAAAATCATAACAATAGTGTTCAGTTGTTTACTCTTTGTCCCTTTTCCAGTGAAGAAAAGGCTGTTGAACTCTACAAGCAACTGAAAACTAAATGCAAAAGTTAGTACCGATTAAATAAGTTCAGATTCAGATATTTTCTTGAATTGAAGATAACAGAATAGATTTGAATAGAATGCTTTATTGTGAATTATTACACACAGAGTGGTCGATTTAAGGCAGTTATTTTTGTTAATTTTGACAATTGTCTTGCAGCTAATTAAAAGACAAAATTCTGTTTCTCCAAAAATTATAGAATAGCTTAAGACCAATGGAAAAAAAAAAAAAATTTGTGTTTGTAATTCATCTCTATAATGTATCAGTTTCACTATTGGAATAGAATTACTGAAATGAATAACATTTTGATTATATTCTAATGTACAGTGGCTTGCAAAAGTATTCGGCCCCCTTGAACTTTTCCACATTTTGTCACATTACAGCCACAAACATGAATCAATCTTATTGGAATTCCACGTGAAAGACCAATACAAAGTGGTGTACACGTGAGAAGTGGAACGAAAATCATACATGATTCCAAACATTTTTTACAAATAACTGAAAAGTGGGGTGTGCGCAATTATTCAGCCCCCTTTGGTCTGAGTGCAGTCAGTTGCCCATAGACATTGTCTGATGAGTGCTAATGACTAAATAGAGTGCACCTGTGTGTAATCTAATGTCAGTACAAATACAGCTGCCCTGTGACGGCCTCAGAGGTTGTCTAAGAGAATGGTGGGAGCAACAACACCATGAAGTCCAAAGAACACACCAGACAGGTCAGGGATAAAGTTATTGAGACATTTAAAGCAGGCTTAGGCTACAAAAAGATTTCCCAAGCCTTGAACATCCCACGGAGCGCTGTTCAAGCGATCATTCAGAAATGGAAGGAGTATGGCACAACTGTAAACCTACCAAGACAAGGCCGTCCACCTAAACTCACAGGCCGAACAAGGAGAGCGCTGATCAGAAATGCAGCCAAGAGGCCCATGGTGACTCTGGATGAGCTGCAGAGATCTACAGCTCAGGTGGGGGAATCTATTAGTGGTGCACAGCACAAAGTTGGCCTTTATGTAAGAGTGGCAAGAAGAAAGCCATTGTTAAACGAAAACCATAAGAAGTCCCGTTTGCAGTTTGCCACAAGCCATGTGGGGAACACAGCAAACATGTGGAAGAAGGTGCTCTGGTCAGATGAGACCAAAATGGAACTTTTGGGCCAAAATGCAAAACGCTATGTGTGGCGGAAAACTAACACTGCACATCACTCTGAACACACCATCCCCACTGTCAAATATGGTGGTGGCAGCATCATGCTCTGGGGGTGCTTCTCTTCAGCAGGGACAGGGAAGCTGGTCAGAGTTGATGGGAAGATGGATGGAGCCAAATACAGGGCAATCTTGGAAGAAAACCTCTTGGAGTCTGCAAAAGACTTGAGACTGGGGCGGAGGTTCACCTTCCAGCACGACAACGACCCTAAACATAAAGCCAGGGCAACGATGGAATGGTTTAAAACAAAACATATCCATGTGTTAGAATGGCCCAGTCAAAGTCCAGATCTAAATCCAATCGAGAATCTGTGGCAAGATCTGAAAACTGCTGTTCACAAACGCTGTCCATCTAATCTGACTGAGCTGGAGCTGTTTTCCAAATTAGAATGGGCAAGAATTTCAGTCTCTAGATGTGCAAAGCTGGTAGAGACATACCCTAAAAGACTGGCAGCTGTAATTGCAGCAAAAGGTGGTTCTACAAAGTATTGACTCAGGGGGCTGAATAATTACGCACATCCCACTTTTCAGTTATTTATTTGTAAAAAATGTTTGGAATCATATATGATTTTCGTTCCACTTCTCACGTGTACACCACTTTGTATTGGTCTTTTATGTGGAATTCCAATGAAATTGATTCATGTTTGTGGCTGTAATGTGACAAAATGTGGAAAGGTTCAAGGGGGCCGAATACTTTTGCAAGCCACTGTATTACCACGCACCTATAAGTATTTGGAGAATGATTTGGAGGGCAAAGGTCTCATGTATTTAATTTTTCAGCATTTCTGAAATCCAAATAGGAATATTGTACATGAATGATCCCAAAATATATGTTTTCTGCAGGCAATGACCCTCCACATGGCTACAGTGACAGCTCAGACATGGTGAGGACAATACTCCAGACGGTTCAGAATCAGGACAGAGTGTTAAAAGATCTCTATACTCATCTAAGGTAATTTAATAATTGGGTGCACAAACAGAAAAGCAAAGCTCAGTGCAACTGAAGTGTAATTTTTATTTTATTTTTTGTAGTGCGATCCTTATGTGTAAGCAGCGCATTGTGGATTTGTTCCCTAAACTGGAAAAGGCAGTTGTGAACATCAAAGCTGCAGAAGCTGAAGTAATGCAAATGCAAACGAAGAGACAGAAAGAGTTCTGGTTCCTTCTCAAGATTGCTTGTGTAAGTATGTCATATAAAGCTCGTCATAAAAAGCTCGTCAGAAACATTCCGCAGTTGGACATTGAATCTCTGCCGTATGAAATGTAGTTGTCACGTAGCTTTGTACCTTACAAAGTGCATGGTTTTGTCTGCAGGCTCAGAGCAATTCTCAGTTGTCATCACTTAAACAAAAACAGCCAAGTGAAAGGTAAGATATGTGAAATGCTTATCTCACTATGCCGGTATTCTGTTGCATTTTTGCCTTTAAAAGCGAACTGCATTTAATCCTCAAATTGCTAATAAGTTTACATATGCCAAATAAAAAGACAAATACTCACTTTTCTTCACACCGTCTGAAGTCAGAGCAAACTTCTTCTGTTTTAGGTCAGTTTGAATGACCAAAATTATCTCCATTTGCCAAATGCCACAATAATGGGAGAAAGAATATGTCAGAGATTGATTTAATTATGTCTTCAAAATCAAACTTAAGCAGAATGATTATTATTTCTTTAAACAATGAAGGAAAGCCAAAATGATGATGTCATGGCTTTGGAAACTCCTGATTGGTTAACTGACACATTTGAGTTAACTGGAGGCTCACCTGTGGATGCACTTTCAGACCACACCTTGAACACACTGCTTTCTTGTTCGGCCTGATGGGAAAGTCAAAAGAAATCAGCTAAGATATCAGGAAGAGAATTGTGGAGTTGCGCAAGTCTGGTCCTTCCTTGGGAACAATTTCCAGATTCTTGGAGGTGCCATGTTCAAACAATTAGTGTATTTGCAAGTAAAGACATAATAGGAATGTCCAACCATCATATTGCTCTGGTTCTGTGTCCCAGAGATGAACGGGTTTTGATCCGAAATGTGCAAATCGACTCCTGAACAAAAGTCAACGACCTTGTGAAGATGTTGAATGAAGCTGGTAAGACGGTGCCATTATCCACAGAGAAACATGTCCTGTACCAACATGTTGTTGAAATGCCACTCAGCGAGGAGGAAGCCAATGAACCAGAAGAAACATAAAAAAGCCAGATTGCAGGTTGCAAATGGACACAGAGTAAAGGACCTTCATTTTTGGAGACATGTCCTGTGGTCTGAAACTAAAGGTGGTACTTTTTGGCCATAATGACAATCATTACAGGTAGCAGCATCCCAAATGTGAAGTTTGGGGGCGGCAGGATCAAGTTGTGCGGCTGTTTTGTTGCAGGAGGAGCTGGTGCACTTCATAAAATAGATGACATCACGAGGAAAGAACATTATCTGGAAATATTGAAGCAACATCTAAGGACATCAGTCCGGAACCGAAAGCTCCGGCACAAATTGGTCTTCCAAATGAAAAATAACCCTAAACATACAGCCAAATTAGTTTCAAAGTGGCTTAAAGCTACCAATTCGAAGTTCTGGTGTTTCCATCACAAAGCCCTGATCTCCATCATATTGTTAATTTGTGGGCAGATCTGAAAAGGCATCTAAACCTGATACTATACCTTCTCTTATTTTATATTTTTCTTACTATATATTTTTTACCTTAAATGCATGTTTCCATTTGTCGGTCACAGTGCTGCTGGTGCACTAGAATTTCCCCATTGAGGGACAATAAAGGGTATTTCTATACTGTGCAAAGACACATGGTCTCTCTATTTACGTTCAACAATGTGAAATGTTACAGAAGGAGAATAAGTGTTGCTCTAGCAGCTAAAGGATTTCTACTATTTTCCCTATTGAATAAAATGTATTTATTGATTGGATTTGGAAAATGTTTTAGTGAGAATATGCTACTATGGTAAATGATAAGTGGGGACTGTGCTGTAGCCTTTTTTGAAGAAGTCTTTAATGTGCTGTTGTGTAGTGGGTGTTTTTTCTTTCACAAATCTCAGTATTACCACAGGAGTTGACAATCTGGTTTTACAGGTTTAAGGTTGTTGAAAAAAACAGAACTTGCAAAAATTAGAAATAAATTGAAGATTTGCTGCAAATTTAGAGTTCCGTCTCTTTTTCAGTGAAACTGTTCAACAGCTGTTGGATGAAAATCAGCAATATCTGACTCATCTTACTTCCCTGATGCAAGATGCCACCCATGAATTGAAGCAAAGTGTTATGGTACAGTATGAAGTAGCTAATCTTTCTGCTAACTGATGCATAGAAGTACTGCTGGGCGGACTAAATAAATCCGGCACATGATTCCCATATACAAACAGCTCATTGATTAGCTCATGAATGTTGCACAGCTGAAAAAAGAAATGCTACTTTCCCATCTCAGATTTTCGGGGAGAGGGAACTTAATTCTTTTTTTGCTTTTAAACACTTTTATTTCAGTGCAAGAAGGAATCTTTTTCATTTTATACAATAAATACAATAAACTTTTTAAATATACATTTATGTAAAATTCCTATGTTTGAAGTTCTACATGTGTGAATCTGCAAAACAGTGTGAGGGGAAAGGTTTGTGGTAGTGCAGTTTTAACAGTTTTTCTTTTTTTTCTCTCTCCACAGGATCAGGACTGGAGCTGGATTCAGTTTGGAGAAAACAAAGTTGATTCTCAGTAGCTCTAAAGAGCTTTCAAAAAATGCATACTTTAATAAGTGCCTTTCCTAGAACTAAATATCCTACATGTTTCTGTTTTCGAATTGTAAAAATACCATGAATGCTATAAGACTATAATATATGAAACATGACGAAGTAAGCTATGCATGTCAACATATACATACAGAAAGTTAAATTTTCTTTAGGTGTAGCTAGAAAGTATTTATTTTTCAGAAAAATAATTTCACTTATACACTTGTCGACATAATTGTGCTTGGTGGAATGTGAAGGAATTATAAATGTGGAAAACATGCAAAAATGAATTAATTTTATTGCTTTTCTTTTTTCTTTTTGTTAAAAATGCACCAAAAAAATTAAGGCAGCTGTTATTTTTTATGTTTACATGCTAATAGGAAACAAGATAGAGCTAATACAATTTAGAGTGAGAGTGATATAACAGATGTAAACATCTCATGAGAAATCATGTAAAATACTTTGTAGTGTAAAAGACAGCCTAGATGTGACATTTTAACCTTGTTACTTCCCCTCAGGTCATGAACAGAAGCTCCTTTTTAAACCTCATGTTGTTCCATATTATACTTATGTTCCTCATGCCTTGCTATCAGCTGTAAGGTCCTGACATGGAGTTGGGGGGTTGAAGTCAACCTACCAATAGTACGTGCCTGGTCGACCTTTAAGATTTAGCCATAAACCTGTAACCACATTGAGCTGTAAAGGATGGAACAACATCTTAGAATGAGTTTGAGGCGCTGGTATGACACAAACCAAGCACAGCTGCTGAGGCTGCAGGATTCAGTGGTACGCTGCGAGGTCAGATTTACCACATGATGTTCCAGAGTCCGTCTCATATGTGAAATAAACTCAACAAAAAAAGAAACGTCCCTTTTTCAGGACTGTATTTCAACAATAATGTTGTAAAAATCCAAATAACTTTACAGATCTTCATTGTAAAGGGTTTAAACAATGTTTTCCATGCATGTTCAATGAACTATAATCAATTAATTAATATGCACCTGTGGAATGGTCGTTAAGACCTTAACAGCTTACAGAAAGTAGGCATTTAAGGTCACAGTTATAAAAACGCAGGACACTAAAGAGACTTGTCTACCGACTGAAAAACACCCAAAGAAAGATGCCCGGGGTCCCTGCTCATCTGCGTGAACGTGCATTAGGCATGCTGCAGGGAGGCATGAGGACTGCTGATGTGGCTAGGGCAATAAATTACCATGTCCGCACTGTGAGACGCCTAAGACAGCGCTACAGGGAGACAGGAAGGACAGCTGATCATCCTCGCAGTGGAAGACCACGTGTAACAACACCTGCACAGGATCGGTACTTCCGAATATCACACCTGCGTGACAGGTACAGGATGGACACAACAACTGCCCGAGTCACACCAGGAACACACAATCCCTCCATCAGTGCTCAGACTGTCCGCAATAGGCTGAGAGAGGCTGGACTGAGGGCTTGTAGGCCTGTTGTAAGGCAGGTCCTAACCAGACATCACCAGCAACAACGCCGCCTATGGGCACAAACCCACCTTTGCTGGACCAGACAGGAGTGGCAAAACGTGCTCTTCACTGATGAGTCACGGTTTTGTCTCACCAGGGGTGATGGACGGATTCGTGTTTATCGTAGAAGGAATGAGCGTTACACCGAGGCCTATACCCTGGAGCGGGATCGATTTGGAGGTGGGGGGTCCGTCATGGTCTGGGGCGGTATATCACATCACCATCGGACTGAGCTTGTCATTGCAGGCAATCTCAATGCCTTGCGGTACAGGGAAGACATCCTCCTTCTTCATGTGGTACCCTTTATGCATGCTCATCCGGACATGATCCTCCAGCAGGACAATGCCACCAGCCATACTGCTCGTTCTGTGCGTGAGTTTCTGCATGACAGCAATGTCAGTGTTCTGCCATGGCCAGCGAAGAGCCTGGATCTCAATCCCATTGAGCACGTCTGGGACCTGTTGGATCGCAGGGTGAGGGCTAGGGCCATTCCCCCCAGAAATGTCCAGGAACTTGCAAGTGCCTTGGTGGAAGAGTGGAGTAACATCTCACAGCAAGAACTGACAAATCTGGTCCAGTCCATGAGGAGGAGATGCACTGCAGTACTTCAAGCAGCTGGTGGCCACACCAGATACTGACTGGTACTTTTGATTTTGAGCCTCCCTTCATTCAAGGACACATTATTCTATTTCTGTTAGTCGCATGTCTGTGAAACATTTTCAGTTTATGTCTGATGGTGTTGACACTTTTAGTGTTCATACAAATATTTACACACATTAAGTTTACTGAAAGTAAAAACAGTTGAAAGTCAGAGGACGTTTCTTTTTTTTGCTGAGTTTATGTTGCCTTGCCGAATCTGATCCAGATATTCTCATGGACCCAATTTTAACAGATTTTTATACATTACATATGAGACACGGTGAATACTTCTAAAATAGAAATATCCTTTTCTGTCCCACAGTGGGGAAATTCAGGTGTTAAGAGCAGTAATTTAAGGTAAACGGAAGCATGCATATTCACAAAGTAATAAAAATAAAACAAATTTAAAGACTACAGTAAGGGCAAATTTGTAACATGAAAAATACTATACAGTCATTGAAAATATACCACTCAAATTAAAATAAAATGTGCAACTAAGGTAATTTAAAGAAATATTTATAGGGTACTCAGGTGTTTATAACATTTTATAAAACATGTACCACATTTTCTTCCTTTATAAGTAGTTTTGAAGCAAAACATTTGTCCATTAATACTTTAAATTGTCCCTAACATGTAGCTGATTTTTTTTTTTATTAAACCTAAAGTGCATCAAAGTACATGGCATTTGTTGATCTGCTTATAGCCCAAATGGTGGCGGTTCTTAGTTTTGATGCATAAATAGAGGGAAAAAACTAGTTTTACTTGCCAAACCAATTAACTTACTAATCGAAGCATATCAAGAGAAATTTGGCCGATTCCGATCTCTTAGTGTTTTCCAGTCTTTAATGATTATCCTCCGTTGAAAAACAAAAAATAAATACACTTCTTCAGGAGCAAGAAGGTAAACTACTAATCTGCACTCATTCGCAAAAAGATTATTTTCCTAAAGTTTAGAATGACTCCTGTGAACCGTATTCTGCATATTTACGGTTTGAAGTTGATCTAAAAACCAAAAGTGTGGTACAGAAGAAGGAGCCGGGTTTTCTCGGGTGATCCGAGACTAAATAACTGGATCTCTCTAACGTATTCGGAATTCCCAGCCCAGCCCAGCAGCGCTGACAGAAAGCTGCGGGAGGAGGCGGCGGTGTGAGATAAGACCAGAGGTGGAGACGGTTCGATACTGTGGTAAATTTATGTCAACAGCCAGTGGCTTACATTGTCGCTTGTATGCTTATGATTATGTTTGAGCACCGTGGAAGGTGTGTTAGCTGTATGCTAAAGTTAGCGTTAGGCTCAATATGCTGACAGAGCTGCTGACTTCCGAACACACCAGATAACGTGAGCTAGCTAGCTAAGTCCACCTACTAGGTTAGCTGATCAAACTAATGCTCGGTCAGCGACTCATTAATGCTCTGATGGATACTCTGACTGGTGCATTGGTATTGTTGGAATGTGTTTTCCTGTTAATTCAAACGGTGTTTAACAATTTCACTGTTAAACCTATTCTGCAAGCTAATCATTCATGTTAGCATTAGCCTAGCCTCACCTAGCCTCGTATCTTTAAGGTGCAGCAGAGTTGAGTACATTTGATTTGACGATAAGATACAGTATAGCTGCTGGGTGAGTAATTGTGCAGTGGGGATCTCCAAAAACAAATGTAAGGTATTTTAGGCCTTTTTGACGACTGTCTTAAATTTAGCTGTGTGCTTACATTTACAAATAACGCCAGTGTTTTGTCTTTCTCTGCATCACCAAGGTCTTTATTGCTGGGCTCAATTATTTATACTGCAGTTCTTTCGTGCCTTGTGTGTTGAGCAGTATAGTATGTTATCTAAATGTCACAAACGACACCAAAAACCTCAAAAATCAGACTTCTTGCATGTGTTTCAGCCATAGATGAGTAATAAATGGGAAGTGGCTCCAAGCGTGTCTGAACAGTTTCTGTGTCGGTTATTTATGGTTTGCTGAGTGCTAAATGTTGTGCAAACAGTTCAGTGTGTTTATGCTTCTTTCTTTGCCTGAAGGTGAGAGCAAGAGAGGATGACGATGCCGCATGTAGGGGCAGTATTTGCAACAATAGCAGGGGTGATGGCCATCCTGTTGCACTCCTCTATTCACAAGATAGAGGAGGGACACCTTGCTGTTTACTACAGGTATCACAAACACGGCTAACCCATGGCTTTTGGATGAGTTATTGTTGTTTGTAACAATATGACGTGAAGTTGATTTCCATTTCTAGCTTCCAATTTGGGAAATGGCTAAAGGGCAATTACTCCTAATTTTTCTCTACTCTGAGCATCTTTAATCTGCTCTAGTTTAAAAACTACCATACCTAGACATTTCAAACCTGGACTAATGATTGAGTCTAAGTTTTGAAATGTTTTGGCAGCTAGAAACTGAAACTAACTTCAGCTTCATCAGTATGGCTTTATTGGACACTTCAAAATGTTGAATCCAATCTCTGTGCCTATACTCTGTTGAGTAGGTAGATCCTTACCATAACTAAGATTTGCTAATGATTGCTAGCAGATATGTTTGTTTATTTTTAGGATTGAACATTGAAACTTTGCTGTAATGCATTCAAGGAACCTCCAACATCCCTCTGAAAGTGCGGTTTCCTTTCTGGAAGCTTCTTACTCCTTTTATGTTTGCCTTCACGTCCATTTTAAAAATGTCTTTGATACTGAAAATAGCCCTTCTAATCTTTTTCACTTGGTAACAACATCCACAATCTGTTTTTAGTGTAAAGTGTAGCAGTTAGGTAGGGCACATTAATTGAGAAGATTTATAGTTTTCAACCAGCCTATTGCCAATCAGGGTTAATTAAAAAATAGACACGTTTCCACTATCGGAACTTCAGGGCGATTTAACCAGACATTTTTCTGACGGGGTGATCTGTTGGCCCGCTCCTCTCAGCCACCATGTCTTCATACACAATCGGCTCTTTAAGGAATCAGCTAAAGACATCCACATATCACAACTGTTTCAGCAGTGAGTAGCGTCACTGATCAGCGCATAAAAGGCGCCCAGAGCAGCAGAAATAACAAGAGATCGACATTGATGATGCAGGATTTTTTGCTGGTTGCTGTTGTTATAAACTGCTTCGCCAGTAACTCTTCTTATTTTTACAAAGCCGATTGTTTGGCAACGTCTGCTCATTTCCCTTTGAATTGGAACCAGTCAGCGCGATTTAACCTCATCTCTTGCTCAGCGACTCGACCGGGTCATTCCAGGTACATACCCCCGTACAGATACTGCGCTGATTCCTGAAATGGCCCTCGAATACGGCCCCGTCGGCCAGGTATAGTGGAGACACTATACCATATCAGTAGGGCGCGGTCAAATTACCCTGAAGTTCCGATAGTGGAAACGCGCCTAATCCAATTTTAGTTACCAGCTAATTCGGTTTTGCATCTAGTAACAAGCCTTTTTTATGTAGAAATTTTATCTTCTGCAAACCTGCTAAACAAAAGAGATCTGGGATCATAAAGTTATTGTTTCCCACTGTGCTTAGCATTAGATCCCAGTCTGGTGAAGGTTTCATCACTTAGTACTGCCTCCAAACCTTAGGTCAAAACCCCAAATACACATATCTTGGGTGTGTGTGATTGTCTTTTCATTTGCAAGTGTCCATGTATGTGGTTAACTCTGACCAAACATTTGTTTATATTTGATTCAGAGGTGGCGCATTACTGACGTCTCCCAATGGTCCAGGATATCACATTATGCTGCCTTTCATCACCACATACAGATCAGTGCAGGTAATTTCTGCTTCCAGACATGAAACTTACTGTTAAAATCTCATCTTGTATAAGAAACTTTCAAAAAGTGCTGCTTAATAAAACCAGCTGGGTTCTTCTAAAACTAAATCTGCAATATATTGCATTGTTGTCTATCAGTTATTGCTGCATTAGGCTCTGCTCACAACCAGCTTGTATTAATTCACATGCTTTAAATAGTGCGAACATCTTAAATTGAGTTTTCAAAGTAAAAAATCCTCATTTATATAAATATATTCTGTGCTTTTATAACAAACTGATGCTCACTGATGATTTTACATGACTCAAGTTTTATGAGATTAACATTTTATTTATCTTAAACATAAATATTTTAAACCTACTTGTTATACACTTGCCAACATTTCTCTTGGCAGTCTGAAGCTTTTTTGGACTTGGCCTGTTTTTTGTTTACTCATTTTCTGCCCAGTCTTTTAAAAGGCTTTCAAAAGGCCTCAAATCCTTCAAATGTGATTGTTTAGACTCTCATCCCAAAAACGAGCATGTGACTTACTACGAACTGGTTGTAAGCAGAGCCTAATGCAGCAATAACTGATTGACAACGCTGCAATATGTTGCAGGTTTCGTTTTAGAAGATCCCAGCTGGTTTTATTAAGCAGCACCTTTTGGAAGTTTCTTATACAAGATGAGATTTTAACAGTAAGTAACACAAAAACTAGAAAAATTGACATTTATGAAAAGTTATAAGTCCAAGGACAATAATGAACATATGCTTTTTAGGTAATTGACTGCTGTTATTTACATTTTGGTTTAAAAAAATTTCAATATATGTATTTTTTCAAAATGATTTGAGCTTCTAATAAGATGCTTTATTAATGTGTATTATTTGGGTCTCTCTTTCAGACTACACTTCAAACAGATGAGATCAAGAATGTGCCTTGTGGAACAAGGTACTTCTATAGTTACTGATACAATATCTGTATGAAAACAGACTCGCATCTAGAAAATATTTTATTATTATTTTAATTAAAAGGGATTTTTTCCTGTTCTCTTCCTCTGTACAGTGGAGGTGTGATGATTTATTTCGACAGGATAGAAGTGGTTAATATGTTGGTCCCTTCAGCAGGTAAAAGAGGCTCAAATCTCTTTCATGACAAACATTACACCTTTACTTGACCACCTTTAGTCTGCATAGTATTGCTTTAACAGCCTTTTTTTTGTTTGCAGTGGTGGATATTGTTAGGAACTACACAGCTGATTACGACAAAACTCTAATTTTCAACAAGATTCACCATGAGCTGAACCAGTTCTGCAGCGTGCACACTCTACAGGAGGTCTACATCGAGTTGTTTGGTGAGAAATTGGCTTTGTTTTAATGTCGTTTTTACTATGTCTTTATTCCTAAATCCTTCAACTGGGATTGATTGCATGGTGTGTTGACAAAATGTGCCTTTTTATGTCTTACAGATATTATAGATGAGAATCTGAAGACTGCATTACAGAAGGATCTTAATGGGATGGCACCTGGACTAACAATACAGGTATTTAAAACAAAAAGATACTCCTTTTTTTTCTTCTTTTCTTCACAATACAAAGTCAGTAAATTATGTTACAACATTATTGAACATTTACTTTGACTGTGCCAGATTAAGAATAGTCAATCTGTTGTAACTTGTGAGCATAAAATGACATTCTGAGCCTGAACAAAAACTAGTAATCGATTTCTAATCAATCTTCAGCTTTCTGTGACTTTTACTATATCAAAACGTATCTTTTTATTGTTGGTTAAAGGCAGTTCGTGTTACCAAGCCAAAGATCCCAGAGTCTATCAGGAGGAACTTTGAACTCATGTGAGTTTATAATTCTTTAGTACACAGTTTTTAGTGAAAACCATTTTATCTTTAACCCATCCCCTCAGGTGAAAGAAGGCAAAAATACTTTACAAAACCTAATTATTTTTTGTGTGTCTATGTACAGGGAGGCTGAGAAGACTCGCCTGTTAATAACCGCTCAGACTCAGAAAGTGGTAGAAAAGGAAGCAGAGACCGAAAGGAAGAAAGCCATTATTGGTAAATCTGGTGTTTTATTGTAAATGAATCTACTCCTGACTTCTGTGCCTAATGGTTTTCTTCCCTGTTTTACCCCACAGAGGCTCAGAAAGTGGCGCAAGTAGCAGAGATCCATTACAAACAGAAGGTCATGGAGAAAGAGACAGAGAAGAAGATCTCTGAAATAGAAGGTTGGCATCACGTGTTGAGATTCACAGGAGTTTTCTGTAATGTGCTCGCTGGTTTGGTTTGTGGCTCATTTAAAACTGTTTCTTTGTCTTAGATGCTGCTTTCCTGGCCAGGGAGAAGGCGAGGGCTGATGCAGAATATTACACTGCTGCCAAGTCTGCAGAATCAAACAGGGTAAACTGACCAATTAATCACTTCTACAGTGGGATCCCAATGGAGTAGAATATCACTGAAAAGTTAGATTTTGTCGGTAATGGATTTCTAAAAGGGAAACTCTCTATAGATTGTGTACACAGGAATATCTTTCTTGTCATTTTGATGAGTAGGGCTTACGGCTCATGAAAACCCAACATTCAGTTTCTCAGAATTTAACATAAAACTATTAAAACAGATTTTTAATACAGAAAACCCAGCAGATGACATGACTCCCCAAATCAGTGACTGTGGAAATTTCATATCAGACCTCAAAAAACTTGGATTCTATCCCTTTCAATCCTTCATCCAAATTTTGGGACTTTTATTTCTAAATAAACTACAGAATAGACTTGAATTTGACTACTGAGCAACAGTCCATTCCTCCATAGCCCAGGTTAGATGCTTCTGTTGTTGTCTTGGGTGTCTTACCAACAGGAATATGATTGTTTTAGTCAGTGTCCTGATATCTGTGTGATAACACTTGAGGTGACGTTTCCAGCTACAGCCCACACCTTGGGAGTCTCCCTAAAACTCTTGAATGGGGTTTGCTTCACAATCCTTTCAAGGCTGATGTTATCCCTGGTACTTTTTCCTTCCACTCAACTTTCCGTATTACACTCAACATGCTTGAATACAGCACTCTGTGAGTGGCCTGCTTGTTAAGCAGTGACCTTTTGCGACTTCCCTTCCTTATGTACGGTTTCAGTCACTGTCTGCTGGACAGCTGTCAGGGTCAGCAGTCTACAGAGTTTTTTTCTTTTTCGGCTGTAACATTTCTGTATTGAAAATCATTTTCATTGATCTTATTTCTTATTCTCCTGAGAGACTGAATTTTGTATTTTCGTTGGCTGGGAGCCATTATTTAAACTGATATATCTTATATATGTCATAGAAATGTAATAAATCTATAAAAAGCTTTCTTGATTTCTAGTAATTAAGTTTTATTTCTAATTCAATAAGTTAATGAATGTCTTTATTTGACTTGTCAATAAACACAGAGCTGTTGTGAGGAGAGGATTCAGTTTAGTCCATCTGACTGACTGACAGAATATTTAGGGACTGCAGATTATATTTGGTAAATGAGACCAGATGGCAATTATGAAAAGAAAAACATTCACACCCTCCTCCTACCTCAAAAATATCATCCTCAGCTGAGTCAGATCCTGAACCTGTTATTAACTCCTCCCACCTATTTCAAGTTGTTCCAACACCTGTATTGGGTTTATTTTCAGCCGTGTTAAGACGCATGCTAGTATTTCTTGAGATGTAATGTGCATTAATAAGCGGTTTTTCTTTTTAATTTCTGCAGCTGAAATTAACACCGGAATACCTGGAGCTCATGAAGTATCAGGCCATAGCGGCTAACAGTAAGATCTACTTTGGCCAGGACATTCCTAACATGTTTGTGGAGGGGAACAACGGCCCCACTAAACCTTTGCCCTCACCTACTTTACCTAATGCTGAACCAGAACTGCCTAAAGCAAAGTAAAATTCACAGTGAGTTCACAGCTCAGCCTCTGCACAGGACAGGACAACCTGATGGAGAGCTGTCTTGTCACTGAACATGAGTAGCTTTGCAACTAGTTTGGTGAACAGCATACTTTGGTCTTAAATCTACATGGCAAAGAGAGAGGGGAGAAGTAAAAGTTAAAACACACGGAAGAGTCTTAAAAGGAACAAGAACGATGCCGTCTTTATGCCTGGGAAGGTGACAGGAAGTAGTCCCCGCAACTTATACCTGCTTTTTTTGTTTTTAATCCGTGCAGCGTTTAACTTTGCTTTTGGAGCCGTTTTCATTACTTATGTGCAGCAGCTTTGATTTTTGATTGCCATGAGTTACTGATTTTCTAATTTCTGGTTTAGCTACACTCAAATTTGACTGGTGACACTAATTAAGTTGGATAGAGGTTTATAAGTGAGTTAAGTCATCTGTGCCATCTTTTTCTTTTAACAAGTCAGTGGTTGGCTGTGTTCTCTTAACCCAAGCCTGAGAACTACTTAATTAACACCTTATGTCAAATGCTGCTCGTGGTGAAGTTTTGGAACTTGGACAGATTGAATACAGATGTTTCAGCATTACAGATGCAAATAAAAGAACCCCAATCTTCCTTTGACTGAAAACATTAAGCTTTTTGGAGGAGAGAGGTGGATAAATGATATCAAATTGTTGGGTGTATGCTTTATTTTTTTGGGGGGGGGGTTGTAATCAGTTGGTTTCCTGACTTTCTGTGACACTTGCTGTGAAGAAAAAGGGACATGACTCATATTTTTGTGTTGTACAACTGAATTAAGATTCTTAACAGGGAGTGAATCAATAGAGGTGTGGAAATTTGTTCTGTCAAAATGTCAGCATGCTACTTTTTTTGTTTGGTTTTGATTACCAGGGCTATGCATTTTAATTTTATTTTTTGATGATAAATAGAACCCATGATTGTCTCCTTTCTCAGCTTGTTTAGATATAATTCAATGTATATTCTCAGGAAGTTTATCTTATTCTTCTAATTCTAAATCAGCTTTTGATTTATTATTGAGCAATGCTATGCTTTTATGTCAAATAAAAAAAAAAGTGAAACGAAAAATTGTTTTCAACCCTAAAATGAACCACTGATGGCGATGGTTTGATTTACCCCAACACCCTTTTCGTATGCAGTCAACTCACAGTAGCTGTTTGTGCCAATACTGTGATGATAAGGGTTCGTTGAAGTTGAAATAATTACATAAAACGTCAGATTTTGTCATTGTTTACATTTTTTTAATTCTAAAAATTGACTGGAAAACTTCTGATAGTTTGCTAATGACTTTATTGTTGATGGGCTTTTGGGATTAATGGCAACACAAAGCTTCTGATCAGTGAAACGTTTAACTTACAGTTGTGTTCAAAATAACAGCAGTGTGTTTAAAACCGTGAAAATCTTTGCATTTGCTTTTATTTCCATAAATGTACTGTAAATGCATTGGGGGCACTTCTTACAGCAAAACATAGAAAAACAACAATGAGTTAGGACTCTACAGAAAGTGAGGAAAAGGGAATATTGGCCTAAAATATTTAATGTATAAATAGAAAGAAATGCTTGTGGTTTTTGCTTTCCTGTGAATCAGTGAAACGACTGTTCCTAAGACCTGCTTCACATCTGTGTAGCATGGAGTCAACTTCTGGTTCTTGTGATCAGGTATTCCAGTCTCTTAGCTTAGCGCAGTGTTTGGTCGTTGTTTTGTTAAAACAAGTATTTTATAAATGTTCTCTTTCCGGGATAAAGCAACATGACCTTTTCAAGTTGTCTGTATTGAAACTGATCTGTGGGCCCCAAACCATACAGTGAGAAACATTGTCATACTATGATGCCTTAGCTACCATGCTTTAATGTATTGAGGCTTGGCTTTGGTGTTTGGGGGTTGTCTGAGAAACTCTCCTGACTCCAATGAGCACCACGGAGCTGATCACTGGCCGAATTGTAGCTGCTTTGTCTTTGTCAACATATTTCTGGTTTTGGGTTCCATTTTAAAACATTTTAAGATCATTTTAACCACATGTGTTTCCCCCTTCCAAGTCAACGTTTTATTCAAAGTACCATATTCTTCTAAGAGATTTCCACCATACTGAGATTTATATTGATGAATTCACCGTATGTGTAAATGTGCTGCTTTTGCCCTTAAAGAAGGACTGCTTGTTTGACACTTGCTTTTTCACGGAATGAACACCTCACTGTTACTTTTTCTTTTAGTTAGTTGTACCATGCACGTCATGGCTGCTGGCTCTGTTGGTTTTCTATTCTACTACACCTGCCAGTGAATAATTTGACCCCAAACAGTGATTGATCTGGTTAGTGATGTTTCACTGCTATTATTTTGAACACAACAGTGTGTTTTATTCAGTTTCAGTAGAACTTAATTTTAATCCAATTCCAGGAACAAGCTGGTTCATTTCAAGAAGAAGGCTGATATTGCAAGTTGGTGCTAGTTTATAATGGGTTTCTGGGCTTTTTAAAGTTTTTGTTTTTTCCCTTTAAACTACTTTTGCTATACAGAATTCAAGCCTTAAATATTAAGGGGGTCACTCCCCTGCATACACTTACAGACTAAAACATTTAGCGACTCATACAAACTTTTTAAAAAATGCACCGCCTAGATTCTGGTCTAATAAAGATGCAGCTGGCAGTGGACACTACTAGTGCTTGTTTACCTGACCTCTACCCGACGGCGCTGCATTCTGCATTGCTTTGGTGACGGGTTCAAATGTTAATGCAAAAGAAGGGGTGTGATCCACTTATGAAATTTATTTTTGTTAATATTTTGTACAATCTGTGAAATTGAAACAGTCTTGTTTAAAAAAAAGTTTTTATGCAAACATGTTTTCCAGTTTTGACAATGTTATGTAAAAAAAAATAAAAAATAAAACCTATTTTGGTACCTCTTCTCTGGTTTGGTGTGTGTGGGTTGGTTGGTTGGTTGATGGGTCGGTGGTCAGTGTGTGTGTGTGTGTGTGTGTGTAGTACTCCTCAGTACCAGCAGGGGGTGATCTTACAGCATGCTGAAGAAGCGCACCTAGCCTTACAGTGCTTAAAATGAATGGATTTATCAAAATAAAGGAAGTTGGTGAGTTATGTACTCAAGCGTCCAACTTTAGGTTTACTGTGAAAATAAACGTGTAGTTTTTGAAAATATTTAGAAGTTTAATATGTTTGAGAAGTAGACAAAACTCAACCAGAAGTACACTTGCTCAAAACTTTAGACATTTTTGTCAAATTTGTCTGCTTCAGGTTGTTTGAAAGGAATCTTGGGCAAAATAAGTGACCAAGCTTGTACTATAACTGACCTGAATTTGGATCATTGGCCAATAAAACCTGTTTTAAGAAACTGAAAAGTCTTGGTTTTTGAGAGCTTGAGCAATACCTTTTCAGGCTCTTTAAAACATTTGCCTCTTTTTAGCTCCTCTTGGTTCTATTTTACTTTCCTACATGAGCTTCTTTGGAAGAATTGAACCCAGTATTTGTTAGATTGAAAACTACAGTTCCTTAAAAACCAATTTAAAACTGAGACGATGCATTCTTATTTTTGTCTAATCAATGTAAAATACCAAAGGTGGGAGTTTGAGGATCAGAATCTAGCATCTTAAATCCCAGTTCTTCTAAAAACTGTGAAAATAGCAAACAGTGTATCTATGAATTTGTGGAGGACAAAATGCAAAGTACATGCGTATTAACTGTATCAGTCACGTTCTAAGGAGCTAAGAAAAAAATGTACCACTGACTCATTACTTTTGTTCTTTGTTTTGTTTAAAAAAAAATCTGTATATTTGTGTTGCTTCGAAGGGGAAAAAAAGGAGAAAGCAGTTTATCAAACTATTGCTGAAGCCCTCTAAGCATGGTGGGACTATCTGACTCATCTACAATAAAATATGAAGATAAAAGACCCCTATAAACAGTTTACACACCTGTTAATATGCCATGTTTATGTATTGTAACAAATGACACTAGGATAAGAATTGTAGGACTTTTCCTCCCCTTTAATGTGACGTATGTCTGTGTCAGGTTATTTCAGCTTTTATAATTGTTTTCTAACAGATGTTTTATTTTTCCAGCTGGTTGAACAGGATATGTCCCATTAAAGCTTAAATGATGAATCATGGTCCTCTATTTTTCACATTATTACCTTGCATCTTAACAGGGGTGTGTACAGTTTTTATCACTGAAAGCACCCTATCACACATGTCTTAATGTGAATCACAACATATGCATGTATTGTACATTGGAAGTATTCTGAACTGTGAGCCCTCGCCTTGGCTTGGTTTTGTGTCCAAATGAGTGATAGCTTCCTCTCATGACCTCTCAGGCTCTTTGGAGGTCTCTGGCATCCTATAACAACCAAACCATGAGTCCTTGCTTCCTCAGGGATAGTGGTTAACTTCTGTTTGACCCCCTGTCTGATTTTTTTCCTGAGAAAAATCCTGTCTGCAAGGGGAGGAAATATGAATAAAGTTCCATTTAGGTTCATTGCGCCACTGAAGGTTTATTTGTCTGATGGGCTGTGCTATTTCCTTTGGGTGGTCTACTTATTTAATATCAGTGTTTTTCTCCCAGGGTTGAGAGGGTTGTTTCAGCTTCCTGTCTGATCCGTCACATTTATTTCCTTCCTTCTGTCCCGGATCTTCCCAAATCATATCCTACAAGTTCAAACTAACCTCGGCACTTTCCGGCATGTCCCTCCCCAGTTACACGAGGGTGTGGCCTCCCATCTTAGACCAAATCCTGCCCTGAGAAAGCAGTGTGATACCAGTATGAATCATCAGCAGTAAACTGCACTTTCAATGATTCCTCTGTTCTTCAGATTTTTCCCACATTCTTTTCCTGCGTGGTGATGATGTTTCCCAGGAACTATCACGGATGAAGATCTTTTCTGTTTCTGGGATAATTGTCAAAACATTACTCAAGACTGCTCTACAACTTACTTTTGTGTGAGGCTGATGCTTATCTTAGCCCAGCCATTTGTTTTGAAACCTGTGCGTCTGGAGGGATTTTAAGGATAACTAATTAAAGGTCGTACAGAAAGATCTGTTCTGCTTATCAATCTAGTACAAACCATGCTGTGAAAGCTTTTTTTTTTTTTTTTTTTGGAGGGGGGTGGGATTATCCATGTCACTTCATACAAACCATCTGTTGTATACAGGAAGATCTGTTTAAAACCTACTAGCCCGCCTTTGCTGTACAACCAAACTAACTGTAGATAGTTTGTCGGTTTAAGAATATGACGTGGTAAATTTTAATTAATTTATTTATTTCTTCATTTATTTTGGTTTAAGATATTATTTAGTTAAGATCAAATCTACCCTCCCAAAAATCAAACCTAAGTGCATGTACCTCTGGTGACATCATATAAGGCACTAAGCAACCAATCGGAGTTCTTCTGAGAATATCCATTTGTATTTTTCAGGTTGTTTTTTTTCATTATGGACATGTTTTAAATCAAATTCCCCATTCAGAGGTGTTTACTTGAATTCTGTTTAGTTGCAGCAACGCCTTAGAGTCATACTGAAAACATTTGGCAGCATGAAGCTTGTTTATGAAGAGGACCCGGGCAGAATGGAAAGGAGCACCAGGGCTTCACAAACATTGCCCGTTTGCCAAAGTGTTTACAAGGGATAGGTAATCGGTATTTTGGTGAACTAAGGTATTGAAAAACTGCGGCTTTAAAACTACTAAAATTCTCATTCAATTTGTGTGGAATAACACACCTATACCCCTCCCCCACTTGTTTCTGCTCAGTCAGCTGGCTGTAAGAAAGCTACTACACTTCTCTGTCACTTTTAAGAATAAGCTGTTTGAAAATATTTCTGGTCATGAAATAGTTATGTTGTGAAAAGGTATTGACTGCAGGACTGGGATTCACGTAGCTAGCATAACTCAGCTTGCTATACTCGGTTTACTACATCAACAGTACGTACAGTAAGTTATGAGAAATACGAACTTGTGGGTGTATATTCTACAGTTGAAACTAAAAAGATTAGAATATCATCCAAAAGTTCTTTTTTTCAGTAAATCAACTTCAAAGGTGAAACTAATATATGACTGCGATGGACTGGCGACTTGTCCAGGGTGTACCCCCGCCTCTCGCCCTGTGACTCCTGGTGGCACCCCCCCACCCCCCAACAACCCTGCATAGGCATGATGGGTACAGAAAATGGATGGATGGAATATATGATATAGACTCATTAGATACAAAGCAAGGGTGTAGAATTAGCATGGACGAAAGGGACATGTCCCCACCAATATCCAGCGATTATTGAATTGTCCCCACCAATAATTTGATCTCCTCGAGAAAAGAAACACAAACCCGATAGAAAGCAAAAAAGAGAAAGAAAAATACAGATCTGTCCACGTCTCATTCAGCTAGATGTGCAGAAAGAGTTTAATTAAGTTCTCTACTGGAGTACTGCCTCCCGTAACATATACTCAGCAAAAAAAGTAACGTCCCCTTTTCAGGACTGTGTATTTTAACAATAATGTTGTAAAAATCCAAATAACTTTACAGATCTTCATTGTAAAGGGTTAAAACAATGTTTTCCATGCATGTTCAATGAACTATAATCAATTAATTAATATGCACCTGTGGAATGGTCCTTAAGACCTTAACAGCTTACAGAAAGTAGGCATTTAAGGTCACAGTTCTAAAAATGCAGGACACTAAAGAGACTTGTCTGCCGACTGTGAAAAACACCCAAAGAAAGATGCCCAGGGTCCCTGCTCATCTGCGTGAACCAGTAGAGAACCATGAGGATTACAGCTGAGGCTTCACCCCTTGCCATCACCGCTAGGGCTGAGCCTCCCCTATAGCCTCCATTACACGCTGCCCATGGGCTATGATGAATTGAAGGTGCTTAACAACTGCAATTCAACTTAAAGATGACAAGTACGTCAACAATAGGCAATAACATTAATAACATTCTCCACAACATGCACCTGGACATACGAACTCGGACACCGATGCTCCTTTATTCACCATGGACGGCGCTTTAAAATCATGCCGCATAACAAATCACACACACTGGCTGAGTCAAATAAATTCATGACAATCATCAAAGTAAAACCCCATTTCAAATTAACAATAGCCAAGCACATTTACTCACCATTATGCATGGTGGCGCAGTGATTGTTTTATACTTACATAAGCCAAATAAATAAAAGAGGCAGAAAAAGCGGCATGGGGAAATAAAATAAAAAAATAAAAAATCCAACCGCAAACTACTGATATGGGGATTTATAAGGGATCGGGTGACCAATAGAATTAAACAATTTGTTCTGGAGTTTTTATACAGACAACCTCTGCAATTAAAAAAATACTGAATCCCCCAGTGTAATATTAATCCTGTGTGAATAATAATCAAGCTGGCTTATAACATGGGCCTACCTTATTACACGAAAACGAAGTCCATCCTTCGATCTTTTAACAAATCTGCCGCTGACCCAAGTGGACAACTTGTCATTTGTAAAAAGCAAACAACTCCATCAGTACAGCCTGTTTGTTTCCTTACAGCCGGTCAGCCAAGGATAGCGCTGATAATTCTCAGTCTTGAAATGCATTTCCACTTTCTTCACCTTTTCTTTTAATTCCAGTTCTGGAGTTGGCATTCCGTTTTTAATAGTCTGAAGCTTTTCTGTGAAAGTCCGCCTTGAAAAAGGCGAAGCTAACAAGCTAGCCACAACATCAGTCTCGTCTTCCGCCATTTCGCTCTCTATCTCCCTCTATCGGTCTCTCACCACTCTGCTGCATCTGAGATTGAAGATAAGACTTCATGAAGGCCTACGATCTTTTTATTTATTTTCGTATTTCGTTTATTTTAACGTCATAATAACGTTACCGGCAATGCTATCAGACATCATACAGTCACAAATTGTATGTAACTATGAATTACGTGGTTTGGAAACTAACTGTACAACAACCTGCCCACTATTAGTTATCTTACACCATGCATCTAAGGATGGCGCAGGTCTGTGTGCGCTTCCCCCAGGGGGCAAGGTGGGCATGCACTGTGTGATTTCTGTCATACTTTTAAGCCCATTTCCCGGTCATGCAACAATTTTTGTGATCGGTTTGTCTTCAAAGCTGCATAGAAAGAAATATTGTTTCCCCTAGAGTTTCTGCTTGCATATCTAATTTCCCTCACATAGGTTTTAAATACAAAATAATTGCAGTAAAAGCATACAGTTTACTGTTGCAGAGTCCTGCACTTGTCCAATTTTACCAACCCCCATGCATTAAGATGATTTTTTTAACCCGACCCGTTACCCAGTTATCTCCAGATTAAATCCCGACCCAACCCGTCCTTTGATTTAAAACCGCCATCGGTCTGTGTCCGCGGCAGCTACGCGCTCCAATCCCTCCGTAACTATCCATGGTGCTGTCAGCTGAGCTCTCAGATAGTGATGCTTTGAATACGTGTCCAGGTCTGAGATGATGATCAGTCAGATGCTCTCATAGGAATCTTTTTTTGATTGATTCAGTTACCTGCAGTCTGTGCGTAAAGTTAAAAATGTCTACGCGTCTGCAACAAGTGGTCCGGGATGTGAATTGTAAACTGTTTGTGTTTAAAAAAAGAAAATAACGTGACCCTGTATTACAATAAATTATTTCCCTTTTTATTTCTCTGGAATGTTGCACAGCTGATTCTTATTTCATGCAGAACTGTAGTGAAGTTACAGTTGAAGTTTCTGCGCACAGAACAGCGAGGGTTGCAAGGGAAATGCATTTGTTTTGTTAGTTGCGCATTCTTCTTCTGGTGCGAACATATTAATGTATAGCCAACATTATTCTTTGTGCTATGATGTGGATAAACATGATCCTTCCCAGACAACGGTCTAATGATGGTTTTTAGCGCCATTTGAAAAAAAAAAAAAAAACAGGATGGGCTTTCAATTTTTACACCTGTTATTACACCAGTGTATATTATAATAAAACGTCAAAAGGATAAATACCTATATATGAATGAATTTTTATTGTCCCCACCAATCTTCAAACCACACTCATGTTTATGGTTACATAATCTCAGAAAATTATATTGCATTAAATCAATAAAACAAGGATTTTAAATAGAGAAATGTCAGACCTCTGAAAAGTATAATCATGCACATGTACTCAGTACTTGATTTGGGCCCCTTTTATCAATTACTGCCTCAGTGCAGTGTGGCATGGATGCTATCAGTCTGTGGCACTGCTGAGGTGTTATGAATAACCAGGATGCTTCAATAGCGGCCTTCAGCTCTTCTGCATTGTTCCGTCTCATGTCTCTCATCTTACTCTTGGCAATGCTCCATAGATTCTCTATGGGATTCAGGTCAGACGAGTTTGCTGGCCAATCAAGCACAGTAATCCCATGGTCAATGAACCAGGCTTTGGCACTTTTGGCAGTGTGGGCAGGTGCCACGTCCTGCTGGAAAATGAAGTCAGCATCTCCAAAAAGCTTGTCTGTGGAAGGAAGCATGAAGTGCTCCAAAATGTCCTGGTAGATGGCTGTTGACTCTGGACTTCATAAAGCACAGTGGACCAACACCAGCAGATGACATGGCTCCCTATGGCTCCCACAGTCTGTGTGAAGTTTCCACAGTCTGTGTAAACAAAGACTGTGGAAACTTCACACTGGACTTCAAACATCTTCCTCCAGACTCTGGGACCTTGGTTTTAAAATGAGATGCTAAATTTGCATTTTTTTTTATTTAGCCCAGGTAAGACGCATGTGATGTTGTTTGTTGTTCAGGAACAGGTTGACAAGAGGAATACAACATATGAAGCACATGTCCAGGATCTGTCTGTGTGGTGGCACTTGATGCACTAACTCCAGCTTCAGTCCACTCAATGATAGTTTTCTGCATAACTGTCAGGTCAGCAGTCTTCCCCATAATTGTGATTCCGACTGAACCAGACTGAGAGACCATTTAAAGGCTTAGGAACCCTTTGTAGGTTTTTTGGTTTAATTAACTGATTAGAGTGTGACAATTTGAGCCTAAAATATTGAACATTTTCATAATATTCTACAGTAATTTTCTGAGTTTTTCAATTTGGGGTTTTCATAAGCTGTAAGCCATAATCATCAAAATTATAACAAATAAAGGCTTGCTTCGCTTTGTATGCAATTAGTGTATAATAATCTAGTCAAGGTTTGAAGAGTCAAAGTATTCCAGTTTTTAAACTAGAGCAGATTAAATATGCTCAGGATAGGGAAAATTAGGTCGAATCACTCTTTAGCCATTTCTCCTAGCCAGAGCACAATCAGAAGTCAACTTCAGCTTCGTATCACTCTATTGATGCGGTTCTGAGAGGCCTCGCCGTTCCATTAATAGGTCGTAAATAAACATATATCACAGATGGCTTCAGTGTTTTGTGTCTTGAGGAGTTTGTGGGACATTTTAGCGATTTAATCTGCACTGAATGTCCAACATACAGCAGCATGATCACCACGTCACTCTCAGGTACCGTTATATACAGTCTATGGTACCGCCCTACAATGCTAGGCATGGGGGTGTTTCCGGTTTGTTAATACAGAGTCCGGCAGCGCCCCCTACTGTATGGGCATAGAGATTACCCACAAGTCACAAAATGTTCTTGACAGCGGGACAGATGGAGCAAAAGAAGGAGCGCGTGGAAAAAGTGAGAGGGACCCAACTGCAGTAACAGTGGCCGACAAGGGTGCCACCATATATCCAATCCATACCTGATATAACTTTAATATAAACGTTATAATCACAAATGTAAATATTACGCTTCTGTGGTTGGGGAAGGACTTACACAAACATTATGTAAGAGTAAAATATGCTCTTACAATAGCCTATATATGATTGTCCATGCGTGTGTATGCCTCTGTGTGTGTGGGTGGTGGTGGTGGGGGGTCTGTTGGCAAAGTTCGTATAATCTGCCAAAGTTATATGGCATTTTACCAAATGCATTAGCGTACCAAAATCCATCAGCATTCTTTCTAGCAGGAAGAGCTGCCTGGACAAGAAAAACAACCTTCACGAGACATGTTACTCTAGTTCTTCGACGCATCACATTATTAAATAGCACGAATTACATCCTACATATAACAACACACTCGTGGGATTATAATTAAAGACTTTCTTTCTTACCGTTCTCTTCCGCTCTGACAACTGACCGGTATGGAAGCCGAATAAGCAATACATAGATTTGGGACTTCTTTTTTTTACGGCGGTTTCCGCAAGGGACTTCCGACGTGGATTTGATCTATGGCGGCGCCCTTGTCGGCCATTTTAGCTGCAGAAAGGTACTCTTGGAAAAAAATTTGTGTGGCTTGTAAAGCTGTTTTTGTGACTCACAACAGTGGTTTCATGCCTTTGCCGATTGGTGTCAGTCTTCAAGGAAAAAATATGATTTAAAAAATGTCTGTGGGAAGATTTTATCACAGGTGTGGGAATTAGTTTAGCTCCAAATGTACTGCACTAAGTGGAGCAAATAGAGCAGGACATTTTAAGTTTGTGGCTTGTACAACAGCATTTGTGTAGGTGTAACAGTAGCTTTGAGTCTGTGAGCAACAAAAAAGTGTACACAACCTGTTTTTTATTTATTTATACACCGGTATGTAGATGTGTTTTGCACCATTTGTTTTAGATCAATAGGGGCAAAACTAAACTGTATGTGTAAGATTTGTGTGACTCAATGCAATGTGTAAATTACAAAACTGTTGCAAAATTTTTGTCTGTGACTTCAACTTCCAAGTTACAAGACACAAATACTTTTACAGCTAAAATACCTCCATAATTATCAATGCCAGCTGATCAGGTTGATTACTATGCCTTCTGTGATGTAATTGATCCAAATCCACACAAATCAGAGCTAGCAGTTATGTCTTTTAGAATCATTTAACTAATCGTCTTACATAAATCTTAAATGGTTTACCATAGTATTGTAGTGGACTTTAGTGACATATAGCAATTCCCATAGTATCATATTTTATATTCTACAATGGAGACAGAGCTCAGAAGCTAACCGGGTTGTACAGTATAGTGGAATCAGATTATAGCCTTCAGAAAGGAAAGCAAACCTTATTTTTCAACAGCCATGTTTTTAAGCTGCAGGAACACTTGACTATATTTGGTCATCTCTGATCCATCAACAGAATCATTCTGAAAAACCCCATCACAGCAAATAAGGAAAGGGAGAACTTCTTCTTTCGAGCAATTTTCACACTGAGGTAAGGTTTCCTTGAAAATGTGTTTTAAATAGGAAGAAAGTGACTCATGCAAAGCCACAGCTGCATCTATTTCAGCTACAGGTGCTTTCTTGTCAAAGCTTCAAGAGTTGGTTCTTCACACAGTCAGGGTGAAATTAAGTTGTAAATCGTAATAATGCATTACTGCAAGACCTGTAAAATCAAGAAATCCCTTTAAAGGAACCTCTTTGACAACATGAAGTAGACTAAAAGATCTCTAAAAGCAACACATGATTCACTCTAAAGAATTGTAAGATCAAATGAGAGTCATTCACATCTATCAATCTGGAAAGTGTGACAGAGACATTTCTATGGCTTTGACACTCCGCAATGAGAGTCATGATAAACAAAAGGAGAAAACATGGAGCAGTAGTGAACCTTCTGAAGGCTCATCCAGAAGGTCACAAAAGAACACAGCACAATGTCTAAAGCATTGAAGCCCTTACTTGCATCACTCAAGGTCAGTGTTCATGACTGAACATTAAGATGAAGACTGGGCAAAAATGGCATGTAGGGCTATAGGAGAGTCCCAAGGCCAACACCACAGCTGACAAAAAATAACAAAAAGGACCGACTCCACAAAAAAACAACCCACATAAATTTCAATGAAAATGAAAGAATTTTGATCTCATCAACCAGAAAATCCTGAAGCAGAATGTCCAGCCATTTGTTTGTAAACATATACTCAAGCACACTGGGGGCAAAAGGAAGCACATTGATCCAACCACACCAGCAAGTTCTTGTCTGAATGGCTAAAGAACAAAAGGATATAGATTTTGGCAGTCTAGTCAAAGTTTGCATTTAAATCCAATAGACATGCTCAAAAACCCTCTAATATTGCTGAATTTAAACAATTCTGCAAAGAAGTGGGCCAAAACTCCTCCACAGCAATGTAATAAGACTGACTGCCAGTTTTATAAACTCTTTGGTAGTTTATTTTTCTAAGGACAATTATTCAGTTGGTTTAGATGAAATAATCACCTGGATTTCCTCAGGTTATCTTTCTCTCATAATGAAAATCTGAATGTAAAGAAAAAGCATAAAAACAATTGAAGTCTAATTAGGGGAAATTATTTGTGTTTATATCTAAGAAGTTATACTAAAAAAAGTCTTATTAGAACTTCATAGTTCAAAGCATAATGTGTATACTATAGTATAAAATAAAAAAGGACAGATAGTTGTTCTTCATTAATTACATCTAAAAGAAGTACTTTTTAACACAATGAACACATCTTAACTCCTTCCTCTTCAGTACTTTTAAAGTAAATATAGAAACATTAAATTGAAATGACTGAACTTCAATATTATTAGACATACTTCAACAAGAACAGAAAAAACAGGTATCTGTGTGAATGTGAGTTGCTTTTTAACAAGCTAGCTATAGCTTAGTTTTGTACATCTCTGGAAGACATGTCAGATGTTCAATGCGCTTGTCCTTCAATCGAACCAGCTCCTCCAGCTTGCTGACTTTCACCTGAAGGACCTACGTACAAGAAAACAAAGTCAGAATGCCAATCTTGAGGTAGTTTACCTAAAGAAGTATGGAGTAGAAGGAGAAGTTGGAAATGTAGCTCATCATTCTGTTTTTTTTCTTTTCAAGCAGATGTGGCAATAAAAGGGTTTATATCCGCTGAGTCGGTGGTGACTAAGGGACTGCTGCTGACAAAGGGTGACGCATCACACACACACTTACATCCCCACAGTTCTGCAGCAACATGACCAAGCTTCCCCTCATACAGGGAATGAGAAAGGAAGATGGTTGTTTTTGCAGATGATCAGTCAGCAGGTTGAATTCAAGTGAGTTTGTGTGAGTGTACCTTCACAGTTTCCTGAAGATCCTGGACCTGAAGTTCTTTTTCCAACAGGATTTGCCGAATAGTTGCAGGGTTCATCTCTGTGTAAAACAGCACATGTTGCGGTTGCCTGTATGATTTAAAAATGAATAATTAAAATGTTGGTATGTCCTCTTCTAATCCTTATCACCAGCAATGCAAGATATTTGTTCAGGTTCTATTAAAAGAAACAGTTTTGACATACACTTTTGTCTCTGTTGTCTTCATCTCTGCCAGTTGAGCCACAATTCTTGCTTCAGCCTGTTGAATTTCTACATCTAACAAAGAATAAAACACAGCAAAAGGAAAGAAATCTTCAGTCCGATAAATCGGGTGAGCATAACTGAAAGTAAAGAGGTTAGCAGATAGGCGATGAGTACAAAAGGAAACAGAGAGTCTCAGATAAGTGGACAGAAAGACAAACTCTGCCTTTTAGTCAACAGTGCTGAGTTCAAGCTGTTTGATAAGGACCATCTGGATGTTGAGAGTTGATAAGGTATCCTGACCCACCCCCCCTCGCTAATAGTAGATGGGTGTGGATGAAAGAGGAAAGAGAGAGAGGAGGAAAGGGAGGGGGCATTGGTCTGAGGTCAGCTTCACAGAGTGTGCTTTCTGGGGCAAATGATGAGGAAGAGACACATATCCCCAGTTTACACCGTCGTGTTGTGGCGTTCTCTAATCAGACCCGTCTGATGTCTTCAAAGGAGCCAGTTGCTAACTGTGGGGGACTGTCAGGAGGGGATATTATCTCAGGATAGGCAAGACAATAGGCTTAAAAAATCACATTAACGCTAGAAACAGCATTGATGGAAGTTGACAAAGAGTTTGCTAAAACACAAAAAGGCTATTTGAAAAATGGATTGTGTGGATTTGTTATTTGTCAGCTCAACATAAATACACAACCTCTAAAAATATTTTTTTATCTTGATTTTTATATTGTTATTATTTTTATTCCCTTTTACTTCTTTTTTCTTTATTTTTTATATATTCTCAGTATTTTATGTATTTTAAAGCTTTTGCTTACTTTATTTTACAGTGTGATACCATGTCATTATAGTGAGTTTACTGATTGGTGAAGTGTTGTTTGTTTTACCCATTTATTAAGGTAATTGTTTGCCACAGCAGATAATGACTCTGATGAGGGCCAAGTTTGGTCGTGACACATTGGTCAGTGTTTGTTTTATTTGAACAGCCATGTAAATGTTTATAAAAATAATAACAATAATAGCTATAGGTTTTCATTGCTATGCTGACAATGTCCAGATCTAACTAGATATTGACTAACTAAACAGTATTTTATTTGCTTGATTAAGTGATATCAACTCTTGAGCAGCAACCTCTTCAATCATAATCAAAGGAAGAAAAATATAATGTTGTTCAAGTCCAGCCATACTAACATTCTCTCTGGTCATCTTTGAATCCTTGAGTAAATAATTAGTATTAGCTACAACAACACTTAAATTCCCTCTGGGATCAATAAAGCATTTTAGAATTTAATTTAATTTAATCTTTTCTAATTTTCTCTGCTCATCTGTCAAAAACCCTAGTTTGACTTTTGATGGGGGTTTTAAATTTGACAAGTAGGTGACCTCTGTCACTATGTCAAGCTTTTACCAACTCAGACACATAGCTAAGGTCAAAGGCTATCTTTTTCCCAATGATCTGGAGAGAGCATCCCATGCTTTTACATCTTTAGAGCTGGATTTCTAAAACATATTATATTTAATCTTTAAAAACCTTGTTGGCAAAGGAGTCCTGGGAGAAAGAAGCAAAAATAGTTCCACATTAAAAACAGAACAAGGTGATACAAACAACTAGTTATAACAACTGGCAATTCACATCAACGCTCTAGGCTATAAATTATGGGGTAACTCACTTGTAAGAAAAATGGCTTGTTTTTAACTTGTTTACAGACAGGGACCTCAATTACTCCCTGAACAGCTGCATTTTTATGCACTAACCTGGACGCTTAGGTCAACTAATCAGTTTCTGCTGAAAGTCTCTAAAGCCAGGGTAAAGATCAAAGGCAACTAAGCCTTTGGGATCCTAGGCAGAACCTTGGCTTTCGATCGGCATGCCACTGAACATTGAATCTGCTCTGACCAAGGTCAACCTGGGATAAAATTTAAGTCTGTGACAACTTAGGGCCCTTTGCTAGGCTTGGTGCCCCTAGAGAACTTCAGTTAACATATCAAGGGTTGACAAATACACCAGTTTTGCTTCTGAGGAAAACATTTAGTTATGCCAACAGAATCATAATTTATTTAACTGTTGTAGTCATTTGCACTCCTTCATTGTAATTGTCTCTATAAAAATAACATAGTTACTTTTACAACATAGTTCCTTCCTTTGTGTTCAATAACATATTCCTGATTAGGCTTGACATAATCCAGTATGATAGTTGTAACCCTGTGTCATGCACCCTTTGATATGGTTTGATCTCAGGAATGCTTCATATAAACACCATGAAAATTACATACAATAGAAATGGAAATGCCGAAGTTTGCAATGTGCAGATAAAATCCTGTTTTGATTAAAATTATGTGGATAATACAGTATATAAAAAATGGCTTGTTAATTGTAAATTCTGCCAAACATGTTGCATTGAATGCAGAACCCAAAAAAAATTTGTAAAGTATGAATGTCAGTGGTGCTCCGGAGGCAAGTGGACTTGATTGATTGGCCTCCAAAGGGAATCACGCTAAGGGCCTCGTAGAACATTGGACCAGCTCTGCCTCCAACTGTTGAGAGTTGTAAATCATTTTAAAATTCTGATTGAGCCAAACTCTCTATATAATATTCTTCTTAAATTTATATACAGTGAGGAACATAAGTATTTGAACAGAGCCACAATTCTTGCTGATTGCCAGGTGTTCAAGTACTTATGTGCAGCAATAAAATACAAACAAATTATTTAAAAATCACACAATATGATTTACTGAATTTCTTTTAAATGCTGTCTCTCACAGTGGAAATGCACCTACAATGTGAATTTCAGACCCCTCCATGTTTAAGTGGGAGAACTTGCAAAATCGCAGGGTGTTCAAATACTTCTGATCCTCACTGTATTTCAAAAGTATTTTTTTCTGACAGAAAGTTCTCTTACTATTCTGTATTTTATTAATTCACATATTTTTGGTCAGTTTTGTAAAGGGCAAACACTGCTGGTAACAATCAATGCAATTGCACTTTGGCTTTTATTAACTTGTTCAGCTATTTGGTCAACTTACGTTGTTTTTCCAAGTGCTCTATAAATAAATAAATAAACTTTGAGCTACACTACAAAAAGTCTAAAATTACACTTTTTTGACCAGTAAGAGTAAACAAGGCACATTTTTGGGCACTGTCAGCTAACATTTTCCACAACATACCTCATTACAGTTGTATATACTGCATGGATGGCATTCAGGAAGTCAGTGCAGTCGTCACATTTTGCTTGACATCAGCACTTTAGTTTGTGTAATTCAATTTTTGTCATCAGCCTTGTGAGAGTTTTGTAATTTTAATAAAAACGTAATCGTCTTGTGATGAACTGCTCTCATGAAAACCACCCTAATAATAGAATAGAAGCTTTAACATAGTACCTGAAAAAGGATTCTCCTGGCTCCTGGTGTCATAGTATTGCTACAAAAAAGTGAGCAAAATTAGTCAGAGTAAACAGTCAGACCACAGGAATTTATACTTACATTCACATTAAGGTTTTGAACACAACATGACTTATAGTTTGTATGTGCAAGTACAAACTGGTGTATTGTTGGTTGTTTGCAGCTGTTTCTCCTCTAACTTCTCCTTGAGGACACTCAGCACAGGCAATATCACTCCAGGAGTGCTTGTAACAATCTTTTTCACTGTCTCCTCTGGGACATAAATATCCAGCTTGGGAAACACCCTCCTGACCATACAGAAAAACATATGTTTTTAATAGAAAAAAAGGCAAACGCAAATGGCATGTAATTTACTAATGAGTCCACAGGGACAGCTATATGTTTACAGACCGGGTTCATAAATCTGTGGCTGGCTGTGTCCCATTCCAGTGACCAGAATGTGGGTGAGTGGGTGTATGTCTGTGTTTTCTCATGACTTGACAAAAAGGGCTAGAAAAAGATTTAGCTTAGTATTTGAAGTGCATAAAAATGGTCCACTGATCCTCCTGAAAACCAAGGTTTGTGTCTTATTTTTGATATTTTGTAAGAATACATAAAACACATATATTTTTTCCCCCTTTAAAACATTTTTTAATCTAACCTTTAAACTGAGTATACATTTGGTTCAGTGGAAAAGAAAGAAAAGTTTTTTGTTTTTTTAAATCACCATTTACAACATTTTCTACTCTTAACAGTTCCTATAAAAATATAACTCAAGCTACTTTTTTTTATATTTAATATCTTATTGTAAGTGGATCTGAGTGGCAATTAACAATTTTATCAATAATCTATGATTTCCTGTTTCAATGGGGTATCTTTCTGACATGACATCAGTCAATTTGTTTTAGCAACTGGTCCCCAACCCAAGCTAAACATAGAGCTAGCAACCATTACACAAATGCTGGGGGGAAACGTTTTCTGCCCCACACTCACAAGCTTAAAGCTAGGCTATTCAATTACCTAAATGCTAATGGGCCTTCTTTAGATATATGGGAAGATTTGGCCAATCATATCAAACACAACAGGTGTGTTTGATATGACTCAAAGAATGAATGGTGGGCAATCTATGATGTTGTGGCCAGCTTCTCTTTGTGCATGGCATCGTAAATATTAAAATACCAATACATTTTAGATACCAGTTTGATGGTCTCTACTAATAAGCTTTTATATTTCTCTTGCCATTGTTGAGTCTTTTGATAGTATAATGATCCAAAACGAACTATGAACAAACTGCTGAGCTGATTATTATTTATTATTATTACTTTATTCATGCTTTCACCAAGGGCTTGATGGAATAATAACTTAAAGTAATTAAATGTAATCAAATAAAAAGCCACCAATTGTCTTACTTGTTGAGAAGGCTCCAGTTGCTGAGTTTCTGCTGCGTTTTGCAGGAAGCACTGTAGTTGTGAAGGTCAACAATTTTTGGGAAAAAATGCTTAATAATCTCCGCAATCATCACTGCAGGAGGGTCCAGCATGGAGACACAAAAAGTCCGCATTTAAATAAAAACACAAACTGATGTCGGATACGATAAACAGAACAATCAGCTAGCAAAAACAGACAAACACTGTACCTCCATCACAGAAGTCCCTGGTGATGTTTTTCTTGGGCCTGGAGAAGGGTATTTTGTCTACCCATGCAAGCAAATCCTGCTGTTCCTCCTCGCTAAGCAAACGATCCATTCTGACAACAATATAAATCTCTGGCGGTAAAACAAGTTGCTTTTTAGCTGTCCGCTAACATGTTTTGTTTCGGGCGTTGCTAGGTAACCGCTTCCAAACCCAAACAAAGGGCCTCTAAATAAGAACGCGAAGAAGAAATCCGTTTGAGTGATTTATTGTAAGATAGAATTTGCAAAACAAATGAAGGCACAATCTCTCCACTATGATTGCTGACAATTGCAAAATATACTTAAAGAGTTACAATCACGACGTCAGATAAATCTGTCGACATTTATACAAATCAAATATATATATATATATATATATATATATATATATATATATATATATATTAGTGTCCTGTTAGTGCTGAATGGTGCATTACACAGCAGCTTGTGGAGCTACAAGGCCTTTGCTACTGGTGCTGTAATACAAATCCCACATGACAGACACAAATACCAAGATGAAATGTGCAAGGATCATAAAACACAACAGAGGAAAATAAAACAAACATTAAGGAACAAAACAATTTAAAGCAATGCACAACAACCACTTAACAGCATTCATTGGATAGCTAAACGCCAACCACTCTCAGTCATAAAAACATAAATAGACATTAAAGTGACCAAATGAAATATAAAACAACCATAAAAGACCACAAACAGACTTAGACGTACAAAAAACTACAAAAGGACCAATAAATTGGTTAATATTGTGACAAATCACAGACAATTCGTTGAAGAAAATGTAAAAAAAAGAAATCTAAATTAAACACAAAATGATGTAAACTTCTGCTTGATGGAAAATCTGTCTGAGGAGTTTTTGACTGTTTTTTTGTCTTCTCTTCAGCCAGAGTCTCTCTGTTGTTTATATTATTATTAAAAAAATAAAAGTACTAGAACCACATTAGAGAAAACTAGCAATTAGTACATCTGAGAGTGTTTATATTCTTGGTAATATATCAAGTTTCCTCTGAGTTTAGATCATGTACCAGAAAGGCTGCTTACGTGACACATGAGAAACCTGATTATTTACCTTCCTTTAAATACATGTTTTGATATCTTAAAAACCAGAGACCAAGCTGCACTATTTTGATTTCTTGTTCTCTGAGTTTGATTAATTGATAAGTAACATATCCAAGTAAGCAGACTAACATTTTACCAAAGCTTCTGAGAACAGAATATGTGCAACCATAATACTTAGGAAATCTAGTTATATCCAGGATATATGTAAACAAAGACATTGATAGTGCAGTCGCCTTATAGAAAGG
Source organism: Valencia hispanica (assembly GCA_963556495.2). Taxonomy (NCBI): domain Eukaryota; kingdom Metazoa; phylum Chordata; class Actinopteri; order Cyprinodontiformes; family Valenciidae; genus Valencia; species Valencia hispanica. Next base: position 24,211,031 of record OY747711.1, read on the forward strand.
TGGAAAAATCCCAGAATTAACACAGTGAATAATTTCCCTAGAACACTAAATCAATTATCATCATAGCAGCAGAGCCATTTGTCATCAATTAAGCACTTAAACTAAGTTTTGTCAAACATTGTTTCAGGTACACCAGCTGAAGACTGGCATTAGCAGGACGCAGACAGTTGGTCATCCACAGGGAGACTGTAACATTACTGGCTTCATTACGCAGATCTCCCTGTGGGTCTTTTTTCCCACATGTAAAACAGAAGAACGTCTCCAAAGAGGATTTTCTTGGTCCTTCGTCGTCTCTGCCAGAGAATGTCAGTATTTACAACAGTGTGAATTATTCCCACTGTCATCTTGGCCTCCTGGGGGGCATCAGAGGAGCTCTCCCTCCAAGCTGGAAAAACATGAATAAACAGTTAACACACTCAGTTTAGATAAGCAGTCTTCTTTATCCAAACTTGTCCTCCTGTATAATTCACAGAGCAACAGTTCCAGTTATTAAGCCCAGTCGTTCATGTCTCCAACAGTGAGTCTTAGCTTATTCATTACACTGCTATGCTGGGGCGATGCCAAAAGCCACAGATCTCTTTATAAACGTGAATGCCTTTTATAACATTTAGAGATGTCTGGATGCCAACAGCAGCTATGTCAGAGGTTGGAAAGTCTTATTCACTCTGTCTGCTTTGTGAATACATACCAGCTGAGTATGTGGCAGGGCAGACTGGACTGGAGAGGGCTTCGGCTTTAGCGGAGGCATCGGAGGTTTTGGCTTCATATTCTTATCAACAGAATATCAATAATTAAAACAAATACAAGAACAGTAAAATCTGTGAATGCAAATAAGAGGATGCAACATCACTTACTGGTTTTGATGCAAGTGGGGGTAATGGTCTGGAAGGTGGGAGGGGCTTAGTCTGTCAACGACACCAAAAAAGCCTCAGGGAATTGAAACTATTTCCACATTCCAATTAGGTTTGGCAATTAATACTTTGAAAATATTATTTTACCTCAGAGTAAATTGGCAACTTTGAAACATTTGGTGGCTGCATAAACGTCCTTGCAACCTATGAAAGAAATGTTAATTTACTGTTTGCAACACAAAGGGTGCAGAAAATGTAATATATTACGATATAACTGTAATGGTATTATAATAATCATGATGTCATAGTTTCAAGTTATACACACAAACATCTTAAACAAGTCTATAACATTATGTACAGTAGCTTATTTGATTTAAAAACGGAGAAGCAATAATTATTCCTACAGCTTAAAAAACAATACAATATACTGACAGCTACAGTTGTAATAAGCCTGGCTACAATATTTATTTACATATTTTTGGGAGGATTTTGATATACAGAGTTAAGCAAAAATTTAAAAATTAACCCCTACTTAAATTTAATAGTAGTTTTTCTTTATACGAGTAGAATGTATGCAAATTAAGTAGAATCTTTCTATAACATGACTGGAGTTCATTAGATTGATTTAATTATTTCTTTATACATGGAGGTGAATTATGCCTGTTTTCCTGTAACGTGGCTTAAGGAGCAACTGTGGTTCAGGAGTGAGGAGTTTGTCTTGTAACCGAAGGGTTGCTGGTTTGCAGGGCAGCTGTGGCTACAATTAACTAATATAAATTAGTTGGGCTATTTGTTTATGTGGAAAGCCAGCAGCTTAATAGTTTCTCATAGTTTTACAACTATTTAAAAACAGCATTACCTCAATGAAACAAGGTGAAAATCTTTTAGTTTCAACAACCTGTCTGCCTGTTTATTGAACAAAACAACCACAATGAGTGAGCCATGTTGATGGCAAGTAATTTTAGCTGTTTTAAAATCATAACAGTTTAAAACTTTGCTGTATATTGATACAGGAAGTCAGCTAATGTCTACTTTTGACTAAAGGTCAAAAGGAGAAACTCAGATTACCTGGTGAACCTTTGATAAGTGAGATTCCGCTGGTTCTTTCTTGGGAGGCTGAAAATTGAGGAAACAGAAGAAAAAGAAGAAAATACATTATTATTTTTCCCTTGTGCCTCAGTTATTCACACCTATAATCACTAACGGAAATATTCAGTGTGATGTATCAAAGACAATATAAGTCAAAACAAATGCAGTGTTGGGGTGTAACTACAGCTGGGTGTTGAGGCTTTGGGCTCACCATTGGAGCTGCTCTGCAGGGCTTCAGAGTTCCAGTCTGTGCTTTTAAAGCAGCTGAGAACAGAGGTTTACAGGGCTGCGAAACAGAAGACTCCAAAAATGTAGGCTGGCTGATGTGAGTAGATGCAAAACGAGAGCTGCCCCTCCTGGTGCTTGACTGAAACCCTGGGTTTGATTGTCCTGAGATCACTGGAAGAAACCTATCAAGAAACACACAAAGGAGATAAAGCTAGGAGTAAAGCTAAATCCAAATTTGACAAATCTAAATTAAAGAAGTAAACTGTTGCCTCACCTTTTTGTCGGTGTCTTTTTTCTGATGAAGCAGATCAGACTCCCAATAAGCATAACCAGCAGCAGAAGTAAGCCAACCACCACTGACAAAATGACAACACCCAGACCTGACTCTACACACGCACACGCACACACACACCAACACACACACACACAACAGGTTATGACGCCATATGAGCAAAACCATACATCATCTATCTTGGAGACAAAATTCTAAGTAATGTCATTTCTGTGTACTAATGGGGAAATTAAATTCAATCAGCATTTGTTTTCGCTCACAAGAACACACAACTGTTTTAAAGTCTATTAAATCATGTTAGAAATAGAGTCATGCGTAAATCAGTCCTAAAAAGGTCAAATATTTAAAGAGGCTGCTTTGCAGAGGATAGAAAAACAAGTACAATACCTTCAGTCAGTTCTGACTGCTGTACAGCACAGAAAGGGGGAGCCCAGCCTGGATCGCAGTGACATTTACTCTCATGGTTGCATACCTATCAGAGACGCCACAGTTAACCATGTGACTATACTCCCACAGGACTTTAGAGGGTATATATCGTCAGTATTGAGGCCGAAAGCATAATATTGAATATACGAATCATAAATAAACCACTAATGATACATTCTTTTCTGAAACAAAAAGGGCAATTTGAGTCACTACCCCTAAAAAAGGAAGCCAGGACTGAAAAGGGTTAGAAAAAAAACCTTTTTAATATGAATAACTTGATCTTTTTACCACAAAGATCAACTATCAAAAAACCATGAGCTTTATGGAATTACATACAGGCAGGGAAGACAGAATGCACTATATTTCTGTTGGATAAACGTTTTGTGCCAGGATTTTTAAACGTTCAAATCCTAGATTTAAGGGAAACAATAACCCAAAGTGGACTGAGGAGGACACACCACATTTGGTCATTCATTTGTTGGCTTGGATAGATAGCTTGAGCAGAGTTCACAGTTAGGCTATGAGGTGACTCTGGGTGTTGTTTGTGAGCATAAAGTTCACCAGTAGAAAATGCTTTCAATTACCAAAAAATTAGCTGCAACAGCATCATTTTATTTTCTCTGTGTCAGAGCCGAATGTGCCAAATGAATGACAGCACATTTATTTGCAGCTACCATCCGAGTATTTTAACTTTTCTTCGTGTGTAGCATTAGCTTGATGTTTTAGAGACAAACATCCTATTGTATCTTGTATCTTATTGTATTGTATTGATATTTGTGGTTGTACAGCATTTTGATGGAAAGCGCTTTATAAATAAAATGTATTATTATTGTACTATTAAGACTATTTATAGACATACCTAAAGAGTTTAATGTGTAAGACAGTGTCCTATGAACAGCTATATTACTGTAGTATAGTTAAACCCTCAACTGAGACTTGCATAATCACTGCATACCACCCTAATATTAAGAACCCCACTGACAAAGTTTTTTCCTGAAATGGCTGACACTCCTGTGTATCAGAGTGACAATTATGGTCAGAACTGCAACCCAAATTACAACCTCTAACCTGAGTGCTGCCAGAAATGTAGTGTTTCAAATTAAAGTTTAATTCCCCCCGTTAGGGGAATTACAGAGAGCTTTTAAATTTTGATGTGGGGTGCCAGTTTGCTAAGTCTCCTAGCTACTGCACTCAGACAACAACACTCTCCCCCCTCCCTGAAAAAAATAACTCTATAAATCTGGACTTTACTAATTAAATCTGCAGGCTTTGCTTTCAGTATGTTTGCCATGGCTGGACAGTGTGCTTCACATTGCTGCCTGAGTTCAGCCTGAACACAGTTACAAAGGAAAGCCTGGGGAAAATGATAGATGACAATGACAGTTTTACATAGGCACTCACCCCGTGGTTGTTACATTTGGACGAGCAGTCATTTCTTCCATATGCTTTAATGTTTCTGATATCTTCACACTTTTGATTGTAGCATACCTAATAGAGATAACACAAAGAGATTAGGCCTGACATGTTTGTAATGATAGGGATCGTTGTTACTTTAGCTGTAAAAAAAAATATTTTCTCACCATATTGTTGCCACACTTGGTACCAGTAGGCACCATGCCCAGATCGGATGGATAGTTGTCCTCAGGGTTCATGGTTGCCTCATTACAAATTATTCTGTTTCCTATGTTGTAAAAGGACTTCCTGGAAGTCACTGGAAACTCCCATCCTCCAGAGCAGAAAAGTTTTCCACAAGATTGATCACTGAAACCAAAAGCAACCACAAAAAGCACTTAAAAAAAGATTACATAAAAATGTGCTTTATTGTGGCTTTTGGTTACATACCGACTGGAACATCTTTGATTTAACAGTTTCCTTCTGCAGGTTCCATACTGATAGAAACAAGCATCTACGGCGACTTCAGCCTCTAAACAAATCCATAAAAAAGAAGACAGTAATCTAAGTGTTGAAATAACAGAATACAAGCTCATGTAAAGCAAATTCATATTAAGAAGTATTTCACCTGGTCCCCAAAGTCTCTTGCAGTGATCTTGCCGTGATGGACACTGCCCATTGTAGCAGTATCCTCTTCCACGGTTGCACAGCTGGCCGTTTTGGGTGAACGCATCCGTCGGACAGGCTGCAGAAAGGCCCGTGCAATATTCTGCCAGGTCACAGTCTCCGGCTTTTGGTCGGCAGATGCTGCCTGTCGGTTTCAGCTGTAGTGCGGACAGAAACACAGATGGTGATGTACTGACTAGTCAAATACATCCACTTACACAAAACCTGCCAGACGGAATAGTCATTCTGTGTCTAGATATACAGTTACATAATTAGCATCAGTCTGACTCCTCATCTAGCGAGTAGTAGGCTCAGTGAGTAGTACTTACTTGGCATTTGTGGCAGCACTGTCCTTCTGCACACTGAGCTCCTGCATTCAGCTTGCAAGTTGTTGCATTGCAGCAGGGATTCTTGCATTCCTGTAAAGACGAAAATTACAAATCAGCATCCTTTGCGTGCTTGTATACTGAATGCAAATGTCTTCTTGTTGAGCATGCACAAACCTCCACAGTCCCACAGTCACACTCCTCTCCAGGCTCTAAGAAGGCATTCCCACATACTGGCCCTCCATAGATTCGATCGGTGGAGGGAGTATCCAGCAAACAAGCAGGATTGACCTCCTCCAGGAACCTGCTGAGCTGCTGTTGACTGCAGCTGCTGAAATGCTTGGGATACACAACACTATGGAAAGAACACATAACATTAGATAGAAAAAACTATATTTCAGCATTTAAGTATTGAAGATTTAGGGTGATTTAGGAAGATTTAGGGTTTAGTTTTACATGTAAATGCACTATGTTGACTTAGACTATCACATAAAATCCCATTTAAAAAAGTTAAAAGGATACAAATACTTCTGAATAGTACTGCAGGCTTATTTTGGGGTACAGGTGCCTGACTGAACTTACCCAACACTTTCAGCCATGATGCAGCCTTTCTTTGATGCAGAGAAGCCGCAGACACAGTTCCCTGTATCATGGGACAAACCCAGATTGTGACCCATCTCATGTGCTATGGTGGACGCCACTCCTATTGAATTGATGTTATGATCCTGTGGAGCCAGACATATTTAGGTATATAACACTGATACCATACAATTCCGCTTAATTACCATTTAATTTTCACACTTTTACAAAGTGAGTTTTTTCGGCATGTTATTAATTACCTCATTGACAGCTCCAGAGTTAGAGGTGCACATTGCATTAGTGTTTGCTAATCCAACAGTGGACCCCTCAAAGTCCACACCGCTGAACAAATAAGAAGAAAAACGTTTAGATGTCCCCTCTAAACATGAATACATTTTAGTGGAGAATTAAAATCACAGCTTCTTACGTGATGAACTGTGCGTTGTCGTGTTTGGTCATTGGCAGCAGATGCCGCCGACGCCAATCAAGAAATCGTCCAAGGGTGACCTCAGGGTTGGTGCTGACCTCGATTTCATCTTTGTACGACCAGATATGCAGACCGACCAACATCACCCGAACACCCACGGGGCGATACAACTGCAACAACAAAGTAGAATCTACAGTGATTTGCAGATATCACTGTGAGTTTTACTAAATGTGAAAGTGTGTAAAAACACTTAATGCAACAAGTTACAGAAGTAACAGAAAGCCAGTGTTGAGGGGATATGTGTGAATGTTTTCAACTCAGGTGTGAAGACTCACAGTTAATGGTAGAGAGAGAACTTTTACTTCTAGTTCCATTTTAATTGTTACACAATAAAATATGAGGACGGTTTTCCTGCATGTTTTCCCAAACTAAAGGTAAAGATTTATAAAAGACCAAAACTCATTATCTTTCTGTTAAAAGTTGCAGAGAAACAAACATACCTTGTCCACGTGGTTTGCTACTTCAAGCACTCTGGCCTCTACTGCCCTTCTGCTACCAAACTTCTGGTACTAGAAGAAGAATTCAAACATGTTTGCAACCAACTGCATCTCTTTCCATATTATCACTAATAGAAATCTGAAATATTGGGTCAAAAAAAATAAAAAAAAATAAATAAAACCTCTGTGTTGTCCACCACCACTGCCAGCTCCACAGTCCTGGGTTTGCTTTTATGATCTTTGGTATGGGCTCTGCTTTTCTAAGTGATAAGAAACATAGAAAACATGAACAAAAACAAGGACAATGGTAATAATGATTGCATTTAAATGATTAATTTGCTTATTTCTTTCTTATTTCCAGGTTTAGAGTTTAGGAAACAATGGACCCTTGGTGGAAATGTAAAAAAAGCCAACTATTTGTTATATTCTGAAACAAAACACTCCATCTGAAGGAATTAGTAAAGAATAAAAAAATTATATATTATCAGATTAATATGTTGTTTCCGAAACAGGGCATTTTACAAAGTTTTAACTCCTTTACACACATTTCTACACACATTTTGTGGTTTTTATGCGTAACATTTTGAATTGTGTCTAAGCTTTTTTGTATTATTATTATAGAGCAAATCTTGAGTTAATTAACACATCACTATAAGGCTACTACTTCCTGTCAGTGCCAAATGTATGAATGTGTCTTATTTGAGCCTTTACAATTCTCTTTTTTGCTCATGTAGGCCTTTGTAGTTATTTTGTTTTTGAAGTGGGTTAAATCAATATGTTGATCAATATATTTTCCCACACACATTTATGTTGCTAAATTGTGTCAAGCAATTTTCAAAACCTTTTTATAATCCTGCATTATTGTTGTGTCTGACTTTCTTCCATTTCAGAGCCAGTACATTTAACCATCTGGGAAACATGTCAAATTCTGCAAGATAACTTGCTATTTTCTGCATTTTATCTGTATTTTACTGTATGTTACTTAAAACAAGTAATGTTTGTTTTTTGCTGAAATGCACCATGTCTGAAACTGTCTGCATCATAAATTATTAGCTGTGTAAATCCACATAATCTGTGAATGTGTCAGTTCGGCGTCCTCACCAAACTGCCAAGCTGGAAGAGTCCAGACGGACGAGCTCCGTGGTCATAGAAAGTGGTTGTGTTTCCATGGGAACACGAGCTCCTCTTCCTCCTCAGGTGTTTATAGTTGTAGATGGCATGCAGATCGTTGTCACTATGAGTTCCATCCTGCTGTCCTGTCTTCTCATCAGGCAGGGGTTCAATGAGGTAGATCTGATCTTGGAGAGCAATGAATCCTCTGTAGATTAGAGCAAGCAGGTGGGAGTAAATCTAACTCGTCATGACTAAAATAATACCATGTAACAGCCATTGTTTTGATTTTTACTTTCCTATAGGCCTGGGCCCAATGTGCTGTATCTAGCTTCACAGAGAATTGCAGACCTGCCCCTCCCCCCACCAGTTGCTGCATGCTGCTGATCAGCTAGTTGATAACAAACTAAAGGAGATCCACTGTTTATTTTCATCAAAGTATCTGTGTTAAAAACTTAGAAGCAGCTTTTTTGAAGCTGTTAAAAAAAAGAAAAGCTTAACATTTTTAGCTCAAATTTGTTTGAGTTAATACTTGCCTATATCTAGTTTCCAACTAGCAGCAGAAACATAAGAAAACTGGAAAAAATAAACACAATAAGATAAATAATTAAATCTCAGAATAAAGATGGAGAGATGTAAAATTTAGCATTTTTGTAAAGCAGGATGTCTTGATGTAGAATTAGACACTCTGACCAATGTGCCGCAGCTGCTCAATGAAAACTCCCAGTAGCCATGCTCAATAAAATCTGGCCATCCTTGGGCAGACATCTTTAGCAGATGCTGCTAAGATCTGAGAACATAATTTTTTACTTACTTGATTCCTGAGCACAACCCAATGCTGGCAGAGGAGTCCTCCACTCCTACAACATGCCCATGGTAGTAGCAGTGGATCTGGAAAGGAATTGAGTTCCAATGATATTTTGGAAGACTTCTTAAATTTAAAAGTATAAACTCTGTTAGAAAATGTGATTTTATTCCACGTGGATGAGTCATAGTACTGGAGTAAGATAGGAAATGTCCATATATGTCAATTCCTCTTCACAAAACTAAATCCTCTTATTTCCTCAAAATGCGTAACTTTGATGTTGAGAAATGTATTTACCGATATATGTCATCAGATATTTTGTAATGATGTGATAATAAGGATAATTGTGAAAGAGGGTTTGGGATGTACAGATCCGTGTGGCCTAGAATTGTAAGATCTATCTTTCCAATAGAAGATCTGCTTTTGATAAAAAAGCTTTCTCTTATATTTAGCAGAGACAAGCTGTAACAGAATTCAGTGCCAGACCAAACGCTGTGTGTGTGTGCGTGTGTGTGTGTGTGTGTGTGTGTGAGTGTGTGTGAGTGTGTGTGTGTGTGTGAGTGTGTGAGAGTGTGTGTGTGTGAGTGTGTGTGAGTGTGTGAGAGTGTGTATGTGTGTGTGAAGTGTTGCATAATTTTCTGCTGCTTATTAAATCAAGGCAAGATAAGTAGTTGCTCCTAAAATTTCAGTTGACCAAATAAAATGTAAATAGCAAAAAGGAATGCGACGTACCTCATGATTAGAGGTAGCTGAAACTTGGGTACCCTGATCAGAATAGTAGGTCACAGTGATGTTTTTCCCAACAAGACCTCTGAAAAGGTGAGTTTATGAATGATTAATAGTAACAGGTTTAAGAAAGAGCACAAAAAAAACAAGATCGGGCTAAAACATAAGTTAAGTTCTCACTTGTTCTTCTCTAGGTGCAGAGTGTAGTTTTCCCCAGCAATACTCACAGAATACTGAACTACATCTGGATATTTCTTCATAGAAAACAAGTGAAAACACAACGTGTTTAGTGTAAGATAGAAACTTTTGAAAGTTAACAGGATGGAAAGTTTGTTACCTTGTGTGCAGCAGCAGCATCGTTTGAAAGAGGGATGCCCTGCAGCCTTTTGGGTGTCGCTATTTGGTACTTTATCACATGAGGCAAATTCTCTGCATTACCGGTTATTATACCTGGAAGCATCAGAGATAGTGTTTAAAGGTTTAGGGCGAAAAGAAAGAAAGAAAGAAAGAAAGAAAGAAAGAAAGAAAGAAAGAAAGAAAGAAAGAAAGAAAGAAAGAAAGAAAGAAAGAAAGAAAGAAAGAAAGAAAGAAAGAAAGAAAGAAAGAAAGAAAGAAAGAAAGAAAGAAAGAAAGAAAGAAAGAAAGAAAGAAAGAAAGAAAGAAAGAAAGCCTACGTACCCCACGAGGAGAAGAAAATCCATATAAAACAACCAGAATGTGTCATGTTGCTCTGTCGGACGGACTCTGTCACTGTCAGCCTCCAGGCTCAGAAGGAAACGTCCTCAGCTCTCCGCCCATTTGATATGTAATATCCTAAAAATTAACATATTAAACTGACCTCCGGGGTCAGCAAGAAAACGGCAATTTTTCTTCCCATTTTTAAAGATCTCATTAATTTGAGGCGAAAAAAGCACAATAAAGGACATGTTTTAGTTACATTACAAAAACAGACACATTAACAAACAAAACATTCATACGGTCATCAAAGAGGTCATTCCATTATTTAACCCTCAAACTTTTTTTGTTGTTGATTTTTCTAGCCTGTTTGAAATACAAAAGTTTCTTGATTAAAGCATTCAGTTGTGAAATAGTTACGTTCCTGGAGAGGGACGCCCGCACCAAAACCCCTTGTCGCCATCTAGTGGTCGAACGACAAACAGCACATGTTGAATAATTTTTTTAAATAAATAAATAAACAAATAAATAAATAAATAAATAAATAAATAAATAAATAAATAAATAAATAAATAAATAAATAACGACAAACAGCACATGTTGAATCATTTTTTACAAAAATAAATAAATAAATAAATAAATAAATAAATAAATAAATAAATAAATAAATAAATAAATAAATAAATAAATAAATAAATTGTTGGTCTGGAAATGTTCTAAATGTAGGCTCTGTCATGACATATGTAACAGAAATGTGTGATAATAAATGGTTTGGCCTTACAATAAAAGTCTTACACACAGTCTTTGCAAATAAGTATTCAAAATTCTTGCTACATCAGAACGTAGGAGAAGAAATAAAATAATGTATCTTAGATGGATGTTCTTAAATCAAAGAGAAATAATCAGGTCAGCAAACAAGATATGTGTGGAGGTCAAGTCCACAAAGCAGATGTAACAGAGCAAGGAAGAACAAGATTTAATTTTTTTACTCTGCAAAACTTCGGAATTATGGGAAACATAAACATTATTCTATTGCAATCTTTGTACCTTTGCTTAAAATATGGGTTTAGATAAGCAGTAAAAAAAAACATGCTTTACCACGTGGTTTGCCGTGTTTTTGTCTTGTAGCTACGCTGTTACAAAAGACAGTGAACTTTATAGTAACAAACTGCAGCCCTGATTATACAAACACGACCATGAAGAAGGTCTCTGACAGAAAGCTTGAAGAATAAATCGCTTTCACAGATTGAAGAGTGCGGATTTATTTTCTCTTTTCTAAATAGTTTAAACAAAAGCTGTCTGTTCTAAATTGTCAATATTCAAATAACATTCCTACGTAACATTCATGTGACTGAGTGAAAAGTTGGTTTGTTTCCAGTTTCAGGCAGGTTTAGCGGAGCGCCGATGACAGTGTGACCAGCAGGTGGCGGTAAAACAACTTGTTTCTATCAAATTGGTAACCATAGACAACTGCCTGAGTGACGCCATCACTCCGCGCGAAATTCTAACCAAAACAAACGCGAAAGGCCTTATCGGCAGCATATGAATTCAACGTAGAAGTTATGAGAACGTCTGTGCATAATGTTGCAGCCGGATTTGGTCCACTTTATGGAAGGTAGTCAAGCTCATAATGGCGACGAAGAAGATGGTTTTAGTGGAGTGACGGAGCAGCAGGAGGAGAGGAGGAGGCAGACTGAGGAGAGGAACCCATTCACTTTCAGTCCGCAGCTCCTTCGCCTCCAGAGAGACCATGAGCTGTTTGAGGTAACAACAACTTCACACGGAGCTCCTCCTGATGACAACATTTTTGGAGGAACATTGGTTACCTACTATAACACAAACATTTGTTGACAGGATGGAGATGTTCTCAGACACATGTATCTGCAGGACCTGTTCACCTCGGAGGAAGAGGAGCAGGCTGCCCCCAGGTGGGTTACAGACAAACCCCAGGACAGGACAGGACAGGACAGCTGTGGCCAACTCTTTTAAGACCGATGGAAACCTTGCGTTTTACAAACTGTACTGCTTCAGTAGTCCTGGTGTCAGTTTGCATTATGTCTAGATTGCTTTGAATAGTGATCAGAGGAAATCTAGTGAAAGTTAAAGTGACAGTTTTGCTGGTAATCGGGTTTTATTGAAACAGAAGAGCAGGATGGTTGCTTTAAAAATGGTTGCTACTTGAAATAGTTATTTTGCCAAATGTCTTCATTTCCAAGGTAGGCTAACAGATGCTGTCATCACTGCTTTGCATCAAACGCCCTCACAGGCAAGTATATTACTGTAAGAACCTCAATCTTCAAGACACCCAAGAAAGTTAAACAAGTGCCAGAAAAGTCTCCTAATAAGGAATCAGTTAATGGATTGTGTTGCCACCAGTGCAGAGCTTGCTCGGGAATGGCAGCAGGCTGGTGTAAGTGAGGCAAAGAGTTTTGGGTGCTGACATGGTCTCAAAAAGGGTAGCAACGAAGCAACTTCTCCTCAAGAAAAACATCAAAGACCACCTGACATCCTACAGGAATTTCCATGAACAAACTGAGAGGTTCTTTTTCTCTAATGTAGCATTCCTCAGACTGGGACATCTGGAAAAAAGGGCAACAGTGAGAAGAAAAGATGAGCGCTACCGTCAGTCATGTGTCATACTGACAGTGAAGCATAATTTGTGTGGGTCCACTCACAGTTTTGCAAAAAAAAAGCTAACAAAATGCTGTGATTAATTAATAATGGAATCTAAATGTCCTCCAGGAGCACCTGTGGCAAATGACACTGGAGAATTTTGTCAATGAACAATATTTCTTCTACCAAGATGGATCATCATGTTACAAAACTAAGGTGATAACTAAGTAACTCAGGGACTGAAGGATTGGAACTTCTTAGTTATTCATCTCACTGAGAACATTTTAGCAAGTTTAATAGAATTCATTGATCTTTTTCTCAATAAAAGCCTTTGAAGCTGATTAAATGTCTATTGTTGAATTACAATTTACTACAGAAGTATCTGGTGAAACGATTTAACAACACTGAAGCAGAAAAGTGTGTGAAAAGCAACATTTCTGACCGTTTAAAAATGTTAAACTATTCCTCTACTGATCATAGAACAGAAAACGCTCAAAGTTAAACCACTCTGGTCTAATAACAACAAATGTTAAACAGGCCAACGATTCAAGGAAGAATAAAAATCCATCATAAATAACGAAACAAAACCCTGAAAAATACATTGTAATGAAAACTAAAGGAAATTTGCTCATTTATGTTGAGAAATGTTATGATTCAAACATAAATAAGTAATGATCAAGTCAGATTGTAATTTATCTCCTGAGAGCTTGTCTGGCCTTCAACTGTGTCCACATTATCTGAAAGTAAGAAACGGCAGGCCTTGATGTTGGCTCAGCTTGTTCTTAGTTCAGCTGTCAGTGGTATTCCTCATGTTCCTCCTCATCTCTTCCTCAGTGTGTCAGAGTTTGCCTGTCACATCTCCGGCTGTAGAGCCGTCTTCAGCACACTGGACGAGTACGAGCACCACTACAACTCCCTGCACCGACACGTGTGCTGCTCCTGCCGCCGCTCCCTGCCGAGCGCCCGGCTCCTGGACATTCACATTCAGGAGTGGCACGACTCGCTTTTCACCATCCTCGCCCAAGAACAAGACATGGTGAGCCCTGCATTACCACCCTCTTAAGCTAAAGGCCTCAAATACAACTAGAAGTGGTTTATTTTAAACAAAATTAAATCATACTTTTTCTTTTCTCTTTTTTTAATCTTGGTGACTTTCAGTATCTGTGCCTCGTGGAAGGCTGTGGACAGAAGTTTAGGGCAAGTCAACAAAGGAAGGACCACCTGATAAGACTTCACAAGTATCCACCGGACTTCAGATTTGACAAAAACAGAAAGGAAAAAGGGTAATTCTATACATACTATAATTTGTCCACTAGATGGCACTAAAATGTTCACATACTCACTCATGAGGTTTACATAGTCTTAAAAATGACCTTTTCTTTTAATAACCATTTTTTCTCTAAGACTAAAATGTTCCCATTAAAGTTCATTTATGATTACCATAATTACCTTTATTTGTTAAATCTCAGAATAAAGAGATAGTTTTATATTAATTCTTGAAATGTAAAAGTTTACATGCATTTTATTAGTGTCTGAACGGTATGACATGGGTCAAACATTTTGGGTATCCTTCTACAAGCTTCTTACAATAGTTTGCTGGGATTTGGGCCAAATCCTCCTGACATATCTGGTGTAACCATCTAAGGAACCCTGCAAGCCTTGCTTGCACACACATTTTGTGTGAGACTATGGAGCTAAAACGATGATGGCTCAAAAGGAAACTGAAACAATGTATTCTGCTTCAAAGCCAGATTAGCCTAGAAATCTTGACAAACCGTATCAGTAGCAAACATTTTTGCTCTGCAGGTTGGTCTAGCCACGCTGGATTGTAGCCTCAGCAGGTCTACCACTGGCTCGGCTAAGTGTAGACTGGGCCAGTCAAAGCGTTCTATGTTTGTAGAAAGACATTTGGCGGACTTGGCACCATTATAGCAGAGCTTTTTTTTTTGTTTTGTTACAATGACGGTAGAGCTGGAATGGAACAAAGCAACGAAGATTGCGGCTGCTCAGGAATGGTCTGTTGTCAGTACCCCAGATATTATCATGTTATTTTGACTAAAACGACAAAAGTTGTTGAAATTGTTGGACACCATGACTGCCCCGTTCTTCTTTGATGGTGTATGGTGGACTGCCCCGTTTACTGATTTCTGTCCCTATGAATACGTCACGTTCGTTGCTCTAATTGGTCATAGTGCCGCCCAATTGTGTGCAGAGACAGTTTCATTGACAACCGTAGATTCCACCCCTAGGACTGTGCTCTGATTATGGGTCATGGCCAGACTATATATTTATATATATATAGGACAGATTTCCAGGCTAGAGCCAGATATCATTTGTATGCATTACGGAGGCTGAAACTAGTGCCGACTGAGCAACCAATGATTCAACAATTCAGTCCGGTGGAATAGCAAAGAAAGATAATGAGGATACTTGCCTGCGGTTTACAGGGCTCATCTGAGGTTAAGGCAGCCATTGCATATTTTTTGCCATGAGAAAGATGTTACATCGGTCAGCACTAATGTTGGCTGCTATGATGTATGTACATTATATGCGGCTCTGAAGCCCTGCCTCTCAAGCGTGCCCAAGAAAGCCAAAAAAGTGACAGCAAATTTAAACTGAAAAAAACTGTCAGCACAAAACAGTCAGTGTGAAAACTTGGTTATAAGTGAGTTATTTGCTTTATTGTATATATTTAGTTTCAGTTAACCTTTTTTCACTATCAAATTTTGTTTCACTTTCAATGCAAAATATATCAGTACATTTATTTCAGAGTCAATGTAAATACTTTCAGCTACAGTTCTATCTTTCAATGGCAATGTTTCTTTGCAGTTTAATTTTAAGCTGTCATCATTTTAGCCCTATATCGGACTGAGATCAGGGCTTTGTGATGGTCACTCCAAAACAATGACTGCGTTGTCTTTAAACTATCCTGCAAGAAGAGATGGGTAGTAATTATTTACATTTACTTTAGAACCAGTGTAAAAACTCTATCTCAAGGAGTAGTTTTACTGCAATGTACTTTTCAGCTTCTGTTGGGGATTTTAGGAGCCAGGAGGGAACATAGGTAAGGAGGCAGTTCACCTAATATAGGCCTAAAAAGAAAAATATACCAATACTCCCACCTACTGTTGTGTAAAGAAGGCAAACCAACAGTCTCCAACAAATTACAATGAAGAGTACATTAACCAGAATTTGATACAAATCTTAGCACTGCATGGTATAGAAAATCCAGTGTTTTCAAAAGAGATTGATTGATTGGCATGCATGTATAAAATATCACTATAACACAATATGGACAACAATGATGCTTGTATACAGTAAATCTTGTCCTTACATTAAATTAGAAACAGGCTTTGTTTCAATAATAAAAACCCAACTTTACTCTTAAGTTTCTTTGCTAGACACTGTATATGATGCTTGAACGACAAATTTACTTCTAGGAAAATACAAAGATATTTTTAGACTGCTACTCATTCGTGACCTTCTCATTTAGTGTAACAATCTGAAAAACCTTGTCTTTGGTTCTTGATTTCGAAAAGCACATATTTTAATTTTGTCAGAGTTTAGCACAAGTCTCTTTGTAAAGATTCTTCTGTATGATATTAAAAGCATTTTGTAATTTATCTGTGGCCCTTGCTAAAGATTAAGTAGACCAGTAAAAATCTAGGTCATCTGCATAAAAATGTACAGGAAGGGTCATTATCTATTTGGAAAACCCATTTCTGTCCAAGATTAAATTTCCTGGCTGATGTCTTGAGATTTCCTCATAATGTTCTTTCCTCATGATGCCATCTGTTTTGTGACTATTCCCTCTTAAGGTAGAACAGCCCCACATCATGATACTGCCACCTCCATACATCAAAGTTGGGATGGTGTTCTTAGAGTACATGTTCTCCCCTTTTACTCCAAATCCAATGACAGTCATTATGGCCAAACACCTGGAGTTTAGCTTCATCATCTGTATACAAGATAAACGTCTTTGTTCCTGAGGGCTTTTTGTGTTAATTTTGGAGTAATGGCTTCTTCCTCGCTCACTGGCTTTTCAGCCTATGTTGATAAAGGTCTTGTTTCACTGTGGATAATAACCCTCTTAGTATCTTCAGCCAACATCTTCTCATGGTCTTAAGCTTTTGTTCTAGGATTGATCCTCATATTTTACACCAAACATGTTTATCTCTCAAACACTGCCATGTCGAGCCATCAAACCTTAATACTGGCTAGACTCTCTTCCTTTTATCTTAGGTGGCTTCTTTAGATTTTCCCATGATGTTATTCAAGGAAAGCAGTAAGATGTGTTGCTGTTAAATGTGTCTACAGACATGCTTCTATTTCACCAAGTAATACAAAGTTCTCTAAATAAAATCCCTCTTTCTGACATTTGGGAAATTAGAACAAGTTTTAAAATCCTTTCTGACCTAAAACAGGAAAGGTTTAGTCTGATTAAAATATCAGTGAGAATTTTTTTTTCCGTATCCTTTTTTTAATAGGGTAAATAGACATTTGTTTCAACTCAACACTCTTGATTTAAAATTAGAACCACAGGGGTTTTCTTTGCAGCTTTATTAAAATCATTGTACTTATATTTAAAATTGTGTTTTTCTGTTAAAAGAACCAGAGAAGCGAGAAGTGAGCAGAAGACAGACATGGCCATGGGGGCAGCAGACGATGTTTGTAAGTCGGAGGGTGTGTGCGAGGTTATGTGCAGCGTTAAGTCCAACCCACTCGAGCCGGAGGATTCCATGGAGACGCATGTAAGCAGTGAGGAAGCTGCTCGGATTGAGGACTTTTCTGCTTCAGCTCAGACCTCAGAAACAAATGCAGAAGCACTAAAACCAAAATACTCCTATAGGTTGGTCTTTTTTTAAAGCCCTAAATGGCATAAAATTGAATTTACATTTAGTCCCCTAAAGATAAATATTTGGCCTGTATGTAGTTAAGTCAGATTAAAGTTAGTTTTTTGAAGCATTTACTGCAGAATATCTTATAAAAAACTTGCGATACAGTTTAAAGTGTTTGTGTTTTTCACAGGGTGCCTAAAACAGTGTGCTTCGGCCACGGCTCGGTTCGAGGCTTCAGAGGGCAGAGGGGGAGAAGGAAATGAAACACAACATATGATTTCCATTTTTTCTGTCTTTTAGGGTTAAAATGTGTTGCATTTACATACATTGTATTTTTTGTGAGTAATTCTGTTAAAGCTTTTTTGCACCTTTTAGAAAATATGTTAAACTCTGGATGTGATTGACACGCTTCATAGTGCAAAAGTTAATAAAAGGATGCAGTGGAAGCTAGCACTCTGATATTAAGGATGTTTTTGATTTCACAGAAACGTGGGAAAATTAAAATAACATTCATATTTTTTATAATAGACTTTAATACAAATTATGTTTTCACTCTTATATAAAATAAACTGTACATTAATGACTGCAGTGAGTTTGGTAGATACAAAAAAAGCCCAGAATATTTTCAGTTACATTTCATAACAAATTAATATATGAATTCTTAAATCAACCTTTTTTAGGGAAATAAAACATCAGTAACATTTGTGATCTCATTTGTATTGCTGAAACAGAAAGGGATTCATGGGTTACAGTTTTATCTTAAAAGATCTTGCAACTTGCGGTTGTATGAAATGACAGCAATTCATACATTAACATTTTTCTGTAAAAACCAGGAAAATGATCATGACAGCAGCAATTAAAGCTAACAGACTTTTGTGGAAAATCAATAAAACTCCCTTTAAATATTATGAGATACAGAAAACAATATCCTGATCGGTTTTTAGCTTGTTTTGCTGTTTTGTGAGCTATCACAGAGAATCCATATAATTTTAACCACTGGTTCTGTTAATAGCTGTTTCAGTGTTAGACTTGTTTGATCCATTTTCAGGGCTGTTATGTGAAAAGGGACTATAAGATGCTTTGGCCTTAACTTCTTTTTCAGGTTGAAAAGGGAATACTTAAGACTGTCATTGACTAATTATTTAATCACTTAATATGACTTAGTTTTACAATCCACATTTCCACAGTTCAACAATATTTTCGCACAGCACTGGAAATCATCATTGGGACCCTACTTGTAGATTTTCTTTTTATTGTTGAAACTTATATATTTGTCGTGGTATCTTTAGATATTTTATGGAACATAAAGGAAACATACAAGTCTACCGATGGGGACACTGTTTTAGGGTTATTTAAATGGAATTTGTTAGTGATAACAAATATAAAAGCGCAAAGATATTTTAAAAATAGGAATGACTTTGTGTTTTTACGCTTTCAGGAAATATTTCTCTAAAGCTCTGCAACGTCAATCAAGCACGTGTAGCTGAGTCTCGTTCCTTTTAGTCCAGAACAAGCTTGCCATAGAAAATGTATAAAGTAACTGCATCTAATGGAATAAAGTATTTAGTAAAACTAAATCGCTTACAACACAGCGGAGTCTGATTATATTTTTGGCGTAAAATCTGCTTTTATGTCCGCCAAGAAGCTAAAACAAGTTTACTTGCCTTAAAAAATAATTTATTCTTATATAAATGACATCAGAGCTGAGCTCTTTAAAACCTGTTCCCCAATTAAATTTGATTCTAAAGAAATAAGGCAAATCATTCCTCTAAAAATGTTTATGTAACAATATTTCTCACATCAACTATAACGACAATAAATGCCATTAAGTTTATATGAACTGTAAAAAAAACAAACAGATTTATTGGATGGATATTTTTTTTTTTTACATTTGTAATTTTCTTTCTAAAACCATATTTGAAGAACCCTTTTCCAACGAAGAGTCCTGAGACTAGTTAAGACAAGTAGTACATCCCGTAAGGCCTGCTGAGTAGTCCGGGGACGGGGAAGGCGGGCCGGGCTCCGTACAGAGGCGCCGCGCCCAGGGGTGCGCTCAGCGGGAAGGGGAAGGCGAAAGTGGGCAACAGTGGCTTTGCCGCCAGCTTGATCTTTTCCAGCTCGGCCTCCTGTAGTCTCTTGGCTTTCGCCCGGCGGTTCTGAAACCAGATTTTGACCTGTGTCTCTGTGAGGTTCAGAGAGCCGGAGAACTCTGCTCTCTCCGCGATGGACAGGTATTGTTTCTGACGGAACTTCCTCTCCAGAGAGAGCAGCTGGGAGGTTGTGAAGGGGGTCCTGGGTTTCCTGTTGTTCTTGTGTTTCCGCAGGTTGCACGTACTTGGACTGGGGATTCCTGGAAGCAGATGGAGCAAGTGTGAACCTTCGTGCAAGTTATGCCTGCGTTCTGGGGATATGCTATATCATAGTTTTTATGTGCATATAGTTAAACTATTTGGGTTTCTCTGTGTCAGTTAAAACTGATGTCAAATAACCTTTATTTCTTAATGTATTGTGAGCAAGTGACAGATCTGCATTGATATTTTTTGCAGTTTTATTTAAAATCCTTTAGGCTATTAGTATTTTTACTGGCTAGCCAACATATGAATGTGAACCCAATATGTTTTTTTCATGGAGTGGCGTAAGGCTTGGGCCAGGAGCTGTCCTCTACCAATTATATACAGGCAGTTAATATGGGTACAATATGTGACAATAGGGACCCAATATTCGGCCCTTTTACCGCTTATTTGCCACACTTTGTGAATTCTTGTTGGTTAGTTATCAGCCAGAAAACTTTCAAATAAACTTCCTTGACGGAAAAATACAAGTTGACACAATTACCTAGTTGATACAACCTAAACTTTTCAAAATCTATTCTGAGACCCATTTAAATTATTGCAGTTTGATCCTTTCTTAGATTTCTTAATTAAATGATAAAATCACAAAAGTATGGTTACATTTTTTGACGAAACCTCTAAAGAATTTAATTAGCAAATTCTTTTTACGTTTCCAGTAACCGTGTAGCCGTTGAACAGACAGAATGAAAATGTATGAGTTGTATAATAGTATTAATAATGATAAAATATCTCAAACTCACGTGTATGTGAAGGGTATGGATCCTGGAGCCAAGTTCTCTCTTTGTCGCTAAGGTCCAAGGCCTCCTGTTTTGACCCGCAGACCCCTCTCGGTGACGCACACTGGGTCTCCTCCGTGCGCACGCAGCCTGAGTCAAGCTCGGAGGAGTGGAAGCTGCTGCACGGAGAGGTCCTTTCCGATATCAGGGATTCCACACTGAAAGGCAGCTCTAGGTTTTTGGTTTTAAAGCTCCTTCTGGGTGCCATGTCCAACTCCTCGGCTCCAACCTCACCAGCGGTTTTATCCAGAGGCGATGTGTCCAAGGCTGGTGATCCTTGCGCAAGATTCGTTACGCACGACTGCGGTGCCATACAACCACTTTTCCCCGTCGTCCTCCCCGCTGCTTTTTTTTATGTTTGCGTCTGTTCACTTGATGAAGATCAGTGTCATCGTTGATGTTCCTCCGACGCTGCGCACCCACTGGTAAACTCTGACTTTTACGCACAGAGTTGCATTTTCTTCAGTGGCGAGCCAGAAGTTTTTCTCTTAGGTTACCGCGGGCGAATCAGATTTTAAAGTTCTTCCACGTGACTCTGCTGATACGGGATTCTGATAGGACAGACCCTAGATGTCAGTGGTGAAGTTATTCATCTGTTGGTGGGTATTGACAGATTTAAAACCTGTAGACCTAATAAGTGGCAGAGCACTAATTATTGAAAGGTTGTGGAGATGTAAACTTTCTATGATTTACTAGAGACCTGATGGCTCAGCACTGCAATTTAACCTCAAAGCTGCGCTAAAACAAGACCATTACTTCGGCTGCTTCTCAGACGTCGTTATGCGTTTCGACTTCTTCAAATATTCTCTGAAGGCAAAGCAGGCTCAAATCCAATAAAATCACAAATAAAGCTTTTTAATATTTACAGATTTACAAGCCTGCAAGGCATGTCCCGAAGCACCATTAACCACATGCATGTAGAGGCCACTGCCATGTGCGTTTTTCATAAAGTTCAAAATTATACACAAACTTGGCTGGGGGATTGTAAATGTTTGCATTTGTATCTAGGAACATAAAAGCATA
The DNA here is from genome assembly GCA_963556495.2 of Valencia hispanica. Taxonomy (NCBI): domain Eukaryota; kingdom Metazoa; phylum Chordata; class Actinopteri; order Cyprinodontiformes; family Valenciidae; genus Valencia; species Valencia hispanica. Next base: position 24,232,721 of record OY747711.1, read on the forward strand.
CAAACATTAACTGTCCAAATCTGTAAAATGAGAGAACTTCCACTTTGCCACAGGAGTGGTGAAAGTCCATGCTTCATTTATTTTCACAATTGCACAAAGGTTAGCTAATTTTACTGATATATTTGAATTTGAGCACTGTAAAACAAAGATAAGATTAACCATATGAGTTATAATGTTTTTTGAAACATAAATATAAATTACTCTAGGTGAATAGGATCAACAGAATGAATGAACTGTCAATGAGTTTAAAATGGGAGACGACTGAAACAGAATGCTGGGAAAGTTCAACCATGTTTAGCGCCCTCCTCTCCTATGGTTCGAGTTACATTCAAAATGGATTGCTTTGCTGCAATGACCATTTTCTGGTGATTGTTTTTAACCTGACTCTCTAATTTGGCCTGGATCCTCGTAGTGGAAATAATGGAAAATAAAAAAAGGACTCCTGGAAAAGGTTCCTTAAAAGGAAGCATATCTTTAGTTTGCTTATGCCATGGGCTCTACTTTGAGCTCCTCCTGGATGGCAGACCTCCTCACCCTGTCTTCAAGGCTGGGTCCAGCCCCCCTTCGGAGGGAGCTCATTTCGGCCGCTTGTATCCAAGATCTCGTCCTTTTGGTCATAATCCATATTTTAAGACCATAGATGAGGGTTGTAATGGAGACACACCAATAAATAGAGCTTTGGTTTTCCCTCATCTCTTTTGTCGCCACAACAGACTGAAGCAGCCCCCAAATTACTGCAGACAAAGCCTCAATCTGTTTGTCCATCTCCCTTTCCATCCCACCATCACTCATTAACAAGACACTAAGATAAACTCTATAAACTCTTCTGCTTGAAGCAGAGTCCGACCCCCAACCCAGAGGGAGCAGTTCGCCTTTTCCCTTAGAGAACCTTGGCGTAAGACTGAGAGTAGCTGACTGTCATCGTGGCCGCTTCACACTCGGCAGCGAACCTCTCTAGTACACGCTGGAGTTCATGGCCGGAAGAAGCCAACAGAACCTCATCATCGGCAAAAAGCAAATATAAAATTCTGTGGTTCCCAAACCACACACCCTCCTCTCCATAACTACGCCTTGAGATCCTATCCATGTACACCACAAACAGGATTGGTGACAAGAGGCAGCCCTTTATCAATTACTCAAAATTAAATTTGTGAATACCACTTTAAACAGCTTAAAATCAAGCTATAAAGCATAAACTAGTGACACTGCTTGTTGAAAGCTGTTATAGGAGACAGTAGTTTATGGTCCTGGTTCATTAAAACAGCACAGCTTTTCAAGCTGTGATTTACCACTCACTATGTATTTCTAAGAGTGATTCTCACTGTAAATTTTCATATTGTGGCCTCTAATTTAATTGTCTATGTCCATATGTTTCAGCCGGTTGTGCTCATTGTCTGCAGCCCCTCTCAGTGTCTCTAAAGGGCCTTATTGAAGAGGGTCGTCCAAATTAGTTTTGTTCCGCAGCTCCTCGCATCAAGTCCAATAACTCCCATTGAAACCAAATATGTGGGGCTTTTTTCCTCTGCTGCTGGAGGGGCCTGAAGCAACACACTGATTTTCTGTCTGTCTCCGTCTTATAGGACAATTGGTTAAATGGAGTTAACCGTTTCCCTCCCTGAGGTATGTTCCTGCTTTGATCCTGCTGTGCCTGGCGCCTGTCTGCTCTGTCTCCCCCCTCTTGCTCCTTGTGTGACAGTGATAGATTGCTGGGTAACCATACATGCTTTGAATGACTGTAATTTAGAGCAACATTACAGTCTCATCTACTTACAGCCAATATTATCTCCCAAATGTACGAAGGTGCACGGGTGTCTGTAATCGTATTTTTCATTTGTTGAAAATAAATGGCCATTTTTATTTCTGTGCAGACAGTGCACATGCAAAACAAGGAAAGACATCATTTTTATTATTTGGATTAATAGTTTCTGAAATTAAGATTACAATATTTTTTTCACAGTTATAACTGTTAATTTATTTTTGACAGTTCTGCTACATCCTAATACCTACTTTCATGCAAAAAGTCCAAAGCATTTATTTTTCTCTTTTCTTTCAGTTTCTTTTGCGTGAAAATGTTAATGCACTTCTGAACCCACTGGCCTTGCCTCAGAGGAGAATAGTTTAAGAGTTAATTGAGATTTCCAAAAGTACTTTTTCTTTCCAAGCAGACATGTTGAAACACGTTCTATATGTTGTGGTTTACATCTTTGATTGTAAACCTCTATCAAATACATTCAGAGAGATGTTAAAACTTTTATTTTTTTAATACCTTTCAGGTTGTTAAAACCAATGATCCTGCTTTTCAGAAAATAATATTATAAAAGATTCCCATAAAAACTATTTTTAACAGAATATGTTATGAAATATTAAAGTAAAGCAGGTATTGGCTCCAGCTCAGTTTCTCTCACGCCAACCAGTCAAACATCAAGTGGTGGCCCTCCTTATCTGAAGGAGGCGTTAAAAACGAACCACATCAACATGTCAGTGTCAGTTGCTACCGACTCTGTCTTCACTAAGGTTCCAGTCTAACCTGTTGAACCATTATGACAGAGATACAATTAAACTTTCTTCTCACAGTTATCATGGAGAACATTTGTCAAACTCACAGAATATAACCGAGTCACATTGTTCACTCATATTACTTTTTCAAGTCTACGCTGACTTGTAAAATTCCTCATACATATTCTCACATTACAATCACAAACCTGAATGTATTTGATTAGGACATAAACCAACACAAAATTGCACATCTTTGTGAAGTGGTAGAAATAATCATATATGATTTAAAGTTTTTTTTACATACAATAATTTGAAACGTCTGGTATGCATTTTTATTAACCCCCTTTCAATCTAATTCCCCTAAATAAACCAAGACAAACCTATTAAGGTTTGTTGATCTATATAAACTGACAGAATGGGCGAAGAGAGCATTAATCTGACAAACAGTCAAAAGGGCTCTGGAGGAGATATAGAGAGCCACAGTTCAGGTGGGAGAAGCTGTTGATAAGACAACTTTTAGTTGTGCATTCATAAAAAGGTGGCAAAAAAGTATTCAGAACTCCTCTTTGCTAGAAACATGTAGAAGATTCACCCAAAACTGACCTGACCTACATCCAAAATGCTCCGTGGGACATTAAAACAACACTAAGCATCACTATGAACACACTGGGAAACATGATGTATGCTTTTCATCTGCAGAGACAGAATTGGCAGTACTGATGGGATTAGATCAGAGAATGTTGAGTCTGCTGATGTATGTGGTGGATACTCACCTAGAGCGGCATTTATGCAAGAACTGCCACTGCAATGAAGACTCACATGGCAGATAAGGCTTGAAATTATTGTGATTGGCTGACAGATCGCTGATTGGTGAAGTGCTTTTCGTGTCTCTTCTATATGTTAGCATGACTTTTAGAGGACAGTGCTGACAGGCGAGCTGAGAGTGGTTTATTGTCTCTGTATGTTTTGTACGTCTCAGTTTGGATTTGGTTACACGTGGGTGAGTTCCACATGGCGTCTGACGGAGGTGAGCTTAGTTTGACAGACGGGGAGCTCTGCACTGAGTCTTGCCCACAGTGCCAGGCGCTAACAGACGAGTGCAGATACATGGACGCCATATTGTTGTGGTTTGGGGGAAAATGGATGAGGACAAAGGGAATTGGACACCCTCTCTGGACCCGGAGCAAGATTGGTGTTATAGCGAGCTCAGTGGTGGTGCTGACAGCAAGAGGGTCATTATACTCACTGCACTCAGTGATGATGATAATGAGTGGGAGGATGATGGTGAAAAATAACCCAGGAAGACAGGCTGGGGATGATGTTATGAGACTACACTGTTCATGCTGATTTAGTTCACATTTGTGTTAAAGTTTTGGCAAATAGAGCAGGTTAACAATTCATGGCTTACAGAGACAGGAGAAAGTTGACAAATTTGACTTAAAATACACAGACTAAAAAAACATCAACTGAAGAAGTATTTTAGACATTTTAGTGTCATGTCTAGTGACTTTATTGCAATGTAACATGCTTTCCAGCAACTGAATTGTTTCGATCTCAGCATATTTTTATCTTTAAATGGCCAAGTGACAGTTCAGACCTGAATTCACTTGAATATATGTGGCAAAACTTTAAAATGTATTCTCAAAATGCTCTCCAGCTGCTAATCTGACTGAGCCTGATCTATTTTTGCAAATAATTTTGAGCAACAATTAATTTCTGTAGATGTGCAAAAGTGTTTCGGCAGCATCTACAGAGAAAGGCAGTTCTACAAACTATTGACTGAGGGACGCTGAATACTTTTTAGAAGATTTTGGAAACCATTAAGCATTTTCCGTCTTCTTTACAATAATGCTATACTTTCACTACTTACTTATTCCATCAAATAAAATTGAAACAAAATGCATTGAAATTTGTCATCGTAACATTATAAAATGAAAAAAGTGGTTTGAAAACTTTAGAAAGGTCCTATAAGCTGATTTACTCTCAAATACTCTCATCCAGTTACGACGGTAAGATGAGTTTGTGATGCACACAACAGGCACTGTGGAAGGACCACATAACTGTAATGCACCAATGTTTGTTATTTAGCTACTCTGCAGTGTGTTTTTTATTTTACAAAAGTGACTTGTATAGATCTTACAAATGACAACCCCTAAAATATGTATGTCAGAGATCCAAAGTCTTTAATGTTATTTCCCAAACACTGCAAATAAAGAGGTCATTAATAGCCATAAATTAGTCGACTGCACTTTGAAGGTTGTGGTTTATTTTGATCTATCCACAGAGTAGTGGCTGTCACTGCTGACAATGCCCCCCCCCACACACACACATATTTCCTAATCTGTTCTGACTCAAACTTGCTTCAAAAGATGTTCCAGGCATGTTGATTATGTCTGTAAATTATGGTTTCATCTATCAGAGGCTCAGATAATATTCACCACATTAGAAGAAGCCAAAACTGGAACAAATTGGGGTTTCATGCTTGAATCTGAGGCATTGTTGTTCCTACTCTAAATGGTGGGAATTGCCCTTTGGATTTATTTCCACTCAGAGGGATAATGAGGTCATGCGCCTCTTCAAACTTGAGGAAATAACTGTACTTTTGTTCAACACACATGTTAAAGATCTTGTGTAAATATCTTACTTAAATTAAAGATATTTGGGTACTATCTTCATTTTGAGGGTTTATAATTGCAGTGGGAGGCTGAACAAATATGCTGAGATTACAAAAGGTTTCACGTCGTCTCATGAAGCCCTGAAAGCGATAGGAGGCTGCAGCAGAGGCCCCTGAATAAACAATCATTAAGTTCTCCCTGCACCACTATAAGGGAAATCTTCAGTCTTTGCATTAATGTAACCAAAACACAAAGCCAAGACACAAAGAAAATTTGATCTGTTTGCCCGCTTTACCTTTTCTTTATCTTTTTATGCTGAGAAGATGTGCGTAAACTGGAAAAAAGCAGAGGTAGATGTGTGAAGCAGGAGACGGGGGGGTAACGTAGATGAAGGAGAAGATGAAAGCTTTGTTGTGTTGATGTTTAATGAGCTGGAAAACACAATTGAACTTCTCTGACTGTGGAAATTGCTGTGAGGGCATCGTAAATTAGCACCAGTATGGGAGCTGGCCCGCTGATAGAAAGAGGGCTTTGTGTGGCGAGGATATCCTCAGAGGCCCAAAGCTGCTGAGATCTTCACCATTTTCATAGTGTGATCTGTCACTAATGTTCACCAGTCGTTCTTAGACACAAACTGAAAGTGTTGAGGAGTTAGCCTTATTCTCTGATCTTAAATCTCACCTGATCTCCACCAACACAGAGGCCTTCTTATTCAAAACAGTAAAGCCACAAAACTGAAAAAAGGAGATGTGTCTAATTCTCCTCTGATATCCGAAGAGCTCCAAAGGATGACTTTGCAGGCTTGGCACATGTCTTCTGTTACTAAGTGGCTTCATATTGAAAGGCTCTGCTGCCGCTATTCTCTCCCCCACCGGGTGCCAGCCTCTCTGCCCTGGCAGCTGCTGGGCTTCAGAATGGACCCATAGTTTCCACTCTGCAGGTGAGCTGCACAGCCAAAACAGGGCCCCTCAAAGGGCTTTTCAGAGTCTCAATAGGAAACTGACTCAGGGAGAGAGGACCGGGCACACAATGGCTGCCTTCTCTGGACACAGAGAAGATGGAGATGAGCTATTGGGCTTGTGCTTTAGTGTCCCTTATAGCCATGTCGGGGAGAGGTGAGGAGTGAAGAGAGGAGAGGATGAGTACCCCCTTTTTGAGTCTATGAAGGCGTGGCTGTTTTTGCTGCTGTGTGGGGATTTCCTGTCACCCCTGCATGTTTGAAACCTGATAAAACACTGTTTTGTTTATGTCCAGGAGGACACTCCTATCGACACATCTCTCATTCCTCCACATCTTCTCCTGCCCTCTTCCTGACCAGTTGGACTTTTGAAGCTCTTGCAGTGTCTGCAAAAAGAAGGCCTCAACTCCTGTTAATCTCTGTTACCTAATTTTCCGAGTTGGCTTTTAAGAGATTATTTGCTTCATACATGTGGAGGTATGGCAATGGAAAGGCTGAGTGAACAAAGAATATATACAGTTAAGGTCAGAATTATTAGTCCCCTTGATAAAATCACACAAAAGACTTAATGTTTCCATGGAAATGTCCATAATAAAACTGTTCGTACTTGTATTGCTTCCAAAACAGCAAAGACAAAATCTCCACAAAGTTTGATAAGTACATTTTAATGATGTGTTGAACTGTCATTTTCCATCCACCTTGCTATTATTTGCTAACAATGTATTTGTCTATTACAAAGTATTTCAAATAATATATCTTCGGTAAGAAAAAACACTATGTTAGTTTTAAGATAAAGTTCAACACAATTTCTGACTTGAACCAAGATTTGTATCCTGATCAGTGTAATCACACAATGCCCCAATTATCATTTGAGAAGCTGGCAGCCTCATTTGGAAGTTAATCATTAAAACCTAACTCTGCTTCTTTCCTGATTTAATGATGTAGATTTTTTTGATGGCAACTGTTATTTTAATTATAACTCTCCCTCCACTGCCAAATATTTCCATATTGTAGTCTTTTGTTATTGCTTACATCTCACAAGCAGTTTCAAAAACAGCAACTTCTGAGAGATTATTGTGTCTTTAGTTCTCTAATATCATCATGTTGATGAAAAAGATGCTATCAGTCCCTGTCTCATTTTTCCTCTCTTCTTCCTGCTTCCCTCCCCTTCTTTAATCAGTTCCACTCTGTTATGGCTGGCCCTGAGGCTATTTGCCTCCTTGCTAAACTGCTTTCATAAGCCTGACACCAAAGCTAGCTCAGATGTCCGTAAGACGCTTTAAATACTGTGCAGATGACCTCGCCATTATTATGGAGACCTTGACACCAACGCTGTTCACACCTTCTGAAACCAGGAATTGTTTATTCTTCTGAAAGTAGCTGGCCACTTTTGAAAGGTTAAGTGATCTCCAGTTGCAGAGCAGGTGGGCTGGCTGTAAAGGATGCCATCAAGTCCAGCCAAGACAGTTCAATGTAAGTTCTCAGCAGAGACATACTTATAAAGAAACATGCTTCATATTTCAGCGAGGGCTTTAGGAGAAAGAACCATTTCCTGCCATGAGCCCTGCTGGGAGTGATCAAGAGACATTGGTAAAATCCAGCTCTGGCATGCGTTTCCTCAGGGAAGTTCACCAACAATGTAACAGTAACCCACACAGTAACCCTGCTCAGACAGATTCATCTTGTGCTGGTTTATTTGTGGCGAGCATGCTGGGCATCAATATTGTGTTCGTTTAATTCATGGTGATTTTTAAATTAAAATTATTTTCCTGGCAAAAACAATTAACTCTGTATTTGCTAAAGCACATTCAGGTCAGCACATACATACAGAGGATTTAAAAAGTGTATTCACCTTTGTTAAAAATCCATGACAAATGATTTTAAACCATATTAATTGGATGTCTATGTACAATTCAACAGAAAGCAAAACTATCAGGGGAAATTAAAAAGAGTGCACAGCATTAAACTATTTCTTTATTGAAGCAAATTTTTATACAATTTCATCAATCATTCTTCTCTGTTAGTAATTTTTCAGCATGCTGTAGCTTGGTTTGGTAATATTTGCCATTTCTACTTAGTAGAAGTTCTTTGAATCAGTTCAGAAAAAGAGGAAAAATCTTGTCTACAGCCCTTGTTTGGTGTCTGCAGGGATTCTCTGTCAGATTTAGCTCTGGTCTCTTCTTAGTTCATTCTAAATATTTGTTTTTTTCCCCATTGATCCCACCATCTTTTGGGTGATTTTGATGTATGCCATGGGCCATTAAATTGTGTTGCATCTTCATCTTTCAAGCAAAAAACCTGAACGTTTTGTTAAAAACTCATTGGGTTTTGGTTCATATCAAAAGATTTAATCCACAGCATGATGCTGTCACCATGTTTGTGACTATAGTGTTCTTTTGGTGATCTGGAGTTGTGGCTTAAGTGTATTTTTTTAATTTTGAATTTTCTGGTTCAATAAGACCACAACACAATCCCTCACAAGGTTTGAATGTTTTCTCTGGGAAAAAAGGCTTGTAGCCCTACACCTTAAAGCTTACCTCGACTTTGACTCCACCTTAGATTCCTACTCATTGCTTTGTTACTTTTTTATTGTTCAGAATAAATGTAGATTTCAGTTTACTTTTATTTATGAATACAAATAGTAATGTAGTGTCTCTTCTGAAACACATTGTTATGCAATATAAGTTCTTTCTGGAGGCTTTTTCAATATATTGTCATTTGAGGTCATGAACACCGTCACTTTTTGAAAACAATACTTGAATATTAAAATTTTATTTAGAATGTTTTACACTAAATATTATTTGTGGTGTTTAAACATCTACCAAGAATTTAAATGTATCAACATCTGATGAAAAATGCATTTGTTTGCTATTAGCCTTGTTTAGAATAGTTTTAGTCTTTGTTTTTAAGAAGAAAAGGTGAATTGTTTGGAATTGTTTCAATGCAAATCTAAATAATAAGCTATAATGGCAGGTATTAAAAGAACTGCTCCAAGTCCTAAATCCAATCTTAAATCAAAAAAATTTTCACTTTATATTTTAATGCTACTGACTTTAATTAGTTTTTTATTTTAAATAATATATACATAGTTTATTATATTTAAATATACATAATAATTTTAATATTCAAATTAACTTAAGTAATTTGAATTTTGGAAGCAAAGAAAACTAAATTAAGGGACAAATGAAATTCTTACCACATTAGGCCCTGTTTATCTTCACTTCTTGTGAAAAACATAAATCTGTTGTAGATAATACAATGACTCTCTTCTTCTGTGTCTACAAGAGTGGCCTGGCACCACAGGAATCTCAATGTTAATGATAACCCCCTTGAAAAGGAAAAGGAAAATTTTTATTCAATCAATGTATTATTCTTTGCCAGTAAAGAGTCCGTCTTTGTATTTTAATTATGCACTGTTGGTGTTTGAAATGTAAGGCAACAGCCCATAAATATGGATTCAATAACTTCACCTCATACACACTGTCCTTGGCTAATGTTGTTTTGTCATACTTCTGTATAAACTGACCAAGTTTGTGTGAAATGTCTATTGAAAGCAGAAGGAGGCACATGTTTCTTCAATAAGGATGAAAGAACCGTGTTCTTGTAACTCAATCTTTCTGTAGCAGACAGCTTTTCATTAAGGAACAGCGGGGTCCTCTTTTTAAACCAGGAGCATCAGGACAGATGGGGTCTTGACATGCAAACAGAAACCTACACACATCCAGAGCATGACAAACACACCCTGAGGATCTCTGGATTCAGTGAGTCCATCGGAGTGAAGGGCAGCAGTGTGAAAAGTGTAAAAACATGTGTCCCACCTGTATTCATACTTAACACCTGTGCTTGCTCAGTGTTTCTTTTTTTTTATATGTTCCCCTCTGTGTTTATCCAGCTGAGGGCTATGTGGTGAATTTTGTGAGGCTGGGGGTCAGAGGTTAAAGGTTAGGGGTACTCCAGCTGGCAGCCAGGGCTTCTTCGGACTCCAGTCAGGAGGCATTCAGTGTCTGATGAAGGAAGAAGACTGGGGACTGAAGAGTGAAGTAAAGTTGTCTATGCCTTTGTGTTTAAAGATTCACGTTTGATGTTCTCTCCCTCAAGGCCATTTTTCTGGCATGAATCATCCCAAATATGATCTTGCAAAAATGCCAGAGGTTTGGGAAGTAACACACGATAAAATTATTTACTTGTATTACCAAAGAAATAGCAAAGAAAAGAAGATCATTGATGCTTTACAGTATTAAACACTGGGTTTTAATTAGGGGTGTCAGAGTGAAAGGAGCTAAACTGAAATGCACACCACACTTTTCAGGTTTTTATTAGTCAAATGAATAAAATAATTGCACCAATTGAAGAATTAGCTTTAAATAATACAGTTCATTTCCGGCAGCATGCTAAACCCTATAAAGAGTAACCAACAAAGTGATTTTTATAAGATTTTTTATTTAACTGTGCAACATCTATATTTGCCCTGGGATTTATGAAAATAATTATCTCTAATTCAAGGTAATTTTGATTGAAACAAACAAAATATCTAAGGAATGTTTTTGACTCCTTTTCAAATCTGTGCTTTGTCAAATTAAAGCAGTACTTAAGGCAAAATGAGCTCCAACCTAGTATTTGCAAGGGCTTACCTAATGAAGTGACCACTGAGTGAATGTGGTTTCGACATTAATAATAATATTATATTTCATCCTCGAAATCTGTCAAGTTTAGCTTAGTTTTAACTCTCCTTGGTCAAATTTCCTTAAAAATGCAGGACCACTTTTTGCAGTTATCATTTGGATTTGCACGAGATGAAAAGGCAAAGAAGTATTAGCTATATTATCTTGAACAATTAAAAGCATTCTATATGTATTTAAACAAACATGTGATTAGAGATGAGGTTTTGTGAAGAAAACAGGCTGTGGCTCCCCTGCTAGATCCCTTAAATTACTGAAGAGAGCCACATGTGCCGCTCATTGGCATGAAGTGTGTTTGATTTAACAGAGTTTTCCAAAACATTAGCTCTCCTCAAGTGGAAAATCTTTTTAATGAGAAGTGCACAAAACACAGTAAATAGCCATTAGACTTACTTTAACAGCTTCCACATGTTTACTGTGTTTATGAGGGGTGTGCCTGAGCGAGGAGAAGGTTGTTCGACTCGTTTCTGCATGAGACAGAAACTGAGAAAGACCACCTGAGCATTTCCGTCTTATTTCCGTGGGTGACACACACAGTCAAAATTGTGTAAAGGATTAGCTGCAGTGAATAAAAAGATGAACCACCTACTTATGTGTCTCCCTCCAACAAATAATATCTGACAATCCTGTCATCAGACTCCTGTGCCTGTCTGCTGTACAACGATGCAGCCCCTGATCCATCTCCTACTATTGTTACCTGGGAATTATTTGCAGTTCTCGGATGGCTCCAAATCCCAGATTATCTGTATCATCACTCTGTTTTTTATCACCTCAGGCCCTTCATAGAAACAATTTAAAAAAAATAAAGATCCAGCTGTTAAAAGCATTAGAGTCGTTAGCTGTATTATTCGTCTCTGCTCTTCCATGGAGGTCCTTCCTTCATGCTCTGTAATTAATGCTCTAAACTCCATTAGATGTCTGATGTGTGTTTAATGAATGTTGGTGAAGCATCAGTTAAGTTAATTGCAGATCATTGAGATAATTTCAGTTATTTAGAAAACCCCAGCTTTTCCAACTGTTATGAGTGTGGGAGGGATTTCACTGAAGACTGAGAGAGCAGACAGAGCTGTGGTTAGCCTCAAATAAAGCCCTGTGCTGTGGGACGACCTTTATGGGATTTACTGACAGTAATGATGCTCATGATGAGGTGTCAGATTATTGTTTTAGTGATATTAAGATCCTTTTATGTTTTTCCTTCTCTTTTATGACAAACAGCCGTACAAACTGTCTTAAGGTTTAGTGTGGAGCCTCCTGTCTCCGGCTGAGTGCCACCTGTTAAATAATATGTCTCTATTTGTTTCTATACCGGCAGAGATGGCTTTGTTACAATGGAACATGACAGCTGCATTCATAAACTTGATGCTATTATTAGCTAAATAGCCCAGTTAATATCCTGCAATTAAACTATAGTTAAAAGATAATAAAAACTTATTTTTGTTTCCTTTATCACACAGTCACACAAAACACTTTGGGCTTGTGTATACTTAACATATGTATGCATGTTTTCTAACTCACTGTTACACCACACATAATGATGCATTGGTATATTCGAACAGGAAAGGATGGATATATCTAATGTAGCAGGTAAAATAAGTATTATTCTCAGTTAATGTATTTCTAATGAAAAGAACAGAAGATCAGATTGTATAGAAAGGACCTGGAGAACAGTTTGTGTGGAAGAATGGGCCAAAGTCACACCTGAGCAACCCATGTGACTAGTATCCATCCATCCATCCCTCCCTCCCTCCCTCCCTCCCTCCCTCCCTCTCTCTCTCTCTCTCTCTCTCTCTCTCTCTCTCTCTCTCTCTCTCTCTCTCTCTCTCTCTCTCTCTCTCTCTCTCTCTCTCTCTCTCTCTCTCTCTCTCTCTCTCTCTCTCTCTCTCTCTCTCTCCATCTTCTGTCAGTTCTTTCGGATCACCAAACAACATTTGGAGAACAGGTATCGATAGCCAGGGTGAACACAGATAGCAGCATTAAAAATTTCCCTCATTAGGGGTAAAACGCAATCCAAACCAAGCTGGCCTTATATAATAACAGATATTTCCACCAATGTTACATTTCTTAGGTTCAGTTTCAGTGCAGATACCCAGGCCTGATTACTACCTGATGCTAAAATTTATATTAGTATTTATTTAAAAAATACTTGAAGGAACCTGTCTGACAACTTAAAGCAGATAGAGATAAAAAAAAAAGAAGTCATTTTCTGATCTGCTTGAAAATCCCAGTAGACCAGCAGTTTCTAGGTACTCAAAAGTCAAACTGGTCTCTTAATTCCCATTGCTTTCCCATTCTGATCCTCTGTTTGAACAGCAGGTTGTCTCTCCCACCTTTAGGTGCAAAGGTGCATGGAGTTGCAGCCATGGGATTGCCTTTTTTGCTGTTTGTGTTAAGACGCAATTAAACAAGAGAAGAAGATCTAATAAAGTGGCTAGTAAATGTGTGATTTATTTGCTACTGCTTTTTTCTTAAAATGTTAAAAGCCATACAACTCAGCTTGATAAAACAGCAGAAAGGGACAAATAGTAAACTGTGGAAATAATGGTCAAACAAACTGGTTACAGTTATTTATAGTATTTTGTTCTCTGTTTGAAAGCAATTCAATTAAATTCAAAAATACTTTATTAATCCCAAAGGGAAATAAAATGTTGTAACTCAATCAAGTTTCTTCAAAGATTTGTTGTAGATAGTGATGGCAGTGGGCAAGAAGGATGTCCTGTAGCGGTCTGTAATACAGCAGCCCTAAAGAAGCCTCTGACTGAAACACTGTTGTTGCATTACAGTCTCAAGAAGAGGATGTTCAGTGTTGTCCACAATATTTTTCATTTTACAAAGAATCCTTCATAAAACAACAATGTTGAACCCACAGGTCCTACACAGTGGGCAGAACAGATTTATTATTTAATATGAGTGTAATATACAGTATAATAAAATTTGTTGATAGAAGATGAGCTGTTACTGCATCATAAAACATTTCTTGATAAGGAAGCCTGGTCACAGTACTTCGTCTTTTATAAAAACAAAAATACAAAGAATGTAGAATGCAACTATTAAGTGGTTCACATTACTGTTACTAAAAGCTGTTTGGCTGTTTTCAGTGCACCATATTGACCAGTTAAAGAATAATGAATTACTAACAGCTGACTTTACTGAGTTAAAGAGAACACAAAGGTCAAGAAAACACAGCAGGTTTATTGGTGGAACTTTGCACATTTTATTTCCACAACAGGTGAACAGAGGGAGAGTTCCTCATTACAAAGCTGACAGCAGAAGGAGACACCATGATCTGGTAAGAAAGTTACTAATCTGTTTTAAATATTCCTGGTTTTTAATTTAACTATACTGGAGTTTGAATTAATTCAGCCACTTCACACACAGGGTTTCTGTCATAGTCAGTGTTTTGCTGATGTTCAGCGTCAATGCAAAGCCCATGGTACGTATGCGTGTGCTGTTTAGGTTCAAATCAAATCATACACACTTTAAAATGTCTTTCCTTTGCTGGTAGATATCTAATATTTGTTCGCCTTTTCAGAATAAACTTTCAGATGAACACTTGAAGGAAATTGTTGTGTAAGTTGACATCTTCTCTAAGCAAAAGTACAAAACTATGTGGACTCTTAGTTTGAACACTGGCATTGCATGTTCCTTATCACAGCTCCATTAATGACCAAGGGAAACTGGTCAGGGGAGACGAGGTGGAGCCTCCAGAGGACATGGATGGGATTCAGTATGAGATCGACCCTCGTATGAGGATCTGGAACAACCTGAAGAACAACGGAGAGGACAAACATTACCTGAAGCCTGAGGAGGATTTGGATGAGATGTACCATCCTTCAACAGTTGAGCTCCTGGCTCAAATCAGAAAGTTTGGATACAAAACTGAAGAGACGGAAGAAAACCAGTATTTGCCTGCACAGATGGAGCAGGTAAGAGTTTATCTTCAGCCCGAGGAAGACATGGATGACCTTTACCACAAGGAGCTCCTCATACCTGTCCTTCAACAAGACGGGGCTGAAGCTGCTGCTCCTGTTGAGCTGCCGTCTTCAGGAAAGTACACAAAGCCAGAGGAAGATCTCCATGATTTTTACCATAAAAACATCCTCATGCCAGTCCTTCAACAAGAGGTGCCTGAAGCTCCTGTTGGCCTTCCCTCTCAAAGGAAGTACACCAAGCCAGAAGAAGATCTGGATGGACTGTACCACCAGTAATCAAAGCGTACAGAAGTTATTTTAAAAATGTCAGATGCAACACACAAATGCACCTGTATAACTCAATTAAAGTTCTTTACAGAAACATACAAATCACTATTTGTCCCTTATATTTCCTGTTGATAGATCCTCTGTATGCATTCATGAAAGACTTCCATTTTTTGATGAAGAAAAGGAGCGAAGGCACAGAAGAAAAAGATCATATTTGCTTCACGGAGAGCAATCAAGCCACATTTTTCACATTAATTACAGAAGGCTAAAGTATTGATTTTTCTAAGCTTTGAATAAAAACTCAACATGATCTAATATTAATTCAAAAACAGATTTTTTTAACAGAAAATAATAACATTTGTGTCACAGATTCCTAAAAAAATGATCAAAATAGAAATCTCTGTCAAAACTATGTTTGCTTTATTGCAGCAGCTCAGCAGGAATGACTCCCTTCTTTAATATCAAGTTTCCATACAGCGCAGTTTCCCTGGGGAAAAAAAACACAGAAAAACATCAAACACAATTCCTACTCAAACGATGTGATGTGTAGTGTAGATTTTAAAGTGTTTGGTGTTGAAGACCAAAATATATATTTTTTTAAAAGTATAGATATTGGTTATACACTCAGCTGATCAGAGGAATAATGGGCCCTAGAACGCTTGAGTTGTCCCAAAGAAAAGTGATTTCAAATGTTTGTTTATTGAAGTTTTTTTTTACAGTTTCAAAAAAGCTAAATTGAAAGATTGTAAATAGTCTGATTTGTTAAAAATGTAAAAAAATTGGCAAATGTACTGTCCTGCATGTTTTAGATGTTTGCCTTTTTCAACACTGTCATTGGCAGACTCCTGCAGAACTTGGTGATATACCGAGAAGCAGAGACACATCTAAAACATGCAGGACACCGGCCCTTCTGGACTGGACTTGGACACCCCTGCCATGTATGTTAAGGCAAAAAACAACAACAAAAAAACGCACCCCGTCGCCACGACAGCGAATGACTTTTTGGCTCGTTCGTAGAAGGCAAATCTTTCCACTTTCTCCAGAGGACTCTGCATGTGAACAAAAATCAGCACAAACTTATTTTGTTTTACATGCAGCCTGTACACATTTAGTAATCAGGCTGTCATACCTGTGAACCTGCCAGGCTGAGAAGCTGTGTGTAAGTCTCCCACACAGGTACAGCTAAACATTTCTGTTTGTCACCATCTACCAGATCCATGACTGCTGCCTGTAGGCAACAAATAAAACATGTGGTATTCCTGAAGACACAGCCATTCTCTGACTATTGACTATTTCTGCATTTTTTAGGTTTCAGCCTTATTCTAAAATAGATTTAATTCAAAATGTTCCTCAAAATGTTTGAGACAATACCCCAAAATGACACAATGTCAATTGTTTGTTTTATTTATTTTTTATTAATTAAAAGCAAAAACATTTAAAAAATACTCAAAGTTGAGCTCAGGTGCATCCTTCTACAACTAGTAAAATCTTTGAGATGTTTCTACAGCTTGACTGGGTCCGTCTTTGGTCATTTCAGTTTTTTGAACATGATGTGTAATAGAACACACTTGTCTGTAAAAGTTTTCACAATTAACAGAGCAGTTCACAGCAGAAACTAAGCAATGAAGTGAAAAAAGAGGTTGTCTATAGACTTCAGAGACTGGATTTTGTAAAAACGCAAATGTAGAGGGATAGAACAAATCTCCAGCAACAATGAGTGTCTCAGAGATCACTCTGATCTCCTATCTGAGGCAATGATAGAACTTTGGGAACCACCAGGGTCGTCCCTCGATTTAGCTGGGCAATCAGGGAAGACATGACTTGGCCACAGAGGAGAAGTATACACCAATAACTGAGCCTTTAAAGCAGAGAGGCCAGGTGGGCATGACTGCATGCTTAAATTTTGCAGATGTGCACCTTACAGATTGTCAGAACTGGGAAAACAGAATTATCTGGTTTGAGGAGACCAAAGTCAAACATTTTGGCCTGAAGTGTCATGTCTGGAGAAAAACAGGAATCATCTTGCTTAAAGGACCAACAGTATTAGGTCTTCTCAGCCACTGAGGTATGAGGTATAAAATGTCCTAGCCAGATAGAACATTGTTCTAGTTCTTGCCTACTCGAGTAAGATAAGAAATGTCTTTGTTCTTGCAGAGTATTCCAACCTCACATTGATCTGAAGCATGCAGCCAAAATAACAAAAGACTATCTCCAGAAGTAGTCTGAATATCCTTGAGTGGCTCAGCCAGAGCCTGTACTTAAACTGTAGTTAAACCCAACTCAACGTCTGTGAAAACACCCAAAAATGGCTTTCTGCTGATTTTACCATCCAATCTGAGTGCACTTGTAGCAAAATACCCAAGAAGACTTGACAAAACTGTAAAACATTGAGCAAAAGCTGTGGATAGTTATTTACATGTGACTTGTTTTTCCCACTTTTTTACTTTATCATTATGGTGTATTCTTTGTAAAACTTTGAGGGATGCAAATAACTAACTCCATATTGGAATAAGGATCCAACATAAAATGTACAGGTGGTGTAAATACAAAACAGGTGGTGAATAACTGATTTTGACATGCATGAGTGGACCAGTACCGGGCTGGGGACGTAGGTATCCAAGGGCAATAGCTTTAAAATCGCCTCTAAAAGCTGTGGGATTCCCACACCTGAAATTAGAATGAGACAGTGTTAGAACAAGACTGTAGACACGTTCTGTTATTATGTTTTTATTTTACCATCAGCTCTGATCTCTTTTGGACCACAGGCACAAATAGAAGATGCAGGGAAATTGGCATCTGCAAGCACTGAAGATAATAAAACATGACAGTTGTTCATTGATATAA
This sequence comes from Valencia hispanica, assembly GCA_963556495.2. Classification (NCBI taxonomy): domain Eukaryota; kingdom Metazoa; phylum Chordata; class Actinopteri; order Cyprinodontiformes; family Valenciidae; genus Valencia; species Valencia hispanica. The sequence goes on from OY747711.1 coordinate 24,250,509, forward strand.
GTGAGCTTTCTGTCCCACACCGTTCAAACACTACAGGCTAAAACCACCGCAGGATATGAATGACATGAAGGGAGCTGTGGATCATACCCAGTTCATCCCCATGGCCCATTTTGGCGAGAGCATACAGCAGATCGGGTGATAAAACAGAGGGGATCCCTTTCAGAACCACCATGCTGCCAGCCGAACAGTTCACGGACCACCACAGAACCAGAGATGAAAGCGATCTGAGAGGATTCCCCTCAATCTACTTCCGTGTTTGTTTAGAGTTGCAACACCTGCTGCCCAGAAAATGAACTACAAGCAGACAGGTGGGGTTTTTTTTACGCCACCAATGTTTCCAGGCACTCCTGGTGAAGATCGTTAAAAGGTTTTAAAAAATGTTTTCTTTTAATGCTGTTGCTAAAAAATCACACTAAAAATTCTTTAAAAAACACAAAATTTTGCTTTCTTTTAAAATTAAAATTAAATATCAATATAACACAACGTAATAAAATAAAATAATCAGTGTCACACTGAGGGCTACCCCAATGATTCATATAAAATAAATGCAACAAAAGCAGTTTTTTTAATACTGAGCTTTTTGTAATTTGATCTGAGCAAACTTTCAATAAGCAGCCCCTGACTTCCTATTCCCACATCTCATTAATATGACCTTACACACAGGCCTAATTCTCTTAGCTACTCTTCAAAATGGGTAAGACAAGAGAACTTATCATTCAAGTGATTCAGGTGTGCATTGATTCAGGAATTCTGCAATGAGAAAATACCTGCTAACATAAACTTGCTTGTATCTACGGTCAGGATGATAATTATCCTACTAAGATCAAAACTACTGAAACAAGGCAGAATGAGGACGCTAGTGCATCTTGCCACCACATTAAGTGAGAAGCAGATACCCCCTGAGGTTGGATGAGGGCCGAAGCGGGATTTAAATTAAATCCCACCTCTATGGTGCTAAGGGCTCCTTCCTGCACTACTTTGTGTTGGTCTATCAAATAAATTCCAAGTAAAATGATTTTCAGTTTGTGGTTATAACTTAACAAAATGTGTGGGGCGTTCAAAGGGACTGTGCATATAAATATATAAAGCATCTATCAGGTTCCAACATTTTGGTACCACAGCTGGCAAATCACCTTTGCAGAATGAAGCTTTATGATGCTCTGTTATCTTTACATCCTATTATAAATTTTCTTATTGAACATCAGATCATGTCTGTTTAGTAGTTGTGTCATTGCATTGATGATTTTCTCTTGAAGAAATGCATTGAGGCTTCTTACATAATAGTGAGATTGATATATATATATATATATATATATATATATATATATATATATATATATATATATATATATATATATATATATATATATATATAAATATATATATATATATATATATATATATATATATATATATATATGGAGATGTTTTTGCAACAAAGCAAAGCAACAGCCTGAACATCCTCCAGGAATAATGATTCCATATTTTTCACCATGGCTTGTAGTTTGAACATTGACCTAATCGTAGCCAAAGAACCTCAAATAAAGCCAGCAATGTGACTCACACATAACACAGCTGCTGTGTTATTTTGGAAAATAAAAGTGACTTTGGGGGAAGTGATTTGAGGCTGCTGTGCAGGAAAAAAAGAACCTTGCAGGAATCAGGCCTGTCTGCCAAATCTGAAAGCCCGTTCTCCCTCTCCAAACCCATGCTGTTCTTGCTTTATTTCGGCTTCTTTAAATGAGTTTATCACGCTATGAGGGTCTGCGGTGCCAAATTGGAACGTTTTGCCCCTTTTGTGTGCACGGAGAGCCTCATTTGAGTCTACATTTATTATTTTGACCTTTCGGCAGCCTCAAAGAGGAGCTCCTTTTCTGTTCCTCTCAGTGGACTTTTGTGCTTTCCTGCAGAGAAGACTTTTTTTTATTTCTTTAAAATGTTTTGTTAGAGGTGCTGACAAGTGAGCAAGATCCAAGGGAATATTGAATTAAAAAAACAATTAGGCCATTGCCTTGTGAGGATATGAGGCACCGCCGTGTGAAGATCAGAGAGAGAAAAGATGCCTCCTGATGATTGGAGCAGCAACAGAAAGCGCACTTTAACCAAATTGGTTCTGGTGGTCCCCTTTGAAGATCAGTTCTGCATTTATAGTGCATTGGATTTCTTCAAACAACAAAAATGTGCATATTTATTTCATAAGTTGGTCATTTGTTTCTTATTTACAATAATATGTATGTTATACAAATGCATTTGAGTAAATTAGAAAACCATCTGAAAGCTACTTTAGTTCAGAAATTCAGTTGAAAAAGTGAAAGTTAGACTGATATATTGTTAAATATTTATTTCTGATCATTTTGATGATCATGGTTTTATAGCTACAGAAAACCTAAAAGTCAGTTTCTCCCCAAAATTGTTTTTATATTAGATAAGACAAAAAAAATATGTCTAATACATATGTTTTTGTACTGTACGGTATAAAGCACTCAATAAATGAATGACTGCAATGACTGTAGTGCACCATGGAAGTGAGCAACCTGTGGGTCTCTTCAAGTGTTCAAGAAGCCCTGGTTGCTTTAATCACGGCCTTCAGCTAGTCTGCATTATTGCCTCTGGTGTCTCCTGTCTTTTTATTGACAAAACCTCAAAGATTCTTTAGGTCAAGTCAGTTTGGTCAATCAACCACATAGATACCATGGCCATTAAAACAGAAAATGTTTCTTTAGGCAGTGGTGGCAGATGCCAACTGGGAAATTAAAATAAGAATCTCTGTAAAGCTTCTCTGCAGAGCAACACATGAAGTGCTCTAAAATTTCTTGTTAGATGGCTGCACCGACATTGGACTCAATAAAACACAGTCGACCAACACCAGCAGGCGACATGACTCCCCAAATTATCACTGACTGTGGAAACTTCCCACTGGAGTTCAAGCGAACTAAATTCTGTGCCTCTACACATTACATCCAGACTCTAGGACCTCGATTTTGAAACGAAAAACAAACTTTACTTTTATCAGAAAAGAGGACTTTGGACTGTTAAGAAACTGTCCTTTTTCCCTATAGCCCAGGTTATATGCTTCTAAAATTGTTTCTGGTTGGATGGATGTGACATGAGATTTGACTCCAGCCACAGTCCTCATCTAGTAACTCTCCCCAAAAAAACTTTGAATGGGCTTTACTGCATAGTCCTTTTAAGACTGCAGTTATCTGTTGTGTACCCTTTTCTACCATGATTTCCTTCCACTTAACATTTCATTAATATGCTTAAAAATTCGATACATTTTTTTAGGACACGGAAGCTGGAATACCTGGAAAGAACCCACGCATGCACAGGAAGAACATTCAAACTTCATGCAGATTGATCCTAGGCTGGGATTTGAAGCCAGGACCTTCCTGCTGCAAGGCAACTGTAGTCCAGTATTTCAACAGAGAAGAAAAAAAAAAAACCTCCCCAAGGCACCTCAACTCCTCAGACGGTGACCCGGATCACCCCCAAATGCAAATCACTTCTTCCTGCTCCCATTGCAGACAGTACCTGAAAATGTAATCAAAATCCATCTATAACTTTTTGAGTCATGTTGCTAACTAAGAAAAAGACACCCTGGTAAAAACACAACCTCTTTGGCTGAGGTAATGATTACTTTTTCCAATACAGAGACAGCATAAGGAAAACAAAGAAGGAATAGTTCCAGAATTTCTTTCTTGAAAAAACTCAAAATGTGGCATTTATTAAATACTCTATAACAACTTCTGTTTGTGGTTGTATTGCTGGAATGTGTATATTGTTTTCTGTTCTGCAGTAGTGTCAATTGTAATGTCTGATGTTGCATTTTTGAGAGGCAGAGATTTGGTTAATACAAATCTATATACTCAGATGTAAAAATCTAATAGTCTTTTTTTATTAACTCAATTTTCATGTTCTGTCTCATATTGCCTAAAAAATGTGCTTTTCTGAGCAGAAAACTGAAATTGATCATCCACATTTAGCTTCTATGTGAAGCTTTACAAGAGCCCCACCTATTGGTCTAGAGTAGACATTGCAGAATTGAATGGTATCAAAGAAAACATAACACGCTGAAGTGATACTAAGGAAAACTGTGCTGAACAACACACCAATTTAACCTCTTAACGTTTACCAAAAATCCTCACACAATAATTAGTGTTGAAAATGATTATTTAGCTTTATTTGCAAAATGCACACAGAATAAACGGCTACAAATATTTGAAAAATGAAAAGGCAGAATTAGTACAAATTAGTCGTCCAGCTTCCTTCTTTCTGTACATACAGACTATAAAACAGTTATCAAATGACCATCACAGTCAACCCTTCGGATCCTAGACAACAGGCTGTCTCAGGACACTTTTCAGCTAAATCTCATTATTTTCAGCTGGTAAGCAGTCAGGATCTTAGCATCACACAACACATTGCCAGTGAGGGGGATGATCAACTGATTGCAGGAACCTCATTATTTTAGATGCAGTTTTTGTCTACTGGTCCTGGAAATTGGCTTTTCTTTTCTCCACAAATGCTGTCATGCCTTCCTTACGGTCATCCTGCATGAAAAATCAGATGCAAACATCATTAATCAACTACTAGAGACAGAGTTAATATCACACCTGACACCAAACAGGCTTTTCTACTTACCGTTGCAAAGGTAGCATGGAACAAACGCTTTTCCAAACGATTCCCTTCAGCCAAAGTCAGTTCAAAAGCTGCAGTGGCACAGACGATCAAGTTAGACAAAAGGGAAAAAGTAGATCATTCAGACTAATAAAATTCTTCACACACCTGCATTCACAGCTTCCTTAGCCATGGCGCTGACCAGTTTGGAGTTGGCTGTAATTTTCTCCCCACATTTAACAGCCTCAGACACGAGCTGGTCCACAGGATAAATTTTACTCACCAAACCTGAAAAAAAAACCACCACAAAATCAGACATGGTAGTTTACCACATAACAGATGTACAGTGAAGTAACAACAGTTTGTCTGTGGGTAATTGAGATTTATAAAAAGACTAATCTTAATTGAATTACCTTGTTGTTGAACGTGTGCTATACAAATAAAATTGACTTAAAGAGGCTATATGCAACATTTTCCCCAAAATAAACGTAACAATAGCCTTTTTATTTGACAATTTATGACTCAAATATCTCCTGATGAGCATACTGACACCTTGTCAGCTCACAGTGGGTGCACCTATAAGCCTGTATCCAATTTTTTCTATTTTCTGTCAGGTCCGATTTTCCCGCGCTGTCTGCGGATGTGACGTAAATTGCGTTCATGTTAAATGTTTCAGATCACTCTGCCACTACCGCTAGTCAGCACTCGCAAGCAGTTCAATGGATTGTGCGAATACACAGAAGAGACCAAGGACAAATCTGACACCAACAGTAACTCCACATAAGACAAAAAAAGTTAAACCCCAGACAAGTGCCCGAAAAAGATAGAAGATTGAGAGCGACCGGCATACGAGCGCGCGCTGCGAGAGCGAGCAGAAAGGAAGAGCAGTTCTGTTTTTTGGCCACAGGTGTCAGTCGCGAGTTTAAATTTCAGAAAATTGCATATAGCCCCTTTAATTAGATCAGCTGTTAAGACTAACCCTTAAAGATAAAATAATTGTATGTGTTTATATTAGAAAAAAATGCCCAAGTTTAGGCATGAGTTTTCTCCTTCTTCAGTTTAATTTTTCAACAGGAATAAAAACAAAAAACTCCATCCATCCATTTTCTTCCGCTTATCTGGGGTCGGGTCGCGGGGGCAGCAGCCTAAGCAAAGAGACCCAGACTTCCCTCTCCCCAGCCACTTGTTCCAGCTCCTCGGGAGGAACCCCAAGGCGCTCCCAGGCCAGCCGAGAAACATAGTCCCTCCAGCCTGTCCTGGGCCTTCCCCTGGGCCTCCTCCCGGTGAGACGTGCCTGAAACACCTCACCAGGGAGGCGTCCAGGAGGCATCCTGACCAGATGCCCGAGCCACCTCAACTGACTCCTCTCGATGTAGAGAATTAGCGGCTCTACTCTGAGCCCCCTCCGGATGACTGAGCTTCTCACCCTATCTCTAAGGGAGAGCCCAGACACCCTGAGGAGGAAACTCATTTCAGCCGCTTGTATCCGTGATCTCGTTCTTTCGGTCACCACCCAGAGTTCGTGACCATAGATGAGGGTAGGAACGTAGATCGACCGGTAAATCGAGAGCTTCGCCTTTTGGCTCAGCTCTCTCTTCACCACGACAGACCGGTAGAGCGCCCGCATAACTGCAGACGCCCCACCAATCCGTCTATCGATCTCCCGCTCCATTTTTCCCTCATTCGTGAACAAGACCCCCAGATACTTAAACTCCTCCACTTGGGGAAGGACCCCATCCCCGACCCGGAGGAGGCACCCCACCCTTTTCCGGCTCAAGACCATGGCCTCGGATTTGGAGGTGCTGATTCTCATCCCAGCCGCTTCACACTCGGCTGCGAACAGCTCCAGCGAAAGCTGTAGATCACGCTCCAATGAAGCCAACAGGACCACATCATCTGCAAAAAGCAGAGACCCGATCCTGAGGCCACCAAAACGGATCCCCTCAACGCCTTGGCTGCGCCTAGAGATCCTGTCCATAAAAGTTAGGAACAGGATCGGTGACAAAGGGCAACCTTGGCGGAGTCCAACTCTCACTGGAAACAAGCCCGACTTACTGCCGGCAATGCGAACCAAACTCTGGCACCGGTCGTACAGGAACCTAACAGCCCGTATCAAGGGGCCCGGTACCCCATACTCCCGGAGTACCCCCCACAGGGCCCCCCGAGGGACACGGTCGAACGCCTTCTCCAAGTCCACAAAACACATGTAGACCGGTTGGGCGAACTCCCACGCACCCTCCAGGACCCTGCTGAGGGTGTAGAGCTGGTCCAGTGTTCCACGGCCAGGACGAAAACCGCATTGTTCCTCCTGGATCCGAGGTTCGACTATCCGTCGGACCATCCTCTCCAGAACCCCTGAATAGACCTTACCAGGGAGGCTCAGAAGTGTGATCCCCCTGTAGGTGGAACACACCCTGTGGTCCCCCTTTTTAAACAGGGGGACCACCACCCCGGCCTGCCAATCCAAGGGAACTGCCCCCGATGTCCACGCAATATTGCAGAGCCGCGTTAACCAACACAGCCCAACAAAAAACTCTTATTTCAAAATCTTATATATATATATATATATATAGCTTTCTTTATGATTTCTTCTACCTCGATATGTTTCCCAGTTCTGGGAACACTTAAGCCGCCACCATGTTCCACTGCAAGTGTTGTGAGTTATAGGCCTCCTTTCTCTGAACATAAGCAATGTCTCTATAGCCAAAGAGCTCCAGAGCTCTAATTTGAACTAAAGACATGCTTTAGTTCAATAATCTTTTTACAGGTAGCATACTTCAGTCTACCCTTAACATGTATCTTGTCTACAACCTTGCAGTCCATTCTTGTGCAGAGCTGTAATGATTATCCTCTTGGAAACTACAATTCTTTGGTAAGCTAAGTCCTTCATTAGTTTCTTGGCAGTTGCTCTGGGGCTTTAGAAGCATTTCTTAAAAGTTTTCTTTCCTAGGTTGGGAGATCTTTTGCTTCCTTCCTCTGTCAGGCTTGTTTTGTGCTGTGTGACTTCACTTCATCAGGCCGGGTCAATAGGGCGGTTTTCGGAGCCATTTCAGGAACCAACGAAGTACCAGTATGAGGGTATGTACTTGGAATGGCACGGTCGAGTCAGGAGTTGTGGTTAATCACGCTGTTATCACGCTGATTGGTTGTAATTCAGAGGGAAATGAGCTGACGTTCCCAAACAACAGGCTTTGTAAAATTATTAGAGTTGCTGGCGAAGCATATGTTTTGAGTTTCTTTATTATCAACAGATCAAGGTCAGATCAAGCATCTGCTCCTGCAGTCAAAACATGTAAAGGTAGACAAAACCTTTATCTGTCAATAATAAAGAAACTCAAAACATGTTACAAATAAGACAGAATGGACATCATAGTGCTGGCGAAGCAGTTTATAACATAGCAAACAGAAGCGCAGCAACAATCGCTGCTTCTTCCATGTCAATCTATTGTTATTTCTGCTGCTGTGGAGACGACACTCACTGCCGAGAGAGTTATGATATGGGGACGTCTTAGCTGAGTATGGAGACATGAGGCTGAGAGGAGTGGGAAAACAGATTACCCCGTTAAAAAAGACCCGGTCAAATTACCATGAAGTTCCGATAGTGGAAACGTGCCTACTGTACAAAAGTGGCTTCTGCTACTGGTCAATGAAAAGGTTAGCTCTAAATTGGGCAATAATCGGGACTCTTGGACACTTTTTTCATTTTCTGTGGAAATTTTTCATTAAGTAAAAACAATGTATGCTTCCAAATTAAACCTAGGGCGTTTCAAAAAGCAGTTAAAAATTCACTTGAGAAATGCTTTTCAAACCATTAAATGAAATTTTTATGGGAATAAAAGTTTAGTCATCACTGTATGTGTCATAGTCCCTAAAAAGAATATCAAATTGTGAATATCAACAGGTTGGACCAGAAACAAGACCAGAAACTGTTGTTGGCCAATTAAAGCCTGATCTTTATTGTATAGTGACCATATACTGTTGCCATTACCTGACTGTTTGGCCTCCTGGGCATTAATCCTGTCTCCTGTTAGAACCATTTCCATTGCCAGAGATTTTCCAACAGCACGAGTCAGGCGCTGGGTGCCTCCCGCCCCTGCAGGTAAAAAACAGTCATGAAGAGTCAAAGCAACAGCGCTGTACGGTTTGTCTGCAGACGACAGAAAGAGGTCGTTACCAGGAATGGTTCCCAGCAGGATTTCTGGTTGGCCAAACTGCGCCTTCTCTCCAGCATAGATGATGTCACACATCATGGCTAGCTCACAACCTCCACCCAGCTGCAACAGAAACAGGGAGGAGAATCACCCTGTGTGTGCAACCTGCACCGTGTATTCCTCTTCTACACATATTTATTTGACAAAGTATGAATATGTGTCTGCAGGTTTTACGGTATTACGATTAACAGCAGGAGTTTGCCATTATTCACAGTATCAGAAATGTGGATATATGCATAGAATAACATGTAACTCTATAGCTCAGAAGAAAACTTCTTAGTTCATAGAAAGCTTTGTCTCATAGATTTGTCTCCTTATTCCTCATTCTCACCTCCTCCACTTAAACCAGAGGTGAGAGGGAAAACGTGTGAAGCCAACAAATTAAGGATCTGAGTATTAACATAAATGCACATGATCTGATCAAAGCAAATTTTTCCCTCTTCTGGTCCCTCTACTGACCTGTTCTTCACCACATACTTTAAATTTAAGCTTATGAAGAACGATGTGTTGTTCGCTAATGCTGATTAGTATCCAACAGGGGTCAGTATGAGAGCCTCACGTTATGAAAATCTGCAATTAGCAGGTTAATTAGTCAGGCAGCTAGCCTCCAGTCAGCTGCTTAACAAACATATTGCCAATTGCTAGATTATTGTGGTTTTAAAACAGCGTTACTTTAATAAGAATGATGCGTGGTGTTACTTCAGCTTGTAAACCATGACTGTGTGTGTTTTGTAACTGTAAAACATTTTTAAACAATATTCGAGGAGCAGCTTTGCATTACCCTAATCTCCTTATAGCTGGAGGAAACTCTGGTCACTCTGACACTTTCTCTGGCATGTCATTGAGCTGTAGGAACCTCAAGTTGGATGGATGTAACAGTAACATTGGTATAATTTGATGATAGTAACTGTCCCATGACTAACTAACGTTAAAAGATTTTTGTTTTAAAATGTTAAATAATTTTTTTTCTTGTTTTGTTGTGAGATTTTACAACTTACATTCTTTCTAAGAAGTATAAAAAAATAGAAAATAAATAGCTTTATGACACTTACAGCAAATCCATTAACAGCTGCGATTACAGGCTTCCTCACCGTGGACACTCTGTTCCAATGAGCCAGAAAGTTCCCACCATAACATTCCTGAAAGGTTCGATTCTGCATCTCTTTAATATCTGCTCCAGCTGAAAAATACAGCAGCAAAGTTCAACACTGACGCACAACAATCTGCCAACATAAAAACATTTAAAGTCATACCAGCAAAAGCTCTGTCGCTGCCAGTGAGGACAACAGCTCCGATATCTGGGTCGGCTTCAAAGGCATCTAGTGCCTGCCCCAACTCCTTCATCAGACCGTCGCAGAGAGCGTTGAGAGCCTTAGGTCGGTTCAGCTGAATGAAGCCTACATTGTTCTTGTCGCCTCGCTTTTCCACCAAAATATACTCGTACTGACCACCTGCATGATGAGGAAACCAGTAAGGATGAACAGATGGGATTTTAGGGCACTTTGTAGAAGATAGCTCCACACATTTGACCCACAGCTGAGTCTTTGATTTCTTTCGTTTTATCAGGTTTGTCCTATTTAGACCATATATCTCTTTTGCAGGATCTGGCCAAGATGGCAGCAACACAGTTAAAACACAACAATCACCCTAAAAACAGCCTAGACTCCAAAGTCTTGACCAAGGTTAATTTAAAGATCCTGGGCATCAGGTATTGAAACCCCCAAAACTTTTATGTATAGTTTAGTTCTTACACAATTTTTAAATTGCCCATTTTTTTCTTCTTTCCATATCAGAAGAGAAGAGGGAATTTTAGCTGGAAAGTCTTTGCCCTGTGATAAACACTGTTTAAATGACAAAATAAAATAAAATAAATTAAAAATTTGTGCCTTTAATAAGGTACATCTCCTTAATCAATAAAAGATGAGAAACTACAATCCACCAGGTTCAGTTTTACAAATTAAAATCCTTAAGAGACCTTCAGCATTTTTTATACAATCATACTTAATCAACTTAATCTCTTAGAGACAAACTCCAATCAGAAAATAACCCCTAACAATGTAAAAGCAGACATCTGTATTTATTGATCATTCCCAGTTAAAACATTATCTAACAAAGTCAACCATGTTTCTTTTTGAAGTTGTGAAAAATTCTCTTTTTAGGCCATTCAATTTAAAACAAGTTGTAGGAGATGGAATTGTGGGAGTAACTTAAAACCTCTGTGCAGAAGTAAAAGCAGAGCAGTACATGAAAATCTAGTTCTTTATGGCTGGAGAAAATAACAACAGTGGGCCAGTGAGTTGTTACTCTCTTATGCCTTTGAGTAATGTTTTCATGCATCATATGTTTGGTGTATGCTTCTTGCTTTATTGCTGTTTTTACTTTATATGCTTTGTCTGTGTTTTACTGCTACTTTTATTTTATCCCATAATCATGTAATTACCTTGAATTACCTTGTTGTTGAAAGTGTGCTATAAAGATAAAATTGCCTTGCCTTGACTTATGGAGTAACAGCCAGTTTGAGTCCAGACCATCTGTCTGAATCGCTTTGAGTCTACATACGAGATCCTTCGCAAACCATCTAACTGCTTGTTTAGTGTAAAAAAAAAAAGAACATTTTATATATATATAATATGTTCAATTAAAAATCAAGAGATTAATAAGTTAAATTTGTGACATCAGATACCAAAATTGATATACATCCTTATATCAGGATTATAACCGCAAAAACATGACATTAGAATTAGAATATACCTTTGCTATAATCAACAACATAAGAAGATAAACTATCAATTTCCTCTATCTTGCAGAGGCCATTTTTAAGTACAATCATTCCTTTTCCTAAAGTTCACCACCGCATCACCATCCGATCTCTAGGACCTTTTATAAATCCAGTCTCTATCCAGAACCCTAATGTCAAACAACCAAATGCTCCTTGCTAATTTCTAAGATCAAAATTAAAAAGCAGAGGTGATCGTGCCTTTACAGTAGCTGCCTCTATCCTCTGGAACATCTCTCTCCACATTAGATCTGTTCGAATAATTTCAAGAAACTCTTAAATGTCTACTTTTACTCACTGCCTTTTCATCCTTTTTAATATTGATAACCTGATTTTGTTCTTGAGCTGTTCTCATGTTTTTAATGTGCTTTACAGTCTTAATACTTTGGCTACTCTTTGCCATCTACGTTATATTGCTTTTGGAAAGAACTTGCTGCAGCCTCGTTGATATAAAGTGTTACATAAATAAAATTCAAATTGACACGACTGTTTGGTATGTGGTCTACAAAAGCATAAAGTAGCGTGGATGAATCCAGCTCATCCACCAAGAAGAAGAGAAACATTAAGACTGAGCTGAATGACAACATCCACTCAAATCTGGCAGGGTTTAATTAGTCATTTGTTTTATTGTAATATGTCACCAGTTAGGTCACTGGGTTCAGAAAGTCACCATCAGATAAAATGTATTATAAATAGAAAGCGAGAGTAAGAATGACCAAGTCAATACACACACACACACATATACACATATATACATATACACACACACACATATATATATATATATATATATATATATATATATATATAATGTACACGATAAATTCCTGGAAATCAGGGCATTCATGCTTTTTAATAATTTAACAGTGCTCTCTGCTGTTCTGACAGCTGCAGCACTTTATTTGGCAACCTGATGTCCTGACATCTTGTTGTTGGAGCCAGATGTTCGCACCGCGGACCCCTGGCTGCTTTCTGACCACACACCTGAGCTGTAGAGGCGGCCAGCGGCCAGCAGAGCCGGCGCTGCTCTGGAGGGCTTCAGCAGCAAAGCTGCGTTTCTGCACAAGAAGGCCATGACAGCAAGACGACACAGAACTCTGCAGCAGGTTGGTTAGCGAGTCCTTCCACCTTCAATTTCTTCTTTGTCGTCTCTTTTATGTGGCGGCATGCTATAAAAATGGCTTTATCGCCATCTGGTGTCTCTGGAAGGAAATGCAGGCAAGCGCTATGTATTATAAAATTCTTCACCTAGCTGAGCATTTTCTGTTAATCACGAAAATAGTCCGATTTTTGTCATTAAATTACCATCGCTAATAACCCATCCATCATATACGACATTAATACATTTAATTCCATTAAGTTTAATTATTTAGTTTAAATTCACAAAAATGCCATCTTAAAACACTCTGCAAAAAAAACAATCAAATCAATCCAGTAAAATTCAACACAGATTGGAATGTTACTTTGAAAAGTAGAAATGAGAAATTACAGTTTTGTTTATTGTCATCATGAAAATATATAGTGATAAGAATGGGTCATTCTCTTATAATATAGTCAATTTATAACATTTGAGAAGCCCAAAACTTGTTATTTTTGTTATTTGAAATATTTTACATTGTCATTGAGCAATAATAAATGCTGATATTTCATGAATGATTGCAGTTATGGTGTGCTGTTTATGTAACTGTTGTAGGAAACCAGCCTTTTGGGTAAAACATGTTATAGAGCAGTATTTGTGTTTGTGGAGCTGACTGTATGCTGTGATAAAGTACTGCCAAAAATATAGTACTGAATTTGAAATACTTATAGAATATAATAGAAAAGGAAATGTCCTTTATTTTTCTTACAGTGGGGAAATTCAAGTGTACCAGCAGCGAGTTACAAGTAACTGGAAGCATTGCATGTTCGCACAAAGGTAGAAAATATAAAACCAGAAAAATAATAAGAGACTATTCAGTAACAGCAAGTTTACAACATAAGAAAAAGAAAATTATACAGTTATATTAAAAACAGCAAACTCGGACAAAAGAAATGTGCAAAAGAGTGGGGCAAGTTAAAGGAAAAATGTGCATGTACATTTGTGCTTAAAAGAGAATAAGAGACTATTTATTTAAAAAACAGCAAATAACATTGCAATAAATGCCACAAAACATTTTAATCTATGGTGCCAATCCACAAACGTATTGCAGCATTTGATCATTATTATTATACAATCTAAAAATCTGTTTATTGCCATTCAGCAAAGAATTATCTATCAAAGTCGACTGCACCCAGACATTGACTTTGCAGGAATTCCTCACCCTGAGCATGGTAAACGTGAAAAGGAATGGCTGTTTTAACAAGAAGATACATTCACCAGGCTCAATATGAGCATTGATCTGCTGCTCTGAACTGGCAGAGGAAAAAGTGGACCAGAGCCACAGAGATAAGGACAGCAGCAGTAGCTTCATTGAGGAGAGAAACACAGATACAAAGATCATCTCAGAGTCCGTAACAGAGTACAGAGCTGCAACAGTAACTCCATCAACTGCTTCGTCCTCAAAAGAGAAAAGGTTGCCAAAAGTGTAATAGAGCAAGTTGTAGAGAAAAAACAGGATGTTGTTGTTATATCATTCACTCAGCCATTGGTCCCTCCCAAGGAGATAGAAGATAAACGCTTGAACACTGGACCAGTCTTCCACAAAATGAATAAATAAGAGAGAATACATTGAGTTTATAGCAGCAATAATACTAAAGTAGGCTACTAAATCTGCCTCCCACTGTAGTTCAAGAAACTCTAGGGAGCATCAGTGAACCTGCAGAGAGTGAAGTGGTCTAATGGGAACTTATCAGATCTCTGCGGAGCATGATTATTCAGAGCTTTAGCTTAGTAATGACTATTAAAAGACGTGTAATACACAGATTCACAATTCGCTATGAAATAAATAAATAATGTTAACATATGAAAACCTATTTTAAAAAATCCCCATAACTCATCTGACGCGCCTGTATGAGCGCGCTGCGCGTTCTCGGCATCGTTTGGGCAAGCGCGCCTCCATCCGCGACAATCCTCTGTATCTTCCTCCGTGGGCCACATCAGCAAAGATAACAGCGACAAGGTAAACAGTAATCTGTGTAATTATATGCAAAAGCCCCTCGAGTGTAGCTGCATTATTTTTCTAAACGCGAATCATTCCGGCGGCGGGGCTTATCTAGGCTACTTTACAAGACGGGCTGAGCATCATATAGATGCGTGCATCTATTTGCATTGTTACAATTATTTATCAACAAACGTTTAATTTCTAACATTTTCGCACAATTTAAAGCAACTACTTACAAATGTATTCAGGCTACTAAAACGCAATTATGTCTTTTAAATCACGGCCTATATCATTAGAGACACTGTCGATATTTTATTCCTAACCATCCACTGGAAGGGTTTGTATTACATGCACTAACAATATTATTCTCTTATGAGCATATGTGTAGTGCAACATGGACATCTTTCTTTGTTGAGTGTTCAGCAGCACTGAACACATCACAACACCTCAGATCCCATCGTCACTGATCCACCCTGAGCTCAGTGCAGAGCAAACATCACGATGGGTTGGAGGTGATTCTCATGCTTAGTATTTTAATATTTTAATGTTTTATGTTTTTTGCTGCTTGTTTGTTGTTGTCTGTTAGTACTGATTGTCATGGCGTGTGCTGCTGCCTTTCTTGGCCAGGTCACCCTTGTGAAAGAGGTTTTGATCTCAATGGGTTTTTATCTGGTTAAATAAAGGTTATATATATATATATATATATATATGCTCAACGAGTCATGTTGTTCATCTGTGCCACACAGCATAAAAAAACCAAACTCTTTGTTTGGTTTTATCGCTCCCACAGACGTATTTCTTCTTCTTCTTCTTGCATAGATGTCAGGGATGAAGCAGCTGGTCGCAACATGCTGGACCTGCCTGCTGCTCTCCGCTTTCCTGTGTGAGCCTGCGCTCTGCAAAGGAGGTCGCGGAGGCTCTCGGGGTTCCTCTCGCGGTTCCCACGCGCGCAGCTCCACAGCGGGGACCTACCGGGGAGGAGGAGCTTACGGCGGTACGCGCTCTCGGCTT
The DNA here is from genome assembly GCA_963556495.2 of Valencia hispanica. NCBI lineage: Eukaryota > Metazoa > Chordata > Actinopteri > Cyprinodontiformes > Valenciidae > Valencia > Valencia hispanica. The sequence continues at coordinate 24,266,204 of OY747711.1, forward strand.
AGGGTCGCCGGCCGGTCGTCTCCCGTGAGGGTGGCGAGCGCTGCGGCGGCCGGAGCCGCGGTGGCCTTAACGGCGGACAGATGGTACGCGTCCGCCTACCGCCGCAGCAACACGGACAGCTCCGAGGAGGAGCTGGATTACTACAACAGGACCAATTACTTTGATGCACTACTGTCAAGATCAACCCAGAACGGATCCTTTCTCTCTGATGTTGTTCGTGTCATTATTGCAACATTTTCCACAAATTATGGACTGGTGTTGGACTTTATACTGTAGATAAACTTCCCCTCATTTTAGGATAGATTTCTGATCCTAAGGCCAGAGTGGAAGGACTCAGTCACAAATACATTACTGTACTGTATGCACTTACACACAGTCATTTTATACTAGTGGACACATTACCAGCATAGTATTCAGTTTACCTTATAAACATATGCACCATGCAACAGTTTTATGTTAATAAAAAACACAGCGAGCCAAATTCAGCTGTTTTCTAACAGTTATAACTATACTGCCAAATTTTTTACAAAACAAAATTTTTATTGTCCCAGAAAATGCAAAGCTCTTTGCTCCTCACCAACAGATTTATAGGGTGTATAAACAGGCTTTGATCAAATGATAAAACCACAACTTGCTGGCACATGAACAATAGACTGAAATCAAGTTGGAACCAACCTAATCCTGTCTGAAATTAAAGCTGCTAATCTTTTCTCGCACTCAAAGTGAACGTTTCGACTTTTCATTTTTATTGCTTTCCAGCACAAGCATAATTTCCCCACAAAGTTTTGGTTCATGTTCTGAATAACCTATGTGTTAGACAAGCATTTCCCTCAATTTCCATTTGCCATATTCTTTTTTAGCATTTCAGGTTTTGAGATGTGTCACACAAACATTATCAAGCAGACCTGTCTTTATATTTACTCCTTTCTCTCATTTTTCTCTTCTGTTCATCCTCCCAAAGGGTCTCTCTCAGGAGCAACAGACTGTTCCATAGCGATAAGTGCACTCAAACATACGTACTCTGCTACAGTTGTGTACATATTAAATAAAAGGTTTGTAATCACTGTCTTTCTGCTAATAAATAAGCTGTTTAAACAATGCCAAACTCCTGTCTTACAAAGTGGACTTCCCAGATTATTTAAGGTAAATAGTTTTATTTACAAAGGATATGTGTGGGTTGATTTCTGCAACGCATTAAGGGAGACATAAACAATCCTCTTTTGTTTACATTTAAGTGGTGAAATGGATCTAAAAATGTCTCAGATCAGTCCAGCAGTACTCGTCCAAGCTCTCCTTTCCTGAACGCTCTGATGAAACTGTAAGCTGCTGCTGTGTAGTTTGGGATGGTGACGTTGATGTTTCCTAAAGAACAAATCAAAACATTTTTCTATGAAGTTATAAAATGGTAGGATTTCTGTGGTATAAATAGAAAAGTGTAGGTCCAAGACTTTGTCAATTGTTTTTCTTATTTTTTTATGTAAAGATATGTGAAAAGTAACAATCTCATACTGAAATGTAGATTTATTTAGTAGGAAATTCATTTAACTTTGCAAAATATATATCTTTTAATAGTTCAAATGTAATAACAAAACTAGGACTTTAACTGGAACCATTTCATTTGGTGATATGAGTCTAAAACGAAGCTTTGTTTGTAACAAACACTCCTAGTTTGGTATAAAATAAAGAATGACTACATGGAAAAGTATGTAATGGCCACTGTCCAGCATGGTGGAGATCTGTGATGATGTGGGCATGTTTCTCTTCGAAACGCAAAGGGTATCTCTGTAATAATGCACAATAGTATCATGAATTACAGTAAAAGAGAAATCTAGCATCCGCTGGTAGAAAACTGAAAATGGATCATCGCTGGGTCTGTCAACATAATATATATTATATATATATATAGTATATATATAATAATGATCCAAAACAACCAGGTCCAATCCAGAAATGGTTCCCCCGACACAAAATCGGCCTACTTCCGTGGCCACATCAGTCCTCAAACATTAAGCCTAAAGAAAACCCATGGGGTAAGCTAAATAGGAGCTAAAAACACACTTTCAGTGCACACATATGCTGCTAAAGCAAAAGTTTAAATATTTTAAGGATTTTTACACATCTTAAGTGATGACAAAAACTGTGGAGGGTTCTGTAAATAGGTTATGGTCAAATAAATACATTGTGTTCCTCATTTAACTATTTTATACGGCATACAGTGGGGCAAAAAAGTTTTTGGCAGCCACCGATTATGCATGTTGTCCCACTTAAAAAGATGAGGGAGGTCTGCAATTTTTATCATAGGTACATTTCAACTGTGAGACAGAATGTAAAGAAATACAGGAAATCACCTTGTATGATTTTTAAATAATATATTTTCCTAATTTCAATGGTGCGAAGAATAAGTATTTGGTTAACAACAAAAGTCCCCCTCAATCCTTTGTAAAGTAACCTTGGTTGGCAATGACAGATCAAACATTCCCTCTAGGTCTTCTCCAGGTTTGCACACACTGTAGCTGGTATTTTGGCCCATTCCTCCATGCAGATCTTCTCTAGAGCTGTGATGTTTTGGGGCTGTTGCTGGGCAACACAGACTTTCAACTTCCTCCACAGATTCTCTATTGGATTGAGGTCTAGAGAATCCCAGAACCTTGAAATACTTTTTACGTAGCCACTCCTTTGTTTCCTGGCACAACATTTCACAATACATGGTCCCATTACTTCCTTTCCTTAATACAGATCAGTCGTCTTGTTTCCTTTGCAGAAAAGCAGCCCCAAAGCATAATTGCTAATGCCATTGTGTTCTTGGGATGCAACTCAGCATTCTTCCCCCTCCAAAACACAGCGAGTAAAGTTTACAACAAAAAGTTATATTTTGGTCTCATCTGACCACATGACATTCTCCAAATCTTCCTCTGGATCATCCAGATGGTCTCTGGGAAACTTTAGACGGGCCTGGACATGTGCTGGCTTAACCTCGAGCACTGCAGGATTTTGATCCATGATTATGTAGTGTGTTACTAATAGTAACCTTTGTTACTGTGGTCCCAGCTCTCTTCAGGTCACTGACCAGTTCCCCCCCATGTAGTTCTGGGTGGTTTCCTCATCGTTCTCAAGATCATCTGTACCCCAGGAGGTGAGATCTTGGATGAAGCTCCAGACAAGGGAGATTGTCAGTGATCATGTATTTATTAAATGTTTGCCTCCAATTGAGCCAGGAGTTGATCTCTTCTCATCAAGCTGCTTGTCTATTACAGATTGGTTCATCCCAGTCTTGTGCAGATGTACAATCTTGTCCCTGGTGTCCTTAGACAGCTCTATGTTCTTGGCTATGGTGGAGGTGGGAGTCTGACTGTTTGAAGGTGTGGACAGGTGTCTTTTATACAGATAACAAGTTGAGGCCCAGAATTCTTGCTTGTTTGTAGTTGCTAAATACTTATTTTCTACACCATTATGCAAATGAATTCTTTAAAATCATACAATGTGATTTATTTGATTTTTTTAAAACATTTTGTCTATCACAGTTGAAGTGTAACTATGATGAAAATGTCAGACATTTCTCATCTTTTTAAGTAGGACAACTTGCAAAATTGGTGGCTGCCAAATACTTTTTTGCCCCACTGTATGTACTCTACACGCAGTGCTGTTCTCCCCAATCATACACTGATGATCATATATTGGGGGAAATGTTCTTAAACAGCTAAATTTGAATTTCTTTCATAAACATTCTTGAAGGCCAGGAAATATTACAAGTGCTGAAATTATAATAGACTTAAAAGACTTCAAACTTTCATACGTTAGCTTTGTGCTCTGTTGGTGCTGGTGTTTATCTTAAAACCTTAAAGTTAGAAAGCTACTGGCTGTGTTTTTATCTTTACTGTGCAGACAGCAAAATAATTTCAATATTACACTTACCATAAAACCAAACAACTTTCACGAGTAAAAAACTGAATGTGCAAGATGGGAGTGTAGGACTTGCTGTTTCTCACCTATTCCAGTGATGGCTTTGACTCGCTGAGTCTTTCCAAGTTTCACGGCAATGCGTTTGAGGACATGCTGGATGTTGTCACTTGGAACTTGGAGGTCATATTTCTCTACATACCTGCACACAAACACCCAAACAGTGAAGAATACAACAAGCAAGAGGTAAGAACAACACTTGATAATGTCAAATTCATACCCAAACTTTCCGAGCCTGTTCAATGAAAAGAGCAGGTAGTCTGCAATAACATCTTCACCCACTAAATGGTCCAGGATAGTTCCTGAGGTAGAAGATGAAATATTTATTTGGGATTGTGTTTGTTTTAGTAACTGCTATGTTGGACCTAAATTATCTGAACTGTGTTCAACTCACCGCATAAAGCCAACTTCATGCCCGTCTCCACGCTCTCGATCTTAGGGGGTAATACGCCAGGTGTGTCCAGCAGATACATTAATGGTCTCTCAGACACCTGAGAACAAGGACTTGTTTAAACATTGTACAGCTGTGCATGCACAATGAATAAACTCACAGAAGGAAACATGTTTTCCCCACACACCTGAATTTTAGTCAGGACAGCTTTAGTTATCCCTGGCTCCCCACCTACTCGGGATGCACGGCCTGAAATTTGCATAAAAATCCCAAAATTCACTGCCAAGGAGACAAAATGTCATAAAATCTTACAAACAATATTAAGCATTTTTTGTTACCTTTTTTTAAATTTGTTCTTCTCAGTGAATTAATAAGTGATGACTTCCCTACGTTGGGAACTCCAATCACCATCAGACAATAATTTCTATTCTGAAAGTGTTGCATAAAGAAAGTCAAAGATGACTTAAATGGTTGGTTAGTAAAAAAAAATAGGAAAAAGGGGGATAATTCTGATTCTTTTTTGTCAAATTATTTTGTTATTATGTAAAATGAACTCATGCTGTTATCGCTTAGACTTGCTTTTATTTCTGTACTCTGTGAGATAAGTGTTGCGAGAATTTACCTGAGCTTGTTTAAAAATCAAGAGAATCAGAGTTTACGGCACCTTGTAAAAGTATTCATACCCCTCAAACATTTAGAAACAAACACCTTCGATGTATCTTAAAGGGATTACAAATGAAAAAGTATCACCAAGTGGTGCATAAATGAGGAGAAGTGGAAGGAAAACAATAAATTGTTTTCAAAATATTTAAGAAGAAAAAAACCCCTCAATTTGTGAGTTTAGATTCAGCCTCATGAGTCAATTCTGAGGGACAGCTCTTCCAGCTTTGCACATCCATATGCTGAAAGGTTTGGTAACTCTTCTTTGCAAAATAGCTCAAGCTCACCCACGTTGGTGGGAGAGTGCACACGAACATACATTTTTAAGTTGTGCCACAGATTCTCAAGTGGATTTGCTCTGAACTTTGACTAGGTCACTTCAACCCATGAAAATGCTGACACAGTCCTAAGTCTTTTACAGCCTCTAACAGGTCTATCTTCCACGATTGCGCTGTATTTAGCTTCATCCATTTTACCATCTCCTCAGATCAGCTTTCCTATCCCTGCTGAAAAATCACTAGGCCGTTATGCTTCCACCACCAGGTTTAACACTGTGTTCATGGTAATCGTTCACAAATAGCCTTTTGGCTGCAGCCCAATTCAATTGTGGTCTCATCTGACCAGATAACCTTTCTTCAAATGTTTGCTGTGTTCCCAATATGGCTTGTGTCAGAATGCAACCAGGACTTCTTATAGCTTTCTTCTTGCCCCTCTCAGACTAGATTTGTGAAATGCACAACTAATTGTAGTGGATTTTATTTTGGGGTATCAGAGTGAAGGGGCCTTTCAGATCACCACTTTTGAAAACAGTCTATCCTTTTCATTCCACTACTCAGTGAACTCTCATTTAAATCCCCCCAAAAATGTATTGTAGTTGGTGGCTGTCAAGTAATACAATCTTCATCAGGCATGAATACTTTTGCAAAGCACTGTGTTTAGTAAAGAGCAATGATGGCGGAGATATCTTTACTGAACTGTAGAATTAAACTGATCTGTGTCAAATTGAAACAAATAAAAACATGTAGAAATTTAACGGCGTAAGCGTACCTCCTCTCTGTTAAAACGATCACCGGCCTCAATTATTTCCAACACCATTGGCACCAACTACAGAAAAATAAGAAGGGAAACAGTTGCACTAAATACTTTTAATTAAACTCAACAAGTTATTTGTTTACACTGAAGTCAATCTTTACCTTTTTGACATTGTCGTCTGTTTGCTTCAAACAGTCTGTGAAGAGAACGTTTCTCACTCCATCTTTTTCTAGTTTTTTCAGGATTTTCTACAGTTTAAATGCAAAGAATACATCAAAAGCTCATCAGAGCATTGTTTAAAAACATATTTTTTTCTATATGTAAGCAAGTTCCTTTACCTGCTGGTTGGATAGATCAGCGAGGTCCATCTTGTTCAGAACAAGGAGATGTGGTCTGACACTCAGTGAGTCCTGAAATATGGGGTTTCTTCCAGCCAAAGGGATTTGGTTATTATAAGAAAAATCATAATTTTTCTCGTAAACTTATTAGAGCATAGCAGAACTGTCTGACCACAGATGGAATGATAGAATGTACAAAACATTTTCCTGTAGTAGAGAGCTGGAGGAGTATCACAAATTGTCAGCTTTGGCTCAGGAATGAAATAATATCCCTCCATGTCTTAAAGACAAGTGTGTGCATGAAATACAATCATATATAATCCAAAGCTCCATGCAACCCTTCAAGGACACAGAAGATGAAAATCGTTTAATTACACAGTAATTTATCAATAGTTCCTTTACCTTCTAGGCTCCAAAGAGATTTAGAATAAGATGAATGTAAATTCACAAACCTACCATGAAATGGCTGTAAACCTGAACTAACAGGTTGGGCAAGCAGATCATTTAATTAGAGAGACAATCAAGTCCCCTGGTAACTCTGGAGGAGCTGCAAAGATCCACAGCTCTGGTAAAGGAAGTAAAAGCCTCACTCAAAATAAGACGACAGAGTTATAAAGGATATTCTGGCATCATGGATTTCTATGATGCAGTCCACATTCTTGAGATTGGCTTTCATCTGCTTCAGTCCTGCAATAATCACACTGTATTACAATAAATAATCGATCAAGCCAAAAAAAATGTATAAAAGGAAATCCAGACAACCACCTCACAACAAGCTTGGAGATAACCATGGATAAATGTCACCTTTCGCCATGTGTCCTGGGAACCAGTGAGCCACCTCCCGCCCTCCAAAGTCGAACACTGTCCTGAATCCCTCGACATTTCTGAGAGCCTGGAAAAGTTTCATCACCACATGAAGTTCTAAAGCGCTCTCAATGTGCTACACTGTTTACATATCGAGTCGAATCTTTTCCAAAAAACTACGTTCCGTAGCGCTTAGACTTCTTCATATGGCTTTCATTAGCTGATGGGGGAGCAACACCGCCCTCTGCAGGCCGGCAACAGATCGAGTGGAGAACAAGGGCACGAAATTTATAATCTAAACAAAATTTGTTTCACTAAATGTAACACGCAAATGTGTGGATATTTCTCCACTTTTGCCTTTTTTTTTACAATACCACACAAGCAACAAATGTTAAAAAATGGGATCTGCCGGTTGGGATGTCTATTAATAAGATGTCTGTATGAATCTTTGTGAATGAAAATGAAAAAGGGCAAAAAAATTAAATATGGATAAGTCAGTTTTGTTAGACACACAAAATCTTTGTGTGGGAGGGTAATAATATTTGTATGTTAAATACTACTACTACAATACAAATAATAATACAAGCAACTGAGAAGTAAACACCCTTTTCTTTTACAGTATGTATTTGGCATACAGGGACAAATTGTAAATTATTAAAAATAATTTCTAAAACAACTAAAGTAATTTCTGTGAACTGTATAACTGCAGGTTTTTTAAATAATTTTTTATTAGGTAACTTCAGAACAAAATTATCTCTTAATCCATAAAATGCTCATATAAAATAGATCTGTCAAAAATGACATGTAGAATTTATTCACAGTTAATTGCAGTCCGTTCATGAACAGTAACCAGACTGATACAGTGGCAAGTTAAACATGTAGAAAATAAACTGTCATTTAAAGAAAAAGTAATCACTGTGGCACCTGTTGCTTTTCATTAAAGTTTACAAAAATGTCCATATGGCTTCTAAGTGTACAGGTACATTTGAGTTATTTGGAAAATGCTTTGCAATGAGGCATGTTTCTCAGATTAAAATAACTTTTAAAAAATAACTATCAAGCAGGTACTAAATATACTTGTCATAAAACTCACATTTGTGTGTTAAAGATGTTTTGATTGGTCTGATGTAATATTTTAATCTCAAATGCTGCCTTTTCATTAGCCGCATGTAGAAAATCATCATATTTAACAAAAATACTGCATAAAAACTTCTGTGTGTAATGAAGCTACATAATTAGTTTCACTTGACAAATTAAGTTACAGAAAAAAATAACTTTTCAATAATACTCAAATTTAATGAGATGCACCTATATGTAAATTACATCTTTAAAGCACTGCAACGATAAATCTTCTGCTGTACAATCCATTAGCTCCTTCAGGGTTTTCCCAATTATAAGTAACCAATTTAAAATGAATCAGCGTTCACACAACTTTTCAAATGATCTCATAAACCATGATTTGTATCTTATGTAATATGTTTTATAGAAGAAAGCATCATATTACATAAATTAGCAAAGTCATTTTATTTTAGCAACAGTGTGGCTCTTTTAAAGCTTTGATGTTGGGCGCTCGGACGGACTACTGGAGGAGTTGTGGGAGATGAGTCTGTCCGCTTCTCTCCACCCAGTGAGAAGCGCTCCATGGACGGTGGAAAAGTAGCAGAGATGGGTGGCCTCCCCAGCGAATAACACCTGCAGAGGCTTAAAAGAAGGTAAAAAGTTAGAACGAAGAGTCAAAAATGTAATCATACAGTCAGTTAAAACAGTGTAAAGGTTCTACTTGTGAGGACATTATATGAAATCACTTGGTCAAAAAAGTTGATATAACAACCTTAACTAAACAAGAGAACAGACATTTTATATTACATCTTCTATGAAACATTGCTTGATTTGATAAAAATGTTTTATGCAAATCTCTGTTAAAGACCAGCCTCAGCACAGTTAAGGTCTGGATGTTGGCTAGGCCTTCAAACACCTCATTTCTTTCCCAAGTTCTTCTTCTTTTTTAGATAACTTAAGAAACCTGTTCATGACCAGAGCATTTTGTACTGATATATTCATGGTTCCTACCCATATTTTTGCACAAAACACCATACTTTCCAGAGTCAAGTTCTCAGTCCTTTTTATTCAATTTCTAAAGTACAGTATAAATAGAAATCTTTAGAATGTAATTATCGGACATATTTCCACATTGGTGAGGCTTTTGTTCGTGAACCTACAAAAATCACAGACTAAGAAGTATGTATGGATAAACGTATGGATGAATAGATAGTATATGAGAAAAACACTAATTGCTGATTTTCTCCCGAATTTTTAGGAACACTGAACATAAAATCTTGCATCAAATGGTTTTTCACATGAACGTAAAAGAAAAAGTCATCAGTGTGCACAATTTTTATTGCATTTGCTACTTTTGCAGTATTCTTTTGAAAGGCAAAAGTTCACAGTTGTTTACATCTTTAATCTACATACACATACTCGTGCTTTTGATCCATTTGGTGGCAAAGGCTCCATCATATTCTCCAGATCCTGTTCTGAGCAACCTGTTGCCAGGTGGGTGTAAGATCCGTTAGTCCAGCGGTCATGGAACCACTGGGAGCGCAGTATTCTCCTTGGAGTGATGGAAGGATTCCCTGAAGACAAACATTAGATCCAAACATACTGAAGAAACCTGATACCTGAAACTGTAAATGGTGATATAAGGCAAAAAGGTTTTGCAGGAACGGCATCTTTGTAACTTTACACAAGAAATGTTTGGGGGCGATTCACCACAGAATAGCAGGCGTAATAAAAAGAATCTAGAAAGAGACTCCTTACTAATAGGAACTCAAACATATTAAAACAAAACAAAACCTCACAGTTACAACTGAGGTCCTTCTGTGTTCTTTATTTTTCAAAACTCACCTGTGAATCTGCGGATAAGTTGTGTGATGGCATGTGTGACCTCCTGCTCAGGCAGTGTCTCCATATACTCAGACTCGTGGCCTGCGATCCAGCCACAGACAAGATGACCATACCTGAAGAACAGAGCCAGAAAACACATTAATTACCAAACATGAAACTAAACACAAGTTGGAAAATACAATTGTGATTTGCATATAAAGACCTTTCAGTGGGTTTGACCACAGTGAAGCCAAACAACTTCTTTATCCAGGATCTCTGCACATCTGGGACCTGATCCACCACTGCATCCTGGTCCAAAACAGAAGATAAAACCAACATGGAACACAAAGTTATGAGCTAAAGTTTAAACTAAGATGCAATCCCTCTAAAAAATAAAATATCTGTAGGACAACAGATGCAGCTCATTGCCTCACCTCATCCTCCCACACCAGCTGAATGACATCACAGTCATCATCCCACCATGGCTCATCAAACTCCACAAATATTTTGTTGTTGGTTCCAAAACCGAGCCTCTGGATGGAGTGCAGCTTTTGAAGAGGGAGAGGAGGGTGGAACAGGCTTGAATGGTGTCTCTTTAGGTATCCTGATAAAGCAAAAGTTTAGGGCATCGTTTAGAAGAAAACGTAATAAACTATTAAAAACAAGTTATTGGTTTTTCATGTCCAGCTAGGATTGTTAAATTAATCTGCGTGGGACAGCAGAAAATTGAACAATAAATGTTTAATAGACAAATTTTGCTTGATAGAAATTACCTAAAGGGACTGTTACGATAACATGATCCGCGACAATTCTTTCCCCATCGTCACACTCCACCGTTACAGAGCTTTGTTTCTCCTCTGTGTTGCTCCAGTGGACACACCGCACAGGTCTATTGTAGCTCACTAAACCATCAGGGAGCTCTGACATCAAGTTTGAAATAAGACCTTCATAGCCACTAAAGAAACAACAAAGGAAAATAGAAAAATCTAAGAATACATGACTTGTGTCCTAAATCATTTACTTTCTGTTTCATAAGGTACTAAACTGTATAATATTGAACTGACTTTTTTCCTTGATGCTGAAAGACCTGCAATGCTGGCCAACATTATTGACACACCAGGTAAATATGAATAATAAATGGATCTTTTGGTGCAGGACCAATAGAAAAGTTTAGAAAATTGTATCTTTAATTTACCTTTAGTCTGAGGACATTTATTTTGTAAAGAAGTTAACAAATAACAGTCTTTAACAGATTCACTATTACTGGTAACCATAACAACCCTTTCACCCCTTTTATGTCGCGAATTAGCCTCATTCCATTTCCTGTCTAAATACAGCCAAGGTGGTGTATGTGTACCAAAAATGTTGGTTGATACTTATGCCTCTCATACTAAGGATTCAATTAGAAGCGTTTCGACACCATCTAGTGATCTCGCTGCATACTTAATCCAGTTCATGAAAGCTTGAATTACTATCTGTTTTTTTATTAGTTTTCCATGTGAGACCATTTACTCCACAGGACTGTATGTGAGGTTGCACCAGAGCTAGACAAAGTTAAAGTACGTACCCTGGGAACGTACAGTCCAATCCAGGAAGGATCTTATATTGGCCAAAGGCCCCCAGACCCACCTCATCCAAGCTGTGTGCCCCATTAACACAGCACTCTCTCTTCAACATGCTACTGATCATACACAGTCGCAGGGATCTTGTGGCTGAGTCGATATCTTTCCATTTCTCTGCAGATCGTTGTCTCACCTCCACACAAATAGCAACGAAACAAGAAATCATTACAGCCGGTGATGGTGCTTGGAAACTAATCTAAGGACATTGAATCTAATAGTTGATTATTTTCTGGTGAATAAAAGAAACCAACCTCTGAGCGTATGAAATCTCCCACACTGGCATAGGGCTCTCCGTTTTGATTCTGAAACTCTGAACTTTCACTCAGCAGCTCAGCAAACATTTCCTGAGCTGGATAGACGTCCTCAAGACTCAGCTTCCGACCTGGATCCATGTCAGAAAATAAAGAAATAAAACATTTTGTAGTGTATTACACTTTGCTTAAATGCCACAGTATATAATCGCTGATCTGTTTTTTTTCCTTACAAAAACATATATTTGATTTAAAGATGAACATAGTTTGTTTCATTTTTCAAACTGTCATAACAGAGTCCATAATTGAGCTATATGAGACTCAGATTGTTGACGACCTGAACTGCTGAAGATGTTGGGAACCCAGGGGGAATGTACTCCAAAGTCCAAGGCCTGGTTCTCTGGGGTCAGGGCCTCTGGGTCTAGAAGTCCATACTGGCGGGCCAGACAAAACACTGGGTTTTCTTCAGAGGGTCCATGGATCCAGTTTGCCCCAATCTCAATGATTTTATCACCTATGTGGGACACATTAAAAAAATTATTACAAAACTGGACAGTTTTTCTTCCCAGCAAACTTTACTGAGATCTTCAACTAAAGAGTTATACTGGTTAAGTTTGTATTGAGCATCACAATCTAATAACACAAAAGAATAACAGGTAATACTGTTGCTTGCTTTAAACATATTTCTGTCTCTCGCCTTTTAACTATGATGATTTTGTATGACAGAAAACATAGTCTTTCTTCTCATATTTTCATAAATAAGACTTCCACTGCACTCTTATCTATGACAGTAAGCTTTTCACCCATATTTTACTCAGGACTTTTTTATTAGTTATGTACTTTTTAGATTTCTAAAATCTTTGCACAATTTGCACAGCTGGTTTATGAAGTACTTCTAGGTAAACTACAGTTGATCAAAATCCTGACCTCCTTCCAATACGTAACAAGGGCTATAGATAAGGTTTTATTGTTTCAGTGTAAATACTTTTTCTGTGCCAAGCACAGTAATCTCAATGCAAAGGTTATGTCTTATCAAAATGTAAAAATCTTCATGTTTTACAGATAAACAGTATGGAACAAGAGAAATAAGAAAGGCCACGAACTAGGTGGATCTTCAGTCACTTTTATAATGGTTAGCTGCAGACAACAGTCCTAGTCTCCTTCAGATGTGACTCGCACATGCATTCAAATTCAAAGAACATTTGCACACACGTCTCCATGTGATTAATACACCAGGACACACAAACCATGTCATCATCAACTGTGTTGGAAGTTAAGTGTAAAAAACTATTTCTTCCATTAAACTGGACGCTAAGGAGCCTTTATGCCATTTCTTAATAAAAAAGGAGCTTGAACTTAGGAAAAAGTTTATTCAGGTGCTCAGATAGCAAGAACAACAACAACAAAGTACAGAAATGATACAGATATGATAAAATCTGACTGCTTCTAGAAACCTTAAGTAAAATAAAAAAGGGAGTACTTTTGTTGTTGTCTGTAATTCAGAAAGACATCCAGCTAGCTCACAATGCTATTAGCTATGCAAAAATGATACACTTTTCAAACTGGTTAGAACCACTTACTATTTATATAGTGCCCACTGCACATTTTTAATGTTAAAACATTGCAGGTGGGTTCAGTGTGAAACATGGGATGGATATGTGGAAAAAAAAAGAGTCATGCCCACTGTTAAGTACGGTGGAGGACCTGTGATGCTTTGTCTCTGTCTCTCCTACAAATAAAAGTTCTAGGAACTCTGCTTGAGTGCAAAGCATCATCAGCTCTTTAAATTACATCCAGGTTTTAAGTAAACTCCAAGCTGTGGTTTCACTTTAAGCAACATCTCCATGGTACCTCCAGCTGTCAGACATTCACAAAAACTTCCAACCTCCCTCTGAATGTTGTAAGAACAATTACAATCTCCCAGTGAAACATGTTCATCTGACCTAAAAGGGAATCAAGTGAATCAGACACTGTACTTTAGTTAGGATGTGGTTGACCAGCTGTAAATTTGTTCCTGAGCCCAGCAGACTCACCCAGTTTGCCTGTTTTAATTCGTCCTCCGCTTCTTCCAGTCGCTTCAAGTATCCGAACATTAGTGAAGCCGGATTTAACCAACTTGTGAGCCGCTGCGATCCCCGCTATCCCGCAGCCCACAACAACAATGTTTACGTTCCTGTTTCCAGCCATAACTGCAGCACATTTCCTCTGAAGAACGTTCTTCTTCTACTTCCGCAGGACTGGCGACGGAAATGTGCTCTGGTTAGGACTTTCAAAATAAAAGCTTTTGCCCAAATTTTTCAATAAATAAATACTTTCTACTCATGTTAGATTTAGCAAATCAAATGTATGTTTAGCATGTAGATGTATACTAGGCAAGGGAATTTTATTTGTATAGCACACCTTCAACAACAAGGTAATTTACCTACTAATAAAACAAAATACTACTTACTTTGTGAAAGCCATATTTTTTATCATGCAGGTGTACACAATAAATTAATACTTTAAGTAGCCTTATAATTTCATATGTATATGTATAAAATCCATTGGCTTATGATAATATACAAACATCTCCTTGGTTTCTCTTTCCCTTACTTGCATCTGTTGCAGCTTTCATTCTCCCCGTATGGCACTCAAACTCTGCAAACCAGATTCTGTAAGCAGTTCCTAAAACTACTTCTCTCTCAGTCCTTTCAGACTGCTGCTGGCAGAGATTGGTGCAAATTCAATAGCTGAACTCTTTCCTCTCTAGGGCAACATTTCAAGCTTGGATCACAGATCATTTTAAAGATACACATTGTCACTTAGTCTGACCAATTTCTCTTGTTGCTCCACTGTTTGTGAAACCACCTTTTTGTGTATCAGGTTTTCGTAAATGTTTATTTATGTTTATATATTATCTAAATGGTGTCATTTTAAATGTTGTTTTATCTTACAGAACCCTCTCCTTTTCCCTCAGAAGCCCTTGCCTTTTGCCAAGCGACATTTGTAAGAAATGTCTTATATCCATGCATGGGATTAATAAATCAACATTTAATAAAATACATAGATGTATGTTTAATATATATTAAATGAATTATATGTGTTATGATGAGGCCCGTTTGTCAGATTAAAAGCATCTTTTAAAAAGTTACAACCTCTAAACAAGTATTAAACATAATTTTCATCAAGACCACATAAATATTCTAATCCTAAGTGTCTTGTTTTCATTATCTGCAAGCAGAAAAATCTTTTATATTAGCAGAAATAAAGGCATAAACACATCAATCTGTGTGTAATTAATCTATATAGTGTTTCAGTTTAGTGAATTGGATTAATGCAAAAATTATACTTTTCAATATTATAATAATTTGAATATGAAAGTAAATACATAAAATTTGAAAGTAAAAAGCTTTTTCATAAATAAAGTAATAAACAGGTTTAAAATATAATTTCACGGATACAAGCGGCTGAAATGAGTTTCCTCCCCAGAGTGTCTGGGCTCTCCCTTAGAGATAGGGTGAGAAGCTCAGTCATCCGGGAGGGGGCTCAGAGTAGAGCCGCTGTTCCTTCACATTGAAAGGAGTCAGTTGAGGTGGCTCGGGCATCTGGTCAGGATGCCTCCTGGACGCCTCCCTGGTGAGGTGTTTCGGGCACGTCCCACCGGGAGGAGGCCCAGGGGAAGACCCAGGACACGCTGGAGGGACTATGTTTCTCGGCTGGCCTGGGAACGCCTTGGGATATCTCTTGAGGAGCTGGAACAAGTGGCTGGGGAGAGGGAAGTCTGGCTCTCTTTGCTTAAGCTTCTGCCCCCGCGACCCGACCCCAGATAAGCGGAAGAAAATGGATGGAATACAATTTTTTTTTTTACAAAATGATACATATATGTATTTATGTAAAGTTTATGTCAATCTATTGTTGTCTCTGAATGAAGTATGGATGCTGTCAGGCCCTACTCTGAAGTCCAGCCATGGTGTTTGTAAACTTGGGCAGTGAAAACCTGTTTTGAGCTCTATTTTTCACCTTTCACCTCCGAACCATTGCACTAATTCCCTGCCAGAGAAAATGGATGCTGAAACTAAAAAATAACTACAATAACCTAAAATCATCAGGTGCTTTTTCAAATCAAAGTTCAAAAACTTCGTAGTCATTGTTAAGAAGAGACCACGTACAACAAAACAAAAAAAGCAAAATGTGGGTATTTCCCTCCAAACAGAAAAAGACAACTACTTGAGTTTAAATACGTTATTTATATAATCACCTCATTGTACACAAATCAACTTGTATCACTCTTTTCAAATTAATGTCACACAGCAATATTGTCACAGATGAGATACTGATATAAAATAACAGAAATCCACCAAGACTTACAGACATTTCTTCAGTTATCCTGCTTCAACATGGAATTATACAATGTTCAGTTTAAGTAGTTTATTTATTGTACATTCTGAGCTTTCAGTCCCCACAGTTCCTGTCAGCCTTTTCCCTGAACTGGAACCTCTTTCCAGGTGTTACCATTGCTTTGCTACACATTCCCGTCCACAAACCTGTTTCCACATTCACATTAAAGAACTTAAATTGAACCACTGACCCAGTTTCACCCACTCCCTGTCAGATTAGTTACAGAATACTTCTTACTTGCTGCATATTTCCAGGTTCTACCTGTTGTTGGACTTTGCCTCTCTTGATACCTTTCATGTACCTACAGTTTTAATACCTTGCAACAGAGTTTCCAGCTATCTACAGGGCCGCTTATACAAGCAGAAATTTATGACAACGCAGGACTTTGGTGTGTTCTGAGAAACAGCTTAGTTACTTCGTTGAACAATGAAGATGTTCCCTAGCTGATTAGAAGGACGTGAAAGATAATTTCATGCTGAGGGGATTTCAATCTTTAACTTTTCTGGTCTGAATGGAGGAGACTGGTCAAAGAGTAGTGTGAGATGAGCCTGTCGGCTTCTCTCCACCCTGAGAGGAGTGCTCCATGGAGGCTGGAGTAGTAGCACGGATGAGTGGCCTCTCCGGCAAACAACACCTGCAGGGGCTGAAGCAAAAACCACGATGTCCATAAATGACAATAGCTTCACAGACAATCTTTTTTGCATGCAGTCAAGGCAAATATAAGCTTGTATTTAAATAAAAAAAATGTATGCATGAACCTGCTGCTCTTCTCTCTTAGGCAGGGGCTCCATCATGTTCTTAAAATCCTGCGCTGAACAACCGATTGCTGGGTGGCAGTAGGATCCTAACGTCCAGGGATCATGAAACCACCGGGTACACACAATTCTCTTTGGTGTGATGGTGTGGTCTCCTAAACAGACAAGTATGCTAAAAACAGCCCATTAAAAAAAAAAACATAGATTCATACTTTTAATAAAAGATGCGGATTCAGATCTTTATGTAGTCAACCTTCTGAAAGATGGGTTGATTTTTGTTTTATATTTACTGTGCCCAATTGTTTTCACACTCCTTGAACTTTTCCATATTTTGTCATGCTAAAACCAGAAGCCTTAATGTGTATTATTGGAATCTTATTAAACAGAAAAACAAGTAGCAAGACATAATTGAAAATTGTGGGAAAATGACAGTTACATGGTTTTCTGTTAAATCATTAATTCCCTTATGGATTTGTTTTTGAATTTAGCAATCTAAAAAGTATGGCTAAAGATTTGCATTGATTAGATATAATCAACCCTAGCCCTACAAGAAAAGTCATTTTTAAATTGCATGTGAATACCATATGTATTAATCCATAGGGCGATCATAATTAGACTTTCTAAGTCACTTTACAATGAGAAGTTCAATAAATTCCTGTTGCAAAAAAAAGAAAATAGCATCTATTATTATTTTTCTCTGGTAAGATGTAAGGATCACCTGTGAATGTATGTATGAGATCTGTGATAGAGCGACGGACTTCCTCCTCAGGAAGTGTTTCCATGTGCTCCGCCTCATGTCCAGAAATCCAACCACAGAGAACATGGCTGCTCCTGTAAGATTCATAGTCACCATAAGGTTGGCTTGGTCGCTGCTTTGTGTCCCGACTTGTTAAATTTAGAAAAACCTTTCGAGAAAAATACTGTCACTTTTTAGGTGACTTTGCTGACCTATCAGAGGGTTTCACCACAGTGAACGATGAGATTTTTCTGATCCAGTTTTTGCTTATATCTGACACATGGTCTGAAATATCTTTCTGGAAAAAATAAATATACAGGGTGTCCATAAAGTCTCTTTAAAATAAAATAAAAATATTACCAAGGCAGTTAAGATATCTTAACCAGATTTGCTTTATTGTAGTCAGTGATTGTCAAAGTTTGTAATCACATTGAAATTGTGTGTTTCAGGTATCCTGTTGGTGAAAAAGGTACAAAAAGCCCTAAAAATGTCTACTCCTCAAGAGAAGGCACAATGTGTATCATGGTTTATTGAGACAAAATCGAATGTGCAGACTTAGCAAAACTACAGTATGAAAGAGATCCATCATCACGTCCTTTAATTCATACATGGCACAAGAAATTTACGGAAACAGGGACAGTGTTGGATAAAGGGAGGAGGGCGACCAAGAACCTCTATGGAAAACATAAATTGTGTAAGACAATCCTTTGCTCATTCTCCCACAAAGTCCATTCGTACTACCGCCAGACAGAACTACCACGTTCAAACACGATCGATCTTTTCCTCATATGTTCTTGGTCGTTCACTCCTCCCTTTATCTCACACTGTCCCTGCCTCCATAAATTTCTTCTGCCATGCACTAATTGAAGGAGATGATGGTGGATCTCTTTCATACTTTGTTCTGTAGTTTAGCCAATTTTGGACTCCAAATTATTATAGAAAACTCTTCATCTTGGTGCAAACAATTGGTTTTACAAACCTCATCATCCCACACCAGATAGATGATCTCACAGTCAGCATCCCACCAGGGGGATTCAAACTCAACATGGATTTTGTTGCATGTTCCAAATCCTATTTTATGAATGGACTGTAGCTTCTGGACGGGAAGAGGAGGTGAGAACAGAGTTGAGTGGTGTTTCTTTAAGTATCCTGGATAAAAAACAAATTAAAAAGTGAATGCTTTTATAATCTTTGTTTGGATCATAAGAGCTTTTCACCTCTTTGAAAAAAGCCTGGTTAAAACAGGTCAAAAAGCTTTGAATCTTCAATAGGTTAACTCTGTAAAACGCACTTCCTCCAATCCTATTGTTAAAGTTACCATTGTTATTTATGTCTTATAGCAATCATAACTTGTAGCATCACATTTTCATTTAGCTGGAATTGTAGCAAATATATAAAAAACACCAAAAATTGTCCTTCCAGATAAACTCTTTAAACCAACAAAGTCAATATAGCCCAAAGTAACAATCATTTTGTGAAATAACAGTAATCTGGATGAGAAGAAATCCACCTAGAGACACAGTGACAATAACATGATCAGCAGCGATCTTTTCCCCATCCTCACACTCCACTGTCACAGTATTTACTCCACTCTCTCTGTTGTTCCAGTGAACACAGCGTACAGGCCGACTGTAGAACACCAAGTCACTGGGGAGCTCTGACATCAAGTTGCTGATTAAGCCTTTAGTGCCACTGCAAGACGAGAGCATAAATGCAATAAGTCAGGCTAAATCACAGGTAGAGAAAAACAATGTATAAAAACTATGTTTGAGCTGTAAGTATATGAAGTTTGCACTGACTTTGTGTAACTCTATCTGTCAGAGATCACGTGTATTGTAATCCATGACTTGTACATTTCAGTGCGACTGATCTGTATGTAGTACATCTTTTGAGACTGATTAAAATCTGATCATAAACAAAATGTATGAAGCTAAAATTGTTTCGATTCGAAGATGGATGGGGGTGTGGTGGAAAATTCTTATTTAATAAATTTAAGAATATATTTTCTGTTTAGTGAATGTTTCTAGGGCAAGATGACAAGGTTAGGGGCGAGCTTATTGTTCCAGCTTAATGTTATATGTGTCAGGTCACCAGAGACATATGCCGGGGCAGGAAGATAACAGTCTAGCCTCAGATGTGCTGCTTCATGCCTCGCTATCAGACTCGCATGAAGCAGCTGTCCAGAGGCTGGGCGTGAAGATTGGAGAAGACGTGCTGAAGAGATAAACAGTGATTGCTGAATACTATTTCAGCTGTTAGTCAGAAAGGTTGGGTAGGGCGATGCATGAGTAATCTCTGTCCCCTCCATGTTTTGACCAAAGCATGTTTGTATTAAAAACTTAAACGAAAGATTCAGATTTCTTTATTATTGAAACCCTGAAGTATTTTCTGCCATTAAAGGGGTCTCATCTGCAGTAATGCGGGCATTGTTCTTAACTGTTGTAAGGAAGAAGCTCTTGATTTATCCAGTTCATCTACTTTCTGACCTACCGCTATGATTATGTGAATCATGACCAAAAGAGCATGATCCTACATACAAACAGCTGAAAAGAACCTTCTCTATGGGGTGGCTGGACTCAGTCTTACGGATAGGATGAAAGGCCACATGATTCAGGAGAGGCTCGAGGTTGAGCCACTGCACCTCCGGATCTAAAGGGCTCAGGTGAGATGGTTTGGATATCTATACAGGACACCTCGAAAGTGCCTCCTTTTTGAGTTTTTCAGGGCCCACCACTGGGAAGAGAACCTGGGACAGACCCCAACTAGCTAGTGGGACAATATATCCCTTCAGGCCTGGGAACACCTTGGGAATACCAGTAGGAGCTGGAGTGTCGCTGGGAATAGGGATGTCTGGTTTTATTATAGATCTGTTACCCCAGCTGATCTTGGATAGGCAGATGGATGTACTCACAGTATAAAACTACAGTTTTTTTAATCAAGTAGCTTGCTTTATATAGTAGCTCTTTCTTTCTGTCATTTTTTTCATTCATGCTTTTTGAAAAGAAAAAAAACAAAAGGCTTCGGAGTAATCCCAAACACATTTAAAAATGAGCAAAAAGAGAGCTCAGTGAAAGAAAGAACAGTTGCATCACAGAGATTTAGCAACTTTCTTTCTTGGGTTAAAAAAATAACCTAATTTGCAGATTGGAATGGTGCAACTAAAAGAAGTTGTATTTATAAGTTATGTTGTATTATTATATTTCAGTTAGACTTCCTGGATTTGCAATTTAAAGAATGTAAATCCAAAAACAATCCCTCCCTCAATCTGTCAAAAGCCTTTACTGGCTTCACATGTGTGCAAACCTTGGGAATGTGCAGTCCACTCCTTTTATACTCAGGTACATAGAAAATCCAACTAGATCTAACTCCTCCATTGAGTGAATGGCACTTGAACAGCATTCCTCCTTCAGCATGGTACTGATGACACCCAGCAGCAGCTGCCTAGTGCTCTTATCTTTTTCTTTCCACCTCTTTGCTGCTCGCCTTCGTACCTGCATGAATGACAAAAAAAAAAACCAAAACCCCAGAAATCTCATTACCTAAATACCCCTTTTTGTGCCTCCGTATGAGAAAAAAAAAAAACCCACAATCTTCTTTTCCCATAATGAAAATCTACCTCAGATTTAATAAAATCTCCAACACTTGGCCAGGATCTTTGTTTGTGAGTCTTGGACTGAGGAGTATTTTCAACAAGCTCATGAAACAGCTCCAGAGCAGGATTCATGCTTTCAGGATTCACCTTCTGACCTGAGATTCACGAGATTAATCAAAAATAATGCTTTTCCCAGACGAACAATAAGATTTTGTTTAATTTGGATTGGGAATGTGATGTGTTTTCAGATTCTTTTACCTGAACTGGTGAACCAGTTGGGAACCAGAGGAGGATATTCACCAACATTCACAGTTTGATTCTCTGGAGTGAGGGCTTTAGAATCCAGCAGGTTATAGTCCCGGGCCAGACAAAACACTGGGTTCTCTTCAGATGGACCGTGGATAAAAGCTGCACCAATTTCTATAGTGGTATTACCTGTGGAGGAAAACAAAAGATGTGTAGGGATTAAATGTAAACTATTAAACAACGACACAACCAAAAGCTATCAATATCACCATAAACCTTAGGCCATACACAGTCTTTAAAATCAGATAGTTAGGCTACTTGTTTTGCAGTGTTTCTTATTCAAAACTGTATTAGAATTGTTATTGTCAAATCTGTATTTGTGTTACAGCTGTTTTATGTTTTTGTTATTGCAGACATCCAGGAAATACGATATAAAGACACAAACTATAAACATTGCAGTGCAATATGTTTACATTTCATTAGCAGTCGGTATGGCTTATATAGTTAGAATACATTTAAGAAGAAAAGAGAGAAAATGTTTTCAAAGGATTCAATATGGACACATAGCCTAATAAATTCCCAATGATGCATAAAAATGAAGACATTTCCAGTCATAATAAGAAAGCACCAGCAAGCAAAAATAATAAAACATTTACAGCAAAAACACAGACCACTTAAAAAAATTCCGACGTCCTTGCAGAGAGGAGAAATGTAAACAGCTTTAGGTGCTCTTGTTAGCGCCCGCCCTCATACCGCGCACGCGCAGAGAAAACAGAGTCAACAGAGAGAGCATCGCCGCATTAAACTACTTTTCACAATAGAGTTTTCCGAGGTAAGGATGTTATTTTATCCAAAACCATGCGACGACGATTTCTTCTTCTTCTTCATTTGTGTGCTAAGCTGACTGAGGTGTTTGCATCACCCCGTAGTGTAGGGGAGACAGGTGTTCCGTCGAATAGAACAAGGTGTCGAAAAAGGCAAAGTGGTGCTACTGAGCATGCGCACACCGCGTCATACCTCGTCAGGCGCGTGCGACTACAAAATCCTTTGTTGACCCCATCGAGGAATGCAAGCAACTTCAGTCCCCTTGAGTGCAGCAGGTTTTTTTTATATTAAAAGAGCCATTTGTAAGAAATATGTAATTTTATTTTATGTTATCATTAAATGGTCCTGATATGTTAGGCTACAAGACCTTAACAAATGATGTTGATATCAAATACTTGTATCACTGACAACCATAGGCCTATTAATATATTTATACTGAATAAATTTTCTACTTTTAAATGTATCAACCTATTGAAGGCTACGTTTACCTAATGGCCATACCAAGTAGAAGTATGTATGCAGATACATAACCTTTAATTACTTTGATGATTTAATTGAATGCTGTGCAGCTGGAAGGATTTTTGCTGATACTTTTTATTTTAATTTTTGGACATTTGTTATGATGCATAACCATGGCAACAAGGTGGTTTACAACTGGCAGCAGCTGATTAACATCACAAAAGCTCAAATAAGACCTCAACTACAGCCACAAAACCCTGATGAGTTGAAAAGAAGACGCCATAGATCCAGAGCATCCTCTACATCAGACTGTCATACAACTACAGAGCGTCTTCAGTCAGAGGCTTCTTCAGATCTGCAGAGAGCTACAGGAGATCATCCCTACCCACAGCCATCAGCATCTACAACAAATCTTTGAAGGAACTTGCATAATGAGTTACAACATTTAATTTCCCTTTGGGATTAATAAAGTAATTTTGAATTGAATTTGAATGACACCGGCGACAGACATTGGAGCTAGCCTTTTTCGACGACCTTGCACTCTTCGACAGAACACTGGGTATAGTTGAAACACAGGGAGAGTTGTAACACTACCAATTCCACGAATCACGGATAAGATACGGGTCATGTGACATTTTCAGTTTCCTCAGGCTTCCTTAACAATCACACATGGAGATTTTCCAGTCAGTCTGGCAATCTCTCCAGAAGCTACAAAAGAAAATCTAATTCTGAGGTAAGAAAGTGAAAAAAAAAAAAAAAGATATTTTGTTTAGTACCTCTACCGTTGTAGATGATGTTGTATGAGTTATATCAGGTTAAACTGTGGTTTCTCTAGTAAAGAATGGTGTTACAACCTCCTGCTAATTTCAAAACACCATGCTAATACAGCTAGCTAAACAATGGGTGACAGTGGAGGGGTAGGTTGAAACACTTGTTTTGAAAGTGTTACAACCATCCCCTTATATACAACTAAGAACATTTTTGTGATTTTATTAATTCTACAGAATGCCTAGAAAATGGGGGAGAAAAACAAATTGTGGAGTCGATGCCAATGTTTTAAAAAGAGCAGCAGAGGAAGTTAGGAAAGGAAAGTCTGTCAGGGCAGTGGCAAAATCCAAAGGAATCTGTCATGTCACCTTGAACAGATATTGGCGGAAATATAAAGAACTGAGAGACCAGGGATCGAGCGACCTTCCTCGTGTAGGTCCATCGTAGGTCAGTTGTTCAGTTGTTCAGTCCATGACTCGTTAGGCCATTTCCCAAAGCAGGCCCAAGGAAAGAGACAGGTAGGGGAAGGAAGAAGAGGTGCTCGGAAATCCTCTGTCTGTATGTCTGATAGTTTTTTTTATTTTTTTATTAAAGAAGCAAATAACAATACAGCAGTAAATATTCAAATAAGGTATCATGTACATAAAGATGCGAGCAATAGCAGTCGAAACAAGCGTTTAAAATACATAACAGATACAAAGTTAAAGATGATATTCAGAAACATAATCGCACAGGAATATCCACTAATCAATTAGGGATAGATATCAGGAGTTTGTATGTCTGATAGTTTTATACTTAAACCTACGGGGCGTGTCTGTGAGACCATGGCTGCTGTGACACAGTCAATGCCTGTGACGTAGAGATGTACCGCTCTCCACCAATCACAAAATTCAAATGCAGTAGCCACCGTTCAACCCTAAGGGGGCAGAACTAAGACGTTTTTAGACCAAAAGGTGTAGAATTAAACAAGTTTACACCAAAATGTAAAAAAAAATCCCCAGAAACTGAAAGACTGCATTGGTAAAGACCCATTTATACAGTTTAGAAGCAAAAAAAAAAGTTGTTTTGGGGTTTAGTTACTCTTTAAACAATTAAACAGGTATAAACAAATACAACAGATCAATAAAAGAGCAAAAATAAAACAGGTATATTCTAAAAGGGGTATGAAAAACAGGCTCAAAGCTATGAATAAAAACCAAGGACAAAATAAAGAGTTTTTGATACAGATTTGAGGAGGGCTGTGGAAGATTGCCTGACTGTTAAGGAAGCCCATTCAGCTTTGGGCCGCTATGTGATTTACAGCGAGCTGTAGGAACAGCTATAATTGACCAGACGAGCGGAGTGTTCAGCGTGTAAACAATTAAGTTAATAGAAAAAACAAAAGTCTAATGTGATCTGGCTGGATTGTTTACAAGCCACCTATAAATCAAATCGCAGCTATACAAAAGGTCTGTGTTTGACCGCTCACCCAGTTTGCCTGTTTTAATTCGTCCTCCGCTTCTTCCAGTCGCTTCAAGTATCCGGACATTAGTGAAGCCGGATTTCAGCAGCTTGTGAGCCGCTGCGATCCCCGCTATCCCGCAGCCGATTATAACTATTATTGCGTCCAACTTTCCAGCCATAGCTGCTGAGGTTCGTCAGATTAACTATTGTAAAAGGTTGTCTGCTTTTATTCCGCTTCACAGACCTACAGCCTGAGTTTACAGCTTTATGAGCTATTAAGTGATAAAGTCCAGCTTTCTTGGAAAGTGATCCCGAGAAGGGACGAACACACATCAGCTGCACCTGTTCTGGATATATTTGACCAGAGGTCAACTGGTTGTTAGAAATGACTAAGGACACAATGGCGGCCCCGTTTACACCAAGGAAAAACGCAGATATTTCCCTGCGGTTTGGCTTCTCATTTACACGAAAACCCCGTTTTTAATCACAGAAAACGATTATTTCTAAAAACTCCGGCCAAAGCGGAGATTTGCGACTTGTGTTTCTTCTTCTTCTTCTGAATTTTATTGGCGGTTGGCAAACAACAAACGATGCATTATCGCCACCGACTAGTGGAGTGTGGACTGGAACGACGCTCACAAAACACACTCAAATCTTCCCAAACATTCTATCTTTTAAAAACTGGAATAAAGCCTGATAACTATCATTTTTTGAGTCATTTCGCAGTAATTCTATGAGATTCATTTTCATCTTACTGAGGTTTTGGATCAGTTTCCTTCTTTCTATCCGATATTTCTGACAGTATAATACAACATGATCTATAATTTCATTTTCTCCACAGTAATCACATTTCCCTGTATTATGTTTCCCTATTATGAATAATGTGTTGTTTAATCCAGTGTGCCCAAATCTTAATCTAGATATAATCACCTCCTCTCTCCTACTGCTTCCAGTGCTTCTCATTTCTCCAACTCTCCTTTGAATTCTATATAACCATCTTCCCTTCCTTTCTTCCTCCCATTTTTTTGCCACCTTTTCTTCATTTCTTGCTTTATGATGCTTTTTATTTTTGACTGACAGAAGCTGATATCTAAATCAACTAATACATTTATTGTAGCTTCTTTTGCAATTATATCAGCTTTTTCATTTCCTCTAACTCCATAATGAGCTGGAATCCATAAAAAAATCACTGTAAGTCCCATCATGTTTATTCTATAAAGTGTATGTTGAATCTCTAATAGGATGTCTGGTCTACTTTCTGAGTGGCTGCACTGTAAACTAGTCAATGAAGAGCTTGAGTCTGAACAAATGACTGATTGTAATGGTCTCATATCTTCTACCCATTGAACAGCTAACAGTATTGCGAGCATTTCTCCTGTGTATACTGATAGTCCATCATTGATCCTTTTCTTTACTATAACCTTAAACTCAGGAACTATAAATGCTATTCCAATTTGATTCATTGTATTCTTTGATGCATCTGTATATATTTGCACATCATTATAATACTGATTAATATAATCCTGCACTATATGCGAGTTTAATATGAATGCCTTATCCTTATTCTTCCTTTCTAAAAAAGTAAGATCTACTGATGCATCTGGGAGTATCCATGGTGGTATAACAGGCAATGGTACTCTTTGACTAATGTTGAACTGATCCAGTTTAAGTTCTATTATTCTTTTATTCACCGTCCATCCAAAACTTCTTGTTTCCTTTCTTTCTTTCTTTCTTTCTCGACTTGTGTTTACACTCAGAAACAGCATTTTTGCCCTCAGAGCTGTGTTGGTTACATCGATTGCGCTTTTTGCTTGCTTGTTTTTACCATTGAATGTATAAATAAATAATTTGATAAATAATAAATAAATAATTTTTACAAACTCAATTGCTGCTCTATGTAGAAGTTAGAACATAGAAAGTTACTCTGAGTGGATAGGATTTGGGGGAACTACTGCCCCCTACAGGTTTGGTCTGTCTATGAATGTGCTTAACACACTTATGTGGTTAGCTGTGGACGGAGTAACTGGGTTTTCATGTGTGTGTAATTATGGAGGACCAAAACTGACCTAATTAAAAATAAAAGCAGAAATACATATCTTTTGTTTTTCCTTTTCCTTATACGTGCATTTTTGCAAAGAAATGTATATATTTTGTTTTTCTTTTTCCCTATACGTGCATTTTCGTCAAGAAATGTGTATATTTTGTTTTTCCTTATACCTGCATTTTCGTCAAGAAATGTATATAATTTGTATTTACTTTCCTTATACGTGCATTTTCATCAATTTTTTTTCCTTTCTTTTCCTTATACATGCATTCCTTGTTTTTACATTCCCTCGTCTCCTCTTTTTACTTTACCTTATGCATTTCTGCCTCATTATGCAAATGAGGAGGGCTGCCCTTCTTGGTCCAGCTCCTCTACTATTAGTCAATTAAAAGGAAGGAGAAGGATCCATGTGCACAATGATTGTGCATGCCTGCGCTTTTGGCTTCAGTTTAGCAACCGAAGTAATAATAATAATAATACATTTTATTTAATAGCACCTTTCAGGACACGCAAAGTCACTTCACAGGATTAAAAAAACAATAAAATCCAGTAGAATAAATAAGATAAATAAAAACAACATGGAAATAGTATGTAAATTGTAAAGAGAAATCATAAGTTATAGGCAGTTTTAAACAGATTAGTTTTGAGTCTGGACTTGAAAAGGGTGAAGCTGTCAATGGTTCTGATGTCCGGGGGGAGTGAGTTCCAGGGACGAGGTGCAGAGCTCCACACAGCCGCCTCAAAAAGAAGTACAGTTATAGAGAGAGTGCAAAGACAGTCTGTGTCAGAGTTGTTAAGAGAAGCTGCAAATAGACTGGAGGAATTGGAGGGCGGTAAATTATCAGCTAGGTAGTTTTGTAATTTTGTCGAATAATTTATTTATATTGTAATCTCATTAGCATCCACCGGTTCTACTCCACGAGCTCAAGGACCAACAATAAGTCAAAGTCAAAAGTGTTTTTTCCTCTCATTGCCTTTGTTTTACATGCAAAACATTTGTTCTTGTTTTATTGTTTGTAATTCAACAGCCTACATGTGGTTTTATAGTGTTTTTCTAAGTTTTAACATGTAAATTGGGGATTTTATTTAGGTACACCCATTGGCATACTTTTTATTGAAAGTGTATACTGTTATAATTGTAGCTTTGGGCAGAAAACATGATTGAGCAGGTTGCGCGCAGTAACGGCTACAAGGGAAGCTGTTGGTGTTACTTTTAACTTTACAGACAGTATAAGAGGAGCTGCGGCCGCCTCCTTCAAAAAGAAGAAATAGATAAGCATAGCGCGAGTTGTTCAGTTAAATGTGTGAGAATCTCTTTCTGTTGTTTGGACTGGCTGATGATAAAAGTTTTGTTTGATTTATGAATCGTTACTCGTGTTGTCAACATTTGCTGTCCCTGACAAGAAAAATAAGGCGTGGATGTGTTGCTTTGCTGAAGATGATTCAAATAAAAAATAAACCAAGCTTTTCTTTAAAAAAAAAAAAAAAAAGCAAGACAAGCGGAGAGTACAAGGGCTGCAACGTGAGCAAGAGAGACTGTGAGAAATCATCAATTAGGATGAATATTAAAAAGGAAACCATTGTAAAGACTTCTTCTGCAAACGTCTGGGACATCTCTG
Organism: Valencia hispanica; assembly: GCA_963556495.2. Classification (NCBI taxonomy): domain Eukaryota; kingdom Metazoa; phylum Chordata; class Actinopteri; order Cyprinodontiformes; family Valenciidae; genus Valencia; species Valencia hispanica. The sequence goes on from OY747711.1 coordinate 24,295,006, forward strand.
GTACGACATCACTTCCTATAAAACAAGTCCAAAAGCGCAGGCATGCACAATCAATCTGCACATGGATCCTGCTCCTTCCTGTTAATTGACCAATAGTAGAGGAGCTGGACCAAGAAGGGCAGCCCTCCTCATTTGCATAATGGGGCAGAAATGCATAACGTGAATAGAGGAGATGAGAGGATGTAAAAACAAGGAATGCATGTTTATGGAAAAGGAAATGTATACATTTCTTTGCAAAAATACACGTATAAGGAAAAGGAAAAACAAAATATACACATTTCTTTGCAAAAATACACGTATAAGGAAAAGGAAAAACAAAATATATACATTTCTTTGCAAAAAAACACGTATAAGGAAAAGGAAAAACAAAATATATACATTTCTTTGCAAAAATACACGTATTAGGAAGAGGAAAAACAAAAGATATATATTTCTACTTTCATTTTTAATCATGTCAGTTTTGGTCCTCCATATATAATCTCTTTCGCGGGCAAACAGCTAGCAGGAGATGGGACTGCTCATAAAAACATTCTTTATTAGTCACCACACGAAAAAGTGGGACAACCAAAACTGTCCGCAGATGGCGGTGTTACCCCGTGAAAATAACTCAAAATAGTCCAAAACAGTTTGGATGTCTTCTTTCTTTCTTACCTTCTTGCACAAATTTTCTGTCATGTTTGTGTTATAGACCGGGGTTGAAAAGCCCATTTTGCCTCCTGCATTTTGCACATAAGTTTGTAGTGCGTCTGTATCCCAAAGGAAAACATATTAAACTTCAGAAAGGCCTATCAACATCTCTCTCATTATAATAATTGCTCGGAATGCTGAACAAAGCTACCCTTAGCTTGTGCTAACAAATTAGCAACTAAAGGTTAATGTCATCTCTTTTTTTTTCAGATACATTTTTTTATTAACATTCCCAATAACAGTACAGAATCAATGATTAAAGATACAGTCAAATACACAAACTGAGTGTTGTTTTGTCTGATCCTGTTAAGTTTAGTTGTTATACTGGCATCTAGTGGACACTACCCAACAGAGCAGGCTTGTATATCAAGTGACGTTATAATGTAAAATACTTTAAAGAAGAATCTAGTTTAGTTTTTGAAAAACATTCTTTACAGTATTCATAGATTGTACATTATATAGATAAATATCACTTCACTGCATATAAAAAAAAATTCATTTTATTTATCTAATGAAGTCGGCAGATTGTGCCAATTCTTCCACTTAATCTTCCATCCTGAGCAAGGACAGTTTATAACATGTTCATTAATTAAACAGAGAACCCGTCTCCTATATAGATGAAGGTGGCATCTCTGGACAGACTTGTGTAGGTCCACAGCTTTCTTCTTGATATCTGAAATATTTTTCCTTTTGATATTCTAATGTCACAAAGAAAGCGGTGTGTTTAGGGTGCTGCCTTAAATACCTCCATGACTGTGACATTTACCTCAAATGTTAAATAACCTATCAGAAGCATACAGAGCCAAAACTGTTTAAAATGCTTAGTCATCTTAGTGTATGTAGACTTGTGAATTTGAAGAAATACAAAGATCTCATGAACATCTAGTTATTCTGCCATTTAAAAAACAGAAATATTTTTATTAATCCTAACCAGCCTAAAACAAGAAAAAAATTATTCTGACTTCACGTCACACCATGAGTAACAATGGGTTTTTTAATAGTGTATGTAAATATTACATACACAATACACAACTATATTTATCCATAAATCCTGATGAACCCAGTCAGTTAGGTAGATTACAGGCATGTCTGGAAGACATAAAAGCATGGATGACCCTAAACTTTTTGCTTTTAAATTCTGACAAAACAGAAGTTGCTGTCTTTGGACCAGAAGTTCTTAAACAGAAACTGATTAGTCAATCACTTCATCTGGATGGCATTAAATTGTCCCCCAGTAATAACGTAAAGAACCTCGGCGTTATTTTTGACCAAGACTTGACATTTAAATCCCATATTAAACAGGTTTCTAGGATTTCTTTCTTTCACCTCCGGAATATTGCTAAAATTAGAAACATCCTGTCCAGGAGTGATGCTGAGAAACTAGTCCATGCATTTGTTACCTCAAGGCTGGACTACTGTAATTCTTTACTATCAGGAAGTCCACAAAATGCCATTAAAAGCCTTCAGTTGATCCAAAATGCGGCAGCAAGAGTTCTGATGAATATTAAAAAGAGAGATCACATTTCTCCTGTTTTAGCTTCCCTTCATTGGCTCCCTGTTAAATCCAGAATAGAATTTAAGATCCTTCTTCTCACATACAAAGCCCTTAATAATCAAGCTCCATCATACATCAGAGATCTAATTGTTCCATATGTTCCTAAAAGAGCACTTCGCTCTCAGACTGCAGGTTTACTTGTAGTTCCTAGGATCTCTAAAAGTAGAATGGGAGGCAGATCTTTTAGTTATCAGGCTCCTCTCCTGTGGAACCAGCTCCCAGCTTTAGTCCGTGAGGCAGACACTCTGTTTACTTTTAAGGCCAGGCTTAAAACTTTCCTTTTTGATAAAGCTTATAGTTAGAGTGGCTAAGGTCATCCTGAGCTATCTCTGTAGTTATGCTGCTATAGGCTTAGACTGCTGGAGGACAGACTTACCAATTTTCTTCACTCTGCTACTTCCTTTTCTCCTACGACTCTCCAGTTGTATTACAGTACATTCTGTTATTTCGACTGTTAACTTTGTTTTCTCTCAGTGTTTTTCTCCTCATCGAAGATACACCTGGTCTGGTATCCTGCTTGGCTGCAATGCCCTGTTGGACGGGGGTCATCGACTGGGATGATCCTCTCAGTAACTGAACATCCACTGTGTCCTGTTATCAACTTTTTACTTTCTGTAACATAGAAAGTTCTCTTATATCAGATCTTCTGTTCCTTCTGTGTTCTGCTCTGTCTTCTCAAACCCCCAGACGGTCGTGGCAGATGGCCGCTCCTACTGAGCCTGGTTCTGTTGGAGGTTTCTTCCTGTTAAAGGGGAGTTTTTCCTCTCCACTGTCGCTACATGCTTGCTCAGTATGAGGGATTGCTGAAGGATTGCTGTGGTTGGAAATCTGCCCAACCTCACGCCAATGACTGACGCAATCTGCTGGGATTCCTTAAATAGGAAACTTTTTAACTGATTGGAATGTTTGTATAAATGTATTGAAATGACTTCTTGTTAAGTGCCTTGAGATGACATCTGTTGTGAATTGGCGCTATATAAATAAACTGAATTGAATTGAAATATATGGTTCCAGAATTATTTGTCTATTTTTCTCATTTCTTTCACCTTGTCCAGATATTTTCAAAGTTTTTGCAAAAGAGCCCTTTTATTTTCATTTTTTACAATTGATGAACTAAGTGTGTGTTCACTTCAGCATAACGATGATGTAATGACAGCAAAAGTCACCCGATTGTGGGTTCATTGAATAATAAAATAGCCTTCCCACATGTAAAACTGTGGGAAAAAGGAACTGGCCTTTACTCAGAATACCTCCATTGTGTAATGTTGATAGACACACATATACATCCCATGGGAACTAGCTGGCAGGCATGGTTGCTCAGAAAAACAATGCTAATCTGTTAGTGGAAGTCAGGGAAATAATAAAAAAGGGTTAGGTTTTTGTTCTTACATTCTTTTGGATGGAAACCTGTAGGGGTTATTATGTTTGGTGTGAGTACAGATCCAGCCTCAGCACAACAATTAGGAGGATTTATTAAAATTTTAATCATTACAAAAACGTACGGTATAAATATGTGCAGAAAGAATTTTTATCCAAAATGTGTAAATATTAAAATTACATATAAAAAGTGTTATAATGTATCAAGAATAACGAAACTTAAAAGATCAAATGAAATGATCTATTATGATGAAAATTATCAAAAACACATTTACAATAAAAGCACTTGTCCAACTTTACATTCATTACAGTATTGGAAAATGATCTCACAGTAAATCAACAGTCATTAGTGTATTGCCCAACCTTCCTTTTATACACACATCCACCCACCTATCCACGCACCCACCCACACACATTAGGTCGTGCAAACAAACAGTCATGCTCTGTCACTGCTGTGACCTCTGCCTTCGAGCTGATGCAGTATCATAGATCTCAGAGAGCTGTATCTGCAGGAGGGAAAAATACAGTTAATGTCACGCACAAAGACATATAGCAGCACAAGAATGCATGCATTCATTTGTTTTAATTTTAGAATAGTAAAAGTCAAGTGTAAAGTTGGAAAAAATCTGAAATTTGATAAAAGCCTCTTCATAATGTGTTGTGTTCCTGGGTGCATAATACGCCTAGTCTGATTAGACGTATAAAGAAGTCCTATTGCAATTAAATGCATTTTCCTCTGTAAATGAGGTTTTTTGTGTTTATGCGATATTTAAGTTGTCAACTGCTTATGTCAAAGGAAATATTATCCTCTACAGAAAACTATTTTAAAATGGCCAACAAACCAATCAGGCTGCAGGTCAGTACGTCCTATTGCCAATTCATACCTCCATTTTATACCCATTTCAATTTTGTAATCGAAAACAAACCATTTTGTATCTATGTAAGCAGCTTAACCACTAATTTTCAGTTCATTCTCTTGCTCATTTGTATTTTTGATAAAATATTCTGATAAATGTTGCAGCCAGTTTTCATTTGCTGTGGTTTTGAATCCTGCTTGGTCCAGCTGACTTCTCAACTGCTGAATTATGGGAGATTATTAACCCTGATCAAACCAAAATTACTCTATGCATCCTCCTTCTGGTAGAAAATATTTATTTGAGTCCCACAACAACATTTCTTACAGCAGACTAAATGGAGATAGTCTGAAAATCAATCAAATCAGAGATTGTGAAAGAGGTATGAAATGTCCCCAAAATGGGCACTCACGATAAAAAAAGTCCCAAAGCAGGAGGCTCTTTTTTGTTGTCAAACCCAAAACAATTAAAGCAGCTAAAAAGGGGTGAAATGATCAGCACACACCAATCAATGTCAGGCAGACACCCCCCCCCCCCCCAAAAAAAAAAAAACAATTAAAATATCAATTAAAGCAAACAAACTAAACATGTAAAGTCAAACTGTCTTTATTTGTCTCCCTTGGGAGAAATGTATCTTGGAGAGGGAATTACACCGCACATGCCCACTACACTCATCAGCATCACAAAACACAATACAGACATATATGGAATAATAAAAATAACCTTAAAAAGATCATTTAAAATAGATAACTTAAAAAAGGGTACATAAATAGATAAATACCATTGGAAACCATGTTGCACTAAAAATGAGCCTGTTCATCTCACGCACTGTGTTCATTTACAACCTTAATCGGTAAGGGAAGAAATGAATGCTTATAGCGGTTGTGCTTACATAAGAACACTGTACCTTCACCCCGAGTTCAATAAAACATATTCAGAGTGCAGAACATGAGAGGGATGCTTTAGAATGCAGTCTGCCTGTCTGAGGGTGGTCGGCTCAAACAGTTCTTGAGGATTTAGAGGAGCTGTTCTACCCATAATGCTCCCTGCTGTCTTAATCAAAGTTAAAAACTGAGCTCTTGATTTGTGATCTGTAAATATTAAGGTTTATGAACCTACAGACTCCCTAGCTATATTTCAAAAATCTGTAAATGAACAAAATAGGCCTCTTCAAAGATCATGGCTATTAAGTGATAATAGACTCCATTCAAAGATAAAATCAGTTTTGTTATTATATTTTCCTCATGGGTAAATGCCCGACACTCAGCCATTTGTAACAACTTTTGAACTTTTATTTTTAACTTTAGAAAACGCAGTGGCTTCAACCCTGCACACTTATTATTGTTACTCAGGTGTAACATAAAACATACAGGTTTTCCAATTCATAGGAGATTAAATTAAGTTTTGAACTAACCAGATTTTGGATTCTGTTTCCTTATGAATTAGTGACAATTAAACAAAATATATTTATATTATGTAACCAGAACAAGGGCGTTAGCTATAAACACACAGACTTTAGGGGCTCAGTCGTTCAAATTGAATTATTCCAAGTTTTTTAAATGGACAAATTTGACTATTTCAGAAAATCTGTTTCACAAATATCAGTTTTACTTTTTTAGCCACATATTAGCGTCTCCTAATGAGACGTAACACTTTGGGTTAGGGTAAAGTAGTGGAGATTTCTTTTGTTAGGTAGAGTAACTATTTACTTACTTCTTTGTTAGTTTATTTATCTCACGTTCCTCTTCCTCTTTGAGTTTCTCTACGAAGCTGTCTAAAACAGGGATCTCAAATTTGATGTACTGAGCAACCTATAAGGGGGGAAAAAATCAAACAACAATGTAAATGAAATACTCATGTCCTTAAGAAGCAACCCATTCTTCACAATCACAAAAAAACAAAAAACAATTTTAAACATATTGTAACAAAGAAGTGTGCCTATTGTTTTTTGAAACACTCAAATCTTTTGCAATTTTCAAGTCATGACAGACGGTCTCCTTGGAAGTGAGCTCTCGACTTTGACTAGGCCATCGTAGCACATGAATATGTAATGATCTAAAACATTCCTTTGTAGCTCTGACTGTATGTTTAGAGCTGTTGTCCTGATGAAAGCTGAACCTTCATCTCATCCTAATTTCTTTTGCAGCCTCGAACAGGTTTTCTTTGAATATTGCCCTGTACTTAGCTCTATTTTTTGACCTGCCATTGTTCTCCTAAATACTGAACCTGAACTCCTGATCTCAAGTATTTTGAAGCCTCTAAAAAGTTTTCTTCTGTTATTTCCCAGTTTTTTTCCTGAGTGCTCCAATCTATTTTGACCAGATTTCCTTTTCTTTTCTGATGGGAAAAAAAGCATTGTGACAGCGTGATGCTGCCACCAACATGTTTCACAGTGGGGATGGTGCGCAGGGCTTTTTCCACTACACATAATATTTAGCAGGCAGGCCAAATAATTGGAATTTATTTTTTCCAAATTTTTTTGATGTGACCCCTAGATGGCATCTGGCAAACTACAGAGAGACTTGGCTTTGTTAGTAACTCTGTTTACTTATTAGTTGACTTCTCACCGTAACTAGCTGCACTGGATTTTATTTTGGGGTGTCATAGTAAAGGAAACTGAATACAAACAATACAAACAGAAAATCCTTTTTTTCCCTAGTGCTTCACAATTATGTGCCATTGTATGTTTATCTGTCAAGATGTTTCAGATTAAATTACACACAAGTAATCTCTATTTTCTAAACTTCAGAAAAACTCTGACTTATTAAGGAAATGTGTCACTGTATTTCATTAAGGCATATCAGAGTAAAGGGGCTGAATACAAATGGACCCCACAGGTTTTTAATTGTAAATATTGAAAATATTGAAAATATTGAAATCCTGCATCACTTTCCTTTTTGCCTAAGAATTATGTGTGTCTTTGAGTTTGTCTATTAGATAAAATGACATTAAAAACATGGAACTTTGTCGTTTTAACTTGGCAAAATGTGTAAAAGTTCAAGGAGTAAGAAAATCTTTGCAAAGCACTGAATATATCAAGCAGGATCACAAGATATTCAGTCATCTTAGTCTATTGTTAAATTTGTCCCAAGACAGGACGCCATTCATCAGCTTTCTAAATTTAACCCAACTATTCATCATTGGCTCATTGTAGCATTGTGAACTATCAAAATATTATAAAAAAACATCACTTATGCTGAACAGGATGAGCAAACAGAGCCACATGGAGAATGAGGCTCAAACTCACATCGTATGTAACTTCCTCTCCCAGGTCGGCTTCTGTGATAAAGATTTTGGAGATTTTCTCACATGGCCCGTAGAGCACACGAGTGACCAGAGGGTGTTCATCATCCTTCAGTCGTGTCCTTTCTACAATGTCACAAATGAAAGGAAAAAAAACTGCTCACAAACATTAAAACAATACTTGTAGTTACAAAACCACAGTAAAAACAGACTTACCCCCAGACTCATGTACCATGTAAAGGACAAAGTCTTCAGAATTGTTCTCAACCTTAAATAAAGCAAATATACATTATTTAAGGTTTAAATGATTAGAAACAACTGAAGCTTGTATTTTCTGCTCACCCTAAACTTGTGTAGCAGCAGGTTGAGCACCTGTCCGGTTGTCATTGAGCTGGTTACGCGAACATTAGTGACCGAACCATAAGCTGGAGTGAAAACAGACGTCTAAATGTAGAAAAAGATAAATCAGGATGTCTCAGTAAAGTACACTTTGTTTTAGTACAGAACCTTGAGTACACTTGTAAAGTTGAGTGTGTGTTCCTGAACATGAACACCTCAGACATTTTGGTCAGGAAAGCAAAGAGAGAAAGGAAATCCCTTCATCTGCAGCTAGACTCTGTTCAACATAAACATTAACTCATGCTGAATCAAGCAGAAACTAATGCGGGTTACTTTACTTTAGGCTTGTTTTCTGTGGCACATAATGAAAACAGCCCCCAGCAGGCCATTGTGAAACTCAACAGATGTACAGTGAAAGGAAACCACCGCCCCTTTGCACCTGGGGATATATCAACAAGGGGATACATCCATGTGAGTGCATGGCTGATTGAGTGTGTTCTGTTTATTGTACCTTGTGGTTGTAGAAGTGACCGTTGATTGAGAACCTGTGTGTGCGCAGGCGCTGCAGGTCTCTGGCAGTGTGTGTGTTTGACCTCCTCTGAACACGCATGAAAGAAGCATCACTCCTGGTCCTCAGCAGCTGAGGGGAGTCCTCTTCCTCTTGACCACCCATACCACCATCTAAAGGTTACATATAAGCAAGAAAAAAATCTGTTCGCACACATTTAAAAAAAATGCTATTCCAACATTCCTTCCAAAAATGTCCTTAGGGCACTAAATGACACTACAATAAAAATTAATTCAGGGTTTAATCAAATTAACATTAGCCATTACATTGATTTAGATTTTAATCAAGTGTGTATAATATTCAATAATGGTTAAACGCTAACAACACTAAATTTTTTTTTCCACACTGAGAAACATATTTGCAGCAATAGGGAAATATTCTCTACTGACTTCCAGTGCCGCTTTAACAAAATAGCTTCTACTATTCATGTTATTGGAATCTATGTATGCTGGGTACGCAGTATGAACAGCTTTAAATAGTACATTCTTCTACTAATTTTCTGTTGGGTCACAAAAAGCAATACAGGTTTCTGTATAAAATTAAATCTGTGCCATGATATTTTAAATAATAAAACTCCTTTCAGAACAATTCACCCCCAAAACCACTTTTTTTGCTGATAAACTGTATAAATGAGTGTCTAATAGTGCTCTCTACACGTGTAGTCATTATTTTTGGCATTTTAGTGCATCTTGATTAAAATATACATGTTCTGCCTAAAACCGTCAGCGTGGCGCCCTCATCAGGTTAAAAGTCTGCATTCCATTTGAATTTGAATCAACCATGGCTATTTGCTCTGCTGTGATAAGTGACGTTGGCAGTGTCATGTAATTTCAGCCAAGTCTCGGCCACGGTTCCGTAGCAAGTTGGAGCTGGAATGGTATGGCATCAAAACAATGCCAGCTTAAAATGAAGCTGAAAAGAAATAGTGGCATTGAAAATAAAAATTGGCATTGAGAAATATAATTGTAACTGAAAATATCTATTGTGAATCTAAAATGTAGTGAAAATTTCTGTTTTGAAAGTCAAATAAAAATTTGAAGTGAAAAAAGTTAAAGTGAAATTCAAAATATATATTGAAACAAATAACTCACTATCAGGTTTTCACACATTAATCTGATTTTTTACAATGCCAATCTTTTTTTTTCAATGCCACCGTTTTTTCAGTGCTGCTGCCGGATGTCACCTGCCTTCAGTTGTCAGGTCAAATAAAGGTCACTTGAAGTTTTTTTATTTATCTTTAATTCTTTAACCTGACTTACACAGTAGCCTGGTGGGTAAAGACGCTGCTGTATGAACCAGGAGTCATGCTTCCACCCCATGCTTCACAGTAGGTATGGTGTTCTTGGGATGCAACTCAGTATTCATCCCCTTCCAAACAGGGCAAGTGGCATTTATACCAAAAAGTTCTTTTTTTGGTCTCATCTGACCACATGACATTCTCCCAATCCTCCTCTGGATCATCCAGATGGTCTCTAGCAAACTTTAGATGGGCCTGGACATGTGCTGGCTTAAGCAGGGGGACCTTTCGAAAGCTGCAGGATTTTAATTAACGATGATGTAGTGTGCTACTAATAGTAATCTTTGTTACAGTGGTCCCAGCTCTCTTCAGGTCATTGACTAGTTCCCCCCATGTAGTTCTGGGTTGTTTCCTCACTGTTCCCAAAATTATGTGTGAGATCAATGTTCCCAAGATCATGTCATGCTAGATCTCACAAGGTGAGATCTTGCATGGAGCCCCAGATCAAGGGAGATTGTCAGTGATCTTGTATTTATTCCATTTTCTATTAATTGCTCCAACAGTTGATCTCTTCTCACCAAGCTGCTTGCCTATTGTCGACTGGCTCATCCCAGTCTTGTGCAGGTGTACAATCTTGTCCCTGGTGTCCTTGGACAGCTCTCTGGTCTTGGCCATGGTGGAGGTTGGAGTCTGACTGTTTGAAGGTGTGGACAGGTGTCGTTTATACAGATAATGATTTCAAACAGGTGCCATTAATACAGGTAATGACTGGAGGATAGAAGAGCTTCCTAAAGTAGTAACAGGTCTGTGAAGACCAGAATTCCTGCATATTTGTAAGTGCTAAATCCTTATTTTCTGCATCATTATACAAATACATTCTTTAAAAATCGTACAATGTGATTTCCTGTTTATTTCACATTCTGTCACTCACAGTTGAAAATTGCAGGCCTCTCTCATTTTATTCAGTGGGACATCTTGCGGTGACTGCCAAATACTTTTATGCCCAACTGTTTATACTTTTTCTAGCAGTATGCCAACGTAGCATAATGATGTCATCAATATGCAAAATAGTGTGTGTCGTCAACCTGCAACATCTAGCGACTTTCTTGGTCAACTTCAGCAACTTTCTGTCAGAGACAGTTGGCAACTCTAGGTTATAAAGGACTACTTGAGATGTTATTGCAGAGTTGTGTTGAGTTGCACTTTTAGGGTTTCTGCAGAAATCAGCTCATCTGATTTAATGCTTTTTAATGGCATCATAAGCACCCATGACAACTCATGAATATATATGTACATTAAAGAAAAGTTCTGTAAACTGTATTTTAAAGCACCTTGAAGTAAATGTAATTTATGAATTGGCAGTGTAATCCTTTAGCTAGTATTACCTTTCCACTTGTGAAACATTTGGCTATTTCTAAACCTAGAATTTGCCTGGGACAACTCAGAAACACGTTCACTGAATGTGTATGAGTGGTGCTGCACAGCAGTGTTCAGACAGCAGAGCACCTCCACGCACAGCGTCACGCTCAATCCAGATGATGCTGGAAGACTGCTCGATGTTCTGATGGTAGTTTTCACTACACCTACAGTTGTGCCATTTATGGTGCTCACGGTAGTTGCTAGACGTTCCGCTGTTGGTTACGGAAAAGTAGCTAGCTATAGTTAACTGCTGTCTAGAGCTAGGTAGCTACCGTTAGATACTTTTCGATACCAATACTTTAACGATACCTGGTTTTCGATACGCGTACCTTGACAATACTTTTTTCGATACCTATATTTTTAAGTCTAATTGTAAGAGAGAATGACAAAGTACTTAAAAAACTTTTTAATTTTTTTATTTATTTATAGTATCTGTTATTTGTATTTTTCTAAGTAAAAAAACAGCAAACGTTTAGTGCAAACAAGAAACAAAATTCTAATATTTGTATAAAAATAAAAATAGCCTTTCAGCAACACTAATGCTTCACTTCATGTCAATAATAACAAGCCTGCTAAACTGCATTTTCTAATGCTAGGTAAACAAATGGCAAAGAAGTTTGTTTTATGGCATATTTATGCCCTTGTAAAACTTTTATCCTCAGACACCTCCAGTGTGCTTGTTGCTGGTGCAGTGAAAGAGGCAGGTTGTGGACTCAGGTCTGCTTTTTTTTTTTTTTTTTTTTGCAGTCAAATACGGTACATGCTTCAGCTCGCAAGATGATGCCATCCACCACAAGGTGCTTTGTTAAATTTCTTGTATTACTGTTTTTCGTGGCACAAATCTTATTGCAGATGTTGCGTTTAGCTCTGTTGCCATTTACTTTTACAAAATGCAGCCAAACGTAAATTTTTTTGGCATTTTCATCCACGAAGCATCGTTATGCTTTGGAGAGAGGGGAGAGGCGGGGCTATGTGAGTGAGTGAGCTCGTCTCCTCCACGGGTCACATTAACAGGGACATTTTAGAGGAAAAGCGCTATATTTAGCACTGAAAAATATTATTATTTTTCCGTTATCTGTACATACCGAATGTTTTCGGTCGGTAACAAAGAGGTACAGATTTTCGGTACCCAGCCCTACTGCTGTCTACCTCTTCCAGCTGATTTGTGGCTGTCTGACTGCATGTAAGATTTCACGACATTGACACCCATTGAAGGGTTAGGGTTTTTTTGTTTTTGCAAACACTGAAAAATGCTTCTCCATCTTGACTTTTAACAGGCTGCAGCCATGTGCTGAGTTCTTCCTTTTCCAGGCACTTTTGTTGGAATTAGCATTTTCCCATTCTCTGTGCAAACTTATTTTCCTCCTGTTCCAGCACACACTGTTTCTTATCAAACATCTGGTTTTGAAAGGGCGGAAGCAATTTCCGACACAGTTCTACATGTTGATGGTAATATATCTCGAATACAGTTTAACAGCCAATTACCGTTTATAATGACATAAAAAAAATTCTCGAAACTACCGAAATAATTTTAATGCTGCTGAGAATCAGATTTAAGGCAAATTAATTAGCATTAATTTAAAGCCTTAATTAATGACCCATTACATCTGAACTTAATCCATCCATCCATCCATCCATCTTCTTCCACTTATCCGGGGTCGGGTCGTGGGGGCAGCAGCTTAAGCAAGGACACCCAGACTTCCTTCTCCCCAGCCACTTGTTCCAGCTCCTCAGGAGGAATCCCAAGGCGTTCCCAGGCCAGCCGAGAAACATAGTCCCTCCAGCGTATCCTGGGCCTTCCCCCGGGCCTTCTCCCGGTGGGACGTGCCTGAAACACCTCACCAGGGAGGCGTCCAGGAGGCATCCTGACCAGATGCCCGAGCCACCTCAACTGACTCCTCTCGATGTGGAGGAGCAGCGGCTCTACTCTGAGCCCCCTCCGGATGACTGAGCTTCTCACCCTATCTCTAAGGGAGAGCCCAGACACTCTACGGAGGAAACTCATTTCATCCGCTTGTATCTATGATCTCGTTCTTTCGGTCACCACCCAGAGTTCGTGACCATAGATGAGGGTAGGAACGTAGATCGACCGGTAAATCGAGAGCTTCGCATTTTGGCTCAGCTCTTCACCACGACAGACCGGTACAGCGCCCGCATAACTGCAGATGCCCTACCAATCCATCTATCGATCTCCCGCTCCATTTTTCCCTCATTCGTGAACAAGAACCCCTGATACTTAAACTCCTCCACTTGGGGAAGGACCTCATCCTTGACCCGGAGAAGGCACCCCACCCTTTTCCGGCTCAAGCCGCTTCACACTCGGCTGCGAACCGCTCCAGCGAAAGCTGTAGATCACGTTCCGATGAAGCCAACAGGACCACGTCATCTGCAAAAAGCAGAGACCCGATCCTGAGGCCACGAAACGGATCCCCTTAACACCAACTTAATAAAACTAATAAAAGATCTCACAATTCAAGAGCTTTGTGTTTGAAATGTACCATTCTGCTAAGATATGTAAATAAAGTATGCGGAAAGAAAGTTTACTTTGCCGTTTATCAGTCCTAAAGAAGGAAAAACTATAGTCAAACAGCTTGTAAAAGCCATCATGATGAACATAAGTAGTCTCACTCTATTTATTTATAACTTTGCTGATCTGATCTTATGTAGCTGGCATATAAAGAAACTGTAACACGTGAGCCAAGCTTTCCACAAGATCTGCTGAAGGAAGCACCTGAGGGGTTTTAATCTCTGCAACGTGTAATCTGCATTAACCCAGCAGGTTTGTGTGTCTGTCTGTGTTAGGAGGGGGAAAAGCATGACTTCACGTGTTTGCACTCACCAGCTGGTATTGGTTCTCTGCTAAGGGAGTTATTGTTGGATTCTGCAGATACCTTCTTTGCCACAGGAGAGATTTCATTCCTGAAAAAGAAAACAAATATTTTCTTTATTATTTTATCTTAATCTTATGTCTGTTTTGCTTTTTCTGGAGAAGACAAGTGACAGTGAAAGATAAGCCTTTGTATAAATATTGATTTATAACATTGTTCAGGACTTAAAAATCAGTTTTCTCACCCATCATCTGTATAGTTGTTCATTGAGTCTAAAACATGGAAGTAAAATATTCTCATTTCATTATGCCCCACTAAAAATCCAGCTATATATTCAAATTACATGCTGATATTTAATAGACCAACAATTTAAATATTGTATGTTAATATTTGTTTACTTCCATTTATTTGATATACTTAATATAATACAGGAGGATGGTTTCACTTCACTTCCTTTTGCCAAAGGTGGCCCTCAACGATCTGTCTTATGACCACTTTTTCATCTTCTTTATCAATAATGTTAGTCGGCAAAGCAAATTTTCATTTTGAAGCTGATGATGTCGCTATGTGCAGCTCAGCATCTATATACACCTAGCCTTTTACTCAGCTGCAGTTTTCTTTTAATTCCATATAAATAAACTTTTTTGTGACTTAAAACTATTCCTAAAAAACCCTAAAAAACTACACTAATGTTGAAATTGGAAATCTAATAACATAATCAGCTGTCAGTCACCACCTCAATTATTTAGGGTTTTTTACTGTCTTTCACATCTTACCTTCAAATGTTGGTCAAAAAGATCAATATGAAACAGTGTTCTTTTTTATAGTAACATTACATCCTCTTTGTCTGTTTTTTTTAAAGAAGTGCTGCGCTGCGACCTTAGCAAAAGAAACATAGACCTATATGTTGTTAAAATGTAACAACTCTATTTTACAAACAATATATTTTTCAGGTTTTTATGACATAATGTCATTAAAATATATATATTTTTAAATTTGAACAACATAATATCACCGTTTTATAATACCCGCAGTATTTGGTACTTATTTTTTTGTGTTCAATCATAGCATACATTTTTTTCTGTTACTATGCGAATCCTCCTGTTTTAAGTGACACTCTCACATGGCCTTCTCTTGTTAGTTAAGCCCATTTAAGGCCTCTGCATATTAGAATAAATCAGACCGCTTAACCTGTTCAGCCGAAATATTTCGTTGTCATCAAACATCTGAAGTCTTATTGGCCGGCGAAGACCCCAGTAAATATTAAGCAACCCTTCTAGGATTAGCTCTCCATCCTCCTGCACAAAGAGAAGCATACAGAACAATAATAAGAGAGGATATCCTGCTTGGCCGACTGCCACAGCAGCTCAGTTTCAGGTGTACGTGCTGGAACAGTCGCGAACAGCCACATGGTGAAGCCTCGAATAGTGGAGAAAGTCTGTCAGGTTGGATCCTCTCTTTTTTCCACAGTGGAGGGGTGAACTCGTGTCTGAGTCAGCATCAGAAAAGAGCGAGTGTTGTAGGTCACGTAGACGCAGGGGGAGGATTTTGATATGACATAGGTGAAACATCAACATTTTGAAAAACTATCACACTTCTAAATAACATTCAGGGAAAACTGGTATGATTTACATCTAGACATGTGACTTACATAGAGGAAGCAGGAATTGTTACAAAAATCTTTTGACCTAAATAGTTTGGCTTAGGTCAGCAGCAAATCAAAATTATTGTGCTGCATTTTTTTACCAAAACAGGAAATAAACACCACGGCACCACGGCTATAAATGTTGTAATTACAGACTGAGAAGGCTGACTGTTCCCCCAGATTGAAAATATTTGTTATATAACCACCGTTTCTAAGTCATTACCCTACAATACAATGCGGGTCTTTCAATACAGGTTTAACTTATTTCAATTCAATCTGCAGAGATCTTAACAACAAAGTAAAATTGATAAGACAGAAATGTGTTTTTATAAGTTAAAATGGCAGGCTGATCAGGTGATATCTTTGTGATATGTTTTAGCCTTTTGGCCAAATTCCACTCTAAAGAAAAATAAATAACTATAAACATTAAAAAAAACAGCAAGAAATGTTAGAAAAGCTCAGTCAAAATGCAGTAGAAAATATTTTTAAATCATTTACTGTAATAGTCAACATACAGAATAAGGATATATGGATAAACTTTAGACCTGCGACTTGCAAATGTTTTCATATTTTTGCCATATATATTTTGTCACATTAAGATCACAAACTTCAGTGTACGTTATTTGAATTTTAAGTGACAGACCAACATAGTGCACAGCTTAAGTGGAAGAATAATGATTCAGGGTTCTATTTTTCCCCCCCAAGTAAATATCTGAAAAGTGCAGCTGTGTGTACTTTAATCTTAGTATTAAATGCAGCTGTTCTGTAAAGGTCTCAGAGGTTTGTTAGAGAACATTAGTGAACAAAAAGCTATGTGCCGACCAAGAAACAGACCAGACATGTCTGGAATTAAGTTACTGACAAGTTTAAAGCAGAGTCAGCTTATCAAACAATATGCCAAACTTTAAACATCTCACTGAGTACTTTATTACATCATCTGTAAATTGAGAAATGACAACACAACTGTAAGCCTATAATGACATGGCAATCCATGTCTTTATAAGTTTACATTAGCCACAAAAGGTAATTGCAAAAAAGCTGCAGCCAGAAGATCCATGGTAACTCTGGAGGAGCTACAGAGTTTTACAGTTTAGGGAGAAGAATTGGTCAACAGGACAACACTTAGTGGCTTCAGTTTCCCTCTGCGTCTCTTTCCTACTCCCCTCACAGTCCTCATGCATTCTGCTAAAATATTTCACCTTGAGGCATTCCAGGAATCAATTAGCAACTTTTCTAGGATCAGGGTGTTTTAGCCTTCAGTTTTCTGTCATTCTCACCTGCTTTCTTCTGCTGCACATCCAGGGCTAAAAGTTCACCTGAGATTTTGTCTCCGTGTCTCAGCGTTGCTTTTATTTTTCAGAAATCAAATGCCTTTTAATGAATCCACCCAGGCATCACACAAAATCCAAATAAAAGAACAATGTTGATGTAAAGTACCCCTCAAGCTCAGAGCAAGTGAAAACCATTTACAATGACTTCTGTTTACTCTACCATTCAATATATTAAGTCCATATTTTTTAACTAACAAAAAGCTTCATGACTGGCACAGTTTTCAATTTCCAAAACAAACTGGTCTCTCATAGTATAAAGGAAATAACATCTGTGATCACCTAATGGAAATTATTTCATTTATCATGCCATCTTTGTTTTTGTCTTCATTTTTAGACTGAACAGAATAAGGAAAGTTACTTCTAGGCCAAAAATATGGACAGAATTGTTGTGTGTGTGTATATGTGTGGTTACTGCAGGGCTTCGTTGTTTTTGCTATGTAAACACTTAGCACAGCTGCAGCACAGGACTCTGCTAACCCGCCACTCCTAAGTTTCCTGAGCAGGCACGGACACACCCTCAAATGTACACTCCCACCGATTCACACAGATGCAAGTAAGGTCAGCAAGGCTATTTTTGGATACGGCGGTTAATCACTGTATTGCAGCCTGCCTATAAAGCCTGGACGCATGCTTCAGTCCACTCATACTCTGCTGCACGGATTAGACGGCACTTAGTTTATCGCTGTGTTCAAAGAGCCCAAACTCAAACATTGAAGGTGAGCAGGATTCTTCCTTTTTTCTCTTTGCTTTATGAGATACTATTAGGATTTTAAAATTTAGAGATTTGCTAAACAGAACTCCAGTGTTTTATCGGCATAATAATTTAGTTTTGAACTAGCAATTAGAACAACCATAAACAGTTTTAATAATCTCAACCTAACAATCAAATTGTTTCTTCTATTCCTTCAGCATGAAAAGCAGGAGGCTGCTAAGGTCTCTGCCTCTATTACCCACAATTACTGAGACACTTGAGGACCTACCTGTCCATCCCTCCTCCTTGCAACAACCCCAGGGCTCCCACTCTCTGGAGGACTACATGTCTAGCATTCAAGCCCTTGCGCAGCCTGTCGAGGACCCGGGTTACGGCCCTGTCAGACTCCAGAGGTCCCCCAGGCATACTCAGCTTTCAAAAACGGCCCGTGTGCCTTCACGCACACCAAGGACTTCCAGAACATCCAGTCTGAGCACACATAGCACAGAGGAGTTTTCCCTCAGGATGGGCAGAGAACGAGACTGCAGGGGAAAAGACCCCGTGGACTGGCTCTTTGGACAGATAAGGACTTGAAGAGAGACACTTTTGTTCTTGGACATCATGTGGGTACTTTGATGGAGTGAGGAAATAAGTTGGGAGGAACCTCAGGATGAACTGCTCTGCCATTACTCATGATAATATTGCAAATGTAACTTATATATTTATATTTACAAAAGACTATGTGGTCTATGTGTTTACAGAGTTTAGTATTTTATTAAGATGTGGTTTCTAATAAAATCATAAAATATCACAAAACTATTTTCTGTTTTTCTTTTCCTTTAGGTATTACTCTTCATTTTGTGTCTTTTTTTTTTACCTGTATAAAATAATTATTGGGGTGGGGGTGGGGGGGGGGGGGGGGGGTGCGTATTGAACAAAACATTTAAATATATATTTTTGTTTTAAAGGACGTCTGGTAAACGATTTAAACTATAATCTTTAAAACTGTCAGGGAAAAATAATATAAGAAATTTGTTTGCCATCAATTGTTACTGTTATGTTATGTTGTTATGTTATTTCATTATATTATAAGAAATATTATTATATTCTGAGAAAACTCTCATTCCAGAAGAGTTTTTAGTGTTTTATGCTTTTAAACATGATTCTAGTAAATTATGAATTAAAGTCAAAATTTCTGTACCTAAAATGAACAATTCTTGTGTTTACATTAAGCATTTACATTGTATTTTGATGGTGATTGTTTAAAAAAAAAAAGATAGACTTGGGGGGATTTACCTAAATGTAAATGTATTTAATCATAAGCCCTCTATAATAAGAGCATCTTTAGTTTTTTCTTGACATTTGCTTCTACTAAAACATAAATACGATTACTGCGACTACTTTTTCTGCAGTGTGCAACAAATCCAAATCCAACCAAGCCACTATTTTAGCAATAACTCTACCGCCATCTAGTGGTCGTTTAAAAACTTGACGCCAGCTATACTATACATAGCCGCTTCATGGTTGTGTGATAGATCATTTGGATTTGGGTCAATATAGAAATCTAACGCAAACAGTCCTTTCTGTTTTTTTGAGAGGAAAGTCAGAGAAGCAGTAAATTATCCTCGTTCAGTATTTAAAGAGGTTGTAAACATCAACATAATACAAGATACAAAGAAAGGAAGGAAATATTCTATTGGTTTAACAGCTTTAAGATATTCACACCACTTCTTGTCAATTAAAATGATTTAATGAGATAAGCCTTCAGTTTTAGAGTTTCTGCACATTGTTGCACATTGCAATGAAAAACAAGTTTCCCTTTTCCTTTCCTCTTTGTCAACTATCAACTCATTTTGAGTTTAGTGTTAAATTAAAATAAAAAATATGTCTAAAGAGTGAATCTGTAATGAATCCTGACTGTGCAGCTTGGGGTGCTAACAGATCAAAAAGGGCCTCCTGTACCAATAAACCCCTGCATTATTACAGCTAATACAAGTACACTCTGAGATGTTGTACATGTTAGAACTCGCTATGTTCTCAAAGATGTTTGGTTCATTTGCTTTGACTGACAGCTGCAAAGTCAGTCCTCCTGACATACCCACCCTAAAATGACTAAAGCACATCACCTAACCTGATTATGATCTAATCTTCTTAGTAACCTACAAATCATCCTATGTCAACTTGCCCCTTCTTTGCACACAGCCTGTTTACATCAGATCGCTCGGTTTGGCAATGAGGAATGATGCTGCATGTTTGTTACATCTAAGCCCATTCATATGGTCTACATATTTACTTGACATCTCCAAAAGGAGTTTCCAAGCTTTGGCTTTTGGGCAAGCATACATGCACAACCAAAGAATGTTACTGCTGGGCAATGGTTTGGCCCTTATATCCACAAAATATCCAGTGACTAAGTCCTCTGTAGCTCTGAGTCAGTTGGATCTGGAGCTGAGATGCTCCAGCTAAAATGTAGAGAATCTGGTCTAAATATCTAGTTTTGATATCAGCAAAGTATTTTATGGTTCATACATGTTTCTTTGTGTTTTTTATTTATCAAACCATAAAACACAACTCACTAAACTATGAAAACAAAACTGTTTATTTTAGTATTTCAAATCAAATATTTTAATGATTATGGCTTAGTGCTCATAAAAATCCAAAATTTGGACATTTGCATATTTGTATATTACATAAAAACATCAAAAAATAAATTTTTTGTTAATTATCTTTTTTTAATTTATCTTATCTAGCTTAAATATCATGTTGCGGAGTGCAAAATTAAACAAAGTGTTGACTGATGTCCAGCAGACAACCTGCACTAGGAAGGTTAGCCACAAAGGTCATTGCTAAAAAAGCTGGTTGCTCAAAGTGCTGTATCTAAGCATAATAATGGAAAGTACAGTGGAAGGAAAACGTGTGATTGAAATAGCTGCACGAACCACAGGGATAGCAGCAGCTTCAGTGGTCCAAAGACCTCTGTAAATTGTGCATTTCATTTGGGAAATTAAGGTCCTATAGTATGAATGAAGAGCATAGAGAGACGTCATCACCAAACTGACATGGTCCACTGTGTTTTATAAAGGTCAAAGTTAGTGCAGTCATCTACCAGAAAATTATTTAGGAGATTAATGGAATAAAAGCACCCTGGACTTCCTTAACACCCCCAAGCTGATCACCTCCTGGCCATGCTGAACTGATGCAGTAATTTTTGCAAAAGGCGCCCCAGTGAAATATTCCATGTATTTTCTGTACAGTACATGGACATTTGTTTCAGTATGCCAAGAGTTCTGTATAAAAGGAGTCATAACTTAGTATTACCTTGGATACCCACGCTCTATTATAGTCTTTCAGCCCCTTCTAAAAAAGAAAAGTGGGAAAAACGTGGAAAAAAAATAAACACAGAGCTCCTCTGACCCTTATTTCTGAAGGCATTATTGTCTCGCGAGATCTGATGCGATATTTTGGCTGTCGTGGACGGGCATTGTAATAATGCAAATGAGGGGCACGTTGATTGGTGGCAGGAAGGAGGGGGGTTATTCTGACTATCTTGCTCAGTTAGTGCAACTTCAATTGTAACTGCATTCTAGGTCATTTGTTGTTTGCAAAGTAGCAGCCATTACCCGTGTTGTCTTGAAAGCTACTACTCCTGCTAGCATACAATGGCCGCATTAGCACTTAGCTGCTGTTTGTTACACACAGTAGAGCAATAAAAACACAGCCTTACTGTTTCAATTGCAGGCAAGTCTCTGATTGTTGGAATGGCCCTTTTTTCCAAACGGAGCTCGAGTTCGTACTTCGAATCAGAATTCAGTAATGGCGGCGCTCGACTGAATATGAGAGGGAGGGGGGCAGGGCGGGCTTCCTGAAGCATAGGTCTGTGATGTCCATATATGGTATATCCTGCGCCGACTTGACGTCAAGTCGGCCAGAAATTAAAATCATGTATTTGAGTGTGCGTACACGTGGGCTGGTTGATGAACCCAAGGGTAAACAAACGCTTCAATTTTAAATATCGGCTTCCCGGCCAGTGTATAATCGTTAGGCAATCATAACATAAAATTTTTCTCGTGGAAAAGTGAAAATTACAGGTCATGACTCCTTTAAAAATCCTTTTTATTGGTCCTATTATTCTAATTTTCAGAGAAACAGATTTTTGAGTTTTAAATGGCTATAAGTCATAATTATCAAACTGAACAGAAATAAACCCTTCGGACTTATCCCCCTGTGTAAAGCATCTATGAAAACACATTTTTTAAATTAAATTACTAAAATCAGGTAACCTTTTTGATAATATTTTAATCAGTGTTGGGAACATTTTTAAGGAGTTAGCACTACTTTCTGAACAGACAATAACAAACTTGTTCAATTGTTTATATAATTCATATTAGAACCCTTTTCCAATATAACATGGATTAGATGTTTATAGTTTATAGTTCCTGCATTTTCGTCACACAGGATTGGCCAGGTGATCATTTACATGCACAAATTGTTTTATAAAGTGTATATTCACTAAGGGATTAACCTTAAAGGCTTGTTAGGTTTTGTGTGGTACAAAATTTATCACTCCTTTCTTCATCGTCTTGTTAAGTGATTGTGAGGACATTTTTCTTTAAGTTTTGTGAAGAAGCTTCAAAAATATTCTTTGGACTCTGGCTGTTTTTTCCACTCCACTCCATTAACAGAAGAGTTTTTCTGGTCTATAACTTAAAGGATGAATCAGTTTTGTGTGGACACGCAATAGACAATTTAGCAGAGAATCTTTAGGCACTCTCTTACCAGTGGCTTGTCACAAACTGTTCAAATTTCTGTAGTTAAATCTATTTAGAAAAGAAAGATACTATTTAAAAAACATAAAATAGTATATTACCATCAAACCAGGACTTTTTTTCTCTTTTAGAAAGAGATGATTACCAAATTGATTTAATGAAAGTTCCTCATCTTTTTATGCCCTCAGTGCA
Source organism: Valencia hispanica (assembly GCA_963556495.2). Classification (NCBI taxonomy): domain Eukaryota; kingdom Metazoa; phylum Chordata; class Actinopteri; order Cyprinodontiformes; family Valenciidae; genus Valencia; species Valencia hispanica. Next base: position 24,317,738 of record OY747711.1, read on the forward strand.
CAGTGTGCTATGCTATGATTGAGTACAGAAACTGGACAAACAGCTAGTGAAAATGTCCAAAGAAAAGCTCAAAATGACTTCAGTAGGACTGAAAAGCTGTTGATCAAGACCACTTTAAAAGATTATAAGATTTTGCTATTTGAAAGCAAAGCAAGCAGACATTAGGGTGGTTTAAAACTATTTCACAGACGGTTTACTTAATTGCAAACACACAAACAAGTGCATCTATGGATACCAAAGACAAGATCTTACTATCCTTGTCATATGATTACTAGGAGGGTTGTACTCGCCAAGTAGGTCAGCACCATCAAGAAGAACTACTCCTTATATAGACATTACCCTTAGAATCAGAGTGGACAAGTCTGTACAGTCATAACAAAGAAGTGCAAGTTCAGGAATCTAATGATGGCTGATGATTTGACTCCTGCTTATTCACAAATTACCTTGTTACAAATGAATATAACCCAGAGCTTCAGTTAATCTGTGACCAATTTATTCTGATTAACACTAAAACATACTGAAAAAATGTAAGGTAATATGAATAAAACAATTACTGGAAATGTAATACAGAAAGAGTTACGGTATGGATCATATTAAGATGAGCTATTTAGAAGTGCAATATGTAAGAAAAGATTAAGATCTTGTAGTCCGATTTAATAACTGCAGTCCATGTAGAAAAACAAGAGCCCGCTCTCAGCCACTCACCCCCTCCCAATGTAGCCTTCCTTCCAACATGGTTGAGACATTAGACTGTTGTGTGATTATTTCACTGTAAAATTCTTATTGCACCTAATTTCCAACCAAAAATGTGTTTGTCCAGTGCAATAAGATGAACCTTTGTCCCACCGAACTTTTTATGCACTGAACCCTTAATCTGAGACCCGAACTACTCTTTTTGTATATTATTTTCAACTATTTATCACATCTGCTGATTTTGAGAAGTTTTTTTCTGAAACTGATTAATATTGCACTGGCACTGTTTGACTTAAGCCTAAAATTATTCATGACATACTAACCGAAGATGTTGGTTTAATCAACTGTTACTCTCACTGGTCAAGAGTAGTGTTCTGATATTTTTATATGGGTTGTACTCATGGGGCAAACTCCACTGGCCAAAAGTAAGACCAATGCGCAAGGGACAAAAATTGCAGTTCCCCCCTCATCTGCTAGCGGCTGGCTCCGGAAAGGAGCATGTTCCCATTGACTCCCATGGTAAAAATGCTAACTTCTTAGCAGAAATAAACATGTTTAGAGCCTGGTTTAAAAAAAACACTTTTAGGTTTGGTCAAGTTTACTGTTATGACAACTCTGAGAGGGGTGACTTAAAAAAAAAACTAATCAGTGTAGATGTAATTTAAGCTTGAAATTCTGAATGATAAGGGGTGTGTCCTTTTAACTGAGCTGTTAGCGCTAGCGCTGGTGCCTAGCAGCTTGCTTCCCCCTGGTTGCTCACGTTAAAAGTCTAGGCCATTTTGTTTCTCTGAACTTGACCATCAGTCTGCAATGTTAATTTGTGTTCGGATGTTAATTGTGCACTTAATTGACAGAGATTGTTTGCTGTGGTATTGATTGCACTAACAGACTGTCCAAGAAGTCTCTGCTCCATTTTTTTAGGTATGTAAAATTATATTTGTGCTGTGCATTTGAGAAAACGCTGCTTGGTCGAAAATGGGTTGAAATGATCAAATTTTTTCTTTACTATAAATATTGATTATTAGAACTTGTTTAATTAAAATTCACATATATTTAGTAAAAGTTATGGACCACCAAAGCTTCATGATTCTATTTGACAAAATTATTGATTCTGCCTAGAAGACAGAGGGGTAGCAGAGTCGCTCAACTCTGGTTTTCTGTCTAAAAGCGCAACCTCCATTAGCTTCGGCTAGCTCCGGGTTAGCTCAGTTAGCTCATAGCTACATCAGCTCAGAGTTTGAAGGGTGTCAATTATTCGCCCCCACCCTCACAGCCCCACTCTCTGTTCCAACTCTTTGCCCACTTTTTGTATTTTCCGAGAGTGGCTAGATGCATGACGTGGCCAAGATGGCGGTGGTGGATACCGCCCACTGGGCTTCAATTCAGCTCTCCAGAAACCTACGGGTGACGTCAAGGAGGCTCCATCCCTCTTAAATATGCTGTCTATGGTTTTACTGTTCATATATACAAGCTACAGACAAATATCATATCTTAATACGTACTTCATCCCATTAAAATAATTGAAACACTCTATAATGTAGGGAATCTGTATTGGTAAAAGTCTGGCGATACAATATGTATCGCGATACAGGGGAGACGATACGATATATTGATACTGTGAGTAAGACGATATATTGTGATCTTTAAAACTGAATTTAACTGAAGAAAAACTGTCACAGCATTCTAACCACTTCAACCTGTTTCATACTTTAACACATCCAGTTTTATTACTCGATCTAGTTGACCCACTGGAACGAAGGTGAAAACAGCCACCAACTACCAGTCATACTGTTATATTTACTACAAAAAGGACTGTCATCAATAATGGTTCCATTCAAATCACTAAAAAAAAAGAATAAAATCGATATTTTGTTTTGAATATCGATACAATATCGGGAAATAAAATATCACAATATATTGGTGTGTCGATATTTTCCTACATCCCTACTATAATGTAATCTTTAGGGTTTAAGATAGAGGACAATTAAGTTCAGGACCAAGCAGGCTTCTTATTTGAATTTATCTATATATATCTATGGATTTTACAACTATAGCTCCTGAATATTTGTCAGAGGTTTCAATGTTTGGGCAAATGTGATCTTATCCTTTTGTAGGATTTTTAAACTAAACTAAAAACAGTTTTTCCATTTAATTTGTTAAAATTTTTTGCTGTGTCATCTGTACAGTTAGGCCTTTGTCTTGCGAGCATACTTAAAAAAAAATTACTGTTAAATCACTTAAGAACAGAAATCACCCATTAGCTCTATAATAAATTTGGGTTTAGTTACAGAAACAGAGTTTTCCTTTCATTTCTATCCATCTGCATAGTTGAACGATGACTGTTTTCCAGCATAAAATCTTCAGGTAGCCTTACACAGTAAAATGATATCCTGTAGTTTACAGGGCTGGGTCAACCTGTGCTGAATCCTTTTCTATTAAATAGAAATTAGCTACATTTTAGTAACGTTTTATCTTACGAGATATTAAAGCCTTTAAGGTGGTTAAGTTGTTGTTTCCTTAGTGGCTTTCCTCTGCCCATTGTGTGCAGCTGTGTGGGATTTCCCCAGAAAGTGCCAATGCTATTTTTCTTTTTTTGTAAGGCTGTGGGTCTGACTTGGGGGATAAAAATGAAGAACACATCTTGACCACTCTGCCTTTCCCTTATACTGTACAGATGCAGACCAATATGCATACTCTTGCTGAAAAGCCTGCTGGTGAACACAAAGGGGAACTCCAAACCATGAAACCCATAAGACGCTTATCAAACCACTTTAAAGAAAAAGAGCTTACTATGGAAATTATTTCTCTAAAGGAGAGTTTTCTGACTGAAATTGGGGCCTCACCCTCTCCTACTGTCTTAGTTTTGAGGAAAGTAGGGGCTTTTTTTGGTTTCTTAGCCACTTGCCATGTTGGGAAACAAGACAGGATTCTTGAAGGGCTTTGTTTGAATATCCAAAGCCAATCTAGTGTGATGGATTTCATATCTGTCTGAAATTCAAATAGCTATGCTTCAAAATTTCTGTTCATCCTTTCATTTTCAACAGCACTGCATCATGTGACTCTTACCTCGCGAGTCCGCAGCTGAAAATTTTTTCCCTCATGATAGCAGTTGTAGGTTCTCAGCAGTGACAGGATGTCAGACCTGAATATGTACACAAAGGCTGGATTAGTGCTAACAATTTACCCACAATGCAAGTATTGCTGACGATAAATGAAACGTATCACGTCTAATCAACACATTAACTTTGTTTATTGTCTGTGTTCACTAAGTACTTACTTTGGTATGAGCTTCTCTTCATTGAGCTTCACAAAGGTCTGACGGTCACACATTCTCACTGGAGAAAACGAGACAAAAAAAATGTATATAATCTCTTTTCATAATCCTAAAAAATAACTGAGTTTAAAAATAAAGATTTGAAGAGACAAAGGCACAGTTATCTGCTGTCTGTTGGAGTTATTTATCTTTGTTATTTAAAATTTTGTTAACATTTTTTGGGTTATTTACAAAGTTTATTTGTAGATTAATACTTGTTAAGTTTTTTTTTTGTTTTTTTTTGCTTTTGTAAGTCAGCCAGGAAGAACCAGAGCAGGAGAAGCAACAAGAAACAATGGAAAATTGGATCTGTGTTTATTGCTTGCCAAACTGGATAGATAAACTATAAGACACAGCATTTAAGTTTTGGACGTTGGAATTATTTTGCCTGCGTACCAAACTTCCCCACAGTGCAGCAGTGGCTCATTTAATATGAAAAGATGTATTGAGTTGACTAATGAATGAATCGCCACTACAAAAGTCAATACAAAGTCTTGCAAAAGTATTAATACCCCAATAGTCCAGCAGCTCTGTTCAATGTCTTAAATCTCTGAAATTGAAAGAGTATGGCACAACTGTAAACCTCTTGGGAAAAGAAAAGGATCAATCATATAGGAGACCAAGATACCTATGGTGAAAAGAGAAGCTGTAGAGATCAACAGTATTGGCAACACCATGCTGTGGGGATATTTTTCTTTAACAGGGACAGAAAGGCTTTTCCGTATTGATGAAAAAATGGATGGAGCTAAATACAGAGCAATAGTGTCTCCCATTTCTTCATCAGTTTTGTGTTTAAGAGTTTCAAATAGATGTTGTAGTTCTGCAGGGTGGGTCTCTCTTATGTTGTTCTCCTTCATCTCGGTCTCTGTGTTTGGTTTGAACAGTTCCCGCAGATGGCTCCTGTAGCGTCTGACCTGATTTCCGTTTGGTGTTTGTACTATGTAGCTCCTTGGCACACTACATTTCTTCACAATGGTCGCTGGGTACCATGTTTTTCTTTCTGAGTATAGCATGGACACATGCTGCCCAGGATGGAATGGTGGAAGTTCTCTGCTGCTGGTTTTGTCATGCTGTTCTTTCATGTTTGTTGATCTTTGTTCCGGATGCTGTTTGTTGCCTTACCTCTTTTTGCCGGCGTGTGACCTACAGATGCAGCAGCAGGTGTTCCTCATCAGCACTGCCGTTCAAAGGGAAAGTGGATCCTGGGGACTGACGCCAGATGGCTCTCGCATTCAGCGTGGTATTCGGGCCTAACCTCTCCTCAGAATTACTAAGAAGAATTTTCCTAGTGAAACTAGTCTGAGGAAACTCACCTTTCCTCGTTCCCTCCGCAGATTCTATCTGGGTCCTTCCTGGAGCTTACTCCTTCGTGTTTCCCTGGGTCCTGGAACCTCCCGGGAGATCTTCACGACTCTAACTGAACAGTTCACCTTCCTCTCCAGTTCCTCCCTGGTCAGTCTCTGCTCATGGAAAACAGCCTACATACTCACCAAGTCGCCGTCTTGCTTCTACGCCTGCCTGTCCACTCTCCAACGTCTCCACCTGCAAGGAACAAGCGGATTACTATCATTCTGAACCACCCCTCCCCAGCCTCTCTCAGCTCCTGTCTCCAACGTACCTCCTCCAGGCATCTCAGAAGCCAACAACCAAGTAAGTTTTCAACTTCAGGATTCACACCGTGAACTGTCTACCTCAGACCACTCCTCTAACCACTACCCTGTTTTCCTCCAGCCTCAGTCCCCGTTAACCGGAATCCCTCGCTGCCATTCTTCCTCTCTGGCTCTCTCTCGTCCCCTGGTTATCAAAAAACATCTTTAAAAATTGGTCTATGGTGTTGTCTGGGATTGTTGCCTGATTTAGAATCAAAGCCAAACATGACAGAACCATCTGGCCACCCTGACTCTACGGCGCAGTTCCAGACAACATTAACTCACCAAGGTACCCTCCTAGGCAGACACGAATCCGGACTCCAAGACCTTTCTCAACAACAGACCACCATAACCAATCCCCTGAGCAAGCTAGTCAATCAGGTTTTTGAAATAGATAGTAAATTAGAGCATTTACCAAGTCCCGCGTTGCACTCCAGATCACCTAATCCCACTTCCGCATCTCCCTCCTTCCAGTAGGTGACGTCACCAACTCCGGAACACTTCTCCAGTGATATTAATAAATGTAAAGGTTTTTTCTTGCAATGTTCTCTTGTGTTTTCTTGCTTCCCGCAGTCATTTCGGACCGATGCTAGCAAAATTTCTTATGTAGTTGGCCTGCTGCGCGACCGTGCCCTTAAATGGACGGAGGCTTTCTTTGATGAAAGTACAATAGAACGGACATCTTATGCGGAGTTTATAGAGTTGTTTAAACTCACCTTTTCGCCCCTCCAAAGCCCGGTAGAGTCGATTTATCTTCCCCATCATGAAAATCACCTTCACCTAGATCTGATTCCCCAGAGCCTATGCAGTTAGGTCGGGCCCGGTTAACTCGACAGGAGAGGCAACGACGTATGTCATCCAGCTGTTGTCTCTACTGTGGAGCCCCCAACCACTTTATTGCCTCTTGTCCTCTACGGCCAAAGGCAAGGCAAGACAATTTTATTTGTATAGCACACTTTCAACACCAAGGTAATTCAAGGTGCTTTACATGATTAAGTGGTAAAATAAAAACAGCAGTAAAACACAGACAAAGCATATAAAGTCAAAATAGCAATAAAGCATGAAGCACACACAGATACATCAAGGCATTACAAAACAGATAATGTAAAAACAGCAGTAAAACAAGAAAAATACAGAAAACATGATACAAAAAAGCAATACTCAAAGGCAGCTCTAAACAGATAAGTTTTTAGTTGTAAATTAAAAGAACTCAGTGTTACAGCAGCTTTGCGGTTTTCTGGAAGTTTGTTCCAGATTACAGGACCATAGAAACTGAAAGCTGCTTCTCCATGTTTGGTTCTGATTCTAGGGATGTTGAGTAGACTGGAATTAGAGGACCTGAGTGGTCTGGGGGGTTGGTATAGTAACAGCAGGTCTTCAACATATTTTGGTGCTAAGTCATTCAATGACTTATAAACTAATAGAAGTATTTTGAAGTCTATTCTCTGAGCTACAGGGAGCCAGTGTAAGGACTTTAGATCTGGGGTGATGTGCTCTACTTTCCTGGTTCTAGTGAGGACACAAGCAGCAGCGTTCTTGATCAGCTGCAGCTGTCTAATTGACTTTTTAGGCAGACCTGTGAAGATGCTGTTGCAGTAATCAATCCGACTAAAAATAAACACATGAATGAGTTTTTCGAGGTCCTGTTACGACATTAGTCCTTTAATTCTAGAAAGTTCTTCAGGTGATAGAAGGCTGACCTTGTTGTGACACACACAGCCATTGGGTGGCACTAACCCACATTCTAGCTCCAACAGGAGAAGAAGAGGACCAGAGGTTTTATAAGGGCTTGAGTCATTGGACCTCGCTCTCTTCTGTTTGGGCATTTCAGCCAGACAGCGCTAGGAGGGACTCCATTTTTCCTTCGCTGGTGAGGGAAGTGCGTGGGTTTCTGGGAGAAACTCACTCCAAAGACGACAAAGACTGCTGATCGATCAGGTGAATCGCAAACCACTGAAGAGATAAACCCCACTGTTCTGCCCTGAGCCCTTACAGAACCTCTCTGACTTACAGACGCTGCCGTGTGGAGGGGACCGCTACTGAAGGCCGCAGAACGACGTCTAGACTGGAGCATTACCCCACCGCGACAAAACCTGGGACGAATGCTATCTTGAACCTGCAGAAAAGGTACTGTGTCAGTGAAGGAAGGTGGAGCTGATTGCTGTTTAGCCAAGCAAGAGAGGACGCTGTCCAAGCTAAGGCTACATGCACCCCAACAGCCATAAGGCCTCCCACTGCTAATGGACCGCAGCTGTTGTTAGCCTCCCGGCTAACGTTGTGTTAGCTTCCCCCATCATCCACGGAGCAACCTGTAGAACTTTAATCGTTCATTGTCTGGTGTTGTGCCGCAGATAGGTAGGATTTGGCTATGAATAATTATGAATAATTGCTTAGGGCAATTATTAATAAGATTAATAATTTTATGTAAAAATTACCAAGTTTAGGGGCACCATCCTGTTGGATTCCAGGAACATTTATATATATATATAGCCAAATTGTTCAGTCTCAGATAATTAAACAATAGATGAAGGAATAAGTTCTAACGCTGTGGACATTAATTGTATGCATCACTCCAAGTAATCCCAGACAACTTCTCTTTAAGATAAGGGGACTTTATTTAGGAAATAGAAAATCCCATCTATTCTAAAGCATGCAAAAATTACTACAGATCTTAGACAATAATAATAGGTGAACATTAAACATAATTAACATGAATTGAAATCAGTGAGACAGCTGAGGTTCGGGTCAGAAAAGGAGGGGGGCCCTCACTCCAGGGGGCTCAAATCACAGATAGCCTAGGAGACAAAGTCATAAATCTCAGCTCTGTGCCAAGATGGAGGGGAGCACATGGAGTCTAAGAAAGAATCATAAAACTAGCTTTGGCTAAAGGAGCACATGGGGGAAGCGTCCATGTGGTAGGCCTCTGCTTTAGCGACAGACTAAAGACAACGGAGTTAAACTTTCAGCTAAGACCAGCTAACGCAGGCCGGACCGAGCCCGACTCTGCCGACGGAGTTATCAGGGAGGGAGAGAGAGGGAAAACAAGAGGAAGGAAAAAGTAAGGTGTGATCTGCTCAGGGGTAAACAGACAGTTTCAAAGACAGCAATTTCACAGCTCAGACTTATACGTGCGACGACGCAAAAATGAGCAAACAGGTACAGCGCTTAAAAACACTTTAAACAACAATGAACGAGATCTAACTCGTTAAAACTCTATTTTCTCCATTTATATCCGCCCAGACACAATATTAGTATAAATGAACCGGTTCAGTCCTACTTTGCCTTGAAGGAGGTCCAGTCCACTAGGAGGAGAGTGAATTGTGTCCGTAGTTGAGCAAGAAAAGGAAGAGTTATAAAAAAACCTGTACAGGATTTTAAGGACCATGTGACCCAAAGGCAGGCTGGATGGCCTGCAGGATCGACGTCTAATGAACTGTCTTGGAACAGTTCTTATGTCGTTCACCCTGGTTACGCAGACGGGGTGCGCACTTCGAAGTTTTGAAATGAGTTCTTCCCCGGTCCAGCGGGTCAGAACAAAAGAGAATCTTCACCGGTGAGATGTCCTCTGTTCAGCAGTAGTCCATCCAAGAACTTCTAGCTGGAGAACAATTCAAAATGGGCGCGACTACTCTTATAGCCCCCTTTGGCCGTGAGGTCATCGCTGATGTCACCGTGGGTGGTCACGGACCAATAGGAGTGTGTTGGGGGTCACGGCTAGGATTGCTGGGAAATGTGGTCTGCTCAGTCCATCATTGAAATAGCTCCCAGACATCCAAAAGTTAGTTGCTTCTTCCGAATAATGTTTTTCTTTACTTCTGCTTTGCATTGTGAATTGGTGGTTTGAAACAAACCAGAAGGTGCTGATTAGTCTTAAACTGACCACAATTAGTTTAAAACTAATTTAGCTTCATTCCCAAAACTGTTCAATACAAGCCTTGGTTTTTAAGCAAACATTCATTCTGAACTGTGATGTCATTATCAATTTATTGGTTATTGTTTCTATTTCTGTGCATATTTATCACTTTTACTGTTTACTTTTGGGTGTTAGTTTTATTATAGTTATTATTTTCTTAGTAGTTTAGTTGTGTGTTACTAGTTTGAGTTTCTTGATTAAAGCATGTTAACTGAAAGTTGAATTCTTTTTGTAATAAACTCTTGTATTTTGGAAAACCGTTGCTGTTATTTCACCTATATGTGTAATAACATGCTGTTCAAAGAACCCCAAGAACTTATTCCTTTATCTATTGTTTAATTATCTCAACCTTATCAGGCAGGTAAGCATAAACATAAACTGAGACTGAACAATTTGGCTATTGTAGTCCTGGAATCCAGGTGGTGCCCCTAAACTTGGTAATTTTTTACATAAAATTATTAGTCTTATTAATAATTGCCCTAAGCAATTATTCATAATTATTCATAGCCAAAACCTACCTATCTGTGGCACAACGTTGTTATTGCTTTTATGTGACCCTGGAGGTTCAGATCTGAGTCCATAACTACACCTAGATTTCTGACCTGATCAGTAGTTTCTATCTGTATCAACTGGAGCTGTGAGCTGACTATTGATCTTCCCTCTGTAGGTCCAAAAGTAATTACTGCTGTTTTGTTTCAGTTCAGCTGGAGAAAGTTATGGCACATTTATTTAGGGTTTGGATGGGTTCAGAGTCACCTGGTGACTTTGACAAGGGCAGTCTCAGTGTTGTGGTGAGTACGGAAACCAGACTGAAAAACATCAAAGCGGTTGGTCATTTTTATGAAGCTATTTAAGAGCTTTTTCAATAATTTTACTGATGAATGGAAGATTCGAAATGGGCCTGTAGTTCTGCATTAACGTGTTGTCCAGATTATTCCTTTTTAGCAGTGGTTTAATAATTGCTGTTTTTAAAGCCTGGCGGAAGACATCTGACTGGAGGGATGAGTTAACTATTTGAATCAGAAAGCTGTGGATAGGATATCAAAGCAGCAAGAGGAGGAGCTTAATTGGTTAATGATTTCTTCTAGGATTTTTTGGTTTAATTCATGAAATTCTGAAATTTTTTCTACATTGGTGTTATTTGGGTATAACATTGGTGGTCAGTTTGGTGCTGCGTTACAGACCGACTGTCTAATTATTAGTATCTTTTCAATGAAAAAGTTGGCAAATTCATTGCAGGCCCTGGTAGAGTTTAGTTCAGCGGCTACTGTCACTGGGCGATTAGTTACTCAAAGGACCCCCAAGCTCACTGACGGTTAAAACCACAATGGGAATAGACTTATTGTTCCAGCATCCGTCTACCTAGAAAACAAAATCCCCTGTCGTACTTCCACTCTAATCGACTGGTTCTGAACAAAATTTGATTTGATTAATCCCAATCTTGTCTGTAGTTACAATATTCCATTCTCTAAACTTCAACCGCCCTTCCTTTTGAACGCCTTAGATGGTAGTCCTATGACAACAATCACGCATCAGACCCAACCCGTTACTTTGATGGTTTAAGGCAATCATCGTGAAACCATTCAGTTTCTCATCTTTCCCACGAGAGAGAGTCAGATTGTACTAGGCCACCCTTGGTTGTCACTTCATAATCCTCAGATTAACTGGTCCAATAATCAAATTGACGCCTGGAGTTCCTCCTGTCTTAAAAACTGTTTTTATTCAGCTCTTGTCAATGAATAAAGTTAAGTCCAAGTCTAAGTCTATGTTTAAAGCCACGTTCACACCGGTCAGCGCGTCCAGGCAGCAGGGCAGCTAGATTACATGCAAGTCTATGGTATCTACGCATCTAGTGGGCGTCAAACTGCCAAGCAGCAAGTCGCGCGCGTCGGCGCAGCTGGCATCAGCGCAGCTGGCATCAGCGCAGCTGGCATCAGCGCAGCTGGCATCAGCGCGTCCACGCGGCAGACGCCCCGACGGACCGTCGGGGCGTCTGCTGCTCAAGTTGGGAAAATTGAACTTTCAGGCAGCAGACGCGCGGCGTCAACCAATCAGAGCGACTCGTTGTACTGACGTAGTAACTCCTTCCATGGGGGAATCGGCAAATTTTTTATTCAAGATGGAGGACAAACTGATCGTCGCTGTATGTAATGTCCGTGAACTGTATGACCCGTCTTCGTCTTTTTACAAAGACAGGAAGAGATCGGAGGATATTGGAGTGCCAGGTAAGCAGTTAAACATAGAAAAAAATATTTTTTCTTTTAACTTTCTTGTTATGTTAGCTAACGCTACACTAGCTAACGCACACTTCACACACTTCTCCACAACTTCGGGGTTGACTTCCAGTCTGTGGTGAAACATTCTCCACTGTGCAGACCAGATCCCGAATGCATCTTCCACCACCAGCCGGGCCCGGAAGAGCCGGTAGTTGAAGACGCGCTGCTGATCCGACAAGATCCGCCATGTTGTAAACAACTATCAACAGACAAATCCACGCCCGCACGCTGACGTAATGACGTGACGCGCTGATGCCCCGACGCGCCGACGCAGACCACAAGTGTGCAAGCAGCTGGGTTTTAATTTTAAAGCGTCGACTTTCGTCCGTTTGAGTGATTTGACGCCTGGACGCGCTGACCGGTGTGAACGCGGCTTAAGTCTCTTCCTTCCCATCGCCAAGAAGAGGAAACTCCTGTTCCATCTCCTGACCTCTCATCTATCTCGCCCAAGTACCACGACCTAAAACAAGTATTCAACAAAGATGTAGCCTTCTCTCTGCCATCTCATCGACCCTACGACTGCCCCATTGATCTCTGCCCGGAGCTCCCCTTCCTTCTGATTTACTTTTCAATATCTATTGCCAAGAATGGGAAGCCATGGGAAGGTACATCAATGACTCTCTAAAAACAGGTATTATTCGCACATCATCATCTCCCTTAAGTGCAGGGATTTTCTTTGTTAAAAAGAAAGACAATTCCTTAAAGGAACATGGGGAAGGATTTGTAAATAAAGTAAACATCCATGTCCAGTTTTTTAATGCTGTTGGGTGATGAAGCGTTATAAACCAAAAAGAATGAGCCCGCCCACGTATCGTTCCATTTTCTTAAACTGGCTGTGTTCTGCAAAATATGCTGCAGTTCGAGCCCGAATTTCCCGCGCTGTCCTACCGGTGTGACGTCAATTGATCCTGCTTGTGCGTTCTCCACAGCTTTAAAAGAGGAAGAACAATGGTCGCAGACCTCCATTGATTCAATTGTGAGAATGGATTCTTCTGCAACTGGGAAACGACCAAGGACGACTCACAGCCCACTAAAATGGGGCACTAAGAAAAAGAAGATTGTCACTGTGAAGAGGTATGTTTTTTTGTGAAGCGTTTGTGCGCGCTCCCGTGCAGGTGGCTGCAGTTACTTGGAGCACCGGCCGCGTCGCTCGTAAGTTTTTTTTCTTCATTCTGTCCCATGCTCTTTTAAGACCATGCATTGACTATCGGAGTTTCAACCAGATAACAATCAAAAACAAGTATTCACTTCCCCTCATTTCCTCCGCATTTGAGTCCGTGTCCAAAGCCGCCATCATCTTGTTCGGATCCGGGAAGGAGATGAGTGAAAGACGGCATTCAAAACCCCGATCGATCATTTCGAATATCTAGTCATGCTTTTTGGTCTTACCAACGGCCATGCAGTTTTTCAAATCTTAGTCAACGACATGCTCCGAGATTTCCTCCACCAGTTCATCTTCGTCTAGCTGGATGGCATCCTCATCTTCTTCAACAACCTTGAAGAACACAAGGTCCATGTACGCCTAGTTCTTCAACTGTTGTTGGAGAACTGCCTGTAAGTGAAAGCTGAAAAATGCGAGTTCCATGTTTCCTTCATAACCTTCCTCGGCTTCATATTTGAGGGTGGAGAGGTCAGAACAGACCCAGCAAAGATAAAGGCCCGAATGGCCCGTCCCCGAGACCAGAAAGCACTCATAGTGCTTCCTGGTGTTTGTAAATTTTTACAGAAGGTTAATCAGAGACTTCAGCATCATCGCAGCCCCTCTCACCGCACTCACCTCCGTGAAGAGACCATTCCAATGGACCTCAGAGGTTGACCAGGCTTTTTAAGAACTCAAATAACGATTCGTCTAAGCACCAGTTCTCATCCACCCCGATCCCACAGCCCAATTTGTCCTTGAAGTTGATGCCTTGGCTATTGGAGTGGGTGCTGTACTGTCTCAGCGTTCCACCCTAGACCATAAACTACACCCCTGTGGATTCTTTTCGAAAAGATTCTCCTACTCTGAGTCCAATTATGACATCGGAGACCCGGCGCTCCTAGCCATTAAACGAGCACTCGAGGAGCGGAGGCATTGGCTGGAGGGAACTAAGCTCCCGGTAGCCGTTTGGACAGACCATAAGAACTTGTCTTACCTTCAGTCAGCAAAAAGGTTGAACCTGCACCAGTACCGATGGTCTTTCTTCTTTTCCCGTTTCAACCTCGCTATCACTTACCGTCTAGGATCCAGGAACCACAAAGCAGATGCCCTCTCACGCCAATATCTATCAGAAGAATACTCTAGCCTATCCATACCCATCCTTCCGTCCTCCTGTTTTGTTGGGGTCCTCACCGGGGATTCGGAACGAGCCATCCAAGAAGCCCAAAAATCTGAGCCTGACCCAGGTGGGGGCCTTCCCTGTCAAATTTATGTTTCATCCTCCCTCAGAGCACAGACCATCCATTGGGGACACACATCCAAATTCTCCTTTCATCCTGGTACCATTCGCACCATTTCTCTTCTCCGTCGATACTTTTGGTGGCCATCTCTTAATAAGGATGTAATAGAATATGTAGCCTCCTGTCCCACTTGCAACAGATGCAAAACCCTACACAGACCACCGTCCGGACTCCTGCAACCCCTCTCCATCCCATCCCGTCCCTGGTCCCATATTGCTTTAGATTTCGTTACCGGACTACCCACTTCTAAAGGAAGAAATGTCATCTTCACCATCATCGACCGATTCTCAAAGGCCTGTCATCTCATTGCCCTCACTAAACTCCCATCATCTACCACTACTGCTAAGCACCTTATTCACCCACTACTTCCATCCTCTCTCTCTGATCCAGTTGTCCCCTCGGTCCGTGCTCAGATCTATTCACTGCGCCGCATCTGGGATCAAACCCGAAGTGTCCTCCAACGAACCTCATCTCAAAACAAGAGGATTGCAGATCGGAGATGCCTTCCAGCACCAGTATACACCCCAGGACAACAGGTTTGGCTCGCTTCTAAGGACTTTTTACTGAAAGCATATTCCAAGAAGTTATTAACCCGGTTCCTAGGTCCTTACCCCATCAAGTCCATCATCAATTCATCCACAGTCAGACTTAAACTCCCATCCCACCTCCGAGTCCATCCAGTGTTTCACATCTCCCAGATTAAACAAGTCACCTCAAGTTCACAAAATCATTAATACTTTTATCCAACCTTTATCTGTGTTCCATCCGTTATGCCCTCGTCCTCTAGATACAGAGAATTTTTTTGTGTGAATGAGATGGCCTCATTGAGATCCGGGTCAGACCAGTTCATCATGGGCAGTTGCAACGCCATGTTAGCTAGCGGCCATTCAATTAGCACTCTGGTAGCCCCGTTACAGTAACAAAAAAACACAAGATGTGTGTTCCCACTCACGTTGGGAAAGAAAAGGCTCCCTCCCTGCTTTCAGCAGCGGTCCTTCATCGCTGCCACCATGAAGTCTTGTTTGAAGCGCAATAACAACATCAAATGTAGAGTATTTTCAGAACTTTACTTATTTGCTCAGCAGTGCATTACAGAGAGCGTTCGTTACCCTGGGATTTTGAACGGTGAGTTTCACATTATTAATATCACATTATTTTTCTTTCTGAGTCTTTGATGTGTCTACAGTTATGACTGTATTCTTAATTTGCATAAATCATCGGAAGCACAAGAATCGCAGCTTTCCAATGATGTCTAATATGTATATTTACATAGAAAGGGTGTTGCAAAAAAAAGGAATATTTGACCCAGAAGTTTGTAATGTCCCACCTGCGAAAAGTAAAAACGCAAAGGGGAATACTTTAATGTATAGGTTATGTAACTGTGCAAAATAAAAATAAAAACAAAACAAGTCTTAATGGAATAACTGCAGTAAACTATTTATTTACTCTTAATAAACTCAGACGCAGATGTCTCTAAACATATAATTCATCCTCTGATAGAACTTGACCTGTTTCAGCATCACGATGGGGAGGAGACAGAGAATCTCTCTTCCCTTAGCTCAGATAAAGAACCCCCTTTCTGAAACTCACTTTCATTTACCATCCACCAACAATCCTGAGCTAATTAGATGCCTGTAGTTCTTGGATGCGCTCAGAAAACCGGATTTAAAATGGCATGACAGAAATAGCATACATGTTAAAGCCAAACAGTATCATCAACGTAGCCCAGAGAACATTAGCTTATAAAACAAAGTTAGCTAAAGTCAGCTGTGGCATCAGAGCAAAGAAAGAAGAAAAAAGCAACTTAGAGTTATTTTTAGAACTTCACATGTCGAAAGAAGTTGGACGTTGTGCTATCTCTGTCTGTGATTCTCTTCTTGAATGTTGCATTGGGTTTTTGTCAACTACTTTGTAGTTTATGTAATCAAAAGAATTCACTATTGGGAGCATTGGCTGCAGCGCTGTATAGAAAGACAGTGGGTTAGAATGGCTTTTTTTTAAATCTAGCAATTTGATTTTGCAACTCTCATACACATGCGTACACACAGACAGTCTCTGCTTGTTAAGACAGGATCAGTGCCACAGGATGAGTGAAATGACGTAAAAGTGCGCAATTTTGAAATAATATGTTTTAAACTTTAATTATAGAGCTCCGGGAGTTGACGTCACTTCTCCCAGCATGCAACAGTTAAAATCGAATGGGCACCATTGTGGCAGGCAGTCTCCCGCAGTTGTTTTTATTTGCTGCTAACCCAAAATTAGAAACGGTAAATTTGGTGGATACCTTTTGTGCCCCAGGATCCCATAACAGACGCGGAAGAGATAAGGGAAGAGCGTTCCATAGGATTCCCAAGGATCCAGAACGCAGAAAACGATGGATCATTGCCATGAAACGCGCTAGCGATCAGGCAGAAATGAAGCAGTTTATATAGCCTAGGTTTTTTGAGTGATTCACCTGTAATTCAGATTTAATAGCGTTTGTTGATAACTACTCTTGTATCATTAAGTAATGCAAATTATTTAGAAATAAAAATACTTTATTTCCTGAGATGAACATACAAAATGTTGCACAAAGACATAACCTAGCAGCGGCCCGTTGCTCATGGTAACCAAAATCAGAACAGGTCTCCCTCCCGGTGACAACAACACAATCCTTTGCAGGAAGATTCCAGATCTGGATCCCGATAACAAACCCCGATTGTGTCCATTTATATCCCTCCAGGCTTTTATATGCTTTAAGCGATGCTCAGGAGTAGGACGAGGGAAAGTTGATCAGGAAATTTTATGTCAGGGGATGGGCGTCATTTTAGCTGTTGACGCCGGGGATATTTATGATTGATAATTTTTTTCCCCCACCACTTTTAAAAACTTGATGCGGAATTTCTTACCAGCTCTAACATTCACATTTCCACATTATCAGTGTCTGAATGGACTATTATTTAAATCACTTAATTCCACTTTCTTATACATTCATATTATACAGCAGTGGATATGTCGAGGTTATAAAAGACTCGTAATCCGCTGCAAACATGTTCAGGGCTCAGAGTCCTGCAATGTTGCGAGTAGGCTACTCGTTTAAAGATGAAAAAATACATAAATTATATTTCAAGGGTCTGGCGAAAGTTTCTTTACTGCGGGTGAAAAAATATTTATGGGATAATTTTGTTTGTTTAAGACTCCCAAAGAGAATCGTGTTAATATAGCATAATGTGTTTGTGGAGAGAACATGCCAGAATATTCCCCCAACTTTGCGCTGACAGCGGAATGTTCCCGTTATCTAGGCATCCTGCGCTGCCAGAGAGAGATTTTTCTGAAATTTATGAAAACTGAAATTTAATTGATGCAGAGATCACTGTACAGAAATGAAAAATTGTCCACAGTCCCTGGCTTTAACTGTGTTCTCAGTTCCTGAATCGCAAATCCCGCTGCAGTAAAGTCTGTCTGGCAGCGCTGGAGGTCTAGATAGCGAGAATATTCCGCTGTCAGCGCAAATTGGAGAAATATTCTGGCATGTTCTTTCCACATATCACAATATATCAACACAACTCTCTTTGGGAGTCTTAAACAAAACATTATAAACAATTATATTTTCTCACTCGCAACCCACCCGCATTAAAGAAACTTCCTCCCGGACCCCTGAAATTTAGTTTTAACAACTTCATGATGTAAAAACCTTATGCAGGTCCGCCGTGGGTACCCGCCCTGTTGCAGGACTCTGAACTGTAAGTTAAAGTTGAAGTTTCTCTGCACAGAACTGCAAGGGTTGCAAAGGGAACGCGTTTTATCGTTGCACATATTCTTCTGGGGCGAGTATATAGCCAGTGTTCTATGTGATATAATGTGGATTTTAATGAAGCCATGCAAGCAAACAGCCTAATGATGGTTTTCAGTGCCGTTGGTAAAACAAAACACGTAAGCTTATGGCTTTCAAATTTTATTGATGGAATAAAGATGCGATTTTCAACACCTGTTTATTCATTGTAGTGCATAAGCGTGAAACAGATGAATCTTTAAAGACTATATGAATAATTAATAATTGTCCCCAGCCATCTTCAAACCACACTTAAGTTTATGGTTATTGTCCCCAGCAACTTTAAAAACAAACTGACGCCTTTGTGAGAGTAGTCTATGTCCTATGTCCAAGGAGTAAAAGGTCAGCACTGACAGCTTCTGACGTTTTAAAAAGTATCCCAGGGGCATAGTAAGGGTCGGAGATGTTTAATGTTTTTAATTTCCCAGTATAGAAAAAAATATCTTACGTTTTAAAATGGGGAGTAAACTACGATGGAGTAAAATCACAGCCAGCGACGTTCATTTTGGTGACATTCATGCCTGCCAACATGGCGCCTACGCTCTGAGAGTCACGTGACGTCCGGAGCTCAATAGGGTAAAATATCAAGTCTTTTCAAGTAAATAGTTTCAAGTCCGAGTCAAGTTCCAAGTCATTGGCGTAAAAGTCCAAGTCAAGTCAAAGTCTTTGAAAATTTTTTCAAGTCAAGTCTCAAGTCACAAAATTAATGATTCGAGTCCAAGTTATGTGACTCAGGTCCACCCAACATCAGCAACTCTAAACAAACAGCCAGAGCTACAATGGACTGGTTTAGATGAAAGCATATTCATGCTTTAGAATGGCCAAGTCAAAGTCCAGACCTAAATCCAGCTGACAATTTACCAAGACTTGAACATTTCTGTTCACAGATGGTCCTTATTCAGTCTGTCTGAGCTTGAGCTACTTTTGCAAAGAATGAGCAAAAACTTCCATCCCTAGATGTGCAAAGCTTGTAGAGTCATGCGTCAAAAAGACTTGCAGCTGTAAAAAAAAGTCAGGGGGATGAATACAAATGCAAGACAGCCTTTTTAGATTTTTATTTGAAAAAAGAGAGAATTAAAATTATTTTATTTATATATATATATATATATATATATATATATATATATATATATATATATATATATATATATATATATATATATTAGAATTATTATATTTACCTTGTGTAGGTCTATCACATAAAATCCCAATAAAAACATACTTGTGGTTATAACATAACAGTGTTAAAAAGTGAAAGGGGTCTGAATACTTTAACAAGGCTTTTTTTCATTATTTCTTATAACTTTTGTTTTAAAACAAAACCCATGGAGGCTATTGCTTTAGGGTTACATGTAGGGAAAACGAATTAGGAGAAATCACGTGGGGTTGTTGACACCGAGCCAATGGAGAGAGAAAAAAAGTATTATCTTGTCCCAAGGTTAGAGAGTGCTTGGGGAGTAACATCTTTGTCATATTCAGGGACAAATTCTACCACTGCTGCCAAAATAATAATTTATTAAAAATATTCATCATTTCTCTTGAGTTTTAACAAAGACAATCATAAATTCTAGAGAAATCTAAAGAGTTGAAGTTTTTTCTGAGGCAAAGTATGAAAATAGGGGAATCACCTCACTGATTCGTTCAAAATGTCGCATGTCACATCCAGAGGAATGCTGTCTTATCCATGCATCCTAGTTTTAGGAGGCAAACAAGGGAATTTCCTGGTTTGGAAAGCCCAACTCCTGAGTGGTGGGGGAGGAGCATTGGTATATAACTGCAACATGTGGTTTGGAAGCTCAGTGCAAACGCTCGTCTTGTCTCCAGCATGGCGCTTAACCTTCAGGTTGTCTGTCAGTTCGCTTTCTTGAGCTTCTGCTGTCTACTCACTGCAGGTAAGAAGCTTTTTGTTGCCTAGGTTTTAATACAGGTAAAGTAGATTCGCTTTCTCCTGCAAAAAATATCCCCAAAAATACTGGGTCAACAGGGACTCTCACTCTTGCTGCGCTGTAGTGAATGAACCTTTAATCCTGTTTTTGTGTCTGTGCAGTGAGAGAGACAGACAGCACGTATGTCCCAGGAAGATGTTTGTGTCCAGAGACGGTAAAAAGTGTCAGGGGGAAACTAACGGACCTTAAAATTTACTCCAAAAGTGCCACCTGTAGCAACGTCACAGTCATGTAAGTACTAGAAGCTGCAGACACTCATAGATCATTCACCCATAAATACATAAAAACAGATTAATTGTACTAAATGTGTTTTATTTTTCCATGTGCTTTGCAGAGTGACACTGAAGAGCAACTTAAATGTTTGCCTAAATCCCGAAGCACCGCTGGGCAAACAACTGATTCGATGCTGGAATCGGTAAGAATCTCAACCAACAACCCTTATTCCTGATATTCCTAGTAGTAATAGATAAAAATCTTACATCTGTAGCTATTTATTAAGTCAATCAGAATGAATAGCAGGTTTCAGTTTAGAGGTAAATTGAAACTAAGCTGGATATAGGTGGGAACCACCCGTCACCTGTTTCACATAAATTACTCCTAACTGTATTTAATTTTGTCAAGCCAAGTTTTGCAACTAAACAGTGACCAGTTTAGCACTTTGTTGATCTTTTCTACAGCTCGACAGTGTTAAGTGTTCATCTTACCACCCAAATTTGTGTTTTTAACTTTAATATTTACACCAATGCACATAATAGCTGACAGTTTATAGCTGAAGATTAAATTTTACAATACCTAACTATACCATATATAATGTTTGATCTGATAAATAAGCGACATGTTTTTATTTGCTTCTCAGAGCTCAGACGTTGGGCCGCAACATGAAGCTGTGTCTGCGGAGGAGGAGACGGAGAGGTGGTCGCCGTCAGAGGCCCCAGCAGCAGGTGAGGAGGAACACCAGAAGAGCATCCTCCTCCAAATCAAAATAGTTCTGCAGGTTCATTAGCAGCATAAAGCTACTATGTGGACAGAAGTGTGTAGACACTGATTGTTGCTGCATTTCAGTCTGTTTTTGTGACAACAGTCCAGCAGTGCCCGTTTAACACATTTCTATCGATAACAGTAAAGCTCATCATCAGGCTCTCTTTAGTTATTATCGGAGCTGAAAATCCCAAAAGACTGGTTTTTATTTCTCAAAATAAAGCCCTGGAGGCTAAGCATAAGTGGTGACAGGTTTCGCTTTGAAGAATTGTAAAATGGCCAATGAACTGTTTATGTGTGGCTCTGTACAAACAGCTGGAAAAAAAATCTGTCAAGTATTTATTTTTATATATTAAAACTTTTACATGATGTTTTATAAATAAATATATAAGACCAGATCTGTTCCTGTGTGATTTTTTTTTTAGGCTCAAGACTTTGATAGTTCATCATAATTAAAGGAAGGGGAGGATAAGTTCTTCCTTAGCAGGACATGAGAGGTCCGTAAGAACTTAACCTCGCTGCAGGATGTGAGTCAGCAGCAGCAAAACAAACAAACTAATCTCTCTCAAAATATCTGCACAAATAATGTCTCTTTAAGCTGTAACAAAAGAAACTATGTTGTTTATAATACCAATTCACACTAACATTTCAGAAAAACATCACAACCAGATTTATCTGAAGATGTGAAGCAAGAGTGTTTCAGCACAGATCAAAGTACAGTAATAATGTTTTAGATTTTTATTGTTGGTGGTGAACAACAGTTATTCCTGTTTGCATGAACCAGTGAATTTTATGTTAGCTAGTAGATATGCTGCCAGAGAGGTCTTGTAAAATATTTCATACGTTACACCCAATTGGAGCCACAAGAAAGGGCCTGTGCAAATAACACAGTTATCTTTCATTATTTTATTTCATACCTAAAGCATGCTGCAACTTGCACTGCTCCAATCCTGAAAAAAGAATCCTAACGGCTTTCATATAAACTATTGCAAAATTATCATGTGATCACTTTCCCACCAAACCGCAGACAGCACATGGGAGTGAAATGAAAAGTGAAAGCAAATTTTACAACAAGGTAGGCTTTGTTGAAGGTCGAGGGAATGAGGGAGGGATTTTCCGTATCTGTTGTGCTTTCAACATAATGAGAGCATTAAGTGAAAGTCAAATATTATCCTGAGATGTGTTCAGATTAAATATTACCCTGCAAAAATCGCAAAGTAACTGTGACTATATTAACTGTGAATCACAAGGCTTACATGCAACAATAGATTTGGATAAAACACAGACTATGCAGCTCCACTATATAAAACCTTTGTGTTATGAAGCAATTTTACACTGCAAGTTTCTCTTCTGTTAAAACCAAAATCATTTAATTACCAACTGAAACTGTCTTTTGATGTAATTTAGAAACCTTTATAAAAACATTGCAGCTACAGTTAATAGTATACAGTATATATTAATATTGGGTTTTCATGATATATTTGAATGGTTCCTTTATTTATACAAACTAATACATAAAGCATACAGATACAGCTTTTTTACGGTCATTCCAGAAGCTTTATGTTACCCTGTGTTATTCACTCCAAAATCAGTTTTGATGTGTGTTTGGGATCACTGGGATCAGGCTGAGTAGCTGGAACAGTGATCCTAGTACTTGAAACCTTTACTTTAACACCTCCAAACATGCTGGTTATTGAGGACAAACAGCTCAATCTTTGTCTCACCTTATGGGAATTTTTTTTATCAAAGGTATTTGGCTTGTCTATAAGAGAAGCTGCAAATTTCTATCCTGCTTCAAGTGTTGGTTTTGGAACCGAGACTTCATTCTTGGGCAGCATCTTATTAATAAAATAATGAAAAGCCAAACTTGCTGCCTGTTTATTATGTTACTGCCGTCAACACAGCTTTAGGTTATGATAGTCTTCTGCATTGCTGGATCAGGGGTTGTTCCTAAACATTCTAACTAATTTTCCTTCATCAGAAGTAACAGTTTAGGTCAGACCAAAGAATCGTTCACACTGGCTGTTGCAATTGAATAAAGATTTTAAAAATACTTCAGAATTATATTGGGATGAATAAATTAGGGGAATTTGAGCTTCTGAAACATCCTCAACCATAACCTTATTGAAAGTTTATGATCTGTTCTTAAAAGCCGGTTCAGTGCCAAAATACCAACTACCCATAATTTGTATGGCAACAAAAAGCCTGTGGTTCCTCAGCTTCCTCCTAAGGCACATTAAATACAACATTAGATGGGTTGCACATATATGTTTAAAGCTTTGTGTTTAAAAAATATTGTTCTTGCATGTTTTGTAATTATTCCACAGAGAGAAAAAGACCTAATAAATATGATACTGATTCCCCCCTTACTCTTACCACCATCACCTACACAAAGCGATATGTAATCCATTGTAGGCTAGTTGTTGTACAATGACAATAATCTTGGGCTAGATGATAATTCAATACCAATACATATCGATCAATAGATATGTGGTGCAATAAAAAAAGGAGATAAAAAGTTCAATTAAAAAAAAGTTTCCCTTTTTTATCAGAACCTGTTGGGAACCTTAATACTACAGTAATTACTTACAGTCATTTTGAACCGATATGCGACGCACATCAACACTGAATGGTTGTAACAATAATGAGCAAAACAAAACACAGGAAATACTACAGTCAGCAACATTGTTGTGGCGGGACCTAAGCAGGACCCCCCCAGCGGCGTTTATAGAGCCGTCAGGATGCGTTTCCCCCGTTTATTACAGGGGGAACGTTTTGTGACGGCGTTTATAGAGCCGTCAGGATGCGTTTCCCCCGTTTATTACAGGGGGAATGTTTTGTGACGCCGTTTATAGAGCCGTCAGGATGCGTTTCCCCAGTTTATTACAGGGGGAACGTTATGTGATGCCGTTCATAGAGCCGTCAGGATATGTTTCCCCCGTTTATTACAGGGGGAACGTTTTGTGACGGCGTTTATAGAGCCGTCAGGATGCGTTTCCCCCGTTTATTACAGGGGGAAGTGATGGCGTTTTTAGAGCCGTCAGGATGCCTTTCTCCCGTTTATTACAGGGGGAACTTTATGTGTTGGCGTTTATAGAGCCATCAGGATCCGTTTCCCCCGTTTATTACAGGGGGAACGTTTTGTGACGCGTTTATAGAGCCGTCAGGATGCGTTTCCCCCGTTTATTACAGGGGGAACGTTATGTGACGGCGTTTATAGAGGCGTCAGGATGCGTTTCCCCCGTTTATTACAGGGGGAACATTATGTGACGGCGTTTATAGAGCCGTCAGGATGCGTTTCCTCCGTTTATTACAGGGGGAACGTTATGTGACGGCTTTTATAGAGCCGTCAGGATGCCTTTCTCCCGTTTATTACAGGGGGAACATTATGTGATGGGGTTTATAGAGCCGTCAGGATGCCTTTCTCCCGTTTATTACAGGGGGAACATTATGTGATGGGGTTTATAGAGCCGTCACGATGCATTTCCCTAATTTATTACAGGGGGTACGTTATGTGATGGCGTTTATAGAGCCGTCAGGATGCCTTTCTCCCGTTTATTACAGGGGGAACATTATGTGATGGGGTTTATAGAGCCGTCAGGATGTGTTTCCCTCATTTATTACAGGGGGTGCGTTATGTGTACCGGCTGTGTAGACCCTGGGAGTATCCCTCTGCTTGTAGCTCACGGAAGTGCCCATATGATAATAGGTATAAGATGTACTTTATTTATCACAGAATTGGAAAATTATTGAAATGATGAAAAATGTTTCTAAAAAATCTGTCTGTCTGTCTATCTATCATTTTATTATTTACTGATAAAACACTATGACTGATGACAGTAGCGGAGGGGTTGGCTTCTCCAAAATATGACGTTTGATCACCTTGCTGCTAACAACCCAGCCGGTACTCCATCACATCCCCAGAAGCGAATACGCTTTCAAAAATACAAATGGGGGATGAAAGACCTGCTGGCTTCAGCACTCAGTCACTGAACTCGGCGCAAGTGTTTAGGGAACCATCTACACTCTACATTAGCTTGTTAGTTTTAGCTGCTGAACTGAATTAGAATCCGCTTTATTGGCCAGGTTTTTGCACACAAACAAAACTAAAGGTCTGAGTCATTCATATAATAAAGTGTTATAAAACCATCCATCCATCCATTCTTTTTCTGCTTATCCGGGGTCGGGTCGCGGGGGCAGTAGCCTAAGCAAAGAGACCCAGACTTCCCTCTCCCCAGCCACTTGTTCCAGCTCCTCGGGAGGAACCCCAAGGCGCTCCCAGGCCAGCCGAGAAACATAGTCCCTCCAGCGTGTCCTGGGCCTTCCCCTGGGCCTCCTCCCGGTGAGACGTGCCTGAAACACCTCACCAGGGAGGCGTCCAAGAGGCATCCTGACCAGATGCTTGAGCCACCTCAACTGACTCCTCTCGATGTGGAGAAGCAGCGGCTCTACTCTGAGCCCCCTCCGGATGACTGAGCTTCTCACCCTATCTCTAAGGGAGAGCCCAGACACTGGGGAGGAAACTCATTTCAGCCGCTTGTATCCGTGATCTCGTTCTTTCGGTCACCACCCAGAGTTCGTGACCATAGATGTGGGTAGGAACGTAGATCGACCGGTAAATCGAGAGCTTCGCCTTTCGGCTCAGCTTTCTCTTCACCACAACAGACCGGTAAAGCGCCCGCATAACTGCAGATGCCCCACCAATCCGTCTATCGATCTCCCACTCCATTTTTCCCTCATTCGTGAACAAGACCCCCAGATACTTAAACTCCTCCACTTGGGGAAGGACCCCATCCCCGACCCGGAGAAGGCACCCCACCCTTTTCCGGCTCAAGACCATGGCCTCGGATTTGGAGGTGGTGATTCTCATCCCAGCCGCTTCACACTCGGCTGCGAACCGCTCCAGTGAAAGCTGTAGATCATGTTCCGATGAAGCCAACAGGACCACGTCATCTGCAAAAAGCAGAGACCCGATCCTGAGGCCACCAAAACGGATCCCCTCAACGCCTTGGCTGCGCCTAGAGATCCTGTCCATAAAAGTTAGGAACAGGATCGGTGACAAAGGGCAACCTTGGCGGAGTCCAACTCTCACTGGAAACAAGCCCGACTTACTGCCGGCAATGCGAACCAAACTCTGGCACCGGTCGTACAGGGACCTAACAGCCCGTATCAAGGGGCCCGGTACCCCATACTCCCGGAGCACCCCCTACAGGGCCCCCAGAGGGACACGGTCGAACGCCTTCTCCAAGTCCACAAAACCCATGTAGACCGGTTGGGCGAACTCCCACGCACCCTCCAGGACCCTGCTGAGGGTGTAGAGCTGGTCCAGTGTTCCACGGCCAGGACGAAAACCGCATTGTTCCTCCTGGATCCGAGGTTCGATTATCCGTCGGACCCTCCTCTCCAGAACCCCTGAATAGACCTTACCAGGGAGGCTCAGAAGTGTGATCCCCCTGTAGTTGGAACACACCCTGTGGTCCCCCTTTTTAAACAGGGGGACCACCACCCCGGTCTGCCAATCCAAGGGAACTGCCCCCGATGTCCACGCAATATTGCAGAGCCGCGTTAACCAACACAGCCCCACAACATCCAGAGCCTTGAGGAACTCCGGTCGAATCTCATCCACCCCCAGAGCCCTGCCACCGAGGAGCTTTTTAACAACCTCGGTGACCTCAGCACCAGAGATTGGAGAGACCGACCCCAAGTCCCCAAACCCTGCTTCCAGATTGGAAGGCGTGCTGGTGGGATTGAGGAGGTCTTCGAAGTATTCCATCCACCGACCCAAAACGTCCCGCGTCGAGGTCAGCAGCACACCATCCCCACTGTAAACAGTGTTGGTGGCAGACCGCTTTCCCCCCCTGAGACGCCGGATGGTGGACCAGAATCGCTTCGAAGCCGTATGGAAGTCGTTTTCCATGGCCTCTCCAAACTCCTCCCACGCCCGAGTTTTTGCCTCAGCAACCATCCGAGCCGCATCCCGCTTGGCCTGTCGGTACCTATCAGCTGCTTCAGGGGTCCCACAAGCCAAAAAGACCCGGTAGGACTCTTTCTTCAGCCTGACAGCATCCCTTACCGCCGGTGTCCACCAGCGGGTTCGGGGGTTGCCGCCGCGACAGGTACCGACCACCTTGCGGCCACAGCTTCGGTCAGCCGCCTCGGCAATGGAGGCGCGGAACATGGTCCACTCGGACTCAATCTCCCCCGCCTCCCCCGGGATGTGTTCAAAGTTCTGCCGGAGGTGTGAGTTAAAGCTCCTTCTGACAGGAGACTCTGCCAGACGTTCCAGCAGACCCTCACAACACGTTTGGGCCTTCCCAGTCTGTCCGGCGTCTTCCCCCACCATCGGAGCCGACTCACCACCAGGTAGTGGTCAGTGGACAGCTCGGCCCCTCTTTTCACCCGAGTGTCCAAAACATGCGGCCGCAGATCAGATGAGACGACAACCAAGTCGATCATTGAGCTGCGGCCTAAGGTGTCCTGGTGCCAAATGCACATATGGACACCTTTATGCTTGAACATGGTGTTTGTTATGGACAATCCATGACGAGCACAGAAGTCCAATAACAAGACACCACTCGGGTTCAGATCGGGGGGGGCCATTCCGCCCAACCACACCCCTCCAGGTCTCACTGTCATTGCCCACATGAGCGTTGAAGTCCCCCAGCAGAACAAGGGAGTCCCCAGGAGGAGCACTCTCCAGCACCCCCTCCAAAGACTCGAAGAAGGGTGGGTAATCTAATCTGCTGTTTGGTACGTAAGCACAAACAACAGTCAGGACCCGTCCCCCCACCCGAAGGCGGAGGGAGGCTACCCTCTCGTTCACCGGGGTAAACCCCAACGTACAGGCGCCGAGATAAATAAAGGTTATAAAACCTTTAAAAGAAATTAAACAGCAACAACATAGGCCTACCATTTAAATTAATAATTACATAATAACAATAATTTAACATCATTAAAATATTTTTTTATCAATACTATAATGGTTAATAACATTAGCCTTTTCTTTGTTTGTTAGTATTTACAGATGTCACTCAGGTAGGATGACCAATCGCCCTCTTTTTCCTTGACATGTCCACTTTTAACGAGCGGTCACGGGTGTCTGGGACAATTTCATATATTCATGAAAATGTCTGGGCTTTTATTGTTTTTAAGTGGACCAATAAGCATACTTAAATTGACTTGTGCGATGCAAGCAACACAACACCCTTTCTCTCATCTGACGTCCTCTCCAAGCTGCTGCTTAGTGGACAGTTCCGATCCGTTCATAGACGGAACAAACAGCGGCTGTTATGAACCGCGCTGTGCTTTTAACAAGATATCAAAGTGTAAGTGTAGCTTTACAGATGAATAGAGCTGCCATAGCTGGCATATCTGTTCCTGTGTGTGACAAAAGAGGCAAAGATCCTGTAGGTCCACATGGATACAAAAACTATAATGCTGCGCAAAGTGAGAGTTAATCTATAAATTGAATGAGGAGGATGATGATGAAAACTAAAGACTGAAGTAGGAACTTTTTTATTGTCTTTTTAGACTGCTGCTTTTTACTTTTATTATTACATTGAAAACCAAATAATACTTGTTTTCTCAGAGTATTATTTGAGATTGTTGTATAATTTTTGTCCAGTATGACTTAAAAAGTGAACTATCATCGTTACTGGTAAATGTTCTTATTCGTAAGAGTAATTCTAACTATTATTAATTAACTTTCAGAGATTTTAAACCCATTTTTGTACTTTTGAAAGCCTATCTGAAGTTTGTTACTTAACTGTTAATTCTAACCACATTAAGAATGCATGCTTTGAATATGTTAAAATCAAAACTCTTTCAGGACTGTGCCAAATCTCCTCTTTTTTTATCAATGTATGCTCACCCAACACTCAGGTCTCTTAACTTTGGTTTTGTTTCTTACAAACTTTCAGTCATGGTAAAAAAAAGGTGTTTGAACAAAGGGTTGAATTGAATTATGTTTTTGTGTGTACTTTATTAAAATTAGTTCATTAAAGAATAGCAAATGACCAGGGCTGCACTTAAAATAAATGTCCTACATTTCTTGATAGTTATCAATAATTATCTAAATCAATCAATATGACTTTTCTTTTTATCAATATACTGTTTTTTATATCGTCCAGCCCTGCAAAAACGTTTTCTATTCCAATTTCTAACGGGATAAAGAAACGCAATTGCACTTTTTTACCTCATAGTTTTCTTGTGAGAATTGTAATGCTTCTACTACCTATCACAGCTGATTTTCCCCCTTGTGGGACAGTAAAGTATTATTCTATTCTATTCTAATGTTTAAATATTAAAAGTTTGTGTAACTGAAGATCTGCATACCAAAGATAATATCCTGCAGAGACTATGGTGTTTCTATGTGAATATAAAATTACATAAAATGTTAGAGCTGAACCCAAGTGTATTTGCCATCCAGCCTCTGAACAACCTTGGACAAGAGAGAACATGCAACTAATCAGCTTTTCAAAAATATTGACATGGACAAACTTCCAACCAAGAAACTTGCTCCCACATGCAAGAACTCCACTATAAGCCACTGCAACAACAATATGAAACAGCAACCAGGACAGATGACATCATATATATTGTACATATGCACATGTGTAGTTTTTAATTATTATTTTTTTCAATAAGAAGTCAAATCTTTATCACGGCACTCACTAATGTTATCGCAAATTACATGTTTTTGCTTATAATTGTTAAGCCCTAACCAGAATATCATGATACATTTTTCCATTCACCCTTCCTTCAGTTTTATGATGTCTGCTGGTACCAGATGCAGGAAGACAGCTCACACCATGATGTTCCCACGTCCAAACTTCACTTTTCTCATTGTGTTCTTGTTGTGATGTGCCGAATCGTTCTTCCTCCAAAAATGAATGCCTCATTGACATTAAAAGAGGGCAGCTTTGGTCTCATCTGACAAGGCTTATCCAAATATTTGAATGACTTGCAACTGAGCGCATTACTTGTTATCACTGGAATACGGCACCTGCTACATAAAGGACTTTCCGAAACACTCTGTGAGTGCTACCTGGCTAAACAGCCCTTTTAATTATTCTTTTGACTCCTCTGTCAGAAATCCTTTGAGTGGCACTTGGCTGTGGATGGTTTGTGGTAAAATGATGTTCTTTTCACCTTCAGATTATGGCTCCAACAGTGCTAACTGGAACATTTAAAAGTTTAGAAATGTAGCTGTAACCCTAGCTATTAGTATCTATTGCAACAGTAATATTGTTTTCTGAAGGTTTCTTTGCTTTTACCAGGCGTACCACTCTTCTAATAGTGAGTTTATAAAAGTCCACCTGCACTTTAAAAACTCTTGTGATTTAACACTGTGATGCTGATGATGTGATGCTGTCACCTAGTGTTTACGGCAAGAATTACAACCTTTGGTCACAGAATTTACTAGGCAGAGCTTCGTAAAGGGAATACAATCTGGTCTCAAGCTGGAAAAAACACAGCCAGTTGAATGAAATAGCCTGACTCTAACGTCTGTGACTAATAAGTTCACAGTCCTTTTCTGGCAAGAATTAATTAAATTTTGGTGTAGTATTAGGCCACAGTATAAAAAGAAACACTTTGTTTAATGCAATTGTTTCTAGTTTCTTTAATATAAGTTCTAATATTGAATATTTTTAATATTTTCCCATGTGGGCCATTAAAATTCCCTTCAAGATAAATGACAGAGTCGATTCTCGACAAAGAAAAGTATGAACCAGAGCAGGGATTGGTTAAGGAGGGGAAAAAACCGAAGAAAAACTGCTTGCATTAGCAGTGGCAGCTGCCACAAAAACCAGGAAACAGACAATACTGTCTGGGTCTGGGAAGTGATGTGTAAAAAGTCTGGCACTAATTCAGCTAGACATAAAGAGCATGAAAACACAAAACTCTTACAGATATGTGTCACATAGCTGCTATACTTGTTACCAAAAACAAATTATCCAATGCAGTTTGTCGAACAGCTCTATTAGTAACTGAGGCCATATCAGCCCCTCTAATGACCTCTGCCCTCTTCCACTTTCAACCAGCCTGAGAACTGAGAGAAGATATTCATGAAAAGATGTCCAGACTGTTTCTAATGCATATTTATACACACTAAGAGGCGCATCAATTTTCCATAACTTAGAGGATTCCAGTCTTTCACCATTATAATAAATTATTTAACCTTCACACATGTCTGCACAGAACATGAACTAAGCTTGACATACAGTGCTTTACAAAAATATTTCTTTTTTAATTGTTGTATTATAATGTATTTTAATAGGGTTTTATGATACAGAATAGTGCATGAAAATGATGCACATTTTTTTCTAAATCTTTTAGAGACAAAAGTCTGAAAAGTGTGTTGTGCATTTGTGTTCAGCACCATTTATTCAGTGGCCATTATTCCAATTCAGAGGGATTTATTCCCTCAGAAGTCACCTAATTATAAACTAGTGTCCATAAGTGTGTGCTTTATTCTCAGATTAACCAACTGCCCCCAGAAGTCACCTCAACAGTAAGTAAATTCCACATTTTTGATTCACCATTTAATCTCAGTGTAAAGCTGCTTTGTGAAGGAGTTTTGTTACAGAACATAAGTGAACAAACTAACACTGCACATCACCGATAACAAACCATCCCTGTAGTGGCACATGGTGATGGTGGCATCATGCTTTTCTTAATTAGGTACAGGGAACCTGTAAATGATTGATGGGAATATGGATGGAGCTAAATACAGTGTAATCCTAGAAGAAACCCTTTGAGAGGAGGTTCACCTTCCAGCAGGATAACAAAGCTAAACAAACACACTTATGAATGATTCTCAAACTTTATATAACAAATACCACCTCAGTAAATAACTGAGGTTTCTAAGTTGTGCTTTTTTTCATAGAGACAAAATGGAATAAAAATAGAAGAAGTAAATGACTTTGGATTTAAAGAAAAAATCCAGAACACCTGATGGCAGAAAAGTTAAGAGTGAAACCGTTTTATGTGTCCGATCTTATAAGTGGCCACACATAATCACAATTCACAACTAAAGTCTGATGCGAACTTTGAAGCAGGACAAAAAAGGGCCTGGACTATGTGTTGTTCCGATCAAAATGTTAATCCTTACCTATTGACAAGACTATTATGACATTGTAAATCATATTTTATTGACTCGGTTTTGTATTTTTCACTAGTGTCCTGCTACTATAGTCTATCCTTCAAGGACTTTAAGCAAATTTAAGCAAATTGTGAAGTTGTCAGAACATGATTGATAAAGCTCAACTTAACCCAGTCTCTGTATAAAAAACAGTTGCAGATGATGATCAGGTTAATGTTAAATGAAGACTCTGAGAGCCCTTATGTGGAGAAATTCAGCTTCTACCCTAAAATCAAGGTTTGACGTCCTTAAAAAAATACTGTGTATAAATGTGTATATATTCTAAGCATTTGTTCAAATTATGTATTTAATCAGTTCTATTTCTAATCTGCTTATTTATTTCTTGTAGGGATTTTCAGCATTTTTGGGAAATTTGTAGCTGATGGGTTTTACACGTTGTGGTTTTAATGAAGCCAGGAGTACGTTCTCTTTGTATTTTTTTCCCTCTATTCTCTCTATGTGAAAATTTTTCAGCGTTTGTTTTTCATGTCTGGTCGAACAGTTGCCTACTCTTTTGACAGCAAAAACATGCCTACCTTCTGTGAGCTTCTAAATAAAACAAGCTGAACTGAACTACATGTTTAGCCATACCACCATTTTATCTTGATTATTTGATGTGAGTTCTCAAAAAAATTCCATTGAACTTCTCTTTTTGTTAGTTTCTATTTGACTCAAAGATACATTTACTTGAACAACTCATCTCTTTGGCTTTCTTTCTAAATCAAAGTTAAATGACGGATGTCAGTATTTCTTATGAGTATTAAAGTCAACTGGTAGTCCTTCTACCACAGTTTTATGGGTTTACTTTAAAGCACATGCATGTGTCAGGATGGACCAGTCAAAGTCAACAACTGAGAGTCTGTGGCAAGACAAGATGCCACAGACTCTCACTTGTGGACTTTACATTTCATATATGCTCTCCTTCCAGTCAGACTAAGCTTTAGGCATTTTGGGTATGGATTTTATTTATGTGTTTCAGAGTAAAAGGGGCTGATTACACATGGTAATTTCTTAAACTTTTACTTGTTTAAAAAATATGGTTTTCAATCAACTTCACAATTTGTGTTGCTCTGTCACATACAACTTAAATAACAAACGATAAACTTTGTGTCTGTAATGTAACATAATGTGAATGAACACTTCCGCAAGGACACTGCGATGTTGTTTCAGTATGATGCTCAGCTCTACAGTAGCCTAGACGTCTCTTCTCTGTAAGCTCTCCTATCTGTTCCACTGTGTGTGAGCTCTCCCGGTGGACAAAGAACCCTCACTGCAGCCTGTAATTGGTTTGATCATCCCGAGATTCGCTTCCAATTATCGCACCTACAGCGGGCAGCGCCCGGCCACAAAATAAAAAACGTTTCAGGTCGCATTCAAAAACTGCGCAAAATGACAATTTGAGCCGCATGTCTCTGCAGAAACCTCCATTAGGACGAAGTAGGTGAGGGGATGCACCTTTAAATTACTTGGTGGGGTCATTGTTATCATGTCTTGCAGCTATTATTGCTAATTTAGCATGAGAGAAAAGCGAATTAGAGCTCACGAAAGTTAGAATAGATCACACCCCACTGTATTCATATTTTTTTAGCTAAAAAAGTGAGGACATTAACACCAATCCAACTTGCGAACATTAAAGCATTCAGATGTATCTATTGATTTACAACCTCAATTAACTTCCCAGCCTCTTTGTTTTGTTGTACAAGCCCCTCATGTAGTAAAATCGATTATATTGTCTCCTACCATAATAGAGTGCGACCCCGTCCTCTTCCGTATATCTCCCAGCGATGTATTCTCCTTTTCTTCACAAGTGTTCATGCCTTTTTGCCAGAGCGGTATTCGGAGGAGGGAGATAAAACGGACAGGGGACAAAGCCAATAGAAGTAGGCATTGCCCCTCCTCAGCCAGTCGGTGTTCAGTGTGGGTGGGATCTTATTTATGGTACTTTACCTCTCTGAAAACGGTGCAGCTAGAAGCTAAGCAGCTTCAGTATCAATTGTTTGTTAATATGATTTATTATTAGTTAGTGTTAATTTAGTTATTCGTTTCAAAAAGTGAAACTCATATGTTGATTCATTACACACACACACACACACACACACAGATATATTTATTTTGGTAATTTGCATGAGCATGGTTTACAGCTAATTACACCCGAAATTTCAGTTTTTTATGAAAATTAGAATATTACATAAGATCAACATGTTTTACATTGAAATGTTATGTCATGTCCCACACAATCATGGGAAAAACTCTTGACTTGACAGGTGTCTAGTAGACAGTCACTGAAACCTACCACAAGGAAAATAAAACACAAAAGGCCATTGCTTAAGAAGCTGGCTTTTCCCAGAGTAGTTTATCCAAGAAATGTAATGGAAAATTAATGAGAGAAAAAAAGCTGGTAAAAAAAGGTGCACGTGAATTGCAGCTGAATTCAGTGCTTCAAGAGTCGCTACACACAGATGCATCCAGGATATGAGCTGCAAGTGTCACATTTCCTGACAAGAAACCAGAGAAAATACCAGAAGTGCTTAGACTAAGGAGAATAATGACAGAACATTTGCGAAAGTCAAATTTGCATTTCATCTGGACGATCCCAGAGTTTGGAGGAAGAGATATGATGCTCAGAATTCAAGCTGCTGGAGTTTTAGTTGGAAGTTTCCACAGTCAGTGATAATTTGGTGCTGTAAGTCATGATCAGAATTAACAGAAATACTCTGTGTTTTAATGAGTACACATACAAATTTCCCCTTTTCAATTGAATTACTGAAATAACTTAACTTCTCAATTATATTCTAAATGTTTAAAAAAAGATCTGTATATTATATAAAGGTATTAGCTTTCCATTTGTCCCAGAGCACAGATTTTAGTATCACTTTAAAAAAATCATTACACTTAACTTGTTATAAGTGAACAAAAACATCACAAAACCTCAACTATGTCAAATAAAACCTTTTTACAAGATATATGTATAGAAGATCCAGTGTATTTTTATTTTGTCTCTGTCTAGATGAGCCAAAAAGGTAGAACTTCCTGCAACCTGGGAAGATTTATTTCACCCATCCTGTTTTCGAGTCTGGATCTGCCATCTCGGGAACTGTGACAGGGTGGAAACATGAGCTGAAGGAAGTCTCTCTAACCCTGCGTCTGAATGGGAGCTATGATTTACCACGCACAAAGGAAGTGAGCTGTTCCAACAGCTGACTAACTTCCCTCTCAGAAAACAGCTCTGTAAAAAAAAATGAGGGAACGATGGTGGAGGGCTTATGAAAGTAGATGGTATGCAGTCTGATTATTATGGGGTCACTCTGCTGCTAATTTACCAGAAATCTTTGTGAGAATAATAACACAACTCGGGATGTGGGCCAGTGAGTGAATTCAGCATGCTCTGAACAAAGACTCGCTCTGTCTTTTTCCATAATGCACCAGAACATCTCCTCTCGCCTGACTTGATTCACATGTTAAGACACAAAGCAATCAAACAAAGCAAAAAAAGGATGTAGCTGCAGAGGATGTGATTTGTTTCAGTTGTTTAAGCTTTGGGGTATTTCTGTGTATTTTCACGTGTTTGAGTCCAGATATAGCTGTGAAATGCTTTTTAATGAATGAGGTGCTCTGTTGTTATTGATTCTCTGCTGAGAGATTGCTTTTTCCAGGCTTACATGTTTCATACCTGGAGCTGAGTGAACAAAGGGCCAAAAGGTTTGGGGTGCATTCTTTGACAGAATAGCACTATTGATTCATAACCTGAACAAAAGGGCAACGTGCATCTTTCATACCCTGATAAAACCAGAAGAAAACAAATCTTTTTCTTATCACCCAGGCCCACACAAATATGCTAATTTCATGATTTATGAGGCTTCATTATGATCCTTAGACCAAAATAATAGCCATCTTAGCATGAGCTACCATTAATCCATATTGTGGTGAGACACAGGCCTGTGGTAGTGGTTGTGCAGGCGATCTTACATTTCTCTAATCACCATAATAACATGGGCTCCCCTCCCAGAAGTCCGTCTCCATGGTCACCGCTCACACATGACAAACACAATGAAGAGGCTTGAATGTGACTAACACATGCATCTGCGGACGTCTTCTCCTTCTTTTACACACTTCTGCATATTTCCTTTTTTCCTCTGAATAAACAAATCAGCTGATCTAATTTAAGATCTTATGAATAATGCATACTCCAGTAACTGGATTGGCCCACCTTAACATCTGCTCTTCAATCAAGGCTAGTTTAGCAAAAACAGGCAATCAGACTAAAAGCTACCACGTGCTCTTGCTGAAACAAATGGTTTTATTCTTATTGACTTTTGGTGCTTTTACTAATATATTTTTAGACATTTTTGAAGTGCAAAATATACAAATTAGTACATTATTGTGAAAGATAATCAGGATTTTAGTAATATGATCACAGCAGTACAAAATAACAAAACCATGTTCATTTGGCCATTTTCCACTTTTGCACCAAGTATGAATACATTATGCATGCTTTGCAGTTTGCAAAAAGGAGCATGGTTTCAGTGTGGAGCAGCTGTTCAGTCAGTGATCATGGGTGCAGTGTCTGAGGTGGTGTCTGGTTCAGACTCATTCATCTCCTCCATCTCCCTTTCCTCGGGCTCCCCCCCCCCCCAGAACCTGATCATCTCTTTCCACCACCTCCTCCTCTTCTTTTCTGTGAGTGCAGGTGCTACTGTTTGCTCCTGCTCCAGCATGGTCTGAACTGTCTGCAGTGGATCAACGCAGTGATCTGGGTCAGTGAGGGCCATTTTCCCTCCCTTTCTTCCTGTCACTGTTTGGAAGAATGAGGATGTGCCGCTGGAGCCAGATCTTTCTGTCACAGAGACAGTTATTAGGCTTTGGTCACTGTTGCTCTCTGGTGGACTCTTGGGAGACTTGGTCTTTGCTTTCTTGCTTAGTATGAAGTTGAAAAAGGCTGTTACCAAAAGCATTGATCCTGCAGTCAAAAATTAACTGACTTTAATGCTTTTATGATTTATAATTTAAACAGAACATAGAGTGCCTTGCAAAAGTATGCATACCCCAAAGACATATTTTGTCACATCACAAGCCCAAACCTTAATGTATTTTTTCTGATTTTATGTGAGAGACCAAGATAAGGTTCAGAATCTTATAATTTTAAAGTAAAAGTACATGTTTTCAAAATGTAAAAAAAAACAACCTAAAAACTTTGCCTTGCATCGTCTAACAGGTTGGGAAAGGAATGCATTATTTAGAGTAGCAGCTTAAAGAATGATTAGAAGTTAGCTTTGTTGTATATGCAAATTTATCCAAACACAGTTTTGATTAAACTGATTTGGATGTTTAGCCTTTTAACCCATCCTCTTTTATTCCAGAAAAACGATACCATCAAGATAGCCACGTTACCTCTGGAGGAGCTACAGGGATCCACAACTTGGGTGGGTGAATTTATCCAGAATTACAATTCTCTCTAAATCTCACTTATACTTAAGAGGGGCAAAATGAAAGCCATTGTTTAAAGAACACCTTTGAAAGTTGCTTCCAAGGTAACCATGTAAGAGACATAGCAAACAGATTGGATTTGACAAAAATGTTGCTTTTACATACATAATGCTTAGTGTGGTTGAAAACTAACCTCACACAAAACCCTGAAAACAACACCCCCACAGTGAAATGTATTAGTGGCAGTATAATGCTATGGGGATGTTTTTCTTCAGCATGGACAGAGACACTAACAAGAGGGAAGACGGATGGAGCAAAAGTACAGTGCAATCCTGGAAGAAAACATGTTTGAGGCTGCATGACACCTGAGACTGGAAAGGAAGTTCAAATTGCAGCGGGGCAACCAAATTAGAATACAGCCAGACCTAGAATGGAATGAGTTAGAACCATATTTATGTGTTTATTTTATTCATGTTTTAGAATGTCTAACTGAGCTTGAACAATTTGCAAAGAAGAATAAGTAAAAACTCCTGTACCTAGATCTGGTAGAAATGCACCCTAAAAGATCAACAGCGGGGCTAAATACAAATGAATGCAATTCCTTTTTTATATTTGAGTAAAACAAAATCTTAAAAAAAAATTTATTTAATCTCACATTTATATCCTAATAGGTTTGTTATTTAGAAGAAAAGACACAGAAGGTTGTAGTTGTAACAAAATATGAAAAAGTTAAAGGAGTGTAAATACTTTTGCAAGACACTGTGGTTTTCATGGTAAAAACATTAGTGCAAACACTACATTTTATGTAAATATCATCTAGCTGCATCTGTTTAGGGCATTACATCCTCTGTTGTTTGAATACTAAGCCAACACATTTCAGTTTAGAAGTACTCACTGCCTTTGTTGTTGCTTATAATATTTTTTACCTGGGATGATTGCGTGCCAAACCAACACAGGGTGCAAGAAACAGACCACTGACATGATGGAGTAGTAGAGGAATTTATGAAAGCCTCCAACATGAGCCATCTTCCCCCACAATATAAACACTTGCCAGTTTGGAGGACAGCTGAAGATTAAAGGGGGAAAGCATGAGAACAGCAGCAGGCAAGCACAGTCTACAATGAGTTCTACTTACAGCATTCTGTCTTAAAAATCTGAGACATTTGGAAAATTTACAGAAAAACAGAGGGCTGACTGTTCTTTTTCTTAAGACCTGGTTTCTCATGGATATTGAAGTTAGGTAATGAACAAAAATGTATGCTCCAGGGATGGTTTGGATGTTTTAGCTGGGTGAAGCAGAATTAATAGACAGTATCTTACATACAACAAGAGTCAGCAACATCCACTTGGAGAATCAGGGTGAAAATCTAATAGCTGCTCAGGTGGATCCTGGGAGCAAATTTTCTCAAACTTAAAGAATATAACATCAAAGCACTTCAAGCTAGTTGAAAAATTCTATTCTTATTTAGCAGACATTTAAACAACTTTCCACTTTAGTTTTTGCAGTTGCTGATGTTCAAATATTTGCTTTAATAGGTCCCATCCAGTTAGCTATGAATAATTTGCAGCTGCACTGGAGCTGCTAATGCATTCCATTGCTGATTAGCCTAGTCTTGGAAAGCAGATGGTCTACATCCACGGCAAGAATCCTGGTAAAACCAAGAATGTGAAACTGACTATGCTTTTTTTTGAGGAGATAAATGAATGTATGTAGGAGCAAGATTATACAGAATAACTGTTAGTCGTAAACTCATAATAATAGTTGTAGGGAAATTTATTGGAGGCAAAAATGATAACTCATAATCAAAAGCACATTGCAATATTGTGGTCACTTGACCTGCCAGAAGGTTTTAATCAGAGTTTTGGTAAATTGCAGAGTATGTCTTCTGAATAAATTCTGTTCTTATGGTGCATTCAATTTATCCTTAAAATCTAAATTTTACGGTTCAAAGCTGTATTAAAAAATGTTCTGCCCTCTGGAGTTAATAGCCAACTTGGAAAGTCAGACGTGTCAAAGTAATCCTGAGTTTAAATTCAATATGGCTGCCGATCAAGGTGACTGGAATAAACTGCTTATTGGCACTTCTGATGGTTTTTATCCCACTACATCAAAGGCAAACATAGTAAAGTGGAGGGAACATGCTCCTTTAGTGTTTTGGTTCACAATAGGGAGAAAGATATGTTGTTACAGGCTTGTACTGCCAATATAAGTCAGCCTGGTCATTGATGACAACAGTTAACAGATTCAAAACGTTTTCCAATTTTTCTATACTAGAGTGCGTTTAACTAAGCCGTGTCACCAGATCCAAGTTCATACCTACAGGACTAATCAAACTGAACATTACATCCTCGTTGAATCTATCTCTTCCTCAAAATGAAATCGCCCTGACTGCTGTACTCTGCAAATAAGACACTGTTTGCTAATGCGGCTCCATTCAACCCAACTTCACAAAATTATTTGAAATTGTTGAAGAAACTGTCCAAGTAAAGTTTTGCTTAGCAATAAATAACTCCTCTGCTTTACTTGTGAATGCTGCATTAAAACTGATCAGTAACACTCAGTTTTCTGTGTGCCATTAACAAAATGCTTCCAGTAATGTATTGCCTGCATCTGAACTTTTTATTCAGGGTTTTGAAAAGCAAACATTTTGAGGTAGGTTGTGTACTCACGGTAAACACATGGACAGTAGAGCATCCAGAAAGTATGCCAGCTCAAACATAATGATGCCAATAGATGATGTTCTGCAGAAAGGGAGAAGATATTTCTCAAATAAAAAAACAGTCTGTCAGCGATGCAATACTTTTTATACAATACAAACTGCATATAAATAACTTGGATTATTCTTTTTCCAGCCACTTTTACATAGCTTTTTGCATGTGAATGCAGTTTGTATGTATGTGGAAGAACAAAAAACAGTCTTGATCCCAGGAGATACATTTTCCTCCAACTGTGTGGGGAGTTTGGGTTTGACACAGAGTGATATTTAGAGGAGGAGGACAGCTTCCATTTCTGCACTCTGCACCTCCTGTTATCCTTTTGACTCCTTCCCATCTCTTTTGCAAGCCTGCATGTGTCATTATAACAAGACAGATTATAATCAAAGCTACAGAAACTTTTTTTTAAAAGCCCACAGACCACTTTTACTCTTTGGTGCACTATATGTTGCACAAAAGTAGAATTAGGAGATGATGGAGCAGAGAAAGGCTTTGCAGATGTTGCACTGCATGAAGTAGTTAAAAAATTTAAGAACCTACATCAGGTAAATACCAAGGCTGTTGAAAACTCCTTTTTGGACCGTCTCCACTCCCACAGCACACAACACTGTAAAATAGAAGAGTAGATTAGCTGCTTAGTGTTTGAGTAATGAGCAGATTCTGTCCACCAGATGTCAGAGTTAGATCATTATTAGCTGGAAGTTGTGCTGAATTAGGATTAACTCCTCAAACTAAGATAAATATGTTTAATATTTCCTATATGGTACAAGCTAACACTGTTCTCTGTTTTGGGGCTTTTATTAGATATATTTCCTACATTGCTCCACTTTAGTTTTTCCAGTCTTTCCTGAGGCTTTTATATTTTTCTTGTTTATTCTGTGTATGTCGTGGCAACGCAACTGAAAAACCAACCTAAGGTTTGCCTAAATGCAAGTTTTAAATTTTAACTGTCTAAAACAAGCCAACTTAAAGTCATCCATTCATTTAAGTACCAGTAAGTTTTGTAATTATTACAATTTATTCTCTCATTGTCACAAAACTTTGATAATAGCTTACTCATGCTTGGACTTACCATTGCGTACTGGTGTCAACAAATGACTTCACAATGAGTCAATGACAGGTCCAGAATCACTGAGCCAGTTTGCCCAATTTTCGGAAAAAGGAATGCTGCTCCATGCCAAAAGTTTGTGCATTAAATGAGATTTGAGATCTCACATAATGACATCCAGATGTTTGAGATTCTAACCAGCTTGTACACAATCATGATCAGAAAAAGCCTTGGAAAATTCAATTTTGTAATCACACTGATTCATAAAATCTTGATTGGTAAAGATCTAGAGATTTTGATTCCTCAGCAATAATAACATTAACAATCCACCTCTTTGTTCCTTTAAATAAAAAAAGCAACAATAACTGGAATCACAGATTATAACAGGGGCTATGCAAGGAAACATAAATCAGGAAGACCATTGCTTTTGAATTGCTAAAAAAATCCTAATTTACCCACACAAGAGCTTCAGAAAGATTTTCACTGTTAAACTGCTGTGTGATTAAACTTTCTGAAGGAGGAAAAGAGTAAGATTCATATACTATGACATTAAGCATCAGACCATTTATAAACAGCATGAAAGTGCCTGATTTTTTAAAAGAATGTATGCAGACTCATGACACACTTTTTTTTAGGTATATTGTAAACACTTTAGATAAAAAGATTATGTTGTGCTGAGTAAAGTCTGGGGGTGAAAACCACATGATCTGTGTGAAAGCTGAAAGTGAAAAAAAGACTGAGACATGCCTCCAAATCCATGGCAACAGGGATCACAAGCTTACGGTTTTGCTTTGGCCCTAGCTTCCACTAATCTATATTGTTTAGAAATATGTGAATATACAGTTGAAACCAGACATTTACATAAACTAAAAAGACGCATTACCTTTTTTCCCCCAATCTATGACTTTAAATCTTTTCCTATTTAGGTCAGGTAGGGTTACCCAAATGGTTTACATTTGATAAATGTCGGAATAATATAAGGGAATTTTTATTTTGCACTAAGTCAAACGTTTACTCAGCACTTGGTAGACTCACTTTTAAACTGTTTCACTTGGGTATCCTGCAACAACCTTCTCACAGTAGTTTACTGGAATTTTCTTCTTGACAGAAGTGGTGTAGCTAAATCAGTTTGTTTGCTCACACACACTTATTCAGCTAAGTACACAACTTTTCAATGGGACTGAGATCAGGGCTTTGTGATGGTAACATTGAACCTTTTTCTTATTAAACCACTTTGCAACTAATATGACACTATGTTGAGCATCATTGCCCATTCGGAAGAGCCCTTTGTGCTGTAATTTCCTGGCTGATGTTCTGAGATGTTGCTTCAATATTTTCACATATTGTTGTGTTTTCATGATGCAATCTAATCTCACCTGTAGCAAAGCACACACACTCACCTCAAAATGGAAATATACAACTATTTTCCTGATATATTTGACTGATTTCATTTGTTATTTTCAATTATGCCACAAAGTTTAGTTGTTGCCTTTATATACACTCACAGGTGTGGCTCCATTTAACTGAAATCAGAAGCTTGCAAAGTTATAACATCAACATCAGGGCTTTCCCAAACTGTTTAAAGGCATCTTAGTGTATGTAAATTTTTGAATTTAGAGAAAGTAATACAGAATTGTCTCTCTCATTATTTAGGCAGTTCACAAAAATAAATAATTTTGGTAATTAACTGACTAAAAATGTAGCCAAAGTGTAGTCTAATTTTATCTTAGTGAGAAAAATGTTATGTATCTTTTTAAGTTGTGTATGTAAATATCTTGTTTCAACTAACTATGCTCGTAAGGAAGAGGAAAAATAGCTTTGTTTTGAAGTAGCAGTGTAAACCTTCTAAAAACCAGAAAAAAAAGCTCAAAAAATAGGTGAGAAATTCCAACGTGGCTTAAAGGAGTGTTTACAAGCTGTGATACTTGCTAAAGGTTTTTTTTTCTTTACTGAGTTCTGACCATGCACAATGGTAACTAAGATGTTGTTTCAGGCTCATTACTGATTTGAAAATAAAAAACAGATTTAATAAAACTATCCTAGAATATCTAAGAAATACT
Source organism: Valencia hispanica (assembly GCA_963556495.2). NCBI lineage: Eukaryota > Metazoa > Chordata > Actinopteri > Cyprinodontiformes > Valenciidae > Valencia > Valencia hispanica. Next base: position 24,361,146 of record OY747711.1, read on the forward strand.
GCATTCTTCTTTTTTGCCTTTTAAAAATCAGGACATGTTTCATTTATTTTAGCTTCTCAAAGACATTTCCAAGTGTTACTTGTGAGGAGTCTTCAGGCAACCTCACTCACAGCTCTAAATGGATATTCCCCAAATTTGATTGACAAAAAAATCTTCAAAATGACTGAGAAATCCCCTTTGTAATAACCTGTATTTTCCCTATGAGATAAGCATGGTAGTGGAGTGATTGCTGTTCAACACATGTAAGCAATTTCTTTGGCCGGTGTACTCCAAAATCCAAAGATTGAATCATTGCTGGAGGGAAGTTGTGGGAATGTGACTTAGACGTGTTCTGGTAGTTTGGAGAGTGAGGGGGGAATTAACACTGCATATAGCTCAGCTGGATATTAACATACATGTGCTCCCTGCATTAATGTCTGTGGCGAACACACACAGTGGCCAACGGGGTGACCCAGACCTGCAGACGCTCGAACAGGCAGTTGCTCAGACAGAGGCACACGCACACATGTACCCTAAACATACATAAACATACACATAAAAAAACAATACACACAACCCTGTTGTGGGCGTCAATGTACAACAGCTCGTTCAGTTAAGCCCAATAACCCAGCTGGATATGAGACTTAAAGCTGGTATGATGTGAGGCACATGTCTCCAAGTTAATGTTCATTGTCTGCAGCTGGCTGAATTCAAAAATAGGGATACCATGTTTTTCAAGCAGGCAGGAACCTGAAAGCTGCTCCTTTCATAGATTTAATGTCCTGTAGGTAATCGGTGTCTGAGGAAACCACAGGAGGAGGAACAATGATAGCTTACCATCAAGTGTGCTTTTATGTGTGCTATATATCAGCAAAGTGGTGATCTTTGGGGTCATGAATACAATTTAACTGGTAAATCTGATCTCTTACTTCTCATTGCATTACAGCCACAAACTTTAATGTATTGTTAAGACATTGTATGTGATACAGTTCCTAAACAACAAAAGTTAATAATATTTGTGAAGTAGAAGGAAAATTTGACATGGTCAGAGGTGGGTAGAGTAGCTAAGAAGTTTACTCAAGTTAGAGTAAAAGTAGTTCTCCTCTTAACCAGTGCTGTGTGATTTTCAAACCTTAAGATGTTGTTTTATGACCTACCTTTGTGTTAGACTTCTCCACAACTTTATCCCTAACCTATCTTCTGTGTTCCTTGGTCTTAATTGATGTTGCTTAAAAACTAACAAACCTCTGAGATATAAAATAAGTGGATTTATAATGGGATAACCCGGAATTGCGCTGCTCTGGGTGGCTGCATGTTGGAGAGGCTCTGTTGGCTACATATTAAGTTTTGGTTTTTTGTACATTGGTTCCTCTTTTTTCTTAAAGAAGATTGCAATTTTTTGATCTGTTTATTTTCTAGTTTTTGGTGCTGTGAAGCTGGAAGGATTTTTGCTGTAAATTTTTCCCTTTTTGACAATTTTTTATGATACGTAACCATGGCAACAATGTGGTTTACAGCCGGGAGCAGCTGATTAACATTGCAAAAGCTGAAATAATACCTCAACTGAAGCCACAAATCCCTGATGAGTTGATAAGGAGGAGACGTGGATGCAGAGCAGGAGCGAAAAGGAGACAGAGAAAGAGGAAGTTCAAGCCATCTCTTCCATCGATCATAATGGGCAACGTAAGATCACTGGCTAACAAGATGGATGAACTCCAAGCCCTTACAAGGACTCAGCCAGAGTACAGTGAATGCAGTTTTATGTGTTTTACTGAGACGTGGCTGCTGGATCATATCCCTAACTCAAACGTCTGTCTGCCAGGCTTCCTGACTGTACGAGCAGACAGAGATCTGAAGACGAGCAGAAAAAGAAAAGGTGGTGGAGTAGCAGTGCTTGTCAACAACAGATGGTGTCATCCAGGACATGTTACTGTGAAGTGTCATCTCTGCAGCCCAGATGTCGAACTCTTGGCAGTGAGTTTTCGTCCATATTATTTACCAAGAGAGTTCACCAGTGTAATTTTGGCAGTTGTTTACATTCCACCTTCAGCCGTTGCCTACACTGCATGTGATGTCATCAGTTCCGTTGTTGCTAAGCTACAGACACAGCACCCCAATCCATTTGTGGCAATATCTGGTGATTTTAATCATGCCTCCCTCTCTACTAGACTTCCAACATTTCAACAGTTTGTCAGCTGCTGTACAAGAGAAAACAGGACCTTGGATTTGTTTTATGCTAATGTAAAGGATTCATACATGTCCAAACCAAGACCTCCTCTGGGAAAATCAGATCACAATCTTCTTTTTCTCTGTTCAGAATATAAACCACTTGTTCAGAGCCAACCTGTTTCAAAACGAACTGTGAGAAAATGGTCACAGGAAGCTGAAGAAGCCTTGCGGGGTTGTTTTGCAACCACAGACTGGATGACTCTTTGCCAAGCACATGGAGAGGAAATCAATGCCATGACTGAGTGTGTGACTGACTATATAAACTTCTGTGTGGACAAAATCATCCCCACCAGAACAGTGAGATGCTTCCATAATAACAGACCCTGGATCACCAGTGACCTGAAGGAACTGCTAAACAAGAAAAAAAGAGCCTTCAGGGAGGGAGACAGGGAATTACTGAGGAGTATACAGAAGCAACTTAAGGTCAAGATCAGAGACAGCAAGGAGGCATACAGGAAGAAGCTGGAGAACAAACTACAGAGGAACAATATCAGAGATGTCTGGTCAGGAATGAGAAAGATCACAGGCTTTAAGGACAGGAAGGATTGGATAGATGAAAGTCTGGACAGAGCCAATGAACTGAACACATTCTTCAACAGATTCAGTTCAGGAACTAGCTCAGCATCCCCCTCTCCTGTTCCCAGCCAAACAGACATCCCACTCTCCTCTGATCAACAGCTTTCCTGTTACACCTCGGATGTTTTATCCTTCACCTCAGCCATGGACTCTTCTAATTCCACAAGTTTGACTTCAACCAAGTCAGGAAATGCTGCTACCCCCTTTGCCTCCCCCTCCCACTTGTCTGTCTCCAAAAGTCAGGTGAAGAGGCAGCTGGAGAAACTGAACTGGAACAAGGCTGCAGGTCTAGATGGTGTCAGCCCCAGAGTCCTGAAGGCCTGTGCAGAGCAGCTCTGTGGGATTCTGCAGCACCTCTTCAACCTTAGCCTAACTCAGGAGAAGGTTCCAGTGTTGTGGAAGACATCCTGCCTTGTTCCAGTACCCAAAAGAACTCCCCCAACAGTCATTAATGACTATAGACCCGTTGCCCTGACATCCCACATCATGAAGGTCCTGGAGAGACTCCTGTTGGCCCCCCTGAATAAGCAAACAAGAACGTATCAGGACCCACTGCAGTTTGCTTATCGCTGTGGAGTTGGAGTTGAAGATGCCATCATTCACCTACTTCAACCAACCCACTGTCATCTGGACAAAGCAGGCAGCACTGTGAGGATCATGTTCTTTGATTTCTCCAGTGCATTTAACACAATTCAGCCTGATTTGCTTTGTCAGAAACTCCTGAAGACACAGGTGGAGCCCTCAACAATTGCCTGGATCAATGACTACCTGACCAACAGACCACAATTTGTGAGACTGAAGAATTGTGTGTCAAATCAGGTGGTCAGCAGCACAGGAGCACCACAGGGGACCGTACTCTCACCATTCCTTTTCACTCTGTACACCTCAGACTTCCAGTACAAATCAGAGACCTGTCATCTGCAGAAATACTCAGATGACTCTGCAATTGTCTGGTGTATCAGAGATGGACAAGAAGCTGAATACAGAAAGCTGGTGGACCGCTTTGTGACATGGTGTGGAAACAATCGTCTCACCTTGAATGTGAACAAAACAAAGGAGATGATTGTAGATTTCAGAAGAAACAGGGATAAGTCACAAACTGTTTCCATCATGGGAGAAGAAGTGTAGGTGGTTAAGGAGTATAAATACCTCGGAGTTCACCTTGACAACAGACTGGACTGGAGGCGCAACAGTGAAACCATCTACAAGAAGGGACAGAGCAGACTGTACTTCTTGAGGAAGCTTAGGTCCTTCAAGGTTTGCAGCAAGATGCTGGAGATCTTCTACAAGCCTGTTGTGGAGAGTGTAATGCCTTCAGCCATCATCTGTTGGGGTAGCAGCATCAGATCCAGGGATTTAAAAAGGCTAAACAACCTGATAAAGAAGGCTGGTTCTGTTCTTAGGACAACTGTGGAACATCTGGAGATGATGATGCAAAGAAGGATTCTTCATAAAATCAAAAAAATTATGGACAACCCTGAGCATCCTCTTCATGAGACAGTCATACAACAACAGAGTGTCTTCAGTCGGAGGCTTCTTCAGTTTCGCTGCAATACAGACCGCTACAGGAAATCCTTCCTGACCACAGCTATCATTATCTACAACAACTCCTTAAAGTGTAACTGAACCCCCTGAAAAACCATAACCCCGCCCCCAGACAACATTAAAAAAATTCTACAAAGTGGGCGGTGCCAGGAAGAACAGAGGGGTATGGCCAAGTTTGGAGGATGAGCGGAGGGGGGAACGTGGGGGTGTGTTCAGGAGGATAGTGACAGCTAGTTAATCTGACACTGAAACATGGACAGTGACCAAAGCGACGTTGGCAGTTTTGCGACTGATCGATCTGATCAACATTCATCTGTTTTGAATGTTAGACTATCTTAGCAGTACCACTCAGAGACTGTACTCCTCCCGTCTCCCTCTGCCCCAGCAGCACCGAGCTCGGGCGGCGCTTGCTCGGCGCCCTGAACCAGCGGATTTCCTCCGTCGTCACTGGAGATAGAGGAGTAGAGGGAGGCTTTATAGAGCTCAGCGGCCGTGAGCCGTATCAATTCGAGCCGCGGGGTGGGGGGGGGTATGTCTGATAGTTTTATACCCAAACCCACGGGCGTGTCTGTGAGACCATGGCTGCTGTGACATAGTCTATGCCTGTGACGTACAGATGTACCGCTCTCCACCAATCACAAAATTCAAATGCAGTAGCCACAGTTCAACCCTAAGCACTAAGACGTTTTTAGACCAAAAAGTGTAGAATTAAACAAGTTTACACCAAAATGTAAAAAAATCCCCAGAAACTGAAAGCCTGCATTGGTAAAGACCCATTTATACTTCTTCAATCTCTGCACTGGCTACCGGTAAAGTTTAGAAAGTAGTTCAAAATCCTCACATTTGGCTTTAAGGTTGTCCCCAAACTAGCTCCAATCTACATCTCCAATATTCTTTCAGTTCACAAAAGTTTTATGTCAACCAGATCATCAGGTCAACTATATCTAGATGTACCCAAGTCCAAATACAAACAATAGGGCAATCTCTCTTTTGCTGTGTTAGCCCCAAGACTATGGAACATGTTGCTTCCTGACCTGCACGACTGCACTGATGTAATGCTTTTTAAGTCTCATCTTAGAACTCATGTTTTAATCATGTGAAGCATATGGTCACCCTCTGGGCTGCTTCAAAACATGATAGAAATTAACTTTGATTGATTGACTGACTCTATTTACTAGTTGGGTGACTTCTGGAGGCAACTGGTTGTAGTTGATTTTATTTAGGTGCATCAGAAATAAAAAGGGACTGTACACAAACACACGCCACCATTTTTAGATTTTCTTCCCCTTTCTTTTTAAAACAGTCTACTCTTTTCCTTCCCCTTCACAATTAGACAAAAATATTTAAAATTGGTCCATAACATAAAATCCCAGTAAAATATATCAAGTTTGTGGTTGTAACATGACAAAATGTAAAAAGAAAATCTAAGAGTATGAATAGTTTTGTAAAAACAGTGTAAAGTTCATGATATCTTTAAAAAACAATTTGTGAAAGAACATCAGCAATTAGAAAAGGTTTGATCTCACCAAAGCCCCGCTGTATGTGTTTTGAATTTTTAATACCCTTTTATGCTGCCTTGATCCCCAAAGGTTCACATGGATAATCTGAATTGGTAAAGATATCCCTTTCATTTTAACTAAATCCCTCTTCAGACACTTCTTTTTTGTAACACTTTTCAGTGAGGCCCACAAGTCTTACCTGTTGCTGTAGAAACACCAAGGATCCTGCAAGCACACTCCACTACTGTCCACCATGTGCTCCCTGAGTTCCCCATTTTATTTTCCTGTTTTTGAAAATTCAGCCTCTATTTTTGCTATCAGAGTTTCTAAAGAAGCATTCTACATGGACAGTTGACTGATAGATTGGCGAATAGTAACACCAAAGGTCGTGTAATCCATCAGTGCCGTGATGTGGAGCCCCCCGGAGAGGACAAGTTCACCTCAAGAAAGTTTGTGGCTCACTGCTCCTGTTGCTCCAGTAACTGCTAATCACTCTCACTCAAGCACACACAGCACAAGTTTTACTCAAGCTTTTTACTCATGCACCAAGGTGAAACTGTTCAGCTCAGGGTCATTTGATCAGCCAGTCATATTTGGCATTTAAGCTGGTTAAAAATTACCTCTGAAGAATTCATATAAAACGGCCCAACCTGCACATACACAGTATTACCAATGACTTGAGTCAAGCCTTAAATACTAAAATAAATAAATAAATTACCAAAATGCCTTTATTCCTCTTCTTCTTGAGTTATTTTAAAACATTTTCAAAGCAGTATAATCAGCCCATTTGAAAGACATCCATCAGGGCTTGCAAGCTCACTGATTGCAGCTCAAGTGTGCTCTGACAACACGCAAACTATAACTTACGTCAGTATACAAAAAGCAGTTTCTTAGATTTTATTAACAAAATTCACTTTTAATGCACCAGTGAATCTGTGCACATTAGAATTATGGAGTGGATAAGAAATAAAACAGCACAGAAACTAACAGACCGCCTTTAAAATATTCACACATGCATGAATGTAAGAATAAATAACTGGCAGCCCTGAGGCTTGGCGGAGGTGTGAGCTTGTTCAGACACAGCAGGAGTCTTCTGAAACAAGAAAACAATGTCACAAAGTTCACAAATGCAAACACACACGGACTCCTGGAACAGGCCAAAGTAAGCTAAATAAATCTCTCTAAATCTCCAACAAAGACGCTTTTGTGTTATTGTACCAGTTTCGCTTGTTTCTAGCTTAGGATTCAGGTTTTTTTGTGGTTTTCCACTGAGAGTAGGTGTGTGCCCAAAACTACAGACAGGAAATATGAAAAATTAAAATGGTACTGTAAGTAATTCTAAACACTACACCTGTTTGTCAGTTGTTCCCTTATGGTCCTTATAAAATACTGAAAATTCTGTCATATTTATTGCTATAAAATTTCCCATCTTACATTATTATAGCATTAGATTTTAAGGTGGACATTTCTGCCTTTTTGCAGTGAAGCAATAATCACAGTCAGCAACACAATCGGATTGGCTATTAGCCAATCTGCTTGAAAAGTTACACATTCCACAGTCAGTTGCAGTAAAGGAAAGAAAATTGTCTGAAGTGATTCGTTAAACTTTTCAAACAAATGTATGCTGCTTTTCATTTTTTCTTAATTCTCCCCAAAGCACTTCACTCCCATTCATACTGTCTTAAGATAAATGTTCAAGTTACATTTTTTATACTAATGTAATAGCATTATTTTACTTAATTTTTTAAAAAGACACTCGTATAACCCTTGACATAATTGTTAAAGAGGCTATATGCAACTTTTCCCCCAAAATAAATGTAACAATAGCCTTTTTATTTGACCATTTATGACTCAAACATCTCCTGATGAGCATACTGACACCTTGTCAGCTCACAGTGGGTGCACCTATAAGCCTGTATCCAATTTTTTCTATTTTCTGACGGGTCCGATTTTTCCCGCGCTGTCTGCAGATGTGACGTCAAGCTCGTTCATGTTAAACGTTTCAGATCACTCTGCCACTACCGGTGGTCAGCACTCTCAAGCAGTTAAATGGATTGTGCGAATATACAGAAGAGACCAAGGACAACTTTGACACCAACAGTAACTCCACATCAGACTAAAAAAGTTAATTAATAACAGTCCAGACTCTGAGTGGTGATGCTAACATAGGCTAACGTTCAAAACAGATGAATGTTGATCAGATCGATCAGTCGCAAAACTGCCAACGTCGCTTTGGTCACTGTCCATGTTAGCTATTCTAACGAAGTACTAATGGGATAGCAATGGTAACCTGAAAAACGCAATCCCACTCCAAACTCGCCACAGGGGGGGGTGTATGTCTGATAGTTTTATGCCCAAACCCACGGGGCGTGTCTGTGAGACCATGCCTGTGACGCAGTCAATGCCTGTGACGTAGAGATGTACCGCTCTCCACCAATCACAAAATTCAAATGAAGTAGCCACCGTTCAACCCAAAGAGGGCAGGACTAAGATGTTTTTAGACCAAAAAGTGTAGAATTACACAAGTTTACACCAAAATGTAAAAAAATCCCCAGAAACTGAAAGACTGCATTGGTAAAGACCCATTTATACAGTTTAGAAGCAAAAAAAAAAGTTGTTTTGGGGTTTAGTTACTCTTTAAAGCCGAATCTGCATCGGAGCTGATGCTTTTACACGGTGGCGTCAACTCAAGGAAGCTAAGGGCTTGCTAACGGATGCGTTGGTTGCTGATTTTCTCCTGGACAGGTAAGATCATGTTATATTTTGTGACTTTGGTTGAAATAACGGAGTGAAGTGTGAAGTGAAGTGGCGGAGACCCAATAAGACTATGCTGGCTGTGCCTTGCCTGTGTTATTGAGGGGTGGCTTAGTGGGAGAGCATGAAGCAAGGGGTGGTACTTTTTATTTTTCAATAACGCCCTCTCAAAGAGCACTCCCACAATCGTGTACCCTGCCTTTAAAGGACAAACCCAGTCTTCATGGTTTTTGAAGACCTCCTCATCGAAACCCTCCAAAGACTGAGTCAAGATTTGATCATTTTTAGTTGTAATTACTTCTTTATATTTGTATGCTGTAGTTTCAGTCTCCATATTTATTCAGAATTTTCTTACACATTGTAAAAGTGTATTGAACCATGCATTTTCTTGCTTTGACCACTAACATTTTCTTGCATATAACCACTAACTTCATTGTATTTTATTTCAGGTTTTGCAGTAGTTTGACTATTTAAATAAAATGAAACAGAACCACAAAGTTAGCAGCCTGATGAAAAAAAACAATGAACAAAAAGAAAAAGATTCTTGACATTGTCATTCTGTTGTGGAAATGCAAACCATACATTACAAAAACACACACACAAAAAAACTGCTAAGCCGTTTTTATGGTCTTTGTGAATCAAATGTGCACAGCTCTACATCCGTTTTGGACAATGTTAGAAACAATGGAGATCTGAAGGAGCCTCATTTGGCTCCGGACCAACGTGATTTTTAAAATGTGGACAAATAATATGCATGCTAAAGGGAAAAAAATGGTTCCATTTATTAATTATGTGATTTCCAAAGCCAGCTGGCTGCACTGAAATTTGTTTTGTCGAGGGAATCATATTTAAAAGGCACTGAATACAAATGCACACCAGACTTTTAAGATGTTTATTTATTTAATTTTATTTTCTAAATGTATTTATTTGATAGGGACAGTGCATATTAATGAACAGCTGCACTGTACAAGTACACCGTAATTATGCCAGGTTATAGCAGAAACGCTAATTTCCATCTGTAGTCCCCAGACAGGCAACAAATACACAATTTACAATTTACAAAATGTAAAAAACAAATCACCACAAATACATAAACAGCTAAAAATGTTTGCAGGTCTGGTTTTCCTTTAGCCACTGTTTGGAATGTGTTTTATAGAATAATTTCAAAATCCTTTTTTCCCCTTTCCATTTCATAATTATGCACTGCTTCGCATTGGTAGATCTCATTAAATACCAATAAAATACATGTAGTTTGTGGTTGGAATGAAATAAAATGTTAAAAGGTTCAAGGTGTGTAAAGCCACTGTAAACAGATTTGGGCAAAAGTAAAAAAAAAAGAAAAGAAAAAAGTTGGTCCAACTATGGTTTAGTGTCACTGTTAAAGGATATCTGATCTGTGAAAAGGGGGAGACTGGACCACAAACTTTCTGCGCTTATAAATGGTTTGACCAACAATTCTGCAGAAAATGATATAATAAAAGAGTCAAATTTTGAGGACATCTTGGCTGAATAAAATGCATGTTTCGAATGTTGAGTATTGGACACTTATAATAAACAAATAAGAGTCAGGAATGCATTCTGTCTGGGCCGTGCCATAGTGTCTGCAGCTCTGGAGGCTGGATTGTTGTGTATTGCATAATACCATCATTGCAGTATTGCACAGGGAATTTTCATACATTTCTTTATGCATTGTAACAGTAAGCATTGCTTCTCTTGAACTTGACAGATTTAGTCCACCACTTCTCCTTTATGAAACTAATCTGATTCCTTTTATTATGAGTTTATAGAACAATTGTCAGCGTACGCCTGAGGGTGAGACTGTTCAAGCCATTTCTGGATGTGTGCTATTTTTTATGAGATTGTAATCTAATGTTACAGCCTAAATATATCCCTGAGTTTTATTTTCCATGTTGCAGCAGTGTAGACAGCATCCTTGACCACCTGACCCCTCTACCTTGTATTGGTCTTCACACTCCCCATTACCCTGTAGTTCCCTCCACATTATGCATCCCCTGACTTTTCATTATCCCTAGTTTGCATTCTCAGTCTTTTTTTCCACTGTGCCTATGAGTAGTAGACATGAGATTAACCAGGCTTTGCTATCCAAGCCTTCTCTCTTGTTTTTCCCCATTCAGTCACTTTCAGCCCAGCGTGGGTGTCTGGTATGTGTCAGAACCAGTAAAAACAGCTCTAATCTTAATTACAAAAGCAGATTTATTACCCTGCTCCAGTGATCTGATAAATAAATAAACACGTTTTCTTTTAGACATAGTATGATCACAGCAGATTGCAGTGTCCCTCACACTTTTTCACATCTCTGGTGAAGGTGTGATAAAAGCCTCAAATTGATCTTTCATTCCAGAGGCATAATCTCACATCATAGCTTTACTGCTGCAGCTTTATTATTTTTATTTTTTACCGATTGTCTCACATTTTTAATAAAGCATCCTCTGATACACAGCAGAAAATAATGATGATTATAGGTGAGCTGGCCAGATCCTCTTGCAACAAAACATCCCCAGACCCTGACATTTCCACCTCCGTGTTTCTCAGTTGCCCTGAGGTCCTTTTTCTGGAAGGTTGTATTTGGTTTATGCCATACATGTCCTGTGTTCTGATGTCCAAATAATTCAGTTTTAGATTCATCTGTCCATAGGACATTGTTCCACAAATGCTGGCGGTTGACTACATTCTGTCCAGCAAACTTTAGCTTTGATTTTTTTTCTCTGACAGCAAATGTTTCCACTTTGGACACTACCAACTAAGATTAAACTGGTGCAGTTTCTGTCTGTACAGAAATGCACCTTCATTTCAAAAGTAATAAGGGCCTGCTGTAGGTCCTGTAATATTCTAGGAGTTTTGATTACTTTTTTAACATCTTTTGGACTGCTTTCAGGGTACACCTATTCGAAAAAACAGTCCTGGACATATTGGAGGTTGTTTCTAAAGTCTTTCATTTTCCAGAACATAGAACGGGCGATTTCAAATTTGTTTAGGACCTCTTTCAATCTCTTAACATACTCATAAGATGCTCCAGTCTTTTTTTAAATGCCTCAAACAGCTCTAATCATCTCATCATGGTGTTGACATCGGACAAGCAGGATTTAGGTATGAAATCTGTCCCTTTGTAAAAAAAAAACCCAATATATTTGCATCTTTAGGATCTGTTTGAGGAAAACCAAGAGAAACAGAAAACGCATCCTAGAAAAACATCTGCTTTAAAAAAACCCTGTGATTTCATTTTAGCGTTAACTAATCTGATTTTACGTTGTGGAAATGTACCTCCAGACTGTTTGCATCTATTGGGGTGGTTCTGAGTGGTCTCCCGGTGAGTCTTGTCATATTAATAAACTTGTACAACCTGAACTGCTGCCTGCCGTCTTTGCAGGCTTTGTGAGGATGGAAGACTGATGTAATTCAATTCTTTATTTGCTGCAGTAAAAATACCACAGCATTGAAAGCCATACCAGTTAGGCAGCTGAAGGTTTTCACTTTGACCGTACAGGTGTAACCTTCAGTCTCTGAAAATAAGGAGACAGTGGCACTGAGACAGTGTGAGCTGTGTTGGGTGGTGATCTAAAAACAGATGGTTGTTCTCATATACTTTAATAAAATCTCTTGGAGTTAAGTCACAGATCTGGATGTTATACCTCCCTAGGCTTTCCAGATAAGGTTGCCAGTTTTTCATTAGAAAAGACATAATAGATCTTTTTCAAAGTCTTTCAGTGGCTTTTATTTCCACATTTTAAAGAGTTATTAAAACCATGCGTGCACACACTCATACCTAAGGGCAATTTAGAGAGACCAAGTCACCTAACAGTCATGTGTTTTTGGACTGTGGGACAAAGCCAGAGTACCCAGAAGAACATGCAAACTCCGTGCAGAAAGACCCCAAGCTGGGATTTGAACCGAGGCCTTCCCCTTCAAAGCAACAGTGCTACCAACTGCACCACTGTGCAGGCTGATCTTGTTCATATTATGTCTAATTTTCAATGCAAATACTTTCATCTTTCATATGGGGGTAATTAAAAGGAGCAATATGACCCTTTTATTTCCGACAAATGAAGTCAAATGAGCTGTCCAGATAAGAAAGGATCTTCCATTTGGCCAACAGGAGGATGACAAGAGAGACACTGGCAGAGTCTAACGTTTCGTAAACCTGTCATCTTGAGCACTTACAGCGCTGCAGTGCCCTCATATATTGTGTAGCAGAAGCAAGGTTCAGGAATGCGGTATGAGGGGGATCCCCAGTTCTAGCCAAAACTTAAACATATAAGCACATATTCAAATTCTCACAGTGAAACAAAACAGCACGCTCTGTTTGACCTTTGTGCAGGGTAAATCCGATAAGCTTCCTTTGTTTTCATGTGAGAAAAAAATTATTTGGCATTTATTTCTGATGAACATTTGTGATAAGGGTACAGAGTATTTAAACATCAAACACTTGTCATTTTAACCCAAAGGTTTCTCAACAAACGTAGGATCTTAATGTCTCTTTCAGACCCTCTGCACCCTCATATGGCCATGTTGGTTTTGGTACACACAGCTTTTTAAACAATTCAAATTAGACACAAGGATGTGGATCTAAAATGAATTGGAAAACAAGAATAAAAGATTCAGTGAAAGCCAGAATATTTCCCCATCAAACATCCTCCTATCTCATACCTGATAAGATCTGAGATAGTGCTGTCTTTCATGGCAAACAGAAGAAAATACAGAACAGTCTTTTAATGATATCAAAACTTTACAGATAAATCTGCTTTTCATTTGATTCTTGTTTGATTTTTTTCTTTGATTCTTGTTTCAGCTCAAAAAACCTTTCACAAGGTTCTGGCCCTGGTCTAAGAAAGAGATCCACAGAGTCATAAGCTGTTCTTTAAAAATCAAGAAGCTTTCAAAGAAGAAAGAAGTGATAAAGAAAGCAGTGCAAAAGTATACTTTGGAGTGCTATACACTATAAGAATATGATAGTTGATGGTATAGTTTCTTCCTTGGGAGAAGAACCTATATCATACCAATGATCCCATCGGGTACTCTGCATGAGGGCCACAGAGCAAATCTGAACATTTGTGTTCACATTGCATAAAACATAAAGGGTCTGTTCGGTGTTTCAGTGGAAAAGCCGCCAACTTCATTGTGCATGTGGGAGTTATAAATGGTTCTCAGGCAGAACACGACTGCCAAATAGGATAAATTTAGGAAAATATTTCAGAAAGAGGTTACGCACAGACTCCTTAAATTATCTTCAGCGTCCCAATGCACAGTGGGAGTGGCTTTATGTGCATTTTATTAGCAGGGCTCTGGGTTTTGTAATGAAACAAGTTTGGAGATACTCAAACAACATTTGTTGAATATTCATTGTTTGATACATCAGTGAGAGCTAAGGAAACCTGGCATGTTAAAAGACTGTTCTTAAAACTAGACATGTTGTCTGCCTCATGGATGAAAAAATCCACGGCAACACATCATGAAAAATAATGCACATCAACCTGATCTTAAAATGCCGTCATTGAAACATGGTAATGGCAGGATCATGATGTTGGGGCACTTCGTTCCAGCTGGGAGAGAGAAACTGGTTTAAAGTGATTAGAAGATGAATGGAGCTAATTACAGGTAAACTCAGGGAGAAATTCTGCTAGATGCTACAAAAAACTGGTCCTCTGTGTCATGATCCACAGTTGTTTGTGTTTTGGTTCTTACTTGTGTTTGAATTTAGATCTTTATAGCGTTATTGTCATTAGGTTCTCTCCATATTTGTTAATTTCTTTGTGTTGAGTTACTTATTTTTTTTGTCCTGTTCTGTGCATTTTAGGTTAGACTCTCATGTTGGCATCTGCCCTTAGCCTTTGGTTAGTTCGATCCTCTGCATTTCCAATCAGTTTATAAGGTGCCAGTTATTTATCCTTGCATAAGTTCCCTGCGTAGATTCTCCCCTAGCTGCTCTTCATTATGCCGGGTTGTACTCACCTGGTTTCCATGTCACTAAGCACTCCTTAAAGGCATACTCTGCAACTTTCATGATATTTGCTCTCTGTCACCCTCTTCAGGCTTGCCGCGCAACATCACTGTCGTAAAATCAAATCTCTCTGTCGCTCATAAGAGGCATGTTTCAGTGGCTGCTTTCCAAATCGCTTGCCCAAACAACAAAAATGTGCCGTTTCAGTTTGTTGTGTAATTCACATTACTACTGTAAGGCATACCGTGCAAACTATGTTCATCCATCTCCACATATTGAATAAATAGCTTTCTCAGGACTATAACAACATCATGCCAGACCAAGCACTCTCACCCCGGTGAAATCATTGATTACTTACCTATCCATTAGCAGCACGGCTAACTCGGCATCCGTAGTACATGACGTTCATTCCAAAAGAACTCTCCAACGAGGAAAAGCCGGCCCAATATATACTCTGGTCTTTGCTATAGTGCAGAAAAATGCCAAGGACCCTTGTAAGGTGGTGATAACTCTAAAAATGAACATAATAGATGATAAAATTCCACCATAACTTTTGAAGAAAACATTATATTAAGGTGTAAAAGTTGCGGAATGCTGCTTTAATACTTAAGCCCCTTGGTTTCTATGTTTCGCGGTAGGATTCTACTGTTCTTCTCATCCTGGTTCCCTTGTCCTGAATTTCCTTCACGTTTTTGTAAGGTCCTAAATTATTTTGGTCATTGAATTCTTCACTCTCCAGCATGTCTGTCTCTGTCCTGTTGCCATTTGGGTCCTCCTCAACAACCTCCGAACATAACACCCTGCTGCCACACACCTGATATAAACAAATGGGGAAATTTTCCCACTTCTACTGCATGTGATTGTACACTAAGGAGTTGATGCAATCATTTGAATTAGGTGTGCCGTAAAAGAGACACCCCTTAAACATGAAGGAGAGTAGGCCTTGAAGACCAGTGTTAAGCACCACAGGTCCTCATCAAAAAATGGAATAGTCAAATCAACATCCAGAGCTGAATCCAATTGGTGGCAAGACAAGAAGGTTTCTGCTCAATGAAGCTGCACTGCAAAGAAGAATTGCCAAAAATACTAGTCTCTAGATGTGTAAAATTGGTACAGACATACAAATGCACATAGCACTTCTGTCCCTATAAAATCTAATGTAATACAATGAAGTTTGTGGTTGGAACATGACAAAATGTATTATTAGTTTGCAATACATAAATATGTTTGAAAAAAACTATGCTTGTGCAGAAATAACCTGCTCTTGGTCTACAGATTTGAATCAAGTGGCTACTTTGAAACAGCAGTGGTTGTGCAAAATAAATAAAGGGGAACACTCGAAGCTTAAAGATATGACTAACACTTGTGCTGTGGTAATCTAGCCAACCTGGCATCCAACCTATTTTCTGCTACAGTATTCATGTAAGTTTACATTTTCTCTAATTGTGGATCATGGCCCCAAACCAGACCAAGATTTATTTAAACTTTTACACAGTGATGAACAAACAAAACTGTGTCCAGCATGGCTTCTGTTTGACTTTCTATTGTAATTTTGATGGGAATTTGTTTAAAAAGCTCTGAGATTTCATAAAATAAAATATATTTTGCTAAAAGAAAACAGACCAGAAATTTGTTCCAGTAAAAATAAAAACAGACCTCTTCAACAGCACCATTTCTCATCTGGTGGTTGACATTGATAGTCATTAAATCTATTAAGACAGCTAATAAATTGAATGGATTAATTCAAGATCCACACAAGAAAGGGAATCATGCCATATAATATCCCATAAATACCAAGTTATTTGACATGCCTGCTGCCTTCATTGTCACTTCCCAAAGGGAAATCATCATCCTCACAAATCCTCTACATGTGGCTGGGTTTTATAGGTCCATGTAGCGTTCAGGGTGAGGGCCATCCTTCAGCCCGCTTAAACGTTTCCAGGTTGACTGATTTTGCTAACTGCAGCTGCTTACGCAATTGTACCAATGAGATGAGGCTTGAACAAGGAACATTTTGCAAAGATTGCTTTGGCACAACCCTACGGTGCAAGAAAAGGATTGTGAGAATGAAATAAAGGGCAAAGCTTCACACACATGCACACAACTGATAAACAGGTTCAGATTCTAGAAAATGAGTATCTATCGAGGCAGTTAAAGATAATTTGATCACATTGAGTGGGTGGCTAGGGTTGTGCCAAACATAGTCAAAAGGATGTGTTTTTTTTGTGTGTTTTTTTTTAGCTCTATTGTTAGATCAGTTTAAAATAAAAAGAAAGTGCAGGCTAGTCATTGGGATATGGTTCAGCTAATTTTAATTCCCCAAGAATTAATTTTAAAACTTTCTAAGAAAAGTAACTCTCTGCAGTGTTAAGATAAAGTTAAAAACTAATTTATTCTGGCACTGACAAATTCAGAGGGGAGCAAAGGTTTTCTTCAGTGAGATTTTGAGATCACAATGATGGGAATAAGAGCCGTACTTCAGTCCAGAGAGCATGTTCGTTTGTCGAACACGTGTCACCTTTATAAATCATTTCAGAAATACGAGGACACTCGGGAAAAAGTTTTTTTTATTACTCTACATCCATAGCTGGATTTGTTAACAAGGTTTGAGTGACAACAGACATACTTTGTCCTCTATAAATCAAATACCAGGAAACAGGAACTATAGTCACATAAACAACTCCAGAAGACCAAAAAATGCCAAATTCTATGTTTGCTATGTATTGTTTTTTACAAAATGAGCATTGCATTAAGACAGAAAAAGCATGTTTTCTCCAGGCACTTGATAGATTTGTTGGTGTCCTATCCTACCCACCCGCCTCACCTTTCACTGATCCTCATTGAACCCCTGACCCTGTTTGACCACACACAAGCACTGCATTGGAAGGGTCATGACCATAGTTTAGCCTTCTCTGTTGCTCCACTTCAAAGGTGTTAAAGGGCATTCATAATCAAATTATTTTTTACTACTTTTTCTGCTCTATGTAATTCACCACAGCGGTTGATGTTCATATGCCTGCATCAGCTCTTTCCTCTCAACATTTGTGTCTCCAAAATAACCTATTTCACATTTGTGATGAATGCACTGATTTTTTTTTTTTTTACACATACTCACTCTGTGTTTACTCACACGGGCTGAGTAATGTTGTTGTTGGGATGTTATTCCAAACACAGTCTGTCATGCGAGTCAGATTTTATAAGTTAGTTTTCTCTTCAAGCTAACTTGACTTTCACTTCAAGCTAAGGATACACATATGGTGGATGGACAGGAAATTATAATACTAACCTACAATCCGGCGGGTGCAGCAGTCGAAGGTTCCCTCATTCATTTAGGTCAGACAAAGAAAAATAATAGGTGCAGTTGGTTAAAGTGTAAAAAATACAGAGCAAAGTTGTTGATTTATTTAACAATCTGGAAACATCAGCGTTTGAATTATGTAGAAAATACACAAAAAGCTGTAGTAAACCAAAGCATTTTTATTATCTGCAAAACGTTATGCTGAGAGCACCTATAGTCTCTTCTGTGGTCTGGCTGTCTGCAGTACCTGTACAGGAAATGTTTTTTGATCGACTCTTGAATTTTTATAGAGCTCATCTGCTTTTCCTGCATGGATAATCTGTTTTGCAAAAGTGCTGATTACACTCTTTAACAGTGTTCCCAATTAGCAGCCACACACCAATTTAACAAATGATCATTACAAAGGCATTTTTTGTGAGGAAATTATTTGTTTTGTTATTAGAGTAGAAGGGTGACATAACAGACATCTTCCATATGTATCTGCCATCTGGATTTTCAGGGTGTGAATCAAGAGGTAGTTTTTGAGTCAGAATGTATTTATTAATTACTTATCTGGTACTAATTTATCTTTTTTATACTTTGAATACATTTAGGTTTTCTGTATCCAAGTATGATGATCCTTGGCTTTGGGTCTGCGGTTCAGCAGCAAGACCTTTTTAAATTGAACAATAGATTAGAAAAAGGATAATATTATTAATATAATACCACAGGAGTTTGATGGTACAATGCGAATCAAAAATTTATTGAAGAGAACAAAGTAAGAATCATGCAAGGTCAGCATTAGGATCAGGTTTCTCTACACAAATGTTCTACGTTCATTGCATCTGGTGAATGTGAGGTGCAAAATCCCTGAGGCCTGTTTGAGTCTGTATCATTTGTCAGAATGAAGAAACTCAGCACAGTAATAAGTCATGTATGAATTGCGTATTGATGCCTTACAGGATGAAGCAACAAAGCATATCCTGAGTTAAACAGGTCCCAAAGTTGTAAGTGGTTAGATAAATACAAGAGAAAACGATTCGGTTACACTTCTAACATCGCTGGTAACAACTTTAATTGTTTCCCCATTGTGGCCGGCGTTGATCGCTAACAAAACCTGCAAGTATGCGCAGTTTCTGTTTAAAAGAAAACTGAAATCCTGATTATTTGTTCTACTATAACAGGAACCTAAAACTCCAAATATCTCCATTACAAAAATGTCAGCGAATGATTAGAGCATGTCTGGTTTTCATCTGCGCAAAGTTACGACTTTTCCTCTGAGACACTGCAAAAACTGTGACTTTCATCACCTCTGAAATACACCTGTACAGAGAAAACATCCTAAAACAGTTAGTTGATAATAGTTTTTTGACTCACTGTGCTTTTTATGATCAGAAGGGACAGAGACAAAGCTGAGTAAAAGGCAAGCAATAAGTGGACAATGGAAGAACCCATAAGGGAATGTCAGAAAATGAGGAGCTTATACTGGGGAGACTGATTACTGACAAAATACAACTGGTTGATTACAAACAGGGTACAGCTGGGAGAGAACAGGCAGACTGAGGGGATATGAATAATCACACATAAGGTGCTAGACAGGGAATCAAAGGATCTAGAAACAAATGGGAAAAATCCGACAATGTGAGAATAAAAATAAATACAAGAAGCAGAACACAAAAATAAACTAGGAAACAACATACAAGGAGATGGACAGTAAAGGCAAGACATTTAAAGGAATACTTATGAAACTAAATTGAGCAATAATAAAGGAACACAAACATAGATGAAAGCCAAAACTTGAGCACCAAAGAATTGTGACACAAATGTGACTTAATGATTGGACTGTATTTGGATGAATTCGATTAGGATCCATTAAATTGTGGCTAAATTAAACTCTGTAGTATTGGATATAAATTGGAAACTGCTTGTTTTGTAAAGTGCCTGATGATGACATTTGTCATAAATTGTTGCTATATAAACAAACTGAAATAATGTAAATGTATGAACAATATTTTTCTTTAATCTAAAGAAACATGTTGCCTTAACCTTCAGAGGAAAGCTCTCAGTGACCTCGGAAGAATCCAACAAGCTTTCTTCAATCTTGGCATTCCAAGTGTTAAAAGGAATTTGTCAACTAGCCAGCTTGTGATGCTCGATACCACACCTTGTCCAAATTTCACGGTTACTTTGTTTGATGGGGGTCGCGCTGTGATATATCCTTACACTTGTGACCTTTGACATGCCGGTCTCTGGTGAATGGACAGAAATGGCGAATGAGTGATCCAAACATGATGTGGGATCACAGAATGAGAATTGCTGTTGACAGTCACAGAACACGTTGGCTCAGCTCTGTCACACAAGAGGCTTTACTATTATTTACAATATACTATAAAAACAGTAAAACTGTTTAGTCAAAGAGGGAAAGAAAGCAAACAGATTTTACATTGGCAAGTTTTATTTGTTTTATCACACTAACCTAAATTACTTTCAACACATTCGGTAAAGATGCAGACCTCAGACATGTGCT
Organism: Valencia hispanica; assembly: GCA_963556495.2. Classification (NCBI taxonomy): domain Eukaryota; kingdom Metazoa; phylum Chordata; class Actinopteri; order Cyprinodontiformes; family Valenciidae; genus Valencia; species Valencia hispanica. The sequence goes on from OY747711.1 coordinate 24,381,488, forward strand.
AACTGATGAAGAGGTCATTAGTTCTCATACAAAAACAAGTTAGACCACTTGTCATATACACAGAAGAAACACAAAAAGATCCAAAAGGAATAAACCAATGTTTTGACAGAAATGTTATGTTTTCGACAAAAAAATGAACGCTGTTTTAGACCATACAGTTGTGGACTTTAACGGGACTGTATAAAGGCTCATTCACTTCAGCAAATAAAAAACATACTAAATAGCTTAAATGGGCTTTTGGCTAAATGTTTTTCTCCTGTTAAATGCACAAAACAACATGAGTCATGAAAATGTCATCCATGAAGCAACTTTTGACTGGGAAGTCAAACAAAAGCAATCAAATGCAAGATGGCTTTCTACAAACACATATTTAACCCTCTAGACTAGCTCTCTGCCTCCTTGCTCGATGTAAATTCTCGCCCACACTTGACAAGGACTAAGAACAAAAAGAGGAAAACAATTACATTTTAGTTGAAGAGAGAGTAGATTTGTCTCATAAATTGAGTCTGTTTGTGATGTCTCCCCATGGACTCCAAAAGAAAAGGCTGATCACAGTCTAAACAAATTCCAGACAGATAAGCCTCCAGCAAACACCTCTCCTTTCCACAAAACACACACACAGATGCACAGTGCACACCCAGATATTTATAGATAAAGAAAACATTTAAAATCTCAAAAGCATGCCTTAAAAAACTGTAAAATGTAGCTAAGTGACATAGTTTACCAAATATGTACTACTAATCTAATCAAATGAAACTAAAAAAGTAAGTTTTGTATCATATCCTTTTTAATGTAAATCCTGAAACCAGTAAATCATTGAATTGTGCCCTACTTTAATAAAACAAAACATGGTGGAGAGATGAAACATCAGCAAAAGAATCATTCTTTCATTTTTGCTTTTTAAGTAAGTGAGCAGCAAAAGCATCTGTTTTGTAGTGAATGCTGTAACTGAGTGCCAGTTTAGTTTCTTACATGTGTTTATTGTGGATCACTTTGAGGTATGATGTTTGATGAATTATTAACAGATCACAGTAGCATTATAACATGTTTACTTCTTTTGGTGAGTGTGCCCCTTACAGCGACTGAAACCCTTGATAAAGATGTGTTCAAAACCTTTAAAACAAAAGTCTTTATGACATCAATGTGTTACATTTCGCTGGTCTTCTTTAATGGGGGCTTTGGATTTTATTTTTCCCTCCTGTATTTTTCCCAACTCCAAGCTTGGTTCCCTACCTTTCTGTGTTTGTCACAGTTAAAGCTGTTATAAACTTTTAAACTGTGGCTATTAATATTATTTATTCATTGTCCTTCCCTGAACTCAATTTAACCTGGAATTTGTGTTAATGAAGTCAAACTCAAACAAGTGAATTTAAGCTAATTTCAATGCTATGAAATGACCTATTGAACACTTCATATCATGACCCTGGGTTGTTTTTTATGGTTTAGGTCATACTCACATAAGTCTAGTCTGTACCAATTTATGTGTTTTGGGGGGCCAGCGTGACAGGAAACCAACTTAATCCATCAGGATCAAGCTATTAAGGTCCAGACAGATTCAATTAAAGGAAAAATTAATTACCTTGGTTACGATAGCACAACACTGAAATAAAAATACTGTCTCAGACACATACCCTCTCTGGACATGTGTGTATTTTTTAAACATAGGGGAATAAGCTGGTTAGTTTTTCTTATAGATTTTACATTTACATACTGCAGTGGGATGCAATATAGCAACAGGAATTTCACTGATAAAGACATAAGGCAAGCCACCTCAACAGGAAACAAATGTTGCTCGCCGGAAATAACTCTGTCAACTCACGCTAAAGCAGAAGGTTAATAGGTTTCAAATTAGCATTGTTTAGTTGTCCAAATACTCAAGTCTGTTCTTGCAGCGTGGACCAGCTGCACAAATATGAGCAATTTACCCACAGGGAGTATAGTTTTCAGGCTACAGCCCTATGGCAAGGAGTGAAAGACAAGGTAATGCAGTTGGAGTTTAAATGCAATTTGTAGATGAGACACTTTATGATTTCAAGACAACAGTTAGTGCCAAGTAGAGCATAGATCACATATATGGAGCCAGCGACAGGCAGGGTCAATAATCTCCTCCAGAAGCAGCTTTAGAAAAAGAAACATCTTTTTAGTATCAATGGCAAATGCTAATGGTGCTTTTATTTCCTTAAGATAATGAAAAGAACCATGACAGCATTTGTTACCTCTATGTCTCTATGACTCAATGACAAGAAGTTAGTAAAGTTTTTTTTTTTTTTCATAAAAAATAAATAACTTGCAGTATGGTAAATATGCTGAATGTAAAGTCTCAGATACATTTTTGGCATCTTAACCTCTGAGGAAATAAGAAAATTGCAAACTTGGAAAATATGGGACTGTGGTATAAATATCTTGGAAATGACCTGGGCTTTAACAGTATGACTAGTTGTTGCCCTTTCTATCTTCTGTAATTAGCCTACCATTGAGTCTGAAAGTTTTAAGCTAAAATTACCCTGTGTCTGTTCTACCTAATACCAAAGAAAAAAACCCAATAGGTAAGGATGTTTGAAAGGTAAGGAGAAAGAGAGGAGATCAACGCTGATCTGCTTTGAGCCGGAAGTCAAACATACACCTTGCCAACCACAAACGTGTTTTCAGCTTTGTTGATTATATGATGCCTGCCTGAAAGCACATTCTTCTGTATGGTGATGACATCCCTTCTGTTTGATCATCTCTATTGCACTAATATTGCAGACTCCTTGGTAAATGTTAACTGGGCAATGCCCCGTTTTTTTACCTTTTCAAACAGCAGAGGAAACATTGTAGAACTTGAATATAATTTTTCGTTGTTTCATAACATGATCTAACAGAGAACACCCTCTTTTAAAAATAATACACTTTATTTGAGGGCGCCTTTCTAAAACCCAAGGTCACCTTACAGAGAAAAAAAACTAACTGATGAAAATAATAATACACACATACATGGTTATCTTTTGGTCACACATTGACCAGTGAAGTTAGCCAGTCAAGTCCTGAAAAACTGGGTGCTCTCTCCAGATGTGGTTCTGCCTTTCCCAATACATCTTAGCACTTAGGAATAAAAGAAGGTCTGGCATCTAAGCCTTCAAGTTTAAAAAGTGTCATGAATGAGGGCAAACAAGCACCTTCTCTTGAATGCAATAGCATATTGCATTGAAAAGAAAGAAGTGCAGGGGTGGCTCCAAAAAGTATTTAGAGAGGATGTCAGATTGGGGCCACTGATATTCTTGGAGCAGCAGAGTAAAACCAAAACCCAGAACGTAATTTTAGGAGTATTATTATGCTGTGTCATAAATAAGGGGTGGGGACAAGGAATGAGTAATAGACATTTACAAATTGCACAATATGCAATGCTTGATCTGAGACCCATGTGAATTTAATGAACCAAACTGAAATGTACTGTAACTGAGGTCCAAACGGCAAGCAAGACCCAAAGGAAGTGAAGTCAGTGAAAAAAGAAAAAAAAGACATGAAGGGGAACACAGACCCAGTGACAGACACAGAGCATGACCCCTTATAAAAGCTTTGATGAGAAGCAGGAAGATCAGACACACTGAACTGAGAGAAACAGGAGGTAGAAAGATGCATTTCAATAGACTAGAATATCCTGGAAAAGTTCATTTGTGTAGTATTAATTGTCTTCAAAAAGTGTAATTTATATATTTTCATATATTACACATAGAGTGATAAAGTGCTAAATGTGTTTATTTCTGTTAACTTAGGTGATTACGACTTACAACTAATGAAAATCCCAAATCTTACACGATATACACAATACAAAAAAACTGTAATGCAAGTAGGGAGTTTAATGAATCAGTGTTGACTATCTGTAAATTACCCATAGGTATGTGTGTGTGCATGCAAGGTTGTTTGTCCTGTGTGCCTCTGTGTTACCGTGTTATAGACTAGCGACCTGTCCGTGATGTACACCATCTCTCACCCGACCATGCAAGGATAAGTGGGCATGGATGGATGGCTGGCTGGCTGGATGGATGGGATCACACATTGCACATTTAGGTCATTGCCTCTCGCTTGTACACTTTCACAGGTACTGTGCTTGTTAAAATCTAACAGCATGGAAGGTGTAACTTCTGCCTCTTTTTTTGGTCTTTCCTCTGAGCTTATCAAGTTTTATGAGGCTCGTGATAAGGCCTCAGAGTTGCAAAATGTTCTCAGACCAGTGGGCAACAGGGAGGCTACACAGGCTCATTCGCTGCCTTCTCATGCAAGCCTGGGAATCACACATCTCTATCAAAGTCCCAGTGTAACATAGACCTGCTAAGCAATGTCACCTGATAGCAGTAATTCAAATAAAGCAAAGAGGAGACAGTGGAGATTGAGGGGACCAGTAAATTATGGATGGAAAGACTTGCATCAAAGAGTAAATTAACATGAATAGTTTGATCTGGGGACTAAACTCTAGGCTAACTCACAATCCCTAAATGTGTTAATGATGCAATAGAAGCCATCAAGTGAATGATGTATTACCACATCTCATCGGTGTAAAAAAACCAAATGTTACTCTTACCCCTAATTTCCACTGCATGCGCTCCGCTCCACCACGCACTCCGCAGCCGTTCGCTCCTGTCCCCGATTACCACTGCATGCGCTCTACATCCGCTCTGCTCCGCTCCAAAGCCCAGAGGTGCTCGAAGAAGCATGTGTGGGAATTGCGAAAACTCGTGATAAAAGCCAGTAATAAATGCAGAAAAAAGTAAGATCATAAAGTATTTTATGATTTTTCACATCAAGTATTAGTTTCTCTTCGTCCATGTTGTCCTGTTGCTTTTCTCTCAAATCTGAATAACGTATTTGTTGGCCCATGCACCTAATATGTCTTGTGTGGCAGGAAATTACAAACTAGCTTTCAGAATCAAATACCTTTTGATTATATTATGTGTGTAAATTATGTATAAACACGCACGATTATTTTAGACAACATATATGTATAAATATACGTGTGCTTATATTAATATAGCCATGCATACAAAAAATCTAGTCTGTCTTTTTTGATTTATTTTGGAAAAACAGATGTGCTTGTTCGGTATCCTGTTGGTGCTGTGTGATTTGTGTAGATTGACAACGAACTTGCTCCGGTGTCTGGCAAAAATAGAATCGGCGAAACGGCAGCCGGTGCCACTCGGTGGTGGCAGTGGAAATGCTCTCATTGACTACAAAGGGAGCGTTTCTGTTGCGGCCTGCATGGCGGAGCAGAGCGCATCCACAAGAAATTAGGGGTTACTCCTCAACACTTGCACGTTTGCTACAGTTGTTAAAAAAGGTGTCGAAGACAGAGCTTTTAATGTGATCCTGTGCTCCACATGGGGCCTTCAAAGAAAAATCTCAACATCTTCACAAGCCAATACTGCTAAACCAAAGCTAAGACTAGAGAAAAAAATGGTTCCAGGTACCCGATTGTGCGAGTCATGTAAATATGTGCATTTATTTCTCTATTGGCTACATAAGCATAATAAAAGCTGTCTTTTGGTGACTTACTATAATTGCCTGTTATGGACATATTAAGACAGAAAGAAGAAGCTTTCTAAAAGAGGATAAGGTGGTGGTGGGGTAACTCTGTACTCTTTCTAGGGCTGTAATCAACCAAAGAAATTCTTGGTCGACTGAAACCCTGAAATTCCGACCAGAAATCGACTAATTTGCAGGGGTGTGTGTTCTGACAGCATTTAGCATTACGTTCATCTGCGCAATATAATATGCCATGATTACTGCAATTACACTAAACGGCAGGGCAATTCAGAGAAAATGATCTTTATTAAACATGCCTGATCAAGACAAGTACAAACTGAATAAAGCTGTGCATTGGGCTCAAAACAAAGACTGTGGGCATGGGGCAATTGCGCATTAGGCAATAAAATAAAACAAATTAAAAACCTGACCAAATCTAGTAAACAGAAATAAATCTGCACAATAATAAAATATGTTCGTTATTATTAGCAATAAAATGAAACAAAATAAATGGGGCTGTAATCAACCAAATTCTGCCACACTGCCGATGTCTTTGACATGGTAGAGGACTCACTGTAGTAAACGCTAAACAAAAATATTCAGCAAGCCACACAGGGCTTAATTTGAACCGGATCCTGCCCGAACAGGATCGCCCACCTGTTGATGCTGACCTACCCACGTTCCGGGACCTATTTTGGCTGATCCGGCACCCCTCTCATGTATAAAATATTATATAAAAAATTAAAACCCCTTTTTTAAATTTATTAAATAAAATAATAATATGCGTAGGCATTCATAGACCAAATCCCGAGATTGTAATGCTGTGGAATGTGTGTTTTATTTTTTGTAAGCTCAGATTTATATATGTAATGGTTTATGCCATGATTATGTGTTAGTGTTGTTGCACTGTTCAGGGGGGTGGGGCACTGTTCTGCAGGCTGCGCGCGGGGGAGTGCGCAGTTGAGTGCCAGGGAACTGGTGTGTGTCTGTAAATGGAGCTAGACAGACAACCGGTTTATGTGAGAGTTCTTTTGATTACTGTTTTGTACAGCGTGATTGCGGCCAACAGCAGTCAGCATTAAAGCATTAGATTACAACCATTGTCTGCATCTATCGGAGAACATTACAGTATTTAAAACATTCAGGCCTGTAAGGCCCACATCATGTTTTTACACGTTTTTTTCCCGCTACCATTTACTGCGTTCCAGGACCTGTGCACGTCTCTGGTCATGCCTGCGCTGTCATGTACTTTGCGTTCCGGCACCTAATGATTTACAAATTAAGCACTGAAGCCACAGCACGTTGAATAATGTGGACGTTCTTCAATCTCCCTGTAGACTGTTAAATGTCTCTTGTCCAATCAAATTTCAAAAATTAACACGGATATAAATCGACCAATAAGAATTTTGGTCGACTCAGAATGCATCGACCAATAAGTCGACCAGTCGACTTGGACTTTATAGCCCTAACTCTTTCGTGTCCTCTTTAATAGGATTCAAGTGAAAGCCACTGTTATTGAATGCCTGCCACACCAGCCCACAGAAAGACACACAATTCTAGCCAGCTCAAATTTCAACAGCCAGCCAACATCTGAACTGTGGATTATCACAGCTTCTTGACCATTATACACATTCTGAATGGTCTTGATTCCCTGTAACTGGCAGCCACACATTTGTAAAGCAGAGAAGTGAAAGACATAGTAGAATTAGAAGAAAAGAGAGGACCTTGTTTCAAATTCACCTCCCCAAAAAAAACCTTTTCAATGCACATGCAGACTGCAGACACAAAGCTGCTTTTGTGTGAAGAATTCGGGGTTAACAAAGTCCTGTTAGGTTTTGAAGACAAGGCTGCTGAGAACCTTCAGGGTCTTTGTGCATCAACACAATTCAGTTTGCAATGAATATATAAACAATTACGATCAAAGAATTAGTAGCAAGGTGTAATGAGCCATCACTGTCTGAAGCAACATATTTTTATTTACATAAAGAATCCTGAAACTTTGCATCTAATCATATTGTGTAACAGAAACAAATCATCTCCCAATATAAGATTTAAGAATTTATTTTCCACTGTATCTCAGCATTCAGCTACACCTTCTTATATAAGCAAAACACGGACTTCTTGGTGCAGGTGTGAGACACATTCGTGCAGCTTACGAGCTATAAAGCAAAATAGATGAGGCTTGCTCAAGTGTTCATGCCACATGTGGAGAAGGTTGAAAAGGAGTACTTGCAATGGTCAGTCTGGGTACTTCAAAGACCACCCATAATTGGACTACATGCACCAGTTTGAATGCTAACTCTTTTCTTCAGTGCCTTTTAGGAAAAGACTTTCCAGAAGGTACTGGAAAACCTAAGCAGAAAGAGAGTCTCACAACCTTTTCTGGAGATTACTTGAATGCAAATTATTAACAACAATAATTATGTAACTCAAGCATATTTATCAAGTCAAGAAAAAAAGGAATTATTTTTTATAAAAATAAAGTCTATAACATCATAAGGTATCAAATCAAATCAAACTTTATTTATAAAGCGCTTTTCATACAATAAGTTGCATCACAAAGTGCTTTACAGATTAAAATGACCCCACATAAAACCACATTCCCTTCCCTCCCCCACAGATTTAAAAGCATGATCACAGTTATACCCCCCTCCCCCCAACCCAACTCACATGCACAAACACAGTTAAAAGCAACAGTAAAAAAGGACATTGGGCCGAGTGCAGATGAACCATCCAAGGACACGCCATCAGAGGAGCCATCTGCCCCAGCAGCGGTAGATCAACAGCAGCAGCCGAGGCGCTGACACCGGGCGCCCAGTGGAGGCAACGCCAAGACCCCCACCTCCACCCAAGCTCCACCTGGAGAGCACCCAGGCAGCCATAGCCGACCACTGCTCCCAGGGCAGAGGGCTCCCATAGAGGAAACACTGGAACGGGGATTAAGATAAGTTAAAGTATAAAAACAAACAGTAAATTAACGTGCTAAGATTAAATAGTAAAACACTGATAAAAATATAATCATATAAAACATACAGAGCAATTAGACAAACAGTAATAAATAATAATCAGTTAAAAGCTAAGCTAAAAAGGCGAGTCTTGAGCCTGCTCTTAAAAACATGAACGTTCTCCACGGCCCTGAGGTTCTCCGGCAGCCTGTTCCAGAGGTGAGGGCCATAAAACTGGAAAGACGCCTCGCCATGTGTGTGTGTCCTAACTTTTGGGGTGACAAGGAGACGGCTGCCAGAGGAGCACAGAGACCGCGAAGGCTCATATGGTAAAAGCAGTTCAGAGAGATAAGAAGGCCCAAGACCATTAAGACACTTAAAAACCATTAAAAGAACCTTAAAATCGATCCTAAAATGTACGGGGAGCCAATGCAATGATTTTAAGACCGGTGTAATGTGCTCCCGCCTCCTGGTCTTCGTCAGGACACGTGCTGCTGAATTTTGTAGTAGTTGCAAACCTGATATACTCTTTTTGGGAAGACCAGAAAGCAGGGCATTGTAGTAATCAATTCTACTGGAGATAAAAGCATGCATCAGTGTCTCCGTGTTGGCCCGAGAGAGAATGAGGCGGACTCTGGCCATGTTCTTTAGTTGATAAAAACCTATTTTAGTAATATTTTTAATGTGAGGGACAAAAGTCAGTTCCAAATCAAAAATGAAGCCCAGGTTCTTCACTTGTAAAGAAGGAATAAAAGACAGTGATTGTAGTTTTGGTAAAAGTTTATCTCTCTGAGCCTCAGGACCGATGACTAAAACTTGTCCTGGTTGAGCTGGAGAAAGTTTTCTGCCATCCAGGATTTAATGTCTAAAATGCAGTTAAAAAGTGCATCCATTGGCCGTGTGTCATTGGGAGACATGGAGATGTACAGCTGTGTATCATCAGCAGAACTGTGAAAGTTGACTCCATGTCTTCTGATGATGCTGCCAAGAGGGAGCATATAAAGATTAAAAAGCACTGGGCCTAAAATCGAATCCTGAGGCACACCACATGTAATCCTATGGACCCATGAGGAGCAGGTATCTAAACTTACCATAAAAGTCCTGTCTGTGAGATAGGATGTGAACCATTTGTGAACAGCACCAGAGAGGCCAATCTGTTGTAAACGGGTTAAAAGAATAGTGTGGTCTACTGTATCAAAGGCGGCGCATAGATCCAGTAGAACCAAAATTGTCACCCTCTGTGCAGGATAGTTTAATCTAAAATCATTTATAATCTTCAAAAGGGCCGTCTCTGTGCTGTGGTTCACCCTAAAACCAGACTGAAATTTCTCCAGCACACTGTGCTCATTAATAAAATCATTAAGTTAAATAAAAAAAATGTTTCTAAAACTTTGCTTAAAAAAAGGTAAGTTAGATACCGGTCTAAAATTGTTAAAAAAATTAAAATCTAAATTGCTCTTCTTCAACAGGGGCCTCACTACCGCCCCTTTTAAAGGCCGGCAGGAAAGACCCCCGTCTGAAGGGAGCAATTCATCATGGTTAAAATCTCATCTCTAAAAGATCCATAAAATTGCTTAAAAACGAAAGTGGGAATCTGGTCCAAGACACATGTGGTGGGTCTCACCGAGGAGAAAACTTTATCAAGAGTCCCAGCTTCTACCAGGACAAAACTGTCCAGTGTTTCCTTTGGTAAAGACACATGATCAGATTTGTCTAAAACCATGTTACTCTGAGAAGATAAAATCTTACATCTGATGGTGTCTCTGAAGTGGTCTGCAAACTCCTCACAAAGAGTGTTTGGGGGGGTTTTAGGAAATGCATTAGTAGCTCTGTTAAAAAGTTTATCAATGGTGGAAAAAAGGATTTTGGAATTATTTTTATGTTCCGAGATGATTTTGGAGAAGTATGAGATTCTTGAATTTCTTACTGCATTGTTGTATAATTTGAGAAGATCTGTGTATATTTGATGGTTTATTGTGGTTTCAGTTTTCCTCCATTTTCTCTCTGCCGCCCTACAATTTCTCTTCATTTTTCTGAGGTTTTCATTTTTCCACGGCAGTGCAGCTTTAGATTTTAAACTTTTAACTTGTAGTGGAGCAAGCCGGTCAAGAGTGGACTGAAGCCTTCTGTCAAAATCATTGACAATAAAATTACAGGGGGCAGGTAACAATAGGAGGATTCTTTTCTAAAATTTCCAGAAAACCTGCAGCCACTTCAGGGGTTAGATGGCGCTTCCTGACAGTTCTCACAGAGGCCTCCTGCTGGATAAAACTGCTGATGTTAAAAAACACACAGTAGTGGTCAGAGACAGCCAAGTCGACAACAGAGGACACACGGGTGGACAGGCCATGCGTGATGACCAAATCCAGGGTGTGTCCTCTGTTGTGAGTCGGCTGCATGACATGTTGGCTAAAATCCATATAAGTCAGAATATTTAAAAAATCTGTTCATAAAGGGTCTAAAAGGTTATCCATATGTAGATTAAAATCACCAGCTAAAATGATCCTTTCAAAGGAGCTGTGCAGAATTGATAAAACTCAGAAAATTCTTGAATAAAAAGTGCACTCTTTTTAGGAGGCCTATAAACTGTGGGACATAAAATCTGAGGAGTGCTAAAAACAGTTGCATTATATTCAAAACTAAAATAGTTTTCAAATAAAACAGGTTTGGCGGAAAGTGTTGATGAACCAATAAAAGCAGTTCCCCTTTCGCAACTCCTCGTAAAATGAGTGAAGTTAAAATTTGGTGGGGAGGCCTCTGTAAGAACAACAGGGGCATCTGCACTCAGCCAAGTTTCTGTTAAAAATAAACAATGAAGATTGTGGTCTAAAATCAGATCATTTATTATAAAAGTTTTGTTCAGCAGAGAACGAACATTAAAAAGGGCCATATTAATGGTGATTGGAGATGGAGTGACTGTATGATTTACTGAAAGTGGGGCTTTTGGTAACTTTTTGAGATTATTTGGGTTGCATTTGTTCGGTTTATGATTTTTTAGTCCGCTTTCTGCTGTTAAGAACAGGTATGAATGAGGTAGAACAAGGTCCAAGTCCAGTATGTGAGTTACTGTTAAAATCAGGGGTGAGTTCGTAGGAGCAGGGACCATTTGCACATCAGGATGTGGCGGAGGAATCAGAGAGGGCAGGGACAGCTGTGGCCAGTGTAGTTTTTCAGTACATCAAAAGATGTGCTGAAAAACAAAATCGTTACACACCCCGCTTGTACCACTTAGGATCCTCTTTTGCTTTTAGAATTCATCCAGGCATCGATTCAATCATATGCAACAAATTCTCTTGAGAGATTCTGGTTTACGTTGACATGATAGCATAATGCAGTAGCAGCCTGTTTGCACATCCATAATACAAAATCTCCTGTTCCACCACATCCCAAATGAGCTCTGTTGGATTGACATCTTTATACTGTAGAGAGCACTGACATATAAGGAACTTATCAAATTGATTAAATGATTTTGAGGTGAACTGAGGTCTGTGACATCCTGCAGGAAGTAGTGATCAGAAAAGGTGTACACTAATGTCATTAAGGCTTGCGGAGGGTCAGCAACAATATTCAGTTGGAATCTCTGTCAACTCGACAGATTGTTGTGTGAGAAAATCCAAAATGATCAGTGGTTTGTGAAATACTCAGACCAGCCTGTCTGGCACCAACAACCATGCCAATTTCAAAGTCCCTTAAATCCTTTTTCACCACTTCTAGACACTAAAAATCATTAATTTAATGATACTGATTGGGTTACTTGCTGCTTGTTTGACAAGCAATTTCAACAGGTGTACCTAATAAAAAGGCCAGAGACTTTAACATTGTATGAAATAGTGCCTTTTTATATTAACCCTCTGACCAGTCCATTGGTCAAATTGCAAACATAACCAGTACTAGCTTGCATGTGCTCCTTAGTGGGTAATGTTAATTTAACTTTCAGAGAACAAACTTGGTCTTTAACACAAAACACTGACATTGCCTTTATTACCCATCAGTTGGAATGAATAAATAATCCCAAAGCTTCGTTGTTGGTGCTACAGGCAGATGTTGCTGTGTACTCTTCACTCCTCACTAGAGGAGCCATCATTAAAGAAGATTTCTTAAACGGCCATCCCTTAAAGCTTCCTCTCTCCGAATGAGAGTGTGTGTCATCTTAGATGAGATCAGTGGCTCTCCAGTGATGATCACTTTATTCCAACACATATTTTACACCAGCGGAGGAAATGAATCCCAGAGAGGAAACTAGAATCAGATCAGACATGAGTTTTGAATAATGATAACCTTTGTTTTAAAGGGGGAAAGTTGCAGTGGATGAATTTAGACCCACTGTCTAACCTCCCAGAAAGAGTCAGCTCACTCTCACCGTGGCAGGGTAATGAGGAACAGAGGGCTGTTACAGTCGCTAATCAAAGCCAGCTCTGGATACAGGCCTGCTCATTTTTCTCCCTTACCTCAAGTTACTTTGTCTTTCTTCTACATCACATGAAGTCCTCCTCTCCTCTGTCTTTACTCATCATTGCCTTTGCTTCCTGTTTGCTTCCTTTTCTGCATTTTATCTGTCATCCCAGGTTTTATCGTCACTCTTCTTGCTCCTTGTGTGGGTGACAAACACATGTTGCTGCTGGTGTGCCAACAGGAGTTTTCTGTGATACGGGTTATTAGGAACAGCAGACGAGCAGAGGCAAATGCCTTCAAGCCAACCAACCAGCATGTCAACACCTGTGGCACAGGCAATCACAATTATTTTGTAAGATTTATACTTTTACAGCGCCTTATCCTATAAACAAAGAAAATCCATATTAAAATGCTTGTACACCTTGAACTTTGTGTTCTGGCACATACAAACCAACATGTACACATGATCCCGTTCATGTTCACTTATGCCCTCATGACATATAGCCCTCCATTTCCCAGCTTGGGAAATACATCAAAAGCATAGTGCAGGATGGATAGCATGTAACAATATCTCATATTGGTCAAAGTAAAGGGGGACAAGATACTCTGTCTCTGCTTCCCTGACTTCGCCTTTTCCTCTGTCTGATTAATGGGTATTTGATTGCAGCCACAGTCTCGTGCCCGGGAAACACTGGGCCGTCTACTATTATAGCCAGCTAAGTTACAAAGGAAGCACATAAAAGTGACAGTCATGTTTAGATGCTCCATCATTCTGACTGACAGCTGTAGCCTCTTCACTTAAATGGTCTTTGAGTGTTCAATGTTGAGACATGGGCATGGAAGAGCAGTAAAAAGACAGCAGCTGTGACGTTACGGCTCAACGAACGGCTGAGAATAGAAGGACCTCGGGGGGTTGTTCCCAAAAACAGAACAAGTGAGTAGAAAAAGGGGTTAAGATGTGGCTAAATTGGGGGGGAATATGCACTGATGTGATAATAATTGATAAGTCTAGGAAACCAGATATGTCCAGCTCTCGAGAAAAAAACCCAACTCATGCACTTGAGACCAGTGGCTATTTTGATTGCGTCATGCACCATTATTTTTAATCTGGAAAATCTGCGAGTTGTGTTGAAACTGAGATATAATTTTGTTTTCCTTTGTTAGCAAACACAATTTTTCTCAATCTTCTAATTAGCCTTCGATGAGTTTCTGATGTGATTTCCAAATTGCAGATACGTCTCCCTAGGAGTCTGTTGGCAGATGAAACGCTTCTGCACTTCATATATTATTGTTTAAATGAATATTTAGCAACGCTCTCACTTGCCAGAAGTAAAAGTCTTTGTTAGGAATTATTGTTTAGTAAGGTAAGTCATTGAGAGAGGACATTTTTCTGCAGAACTGTGGAAATAAAATATTGTAAGCCAGATTCTTAGTTTAGACTAAAGTGGAAACCACATGACTTAGTGACTTCCTGCTGTTAGTTTTTCTCTAAGGTGTTTCAGCAACTCTCATAAGTACCAGCTAGATAACTTGGAGAATAAATTTGGTTTAAACATTTTAGTGCTTGTAAATCCAGCTTTATGACCATGTAAAATTAAATGCCATATAAATTGGGGCTTGTCTGGCAAAAATAATGTATTTGTCTAAATAAACAAAATTGTAATTTGTAAATCAGTTTTGTGCAGCTTGTTAACATATGATTACAAAGAGAAAGCAGAAATATATGTGTAATACTCAGCTGCTCTTTTTTATCACTATTAACAACTCCTCAGTAAAGTAAGTAGCTATTGGCTTTGCTAAAAGTCACAAGAAGTTGCAAACTGGTGTCATATGCTAATTTGCATAATTGTCCTTGCAACAGGAAAGAGGAAAAACATAGCTCGCCTCTCCTTAAATAAAGATTACAGAAAACTATTACTTCCTGTCGTCGTTTTCTGACACCTAGCAATACAATTTAATTTTCTTTTTTTCTATCCCACAATTCCAAACTTCTTTTTGTATTTGAACATTGGAATGGCAAAAGCAACTAAAAGTACACTGTCATAGTTACTTAAGGTAACTAGAATTATTTTATAACTTTGTTTTTGTTTTGACCTTATGGTCCACATTTTACAACAACAAGAACACAGCTAGCTGCGGCTTTTCTAAGGTTCAATTAATCTTTTGTCTGAAGGTGGAAGGATGAACATCTACTGGTATGATTGTATTTGAGCTCTTTGAGTACTTTGAGCCTGTGCGATATTGGGACAGTGGAGGGGCTGACAGCTTGGGCTGCTTAATAGTGAAAAAATTCTCATCATGATTATTAAAAACAAAAACTAAATTAATTTTATGAATCCAATGAAATGACTGGAGATGATGGTGCAAAGAAAGATTCTTCATAAAATCAAGATAATTATGGACAACCCTGTGGATCCTCTTTCGTGAGACTGTTTCACAGCAACTGATTTGCTGTGATACTGACCACTACAGAAGATCCTTTTTGCCAACAACCATCATCATCAACAACTCTGAAGAAAATTGTGTAAAATGTTACATTTATTTTACCTCTGGGATTACTAAAGCCTTTTTCATTTGAATTTATTTGATTTGAATTCAGTTTAATTTGAAGCTTTGTGTATGTAAACTTATGAATTTGAAGAATATAAACAGAAAATAGAAATAGTTTAGTAATCATAACTGATTTAAAACAGGAAATGTTTATTGTTTAATGTCAGATAGTGAGAAAAAATAGGTTTTGTCTGCTATTATCTATGGATAAATATTTGTTTTTATTGTACATAAATCTGAAAATCACAAATGCAGTTCTGTTACATTGGTCCACAACATTACAAAGCTGAGTGTACAAAACATGCTTGTTCCAAACTTGTGCTCATACTGTAAAGGTTACAGAAGAAAGTAGTACAAAAAACTAAATCTTTTCATTAAATAATTAGGTCTGCACCATCTTTCTTGTATTTTTAAGCTTTTCCTAAGTCACATAGAAAAGATTTGGTATTGCATCTAAAAATATAAAGTGTTATACAAACTATCTAACATAGGAGCTGAACAGACTCAAAGAACAGGGAGCTAAAGGTATGGGGGGTGGGGGGTGTTGTGTCACTGGTTCAAACATGTGGCCGGCGCTGAGGCACAGTTCGTATTGTTTGTGTTGTGGTTTTCGGTTTCAGTGATAGAGTAAACTACAGAAGCTTTTGCTTGTGAGAAACAGTGCGTTTGGGTTTGTATTTCTGTCCCTGTATTGAATGCGTGTTTATGCACCGTTGCAACAAGGGGAACAATCATGTGGAGAAATGCTTCTATATATACAAGTTCTCGGTTCACTGATTGCTACTTGCGCAGAATTGAGAAACCTCTGTGAAGGAGCAAAACTGAGCTGACGTGTTTAACAGATGAGATTAGATCAAGGACATTTTGTGCAAATCTAAAACTTTACTTTCATGAGGTATCTTTATTTTTTGAGAGTGAACCTCAAATATTTTTGAACCATGGAAAATACTTTCTGAAAAGATTCAAGATGTACTGCAGCTGGGGTTTTTTGTAAAAAAAAAGAAAAGAAAAAAAAAGTAAAGCTGTACGACAACAATATATCATGATACTTAACTTCAAAAAGTTGATTCAGTAGTACCACTTTGAAGGTTAATGTGCCTTTGAGCTTTTTCTTGGGCCCGCCTGGGGAACATCACTGAAGCAGCTGAGGGCCTCTTTTTCCCGTGCCCATTCAGCACCAGGTGTCAAACTCAATGGATTCACCATCAACCAGTGAACCGGCCAGCTACGCACCAGCTGTCTTTCATGTGGTAATCAATGGCATAAACTCACAGCTGAAATCATAAAAACCATAACAACCGACATTTGCTTTAAATCTAACTTTAGAACGTGTTGTAAAGTGTGCTATTTTCGACCGTATCTCAAGGTTTAGGAGAATGCAAACAGTGTGCTGGTATCTGCTATCTCTCAAGGCAAGAGTCTTTGATTCACTGTTACTAGTAGTTAGCAGTAAATGCTTAAAATATAGCAACAGGTGATGACAGTGTTGTAAAAGAAAATATGTTCTTGGACACTTTTGAGGCCTAATTAAATATCTAGAGAAGACAGGTTGAAAAAGACAAAAAAGTGAGCAGCAAACTTGCCAATTTTTAAATTTTAGGTCTATGCTAAAGATTTAAAAGGACTAATCATTTCCCACAGCATTTTTTCTTTGATTCAACACCCCTGGCTAAAGACTTTGTTGACAGGCTATTGAGATGGTCCATATGGTGGCATGGTGAAGAGGGCTCGTGACTCTCTGGAGGATGCAGGGAAACTAGACAAAAGACGGTGCCAGCAGGGCCTTGGTCACTCAGAGCTTCAATGGAGCGGTGGTCGATCCCCTACTGGGTCCAGTTGTCTGTACGTTCTCAAACTGAACTCTGATCTATGGAAACTGGGAACTCCAACCTTAATACGTTCAGCCATCCATACTCAAGCATCCTCTTCTGGGCCACATGGTCTGTTTTTAAAGGTGAATGGAATGTTTAACAAGAACAAGCTACTGGCATGTGAGACATTTGTGTTTTCCGCTTCATCATCAACGTTATTCAAGGTTCCTTTATTAACATAAGGATGAAAGCCATGTGTTTTTTCAATACTTTTAAAACCAGATTATATAATTTAATGATTAGATTGACTGGTTTGGAATTTAAATGTGTTGACACAATTTGGGAAAGAAAAAATGGTTTTATTAGAGAATCAGCCAGAAATAATCAAATATATGGCATAAATGTACTGTAATATTAATAGATCATCCTCCAGCCAACATGTGTATGTGCGCCTTATATAAACTTGCTCAGACTCAACTAGTTACTGAATGGGCCTGGGTTTACACCCAGCTTCTTTAATTATCAAATCAAACTTTAGTGCTTTTCATACCTGGATTGCATTACAGATTAAAATGACCCCACATTCCCATCCCTCCCCCAAAGATTTAAAAGCATGTTGTCATGTTTTGGTATTGAGGACCCAAATGCAGTACGGTTTAAACAAAATGGATTTAATGAAAACAAGGAACTTACAGAACTCGGGAGGGTAAAAGGCAGCAAACGGGGAAACAGGAACCAGACGGGCAACAAGGAAGACGGGAACCAGGCAGGGAAATACGACAACGAACCAGCCAGTTGTGACTGAGTGAGAACCGAATATATACTGAGGAGGAGCGTGAAGATGTGAACAGGGAAGGAGCAGGAGACCAATTAAGGGAAACAGTTGCAGCTGGTGGTGATTAGAGATACTAGAAACAGCAGAGAACAGGGAAGGACAACGATGGAGAACAGCTGACGATTAGACAAACATGGGAAGACAAGGAGTGACGCAAAGGAGGAATACAAAACATAAGGACTAGACAGAGATTAGTACTAAAGATTAATAGGGACTAACCATGAACCTAAGTAAATAAAAGACACGAAACCTAACATAAGAGCACCTGAGGGTAAAAGAGGGCGAGAAAACGTGGTGGAAGGAAAAACTCAAATAACACTTAACAAAACACCAGGAAAAGCTAGAATGTTAATGTAAACTATATAAGGAAATGAAGTGACTAAAACTCAAAACCCAAACACCTAAGGAACCTAAAGAACCCCCCCCCCTCAAGGGCGGACGCCCCTAGAAGTCCAAAAAACAAACAACAAAAAACCAACCCAACAGGGTGGGTGGAGGGGGTCCACAAACAAAGGGTAAAGTCCTGAGGCCTGCAACGAAGGAGCAGGAACCTGGGAGGCCTGCGACGAAGGAGCAGGAACCTGGGAGGCCGGCGACGGGGAACCAGGAGACGAGGAGGCCGGCGGCGGAAAACCAGGAGACGAGGAGGCCGGCGGCAGAAAACCAGGAGACGAGGAGGCCGGCGGCGGAAAACCTTGTGTCTTGGGAACCGGCTGCAGAGCCAAACCTTGTGTCCTGGGAACCGGCGTCAACCGAGGGGACCCTGGCAGAACACCGAGGACCCTCGAGAGGACTGAGCAGAGGACCCACGGTGTGGCGTTGAAGACCCTCTGAGAGGAGCGGAGGACCCACTGCGTGGCGTTGAAGACCCTCTGAGAGGAGCAGAGGACCCACGGTGAAGTGGCATAGAGGACCCATGGCGACGTGGCGTAGAAGACCCACGGCGACGTGGCACTGAAGACCCACGGCGACGTGGCGCTGAAGACCCATGGCGACGTGGCGCTGAAGACCCATGGCGACGTGGCGCTGACCCCAAGGTTATGTCCCTCTGGAGACCCTCGGCAGAGTCAGGAGCTAGAGGCGTGTCCTCCGGAACACCCCCTGCAGAGTCAAAAGCCAGAGGCGTGTTCCCCAGAACACCCTCTGTGAAGTCAGGAACCAGAGGCGTGTCCTCCAGAACACCCCCTGTGGAGTCAGGAACCAGAGGCGTGTTCTTTTGGACATCCTCAGTGGAGTCAGGAACCAGAGGCGTGTTCTCTGGAACACCCCCTGTGGAGTCAGGAACCAGAGGCGCGTCCTCAAAGACACCCCCTGCGAAGACAGGAACCAGAAACGTGTCCTCAAAGACACCCCCTGCAGAGACAGGAACAGGAACCAGGGGCGTGTCCTCTGGAACACCCCCTGCGGGGACAGGAGCGGGAGTGTGGCATCTCCTCCAGCAGGACTCATAGTACACTTCGTACAAAGTTCCCAACATGCCAAGGTCATCCCTAAACAGGTGGAAGAGTCCTGCAAACTCCTCCTCAGTCACCGTGCTCCAAAAAGACACGGAATCCAGAAGAGGAGTGGAAGGCGGGGCTTGAGGCTGGCTGGGAGCCAGGACCAGAGACTGGTCGCGCCGGCTTAGGACAGGGGGTGAACCCCAGAAGTGTTGGGAAAGGCAGGCGACCAGGGAATTCCCGACGCAGTCTTTCTCAGGCTCGGCGTCCAGGGGGACGAGGAAGGACGCTGGACCCGTAACCCTTAAGTTAGATACCAGTCGGAAATTGTTAAGATCATTAAAATCTAAATTTATCTTCTTCAACAGGGGCCTCACTACTGGTCGTTTAAAGGCGGCAGTGTTGAGGCTATGGGCTTTACTGAACGAACTGGATCTCCCAGCATCCTTTCACTGAATGAACTGCATCTCCAAGCATCCTTTCACTGAACGAACTGCATCTCCCAGCACCCATTGCGCTGCCCTCGACCCATTCTCATTGGTCTGTGGCCGGTGATGACATCACA
This sequence comes from Valencia hispanica, assembly GCA_963556495.2. Lineage (NCBI taxonomy): Eukaryota > Metazoa > Chordata > Actinopteri > Cyprinodontiformes > Valenciidae > Valencia > Valencia hispanica. The sequence continues at coordinate 24,401,521 of OY747711.1, forward strand.
GAGTTGATAAAAGCAGCGCGAATATTGAAATCTTGGTCTTTAGGTTCCCCAGCGGTGCCTGCAAGGAGACGCTTTAATCCACTGCTAGCATTTTCCCATTTTTTCGTTCCAACCTGCTGGACCAGGAAGAACTTTGACTTTGGTTGCAACCAGAAGCAGTTGATTATATTGTATTATTTCCTTGTTTGTTTATTGTCCGCTGCGGTCGGCGCGTGTGTGTTCAGAGAGGTCGCGTGGACTCATTAGATCTCCTTTCTCCATCGCCCCCGTTTCCTTTGTCCAAGCCACCATTGCTAATGAAACTAGCCTTTGTTGAATCGCCATGCGGTCTTCCTTTGTCTTCCTTTGTGAACCGATCGCGCCAATTGATAAGGCTTGAGTTATTTATCGCATTGAGGGGATGAGCTGAACCCCCCCCCATTCGCTCGCTGTCTCCCACACACACACACACACACACACACACACACATACGGCCGCACACACACGCCCCCTTCCCTCAACGTTAACTTTGTTCTATATTTTTGCAAGCGTTAGAATAGATGGAAATTATGAATGAAATGTAATCTGTAAGGTTGACCTATTTCATTAATAAAGAAGTTTCCTGTGCTATTTCAGTGTGTGCTGTGAAGTTTGTTTTAACCCCGCAGACGAACTCTACGCCTTTTCAGAGAGACTGACAGTCTGATTTAATTAAAAATATCTCATTTATGAGATTGATGCCCCGAAATGTTCAATAAACAGGTTAAACTCGAACGTCATCAATAACTATACTAATATTAAATTATTGATTATACTTATTGATGCTCAGAAAACCAACAACAACAACAACTTTTTATTATTAGTAGTTACAACAGCAGGAAAGACCCCCGTCTGAAGGGAGCAATTCATCAAGGTTAAAATCTCATCCTTAAAAGATTCATAAAATTGCTTAAAAAAGGAAGTGGGAATCAGATCCAAAACACATGTGGTAGGCCTCACTGAGGAGAAAACTTTATCAAGTGTCCCAGCCTCTACCAGGACATTGTATACCATGTTACTTTGAAAAGATAAAATATTACATCTGATGGTGTCTACCTTCCCTCTGAAGTGGTCTGGGAACTCCTCACAAAGAGTGTTTGAGGGGGTTTTAGGAAATGCAGTAGAAGCACTGTTAAAAAGTTTGTCAATAGTGGAAAAAAGGATTTTGGAACTAGTTTTATGTTCTGAGATGATTTTGGAAAAGTATGAGTTTCCTGAATTTCTTACTGCGTTATTGTATAATTTGAGAAGATCTGTGTATATTTGATGGTTTATCGTGGTTTTACTTTTCCTCCATTTTCTCTTTGCCGCCCTACAATCTCTCTTTATTTTTCTGAGATTTTCATTTCTCCATGGCGGAGCAGCTTTAGAGTGTAAACTTATAACTTTTAGTGGAGCAAGCAGGTCAAGAGCAGACTGAAGCTTATTGTTAAAATCATTGACAATAAAACCACAGAGGGCAGGTAAAGCTATAGGAGGATTCTTTTCAAAAACTTCCAGAAAACCTGCAGCCACTTCAGGGGTTAGATGGCGCTTCCTGACAGTTCTCACAGAGGCCTCCTGCTGCATAAAACTGGTGATGTTAAAAAACACACAGTAGTGGTCAGAGACAGCCAAGTCAACAACAGAGGACACACTGGTGGACAGCCATACGTGATGACCAAGTCCAGGGTGTGTCCTCTGTTGTGAGTCGGCTGCATGACATGTTGGCTAAAATCGATATAAGTCAGAATATTTAAAAAATCTGTTAATAAAGGGTCTAAAAGGTTATCCATGTGTGGATTAAAATTACCAGCTAAAATGATCCTTTCAAAGGAGCTGTGCAGAATTGATAAAACTCAGAAAAGTCTTGACTAAAAAGTGCACTCTTTTTAGGAGGCCTATAAATTGTGAATCTGAGGAGTGCTAAAAACGGTTGCATTATATTCAAAAGTAAAATAGTTATCAAATAAAACAGGTTTGGCAGAAAGTGTTGATGAACTCATAGAAGCAGTTCCACCTCCCCGTTTGCTATTCCTCGTAGAATAAGTGAAGTTAAAATTTGGTGGGGAGATCTCAACAGGGGCATCTGCACTCAGCCATGTTTCTGTTAAAAATAAACAATGAAGATTGTGGTCTAAAATCAGATCATTTATTATAAAGTTTTGTTCAGCAGAGAGCGAACATTAAAAAGTGACATATTAATAGCGATTGGAGATGGAGTGACTATGTGATTTACTGAACGTGGAGCTTTTGGTAACTTTTTGAGATTATTGGGGTTGCATTTGTTGGGTTTATGATTTTTATTCCGCTCTCTGCTGATAACAAGTATGAATGATGTAGAACAAGGTCCAAGTCCAGTATGTGAGTTACTGTTAAAATCAGGGGTGAGTTCATAGGAGCAGGGACCATTTGCACATCAGGATGTGGCGGAGGGGGCAGAGAGGGCAGGGGCAGCTGGGGCGGGTGTGGTAGACAGGGTGGTCATGGAAATGCAGGCTCAATGCCAGCATGCGGGTGCCATGTCTGTTAAGATGGAGCCCATCTGGTCCAAACAGGTGCTTCGGAGCTCATACTGCTGTGTATGAATGTCATTGGTGCCAACATAAACTTTACTCACATATTTGTGTAATTCAATGAGCTGCGGGATCTATTCAGCAATGTCTGTGACAGTGACTCCAGGGAAACACAGTGAGGGCTCCTTTCATCCCCACATTTCTGACTATGGAGTCCACGATGATGAATGTGGTGGGCGGCAGGTCTGCAGGTGGATGTTTGTGCTGGGCAGAGGATCTTTCATCATCCAGGACTTGCTATAAGCTAGGTGGAGAAGCATGCCCAGGACTGCAGCGATGTTTAATCGGTGCCGAGGGCTCGTTCCATGGGTTCGTGGTGAAGTGGAGCACTCCTCTGTGAGTTCTGGCTGCAGCCCGGGGTTTGGCGTGACGTGGAAGGCTGGCAGAGTCCGACTATTGCTCTGGCTGCTGGGAAGGATTGGGCAGCGATCCTATGGAGCTACGGGGACCAGGGCTATCAGAGGAGGAAAATCCGCATCCCGGGCGCTGAAACGGTTGGATAATGACAGGCAGGTTGGAGGAGAGCGGTGGCGGCTGCTCCAAGTGCCCCCACCGCAGCCAGGCCCAACCGTTGACCGTGCACCCTGGAGCACCAGAGTGGAGCTGATGGGGGCTTTTGTTTAGCCCCCTGCTGAAACCAGCGTTCTTCCTCTGCAGCAGACATTTGGCACCCCTATTCCGCTTGGAGACCCAGCTATGGATCCCCCCTCCACAGCTTCGCTAGGTTGGCAGGGAATAGTGTCCACCAGCTGTGCACTGTTGGCGGCGGCAAGAGTCCGGCCGAAGATGATATCCACATCGCACTTGTGGTCCTGGATTTGGTGGAGTGTTGAAATCCTCTGCTCCAGCTCCAGAACCCTCTGGCTGAGTTTTGCGAAGCCATCACACGAAGGACTGCAGGTGAGTGGAGGCATGGTGTGGGGAGAGAAGTAGTCCGTGCTCCCCACCGATTAAAACGATCCGATAAAAACGTCCAGATTATTAATAAGTTAGTGGTGTTAAAATTGGTTAGAACCCGTCTTTAAAAAGATTTAAAACCAGTTTTAAAACCGTGCTTGTTGGGGAGCCGGTCTTAGCGGGTCTGACAGACGGTGACGCATGTACAATAGAGCATCAAAAAAGAAGAAAAAAAAAAGGTTAGGTTTGCCATGTAAACTCATATGAACAAAACCAGTTGGGTATCCTGCGTAGGTCTTCACTGGGTCTCAAAACATTTCAAAAGATCCTTTCAAATTACTCAACATTTCAAATAAAGGTTTTTATCACTTTTTATCCAGAGTTGTTCTGCATCAAACCTACATGGGCAAAATATCGGGCCATTGTGCAATCCCATAGGGGCCCATTCTGCAGCTCATATCCTACCAGGTGAGCCTCATATGTACTTGCTAGGTGGGACTATTACCTGCCTGTTTTTTATTTAAATGATTTACAAGATACAGAGTTTTAAGTAGATAATGCTCCTGGACCATTTTTCTACACATCAGATTCTTTAGCATTCACAACTCCATCTAAGCCAGGCTGCAATGGATTTGGAAATTTACATTGAACAATAGCTGCAGAGTCAGATATGCTTTATACACCACACATAGGAGTCACTACTGCAGAATCTATGTAAGTATTACTCAAATGTTGCAGCAATAACCCAATAATTATATTACTTATTTTATCTAATGCTTGACACAGATCCAACTGTAGCCAGTCAACACCCATTGTTCGATAAGTTCAGCTCATAACAGTTTGAATACTTTGGGGGACTATAGTGTATCGAGCATCAAGCTTTTATCCCCAGGTTGTTAGATAATTCTAAGAATAGGAAATCCTAACTGTGATGTCAAGGCAAGAGAAATTTACTCTGTCCTTACCCAGTTGCACACCGTACATTTTACACCCTTTGTCCCAACACAAATGCACTATGCAAAATGAGTACACATCATACACATTTGCTTTTTATATGTAAGATGACTTGATATTTGAGAAACAGCTATTCCTTTTTAAGCATTTAGACCCACATAAAACATATTTTAAGAAATGCCAACATTCATTTCAAGATAGGAAAGACTGTGAGCAGCTTTAGTACCATTTGTTATGAGTGTGGAGGTTTGGTCTGTGTGATGGTTGTGACCTATTATCAGTTCCACAGGTGATCCAATGGAGAGCACAGTGAAGGCACCAGTCTCAGATCCCAGCACCGGTGGGTGGAGACTTGCAGGTGTGTTTCCACACACCTGCATTCCATCAAGGATCAGTCGGGGAATAAAGGGAGCTGGAAACCAGTCACGCACTGTCTGAGTGTTTGCCTTTGTGGTAACATTTCTAGCCCTCTGAGAACCTTCAAGTTGTTACCCATGTTAGTCCTGAGTCTAACGTTGTCCTTGTCTTTCTCCTCCAGGTATTGATTTCAAGTCCTCTCAGTCCTGAGCTCCAGATATCTCATCTCCCGACTTCTTCCACCTTTCAAGGAATACCTGGTTTCATCTCCATGACTGGTTACCGGCTTCCCCGTTCCATTTACTTCATTTCGCTGCAGATCGCTCCTCTCACACTCACATTCTCTGTCCTCCTTCTGGATTTAATCAACATAATCATCAGTGCAACTCCTGTCTGCCCTCACTCACTCACTCAGGATGATCATTCTTAACCCAAATCCCCAGCTCACCTTCAGGCTCAGTGTTTCGGTAAACTTGTAAAAGGGTTTCGGTAAACTCGTAAAAGTGTTTCGGTAAACTTGTAAAAGTGTTTCGGTAAACTTGTAAAAGTGTTTCGGTAAACTTGTAAATGTGTTTCGGTAAACTTGTAAATGTGTTTCGGTAAATTTGTAAATGTGTTTCGGTAAGATTGGAAATGTGTTTCGGTGAGTTTGTAAAAGTGTTTCGGTAAACTTGTAAATGTGTTTCGGTAAACTTGTAAAAGTGTTTCTGTAAATTTGTAAATGTGTTTCTGTAAATTTGTAAAAGTGTTTCGGTAAAAATGTAAAAGTGTTTCGGTAAACTTGTAAGTGTGTTTCGGTGAACTTGTAAGTGTGTTTCGGTGAACTTGTAAGTGTGTTTCGGTGAACTTGTAAGTGTGTTTCGGTAAACTTGTAAGTGTGTTTCGGTAAACTTGTAAGTGTGTTTCGGTAAACTTGTAAAAGTGTTTCGGTAAACTTGTAAGTGTGTTTCGGTAAACTTGTAAGTGTGTTTCGGTAAACTTGTAATAGGTTGTCATAGGTTGTAAGTGATAATAATCAAAATTATAAAAAATAAAAGCTTTAAATATCTCGCTTTGCATGTAATGAGTCCATCATATATTTTCAGCTCTTAAGTTGAATTACTGAAATCAATTAACTTTTGCGCGGTATTCAAATTTTTTGAGTTTCACCTGTGTTTTCTCAGTCTGTTTTCCTCAAATCCTTGTCTGCATCATTTCAGTGCTCCAGCACCTCCCAGATCCACATTGTCATTTCAATAAACCTTTTAAAATATTTCTGGTCTCCTGAAGGTTTTGTGCATGTGCCTCAAATGGATGCCTAAAAACCATGACACAATTTTGAGTTACAAAAATGCTTTTTTTTTTTTTTTATCAAGATAACCCTGTCTGGGGTTAGTTTTGTAGTTGCAATCATGTTGAAAAGTACACGGCTTTTGTGTTAATTTTTCTGTTTTTACTTTATCTTTGACTGGTTAATGACACTGTGGAATCTGTAATGTGGCACTGAGGCCTTGTTTTAAATCACTTCAAAACCGAATAGCTCCTTTGCTCCACTCTTGGGGGATGCGGTCGGCCCCGCCCGGGTCTGCCTGGGGCTCTGGGGGTCCTTTGGACGTCTTTGCTCCGATCTCCTTCATGTCTGCATCGATTCCTGGGAGACGGATTTATGCCTGCTCTCACATCGAACACTCTTATGGAGAAACCTTATATGCACCAGCATACTAACACACACACATAGATGTGGGGTCTCTGGTGTTTACAGATATATTCTTGGGCTGAGGTTATCATTACTAGAGCTTGATTAATCGGTACCATGAGTTTTTCTGTGACGTTGTTGTATTTTTATATCTATTTTTGTGTGATGTGGTTGTGTAATTCTTAGTTCACAATGTTTGGTTTGTTTTGTCGATGTTCCTTTTTCGTGTTTTGTTTTGTTTTTCCCCCTCTCTCTGCCGTCCTGTGGGTATGGAGGCAGACTTCAATGTCTTCCTGTGTTTTCTTGGTTCCCCTTCCTCTCTTGTATTTTCAACTCACCCTCTCTCTTGACTTTTTGTTTCCTACCTCTCTTCTTCATCTTCCTTCTTTCTTCTCCTTAATTTTCCGTCTCCGTGTCCATAACATCAGGAAATAAAAACCCCAACAATTCATAATAAAGATTTTTCACACATATATCAAGTGGAGGTCTATAGCAAAAGCTGTACTGCTCCGCTTGTGAAAGTAAATCTGTTGGGCTTCTACTTGGTACTCAGACACCAATTCTGAGCTCCACACTGCCAAACAGGACACGTAAAAAAAAACAAATAGCAGATAATTTATATGATAGAACTGAATTTTTGTTATCCAGAGGTTACGTTCTTTATGAAAGTACTAAGACCTAAACCCCTCTACATTTTGGTAGAGTGGCAGGAAGAAAACCAAAGACATTAACAGGGTCTGTTTGCTGTTTTCTAGAAACCTTGTAAGACACAGAAAAAAACATCTGGAAGAATGCAATCTGTTCAAATGAGATCAAATCTAAACTTGTGTGACAGAAATCTAACAAGGCACATCGCTCTCAACACAATTTGCACAGCAAAAGTTGCTGGTGACAGAATTATGCTGTGGCATGGCAGGTACAGGGAAAGTAGTTAGAGCTGATGGGAAGATGCGTTGAGCTAAATACAGGCCAAAAGACGAGAGTAGAGTGGAGGTTCTACTTTCAGCAAGGAAACTCTAAACATACAGACCCCCACAGGGGGGACCAAGTTGACTCCTTGAGAGCTACCATCTCACTTTTAAATGCCTCAAACCACCTGAATCAAATGAACAGCTCATTAGCTGGCCTCTTCAGAGCTGAATGTTGATTAATTAAATGTGTTAGAGAAGGGAGGAATCTAAAAGTTGAAGCTGGGATTCTCAAGATGTGCAAAGAGACATAAACCCACAAAATTTACCTATTCTTGCAGATAAGAGTACACGGTGTTAAATTAGAGTTGTATAATACAAATGCATGCAATGCTTATCACATTTTTGAGTAAAAATGTCACAATTCTGTTGGTCTATAACATGAATCCCAATAAAATATGTTGTTGGTTAAAATGTGACACGACAACTGCATATGATTGCCATATATAATCGAAGAGGCTCTTTGAGAATACAGTAGGAAGTGGGTCCTGCAGAGAGCAGGAGATGAACCCCTGCTGTGAGACCTCTCTAAGCTGACTGCGAGACACATGGTGAACAAAGCACTACACCACAATTCAAACTGAAAGTGGACAGGGGACAGGTGTGTGAAACACATAACAGGTACTGTGCATTTTTCGAATGTGTCGTGTAGGTTAATGAATTCACCCACGTTATCAGAACTTTAGTCTTATAAACATATCCAATTCCAGTTATCCTAAATTGTATTTCAGTTTCTATTTCAATGAAGTTTCTCTTTAATCTCAATAACTTGTACCGAGAAACCAGCTGTTTCATTTTAGATCTTTTCTTTAAAACACCCACAATCTTGTAAATTCAAGAAAGAGTGAAACAATTGGGCAAGAGCATATCCTGCCAAATGTACTTATGTAACCACACTACAACAGTTCGTTGGCCTCATTAGGAGAAAATAAATCTTCACAAGTGTGACAGTAATGTTGAAATACTTGGATGTTCTCTGATTTCTCTCCCATGACATGCTGCAGGTTGTCTTACCATTTACAGCTTTCATACGTTTGTGCTTGCATGAAAGTGGGCGTTTAAAAGAAATCTCTTCCATTCGTACAAATGCTTGCACAAAAGCCCAACATGAGTGTTTGTTTGTACAAACTCACTTGTTTCTTTTTGAGAGAGCAGAAAAAAGAAGCAAGAAGCTCCACTAATGACAAGGATGTCATCCTGTGTGAGGCAGCTACACGTTGAGATGAGATGTTAAGACAGGAACACTTTGATCTGAAAGCGTCTGGTGCTAAACTTCGACCCGAGCTGAGAGAACCAAACTTAAACACCGACTTTCACTCACACACTCAAACACACACTTGTAGACAGCTTTTTTTGCTTGTGAGAGAAGTCAATATGTCCTTTCAGCTGTCAGCTGGTTTAACTTCACATCTCTGTCTGTCTGGTCTCCATGGCTTCAGTCATGGAAACTGTTTCAGACCCAAGACAGAGCAAACGATTTACAATACATTTACTAATTTATTGTACAAAAAAAAACATGATAAATGGTCCATAAGTATGAAGGTGCATCTCATTATATTAGAATATAATTTGGGAAGTTAATTTAACCCAGTAGTTAAATTTTCCTTTAAATCTAAGCTAAAAACTAATCTATTTAGAGCTCACTTAGAGTAAGTGATGTTTTAATGTGTCATATGTTATGTGTCTCTAATGTTTAAATGCTTTTATTGCTACTTTTTTTCTATTTTATCCCTAATCTTGTAAAGCACCTTGAATTGCCTTGTTGTTGAAAGTGTGCTACAACTGAATATGCCTTGCCTAAAAAGTTCCTCATTAATTGTCTAATAGTATGACATGAAATTGTGAGTGATACAATTCATCTAATTTTTTTCTGTTAATGTTGATGATTATTGCTTGAGGCTAATAAAAACAAAACATCCAGTCCCTCATAAAATTAGGATATCACATAAAATCAATAGAAATTTTTAATTTCACATTTAATGCAGAAATGTCATATCAAGACAAGACTGCTGATTTGACAGCTGTCCAGTAGACAATTAACACTCTCTACAAGAAGTGTAAATCACAGAAGATGATTGGTAAATAAGATTAATTTAAACAAAGTGCTGTATTTAAGCATTTTTATGGAAAGCTGAGTTGACAGATAAAGAAGGACAAGAAACAGAAATAAGTCCAGCCTTGAGAAGAAGGCCTAAGGAGGAAAGGACTGGGCTGTTGCTCAGTAGTTCAAACTCCTTCTTCGAGATGAAAGTAAAGCTTGCATTTCATTTGGAAACTGAGGTCCCAGAGTCTGAAGAAAGAGTGGAGAGGCATAGAAACCATATTTTCTTGGGGTCCAGTGTGAAGCTTTCGCAGTTAGTGACATCTGCTGGTGGGTATCCATTGTGTTTTTATTAAGGTTATCACAGCCATCTACCAGCAGGATCTGACACCTCCTCACACTGCCAAAAGTACCAATACCTAGATTATAATGATAATAATCTAATCACTGTGCTTGATTGTTCCACAGGGAGTCTATTATTATCAAGAGGTATTATCAAGAGGAAGATGAAAAACATCAAACCGAACAATGCAGACAAGTTAACTTTTGAATGATAATCTAATATACTAAGATCCACCTCAGCAATCAGTCCATCAGACACATTTTGTCTGTATGTACTTATATTACTTGGACACACTAGTATATAAAACACAGTTGTTCCTCTTGCTCTGTCCTTTTTTTATGATATCTCTCATATTTTCATGATAAAATCCGCGGGTGTTCTTTCTCACAGTTGATGGATGAATAGACGTCCTAAAATTGGTGAATAGTAAATCCCCAACCAAACACGTATTCACATTATTCATGTTGCTCTGAGATGCAGACAGAAATGTAGCACAAACATACCCTCAGTCTGTGTAAATAAAAGCTGTTGTGATCCTCCAAGTGAGAGGTTTCAGATTATATTTACATTGTGGGATTCAATTTAGTCTGGTTATGTGTGTTCTGCAAAAGTCTTTAAAAAAGGCACTTCAAGCATTAATGCATGAGTTAGCATTCAGGACATATTTACCCTATACACCAAGGCGTTGTTGAGTTTAGAACAGTGAACAGCAAAAGTATTCATACCTCTTAAATCGTATCACATTTTGTTCGTTCATGTTCTCTAACAAACGTCTGAGGCATCTACAAAACTCTTCTGTTTATGCTGAGGTTAAATAACAGACAGGTGGACTCTATAGTTACAAATAAGATGACTTCTGAAAGCAGTTGGTTGTGTTTAATTATATTTAGGATTATCAGAGTAATTGAGGCTAAGTACAACTGCTTGGTACATGTTTTAGATTTTTTTTTAAAAAGTGGAAAAATAATTTTCCTTCCACTTAACAATTATGTGCTTCCATGTGTTGGTTTTGTTTCATATGAAACATGCTGTAGTGAATGGTTGTAACTTGACTAGATCTGGAAATGTTGAGGATACTTTTGCAAGGCAGTTTATTATACACACCTATGCACGCAGAGTGAACCGTTTGCACGGGATGAAAGACAAACATCTGAAGACTAACATCTGCATCCTGTTTAATGCTCCAATAACACCCTAAACACCGACATTCTACAAGCAGCCGCACGGGCACATGCACACATTGGAATATTTTAACACGGTTTTACAAAGCCAATTCTTTAGGAATTCACTTAAACTGAGAGCCATTTACCTCTTTATTTTCCTAGAACGATCAAAGTAAGACAGCACTTTATGCTCATATGAGTCCTATTCAGCTACACTTAAAGATTTTAATTATTTGGGGTTGCTAAATTTGATGTGAACACAAATCAACACAGAACATCTTCAGGTAAGCTTTCAGGAAGTTTTCAGTTTCCTTTTTCCTGGTCTATATTTATATTTTTGTGTTTTTCAATATTTGTCAATTGATTTTTTATTTATTTATCTACGTATTTGTTTGTTTGTTTGTTTTTTAACAAATAACAAATGTGGCTAAATATAAATGCTATGAACTCTATTGACTATGTAACATTTCTACTATTCTCCTGAAAAGAAAGCTGCCATCACCATGCACTTCAAATCTGAACACCTAATGCAATAATGCAATCCAAATCAATTATTCAGTCAATCAGTCAATAAAAACCTTGATAGTTTTGTCAAACTCCACAGAAACAGTAAAATGCTCCTCCAAAATAAAAGGTAGGTAAAGTCTTTATGTTGAGCTTCTGGTAGGCTACTCTACATTTGTTTGGAACAGCTTGATATATATATATATATATATATATATATATATATATATATATATATATATATATATATATATATATATATATATATATATATATATATATATATATATATATATATATATATATGTATATATATGTGTGTGTATATATATATATGTATATATATATATATATATATATATATATATATATATAAGCCACGTGTTCCGTTTGATGGCTTTTACTTTTATATACACCGGAAGCAATCTCATTTTGTCTGTGTGGCTTGGCTGTGGTGCGTAATTTAACTCCCCACCAGCGTCCCCGCTGCCACAGTTTCTCTGGACTTTACTCTGAACAGGTCTAAAACGCGGAGATTGTAACCCAGAAACATGGACATAAAGCTACTGGCCGTCGTGGCTGCACTGACAGTGGTGATATACTTGCCTCCATCTGAAGGTATGGATTTACTACTTACTTATTTAGGTTCAGTTTCAATTTTACTTTGCTGTTAATTGAATGGGAACCTTTAAAGTAAAATACATTTCAGTGCACCAAAATTTTTATCTTATAAGTTATTTTTACAACTTGATTCTTGTTTGAATTTAACAGAAATTTGTATTCACAATAAAATTATTGTTGTCAATTCATTGACGTTGCTGATAAGTGAACGCACAGCTTTATGCACTTTGTCAATTCAGTGATTAGATGTCTTCTAAAAAACTGCATCCTCGCACATTTATGCACAAACCGGGCCGAGTTTAGTGCAGAACTATGAATTCCTATTTTAACCTGTTGTTGTTTATTTGATGTGGGTGGGGGGTGATTCTCAAGCGTGGAGACTTAATTGTCTGCCATGCGTAAAAGCGCCAACACGCTGCACATGTGGCTGTGGCTGCAGGAAGCTAAATCCCCATTTGATCACTGATCAACGCCTTATCAATGCATGCCCTCTTTGTTTTTCTTTAATTACGCACAAGTGAGGCGTACCAAGCGCTAGTCCGCGCGGCGTCAGCGATCACCCCTTCTGTTTACTGATACCCTATTATCATGGTAATACCCGTTAGATCAGGTGTAAAAAAGCATTTGCATAGCATTTAATCTGTTATGACACGTCCAGCCATCTGCTGCAGTGTGAAATCAGGCTAGTTTAAAATAATCTTTGCATACAAGGTAAAATGTCATTAAAGCTTTTCCTCTAATTATTTAAACGCTCTCATGGCTGGGTTTATATAGTTTTCCAGAATACTTTCATTTGAATTTTGCATTCAAATGAAGGAAATCTGAGAAAACATGCTGTATTTATTTTTCAACATAGATCAACCATGAACATCTATGCATAAACAGGAAACCTAACTCTGTGACGGAATGCCCTTTTATCACAAAATACCACACAGAACAGATTTACGCAAAGGGTTCAGCATTTTTGCATCCTGATGCTTCCTCTGTGTGGAATCAATCACTGACAGATAAGATCGAATATTTTTTAGTGGTGGTCATCATGCAGGTTTCATGACCCTTTGGGAGAAAAGTAATGAGCTGTAACAATGAAGTGCAAATCTAAACAGAACAATGCCTGACTTGTTGATTTTCAACAGATTCAGGTGTTGGGCTGCTTCAGCTTGTTAGTCCATCAAAGAGGGATGGAATGTGATTTTTTTTTTCTGAAGAACTTTCAAGTTATCTTTTTGTTTAATAAAGATTTAATCCTGCTTTTTTTTCAACATTTCCTGATGCAATCAGTTTAATCTTTTATCACTTGCTGTGAAGATCCTTTTCTGTAAATTCTGTCTTGTTTGACTTATCTTTGATTCCACAGCAAAGCCTATCAGCCTGGTGGAGCGATGCTACTGTCGTGCAACTGTTAACAGCCTCCCAAAAGGTTTGATCCGAGAGCTCAGATTCCTCCACACACCTAACTGCCCCTTCCAAGTGATGTAAGTGTTTTTTATTATTATTTTTTTATTCTTATAAATGTTTTCTTATTCCACTATGAAAACAGTTTTTCTTGTCTTTGGGTATTTCTCACCATCAATCTCCAAGAAGTGACAGGCCAGAGAAAGGAGTTAGGCTTGCATATGTACACACACACACACACACACACACACACACACACACACACACACACCCCTCTGTCACTCGCTCACACATACACTCAGAAAGTGAGACGTTTGTACAACTGGCTCACTGAGGCATCCACAGGAAGTGTTCCTTTTGAGTCGGGTTGAAGGTGAAAATAAAGAGGGAATTTGATCCAGTTTGGTTTTTAGCAGGAAAACATTAATAAAAAGTTTTGTTTATTGCTACAATTTATGTGTGGTCAATTTATTAACGACTACACACTGCACTAAAAGCACAAAATGGTCCGGTATAGTAATAAAAACTTCATAGTGCATTTAATATTGAAGATGAGAATTTTAGTCACTCGCCAAGCAGAGTGTGTAATAGTGCAGTTGCTGTAAAGCAGGGTTTAACTACTTTAAAAACACAACATGAGTTGACATTTTAAACTGTTGTTAGATAAGCAATTACCATGATTAGCATTGCTGTGTACTAGAAGGAAGATCCTTATCTTAACTCTGAGATTTCCAGAAGGCTGGCAAAATGTCACTATCCAGGACATTCTATGACAGACAACACCTTTGCTATACTCAATTCAGCCTTACTGTTTTCGCCTGTAATTATTTTTCTCTCTTGCTCTTTTGCAGCCTACATAATATCTAAAGATGTCTTGATATGTTGAAAGTAGCCTACAGATTCCTTTTAAATAAATAACTTTTTACATCTGTGTGCCTCCTCTGACTTCATTTTAAACAGATTAATTTTACTGAAAATAGCTAACTTTGAGTCATTTTCCATCTACACTCACTGGCCACTTTATTAGGCACATCTGTAACAGTAACTCAAATAACCACTCGTTACAACCAAGGTATGCAGAAGAGCATCTCTGAACGCAAAACACGTTGAACCTTGAGGCAGATGGGCTACAGCAGCAGAAGACCACACCGGGTGCCACTCCTGTCAGCTAAGAACAGGAAACTGAGGCGACAATTTGCACAGGCTCACCAAAACTGGACAATAGAAGATTGGAAAATTGTTGCCTGGTCTGATGAGTCTTGATTTCTGCTCCGACATTCAGATGGTAGGGTCAGACTATGACCACAGTGTACCCATCTTCTGATGAGTATTTCCAGCAGGATAATGCGTCATAAAGCTTGAATCATCTCAGACTGGTTTCTTGAACATGACATTGAGTTCCCTGTGCTCAAATGGCCTCCACAGTCACCAGATCTCAATCCAATAGAGCACCTTTGGGAGGTGGAGGAACGGGGGATTCGCATCATGGATGTGCACCCGACAAATCTGCAGCATCTGCGTGATGCTATCATGTCAATAGGGACCAAAATCTCTGAGGAATGTTTCCAGTACCTTTTTAAATCTATGCCACGAAGGATTAAGGCAGTTCTGACAGCAAAAGGGGGTCCAACCCGGTACTAGCAAGGTGTACCTAATAAAGTGGCCAGTGAGTGTATAATTGCAGTCATAAAAAGAAAAATGGGGGGTGTTTCTTTTAGCATAACCTAATATGGTTTATTGAGCAGACAAATATGATTTATGAGGTTTCAACTTTTCAGGGCTGTTCAACCTGTGTTCTGATTGATTCTGGTCACCATATTAAAGATGTACAAAATGCGGTTGTGCTTCTGCATAAAATTGAATTGACGGGCCTTACAAAGACACATAAAGAGAAAGGAAGCCAATATAAATAATCAAATTATCTTGAAAAGAGATGTATGTTTCCTCTTGGTAATTCTGTTTGCTATGCATGAGATATTTAAATCAAATTAGTTTTATCTGCTGGAGCAGACCTTATTTATTATCTGCAACACCATCTCAGGTCACAGGAATTTCTGGAAAAAGCTTCTTTTTTTTGCCTGTGTCAAACTCAAAAGAGAATATGTAAATTTTGTGTTTTTGAAAAGAGTGTCAAAATAACCACTGCTGATGCTAAATTTGTTAAATTCTTTGTTTTATTTGTAGCTCAAAAAGGTTTTTCTTTTTCCAATCAGTGCCAAGCTGAAGTCAAACAAGGAGGTGTGTCTGAACCCAGAGATGAGGTGGTTGCAGCATTACCTGAAGAACGCCATCAACAAGTGAGTACCAGCAACATAATACACATTTCCGTCTGCAGCTGTTGGGTTTTAATTTGTAACTCATTTGATGTGCCGTCAACTCACTTCAAATGGGGAGATTTAAACCAGAGAATGGACAAATGCGCATTTGGACAAGCCATTGACAGATCTTTGTTGGAGAGACAAGTTTCAATTGCTCAAACTCCAAACATGCAGCTACACGACCAAGTGGGAGTAGAGACAAATTCCACTTTAGCACAAAAGCTGATGAGGGACAAGACATCCACTTTCAAAACTGCAATCAATTCAATCTGACTGAAAGAAAAATGCTGTTGTGGGTTCGATTCTGGTCCTCACTGTAACTGCTAGAGAAATCGGATAAAATATTACATATGTATTCTCAGTTAACATAAAAAAAATCCATATTGAAGTGAGTAAAACCACTGTTAACTTGTTAGAACAACATGGCAGGAAAACTAATTGAATATGTCCCTTAATTAAACATAAATAGAACAACTTAGTATTGTACATTCATGTTAGTCTGAGACTGTGGACTAAAATGTCAACTTTAAATTCAACTATGTCCTTGTGATCAGATTTCCATCTATTAGGAAAGAAACTGTACTATGGCCCCATGCATTTTAAAATATACTGACAAATTAGACATTTGTTTAGGCACAATATTGGCCAAACTTTATGACTTTACTTATTTTATTTTATTTTACTATACTTATTTACTATACAAGTGTACAGAACAACATAATGCAATGAATGGTATATCAAATGTAAAGCAGAAAAAATTACAAAGGGACTATTATACTATCATGTGAGAAATTAAAAATAGAAAAAGTTAAATAAAAAATGCAAAAATGTAACACATTCATGCATCAATCTAACTGCTGCTGTGTAAACCCAAGACTTGACTGATGCACTCACAGTTCTGCAGTCAGACAAGCTCAGTGAGGGGATTGTTGAGCCTTTGACTTGGCAAGGTGTGAACTGCTCACTGCATAACAAAAAGCGGCTTGCGTCAAAAGTAGATTATACCTTGTTTACAATAGATCAGGACCTAATGTGTTTCCAGTTACACATATGGCCAAAGGGGAGTAGAAAAGGATAAACCTTTTTACAATGTGTGAAATACACAAGCTGAACCTCATGCATTGTGCTACTCTTTAATCTACTAATCAAACAATTATTACTTTAAAAAAAAAACAGATATTTCACTATCAATAAAGAAAGAGCTCATCCACTTTTAAAAGTCATATACAGTTTCTGCAATTTGTATATGGTTTAGTGATTTAATGCTCAGCAAGAGTGTCTTGTTAAACAAGCATTTAATAAAATGTTAAAGAAAATTTTAAATATACCAGATGTTAAATTATTTATTTCTAATTTCAAATAGTTAAAAATATGTATTTACAGTGAGGAAGCTTTTTCTTCGTTTGTCATTTTGGACTAAGATTGATTCAGCTGCTTGAACAAATAATCGGTAATTTTCAAGTAGGTCTTGATTGCTGAAATGTCAACTTTAAATTATTTGTGCAGTCAACCCCTTTTTGACTGATTTTAAAGAACAACTGCAAATGCTTTCCCCTGTTCTCTCATTCTCTGCTTGTATCAAAAAACAATGAATAAATGTAATAGACCAACATTATTATAAATGTAGTAATCAATATTTTATTTTTGCAGCAGCAGTGTAGTGATTGTTGCTTTTATTTAAAAATTAGATTATTTTTTATATTTCTGTTTAAATTTTTTTGTAAAAGGTGAAAGTGTGATTCAGTTTCCCTTTTGGTTATAATAATTTTCTGTTAATTATGTGGACAGCAGAACCAGGCAGCTATGAGATAAAAGCAGTCCCAGCCATCATGCACACCATGATTCCTTTAAGTGTTTGTGCCAGTCTTCCCCCGCCCCAAGGCTATAAAGCCAGGAGAAACCCACGATGCGACCACAATCCATTACAGTCACTGAGTCAGTGTATTCATTATATCGATGAGTAAATGGGTCAGAATTTCCACCAACATAGAAAAGAAGGAAGTCAATGTTTTTTACTTGAATGTATGCACGGTTAGAAAGCAGTACTTAGCTAGACTTAGTGATGCTAAAATTAAAAAAAGGATACATAGAAAGTGTATTAATCACACTACTTACATTTTAAACATTTTCAAAAGAAAATGTTTCCTGACAAATATTTGTTTTCAGGAGTTTATATTATTATAATGTAGTGTATTTTCATGTCAATATAAAATCATAAATTAGGCAGCTTCAGCTCATCTAAAATTCTGCTGCCAGAGTCCTGACCAACACTGGGAAAGTGGTACCCCTCCCCACTAGTCCCACCTCAACAACCGTGCACGCCCATCACCTGTGGTGTCACAGGATTGTATTTTGTTATGGACATTTCAGAGGTGAGCTACTTCTCCATGACTGACCTCTTCCAGTATGTTCGCATGTACGTTGATTGACAGATGACAAAGCGTAAAACTCGAATTCTATTGGCTAAAAAAATTCTGCGGCCATTGTTAAATGCATAATGGTCTATGGGAGGAAGGCAGGACTTAGAAAGAATAACAAATGTTGTGGACCACTAGGCCTTTATCGTAGTATTAAACCTCACTATTATTTTAAAGATTTATAACACTTTGATACATAAATATATTATCTGGAGTGCAGCTTTAAATAACTGAACTGGCTCCCTGTTTGTAAAAATATAATATACTCCTAGACCTAAATTCACTTCAGAGTTGCGTGACAGGTATGAATCACATAGGCTCAGCAGATCATCAGAGACCTGTTTTTTCAGTATTCTCAGACCTGAATGAAAAACAAGGGGCCAGCATTTAGTTTCTACACTCCTCACATCGAAAATTTCCTAGAAATCTGAGATGTATAGGACTGAAAACATTATTGTAGATTTCCCATGTTGGTCAGAAATTATTTTTTTCAGGTGATTTTTATCCTGTTTTAGCTTTTTGTTAGATAGCATTTAAGCACTTGTAAATTTAATGTCATTGGGTTTACCTTTGTTTTTACTTCGTAAAGAATTTTGAATTACTTTGTGTATAAATATTTCTATACAAACAAACTTGCCTTCTAATTCTAATCGTTATCTTCATATTAAATTTGCTTCTCTGTTCCAGAATGAAGAGATCCAAGCAGGCCAACTAACATCTCTGTAAGAGATTCTCCTGAGCCACTGCTGAGGATTTTGGCCAGCATCAAATATATAAACATAAAGATCGCAAGATCTTCTGGTATGTCGTACAGCACTTATGTTAGCTGCTCTGCTGCAGCCCTTTTGGATGGTTGAACCTCCAACGCTTCATCATGAACACGAGTTCCTAGAATTATCTTCTTAATCACCTCTTCATCACCACTTATAACAAATATCTGTAGTGCAAAGCGTCAGTATGTCTGAGTTTATGTTTTGCTAAATATATTGTATATACCTTTTGATTTGCATTCAACAGTAAAGAGATATTTTTGGAGATTCGGTTGTCCCTCTGGCCTTTCTATCGTTAAAGAAAGAAGTATCTAACCTGGGGCTCATGTGTTTAAAGAGAAGGGATGTATGTCCCAACGTTTCCTGTTTATTAACGAGGAAATATATCTAAATCTGAACATGCTTATCTTGATGTTTTGTGATTAAAGTGTGGTTCCTTCTCCAAAGGAAAAAAAAAACAACCTATTTGACACCAAGGAATTTCAGTGGGTGCGAGCTACCCCTAGACTGAACATAAGATGCGCATGAAATCCCAATAAAAATTTCAATTCCGATGTTTGTAATGGAACTTTGGATGCCTGTAAAAGATGGAGCATTTCCTGAGCTGTGGCTGTGATTATGTGATTTATCCACTTGTGCTATTTTCTCGTTGCAAATAAAAACAAAAGAACATCTGGTTCCCAAAAAGTTTTAATTGAGCAGCCAATAAGTAAAAATTTACTGGAACCATAAAGCTGAATCAGTTAACAAGAAGCTGGGAGAACAAATCGTCATGTTCCCCAGTCACATCTGGCAGCCTTTGTATCCTTTTGGTTTGTGTTAAACAAGGATGCACAACAATTTGACACCAGTTAACACACAGAGAAACACTGTGAGCTGCAGATAAAGTAGTCCTAAAATGTACATGAATGTGACTACCTACAACCGCCATGCATGTAGCGATGCACTTTAAATGCCACGTATTCATGTGTTGACAGCAAATATCTCTCTAACTCTATTTACTTCTGTCTCTGTTTTTGTGAGTTATATTCTTTCCATTTTGGTCTTATTGATCACTGAATGTTTAGCTGCAGCAAACTGTTAAAATTTGAGAGATGTATCCATGTATTCATTTAACTCTCCTGCTCATATGTGATATTAATGATATACAAATGTTTTATTTTTGTACTCTTACACTTTTATATATTGCATTCAAACATTTAAAATGAAGGAACTGTACTCTCACAACTGAGCCATGCAGCTTTTTTATATTGTGAAACTTGTATACATTTGTTGAGTAAAAAAAAAATAGAGAACATCTTTGTAAAGTTTTAATGTGTGGTTTCCTGTACATACTACATACTTACCTTGCACCCAACAGCACAAAAACTAACACACTCCTGGTTCATTTTACTTTTTACATTCAGTGTCGACATGCAGCTGCTTAAATTTTACTGTACGGAAAGGTCAGAGGGTAAATGTAAGCCTTTTATGTAAGAACATGTGTTTGGCTCTCCTCACAATGGCAAATTAAAGGCAACGACAATGATCCTGACTGTGATTTAACTATTAACTCAACAAGCAGCTATTAGGAAAACATTAGAGCAAAAAGAGATGAACTTTTAACTTCCCTCCAAGCGTATTTTGTGAGGCAGAGCACAGCCGTGCTATGATGGCATTGTGCTGATTGAAGCATAAAAGATAGATAAAGGGATGCAAGTGGTGGCCCGTTTTGGAGCTAATTAGCATTGATGTCCAGGTTGAGCCACACCAAGTGGAACGGTAGCTCTGTTTCCACAGGCAAGAGCGGAAAATAATTAGATGTTGGCTGCTTTGAACCCTTCTGTGGGTAAGGGTATGTCATTTTTATATCGCACCATCAATTGTATTATGAACCATAATTGGCTCCAGTGAAGAAGGGCTCCACTATTGACAGAAAAACACAAAAAGCCAGGCAAGAACTCATCTAAATAAATGTGGACCAGTCCCACAGGTTCTGGGAGAAAAATCTTTTGACTCATGAGAAGAATTGTGCTTTTTGGTGAGTCACATCAACTCTATGTTTACAAAAAGAAAAGATGAAAGCAAAAAAAAATTGAGCTTTCAAAGTAAGGAACAAAAACTGTACTGTAAACAGAGAGGGTGCTCGGTTTTGACTTGGCAAAGCCGTGCTTTGTCTGGCATGAGGAATCTTGAATCTTTGCAGAGGACAATGAAGGCTGGGGACTAAGATGTTGTACCCAGTATCAGAATGCCTTCTTAATTGCAGGTCATGTGTCCTTCAAGAGGATAATGACCCAAAACATACAGCTAAAAAGAATAAGTGAGAAAGAAGAACGCTCTTTATAAACGACCCTCCATGTCCTCAGATCTTAATGCTATTGAACATGCATAGATCTGAAAATCCCTATTTGGATACGCTCTGGTGTCGGTCAAACTACCTGCTGGGAAATGCAGAGGTGTTATTGTTAAGCACAGATTGTTCGTTGGCATTTAACAGTGCAAAGGTGCGGCCACAAAGTATTAAATGAGTAAAAGTTTTTCATTTGCCCATGCCATTTTCATTTATATAAGTTATGCAACTGAATCACTCATCAGAAGCAACGTGATTTGTGGTAAGTGTACACAAAACATTAAGAAGCAATAAACCTTTGTCAATTCAGGTTTTTTCAGAGCTGCGATGGACTGCCAACCTCTCCCTCAGGTTGGACAGGTTGCCAGATGACCGCTGGAGATAGTTACCAGCTTTTATCTTTCTGTTTATTGTGGATGGGTACCAAGAAATTTGTCTGCACCTGTATTTGTTCACTTAAACTAGTTCTAATAATTTCACTTTCAGACTTACAAAGCTGAATGTCATTTTCCTTTTATCACTCACATCTTAATTTATCCTACCTGACTACAACACTGACAAATTAAACCTTTAATGTGTTCCCACAGGAACACATTAAAAAAGTATCTCATACAAAGAAGTTGTTTGTAATACCTTATCCAAAATCATTGTGTTCCTCGGATCAGAGCCACCACCCACCAGTTAAACTATGCAGGTGCTGTAACCGATGTCTGGAAGCCTCCGGTAATGTAAAGTGGGGGTGTAAAAGATTAAACGTGCCATTTTATGAGTACATCAAATATGCTTTCAAACTGAAAACACAAGGGTAAATACAACAAAGCAACTTTAAAACATAAAGCTTTTAAAGCTGTTTGGTTTATATAAGATATACTGTACCTGAGAACCAACAAAGCATGTTCTAATGTACAGAGATGCTTCTTGATTTTCTTGATTGAACAAGAGGCCATGGATTAAAAAAACGAATGCATCTCCAAATCAAGTTTGCTGAAGTGGAACAGAACATCGTGACTGTATGAATGTTTGGCAGATATCATCACGGGGCCCTGTTTTTACTTGAAGCTAACTGGGCAATAATCCTAAATAAACACACAATAGATCTGAACACCCATAGCGTTTCTCAAAGGCACCACTAATAGTGAGAGACAAGCACTTAATGAAAATGTACTCATCTGTGGCTTGATGCAATGTTGATGATAAATAGTCCCTCAAAGGTTAAAAGTTTAAATAGAGAACACTGCCTGAGAGTAAAGAGTAAATATGGTATTGTAAATTTAAAATATACCTGTTAACACACACATGAACTTCAATATACACTGAGAAACTTAGCTTTTGTAGATGAAAGCCCCCTGTCACACTGGACTAAGATCACATCACGGTGTTGAGAAGCAGTCAAAACATGAATAGTCTGCATGAGTTGTTCAAGAACACTACACCATACTGTATAATGGAGCGTGAGAGTCCCCTGGTTGTTTTAAGCATGCACAAACCTTTTGGGTGTGGAAGCAGTGGCAGTCCATCAATCTTCAGCTGTAAGCATCCACATAAATTGTTTAAATAATTTGTACAAGGATTGGCTATGTTGGCCACACTTCAAGGCTACAATCTAATCACACCCATGTCACTCTGGCTGCAGAATTAATGTAATGATTTGAAGAAAGTTCCTATGAAGTTCTGAAACTGCAAAACAAAGCTGAAACAAATGATCCTTACTCTGTAAAAAAAAAATATCCATACATCAGTTGTCTACACCTGCTTATGCTTGGATGGTGCGCTGGTGATGGTGTCTATCTGGGTCATTGGGAAAGACGTTTACCTAAGACAGGTTACCAGTATATCACATGGCAACTCAGAGACAAACAGAACGAACAATCATACATGCACCACCCGATGCTAAGGACAATGTGGAGAGACATTTTAATCTGATGTGCATGCTTTTATAAAGTGGATCAAGCCCATAGAGATATGTTCCATTCACAGGGAGAACATACAAACTTTAGTGCCTCAGCTCAGAGTGATCAGTTAAAAAAAGAGAGATTTTAAATACTTTGTGCATGAATTCTTCTGAATGCCGTCACTAAAATATTCACCCTGAATATGAGAGTGCTGAATGATGATTATCGTGCAAAATCCCATGCTCAGAGATGCATAGCAATCTATACAAAATAATCCTTTCACCTGCATCCTTTCCTGCAGCTGATAACCTGATAAGTGTTCCCTTTTCCACAGTAATGCTCAAACTTGTGGTAGAGAAGTTGAAACCTCCCATGTTTACCTGACAATTCTGCAGATTGTGGGAAAATATTGTATTGCAGATGGGATAAACAATGCATTGTGATAGGATGGTGAAGTAAGCACCAGGGAAAAACAGGTGGGAACATTGCAGCATTTCCTAAGAACAAAAAGGTGACATCCAGTGAGAAAAATTCTCCAAGCCATTCAAAATAATAATCTATATACATATGTTTGCCGGCTGACCCTTTAAATCCAATCCCGGCTAAATTTTAGGCCGAAAAACGTTGGCAGTTGTGTTTTCACCAGAGGAGGTGTCATCAAACAGTATGTAGACATGTTCTGTGATTGACAGAATTGCAAATTTTTTTGAAAGCATTCAGAAAATCGAAAGAACCAGATACAAACACAGCATCTTGGCGCTAAGAGCTAAGGGCTGAGGAATGAACAAGACAAGTGAAAACATATGAAATCCATATCCGGCATATTCCTCAAAATTCTGCTGGGGTTTAGAGTTTAACCACATTGTTGGATGAAAATTTGATACCTTGAAAGATGAATAAAGATTTGTCATGTGATATGGAAGGAATGACACTATAATGAGGTACATGGTGAGTATCTGTGCTCATTTAACTTATGGCAAGTATTCCCACCATTTTTAGCGGCAAGGGTTCCCAGATGTTCCGCCAATGAAACTCCACTTATCAGTTATTCATCATGAATATAAACCATGGAAATATGAAATAGCAGTGTCTGTGTGTACATATGTGGAAGAGGGAAAAGAGGGTCATAGAAAGGCAACTTAAAGAAGGTCCCACAGAACATAGCTCTCGAACATGTATGTTTATATTAAAAACAACAAAATGGAAATCTTGACCAGGGTCAGTTTATAAGTACATACATGTGCTGTACATACAGTATTTCAGACACACAAGGTCATTAAAAAGCTCTATCTGACTAAATGAAATAGACTTCAGGCTTGTCTCTTACGACAAGAAATTGGGTACGCTGGTTTTTCATGTTTTCACCTTAAGAATTCAATGAACACAAATAATATTCCTCGGGAAAACTTTAAAGCCTAGATCACACACATGTAGAAAAAGTAAACTGGTTTAATAAGGCTGTATTTGTACTCATATATGGCATTCTTTTAAAAATGTCTCTTTTCATATCATTTCACTCTTTAAATGGAACATTTAAATGAAATCTTTATTCAAAAAGCTATGTGTTGTTGTTGAACATGTAGAAAGTACTTTGTGCCAAAGTAAACATTTTCATAAGGAAGACAGGAATAATTTTTTTTTTACTTTTGATCTCCTTTCAGGAAACTTGACATTTTCTCTTTGACCACAGTTTCCAATTAGCTTAGAGCACAAGGTCAGCTACTGCAGGGCAGACACTTGGCTGTCATGTTTGATTGATCTTTGGTTTTTTTCCGATTGAATGTTTGTCTTCCCAAATCCCTTGGCACTCTGTTTTAAACTTCAGCACAGAGCAATAGGGCAAAGACAGGAAAGAATTTTGTGATAAATTAATCTAACTTGGATCTTTTTAAAAAGAAAACCGACAATGCTTTAAGGCCTCTGTAAATCATTTCCACAGTCTGTTTAAATAAATAAAAAAAACTACCTAATGTACTTTTAATAAGTAAAAAGGAATTAGTGATTTAATATATAATAAAAATATAAAATGTAACATTATATTTTTTTAAATCAGATGTTCTTAACTTTCTTCAGATGATGTAGACCAAACAGCGTATCTACCAGATCTCTTGAGAAATGTTCCCTATGAAATTAATGAGATGCCTTGGTCAACCATGTCCCCTTTTTGGCCTTGGTTAACTTGCTATGGCTACTAACTACTGTACTGGATGATGGGCCGTGGAAGTCTCAACTACTTCCTTTACTAGTTTGGCTTAGGACTCATATTTGCACCATAGCTTAAGGAGGTATACATTTTACAGCAGGCCCACAGACTTTCCTGTTTGGATGGAAGGATGTTAAGATGAAAACAACAGTAGTTTGTCAAACTGATTTAGAGAACAAACACAAACACAACAATGTCTCACCTGTGAGCACAGCTTGTATACTGTGAATAATCTATTATCCAAGGGATGGATACTGGCAGGAAAATTATGGTGTTGTTTTTTCCTTCAAGTCAGCTTTGAGCTTTGGCTCTGTTTCCCAGCATGTCCCTGCCGATACATATTAAACTATGAGCAACACCGTTTCACTCTGTGGAAACAAAGAAGTAGATAAGTCAGGTTCTTTTAGAAATGATGAATGGCCTGTACTTGTATAGCGCTTTATCTAGTCCAGAGGACCCCAAAGCACTTCACACTACATTCAGTCATTTACCCATTCATTCACACACACATTCACACACTGGTGATGGCAAACTACATTGTAGCCACAGATGCCCTGGGGCACACTGACAGAAGCGAGGCTGCCAAACACTGGCGCTACAGGGCCCTCTGACCACGACTAGAAGGCAAGGTGGGTGAAGTGTCTTGCCCAAGGACACAACGACCGAGATGGTCGGAGTGAGGGTTGGAACCAGCAACCCTCCGGTTACAGTAAGAACTCCTACTTCCTGAGCCATGGTCGCCACAAAGGGTGAAGGGAATAAGCTATTAATGTCTTATCTACAGTAGATAACACTTTTGGAGTTTTCATCTATTGAAAATACATATTAGTTAACCTCAGAGTACAAAGCTAAAGGCTTCAACATCAAAAATCTAAAAGCTGTTAATACATATCCAAATTAATGAATCTTTAAACCAAGGTCACACTTGCAATGGGTGGTTATTTACCACAAATAAAGCCAATAATCATTTACGTGGGAAATTGAGGAAGGAGAAGGTGGGCCTGGGTGAAAGATGTGCTCAGAAACAAATATGTCAAACATTTCTGTCAAAGTAAGTCTCTGACATAAAAGTAGAAATGTTATAGTGGTTTATGTGAATGCTTTTTTACTCATTTGTAAATCCATATTTATGTATCAGAAAGTTATTTTGGCTGAAAATGATTTCCATGTTTTGTCATCAGTAGCCTACAGGAAGATCATTGGTGGTACAAAAGACTCTCCATTGCCCGTGTAAATACTCATCAGCTTCTCTGTAAAAAAACATCCAATGCAAACATGACTTTGGTAGAAGGTCAATTAAAAAGGTTGCATAAACTGCTATAACATTTTTGAGTCAAAGTCAACTTTGGCCCCATATCTCACCGATGTTATCAAATCTTTTATTTCAATTCAAAACCACTTGACTATGTTAAAAAAAATATATGGTGAGGAATAGAGAAAAACACAGTTTGTAGGTAAGTAAAGCAAACTCAAAAAAACATTGCTGGTTTATCTGGTATTTAGACGTGTCAGTTTAGGAGTCTGCTGGCTTTAAAACATTTTTTTCTAAAATAGTCATTAGCACCGGATCTCACTTTTCATTACTGCAGAACAGAATTTTTTTTCTGACTTTGATTTCTGTTTTTTGACAACCTCTTTAATTCTTTGAAATCACGGTGAACCATTTCTCCTGCTCTTTTTCAATCTCCTGCTCTTTCCTTTTGTCATTAAACACCCCCCCTGCCCAACACCAGGCCACTGTCCTGGGGCGCCATGTGCACTAAGTTCATGCTCCCAAAGGGAAACATTAGAAGACTTGTAGCTATTCTAGTGTCAAATGACTTGTTGGCCATTACCCCAACTCAAAGTAATGATTTGTAAATGACCTGCTGATTGTGTGAAGGAGGGGCATTCAATGTTGTGAAATGCGTTAACACTGCCAGTGACCCAGCAGAACATTAATCATAATTATGACAAAATTATTCAGCTTGAACTGCTGATGTTGAAAGTGACCAACACGTTGTGTGTAACAGCAGCATCCTGTGTGTGTCTGTTTGCAAAAAGTTGGGGGGCTAATGGAGGGGCCTCAACGAGAGGCAAAATTTGCCCTCCTGCAGTCTCTCTACCTTTCATGTGCTAATGTTACCAAGGTTATAAGCACCAACACCATCCATCTCCACACAGATGTTTGCTCCAGTGTGCGGCCTTTTCGTCACATAAAAACACTAGCTATAGTTGAAAATTTTCCAACATGTTTTCAAACCCAAATGTGGAGTGTTGGGTGTGGATGACATACAAAGGGGTCACACACTCAAGGGGACAGTAGGAGGCCTCTTTCTGTGGGGCCCACAGAAGCTGAAACATTATCAGCTTTAAGCTTCACCCACATATCTCACACTGTGTTTCCCCCTCATATCCATTTCTTTTAGGATTATCACCACCATCATCATTGTCACATTTGTGAATAATGCATTGAATGTTGCCAGTATGAGGTTCTTCTCTCCATGTGACACTCAAAGAGAGGGAAAATTAAGACCATAAAGGATGTGACCAGCCATAAAGAAAAAGGCACAATAATACTTTTATCTCAAGATGAAGCCCACAGACTGTACTGGTCTCATCTCAGAACTTTTTCTTTTCAACCATGAGTGGTGTATAGAGACCCTTCTGTTGCCCTGAAATGTGAGTCAGTGCTTGAGCATGCCGTCCATATGTGCCAGTCAGGGGGGTCCAATGGCTAATACCATCCACCAACATTGTTCCCCCCTCAGACAATTTGATTTTGTAGAAACAAACTGAGCAACCATCGTTTCCAGCCACAACACATATGAACGGCATTTTGATGTAACTGATACCCCACAAAATATTCAGGTTTGCCTTTTTTCCATTAGGTAGTTAGTTTTGCTACTTTAAGCCGATTTTAAATTAGACAGGGATTATTTAAAATAAGTTGGAAGTGGACATTTTGATATGGGTATATGTAATATGATTGCTCAAACAATAGAAGGTTTTTCTGCCTGTGACCATATAGATACAGAGCAAACTATTCAAATCTGTTTATTTCCAAAGTTTTTGAAGATTATTGGTCTATTTACAGAAAATCCAAGAGTAAAAAACACAAATAAACACAATATGTCTTTCCAGTATTTAACAAAACAGATAAATAATTTGAAAGCACATCTAAGAAGCTTTGGAGTCACTCCCCTCTATAAACATCCCTACCTGCAGACATGGGTGATAACGTGTTTTCTAAGACATCACAAATAAAGCTGAGAGTGTTTGGAGCTGCTGTCTGGTTGTATATTGGTATTTTAACTTGACTTCCAACCACCACATGCAGCATTAACTTGAAGTGATTTGTACTGCCAAACATCCTGTTGTGAGTAGATACTGTAGATTTTGAGTTGTGTGACAGATGGTGTACTTGCAATAACTATAGCCACATTACTGTAGTGCAGCTAAACTCTATTGAGTAAAACAGACTCACAGTATATGTAGAAACATGAGGCTTACACAACCACTACATGGCTAGTTAAAATATAGTAAGTTATTCTGGTGATTTACTGGGAGAGATGTGCTGGAAAATGCTTGTGTACATATAACTGCTGATCATAAGAGGAGCAGAAATGATACTGTCTGTCTGAAAGATGCCAGAGTTTATTTATTCTAATTCACAAGTTTTGTCCCAAGTAATCATTCCCCACTTTTAAGGTCCTGGGTCCTGTGCATGTTTGTCACTTATCCAAATTACTGCTCTCAGACAAGACTTCAATTGATGCCCTCCTTCTTTGTATAAATTGCCATATAAATATTTGCCTTATGAACAGACATTTAAGTTAGATAAATTGGTCTCACTGCTTTCCATTTTGGGGGCCATCTATTGATGTCCAAGTGGTTAATTGGTAATATCATCACATTTTGACAACTTTTGGCTGATATGTGCTTGCTTGCCTTCTTTCTTTTGACATGGAAATAAATGTGGTTATTAAGAACTACAAGAGCAAACACAACTGAAAAGGAAATGTAAAAGATATTATATATCCAGTTTGAGGTTTAGAACCAAATTATTTTCAACTATAAAAGAAAAGCTATAATTAGTCATGTTTGGCAGTTCACATGCACCCTGCCTAATAAAAAGAGTGAATAATGAAATTCACACGAGTCTTTACAGTTTGGCCAGAAAAAAACAATTTTTAAATGTCTAAATCATGGAGAGGCTCTTGTTTCATGATGCAAGAAATCTTGGCCAACTGTTACTTAGGAGCAACAACCAAATCCAACAAAACCGTACATATCACAGCTGGCAGCTCCAGCTTCACCTATCTTCTTTTACAAGCTGCCCTCAAGGCCATGAGACCAAAGTGGAAACCACAGGATGCACACAAAATAAGTGAGTGGGGCAGCTTGTTATAAGGATCGTCCAGTTATAAGGATCGACTCTTACTGCCAAATTCATTTCCATCCATCTGGCAGATTTCACAAAACCTTGTTAGTGAAGAATCCAACCTCACAGACAGACAAACCACTTCTCTGTTGCAGTTTACCAAAAAACCACGTCAAAGAATCTAGAACAAAGGCTTTGTAATATCCAGACTGAAACAAATTATCTATCAGTCTGGTATGAAACAATTGATTCATAAAGTTTTTTGTTTTTTTTGAGAACTACTTTTTTAAAATGTACAATAATTTATTAAATTCAGTCTTGCCCATTTACAAAGCTATATAAATGCAGTCCATTTAAGAGTTTTAAAGATCAACTTCAAGGTCGCACTGCTGCTGAGCAAGCCGACTAAATACAATAAACATAGGAAATGGCAAAGAAGGACTTGGCATAAATTTATCTTGAAACTGACTTCATAGGAGAGTTTCACCCCTTGGCTTTGGCTGCTATATGAAAGTGAACTGATTAAAACAAATACAATGGTCCAGTTCTTCATCAGACTTGAAGGTTTCCATTTATACTTACATGTATAAATTATGAGCACTTTGGCACTGAGACAAAATCACTTATGTAAAGATAAAAAAAGGAAAGACAAACAAAAAATATTTAGACATGCACTGCATTTTCTGACATCTAACAGCTGAAAATAATCTTGCACTAAGAAGCAAGAAAAATGCTCGTCTGCAAAATTAATGTTTGTGGAAATTATGATTATAAGCATAAATATACATAGATACAACTTTTTACACAGACAACATTGCCTACCTAAAAAGAGGTCACAACTGTTAGTCCTAATTACTCTAATTACCTTGAATTTATATATGTATCTATACATAGATACTTGTATATTAGAAATGAAACATATTTGACTAGTTAAGTACTGATTCAAAGAAGAAACATACAAAGATATCTACCTTCCAAACAACAAAGAAAATTGTTAAATCACTTAAGTCAAAACTTGATAGAGAATAAATTATTTTCTTCTTATTCCTATTATCTTACTTGTTCACCCCATTCCAGTAATACATTTCAATACACTTTTTCATGCTGGTTTCAAAGAGGATTGTTTTGCTTTCCTAAAATGGAAATGTAAAAGAAAAATCTTGTATAGCTGCCAGGATATGAATGTTTCCTCACACACTGTCAGAAGCATTTAAAATAAATCACACTCTGTTTTTGATCACTTGTTTTGTCTTCACAAACTAAAAAATGCTGACTGAAAAAATAAGTTGCACAACTTGGACTATGTAGTGAAAGCAAATGGATGGATGTCTTTCAACTGACAAGCCAGCCAGGGGCATTCTTCAGAGAAGCAGCCAACAGACCTTTGGTTACTCTGGAGGAGCTGCAACGATCCAGAGATAAAGTTGGTTAATCTATTGACCCAACAAGTATTAGTTTGGTCCTCAACAAATCTAGCCTTTATGAAGATAGGCAAGAAGAAAGCCAATACTAACAGAAGGCCATAAGAAGTCCAGTGGCTTCAGTAGAGACAAAAAAGCTATTCAGTTTTGATGGGAAGATGGATGGAGCTAAATACAGGCTATTCTGGGCCAAAATGAGTTAGAAGCTGCAAAACATAAGACTGGAGCGGAGGTTCGTCTTCCAGCAGTACAGCGACCCTAAACATAAAGCCAAAGCTACAAAGCAATGTTAGAATTGGCCAGTCAAAGTCCAGACCTAAATTGATTAGGGACCTACAGTGGGACTTGAAGCTGGTACAACTTGGTGTCCAGGTGCTGAATGGGCTTGGCCTGGAGATGCCATCCGTCCGCTGCGGCTATTGGTGGGGTCCCCCGACATGGGCCACGGGTGGGGCGCTGGGATGTCAGCGGTGGGAATTGGCCTGGGGTGGCGGGGGCCTCCGTTGGCCCATCCCTGGTTGGGTCCCTTTTGGGGGGTGGGGCACCCCTGGGCCCCGGGTCTCCGGATTCATGGCCGGGCCCGCCCTGGCGTAGCCGAATGCCAGCAGATGGTGGTCTCTTCACTGCGGCCCCCCGAGCCCCTGCATTGTAGCTGCTGGATGTTCCCCTGGGGTTCTCCTCTGCTCCTCTCTTGGGGAATGCGGTCAGCCCTGTGCTGGTCCGCCTGGGATTCCTGGGCTCTGGGGGTCCTTTGGACGTCTGTGGCTCCGATCTCCTTCATGTCTGCATCTATTCCTAGGAGACGGATTGATGCCTGCTCACACCAGCTATCGAACACTCTTGTGGAGAAACCTTATATGCACCAGCATGCTCATGCACACACATAGATGTGGGATCTCGGGTGTTTACAGACACATTCTTGGGCTGAGGTTATCATTACTAGATCTTGATTAATCGGTGCCACGAGTTTTTAGTGACATTGTTGTTGTATTTTTATATCCATTTTTATGTGATGTGGTTGTTTAGTTCTTAGTTCACAATGTTTGTTTTGTTTTGTCGATGTTCCTTTTTTTTTTTTTCTCTCTCTCTCTCTGCCTTTATGTGGGTATGGAGGCAGACTTCGATGTTTTCTTGTGTTTTCTTTGTTCCCCTTCCTCTCTTGTATTTTCAACTCACCCTCTCTCTTGACTTTTTGTTTCCTATCTCTTTTTCTTCATCTTCTTTCTTTCTTACCGTTTATTTTCCATCTCTGTGTCCATAACATCAGAAAATAAAACCCACAGCAATTCATAATAAAGATTTCTCACACATATATATCAAGTGGAGGACTATAGCAAAAGCTGTAGTGCTCCACTTGTGAAAGTAAATCTGTTGGGCTTCTACTCGGTACTCAGACACCAATTCTGAGCTCCACACTGCCAGACAGGACCCATTAATAAAAAAAGAAATAAAAAAAGAATTGCCCAGTCAAAGTCCAGACCTAAATAATTTAGGGATCTGCAGTGGGACTTGAAAATTGCTGTTCAAAGACTCTTTCTATCCAATCTGATAGAGCTTGAGCTACTTTGCAAAGAAGAATGTGCAAAACTGAGAGAGACACTTTCCAAACACCCATGTTTTCAAGAGAGCAAAGACTTGCATTGAACAAGCCATTTAATTTCTTTTCTCCTGTACTCTTTTGTAGTGCATAAAGAAATAAATATTCAAACCTAATATTTATATTCTGAGAGTAAAGTAGGCTACGTATAGACAAAGGTGCAATAAATTTACTCACAAACTTGCACCACTCATATATGAACTCATGGATGTGCTGGATGCAAGTGCTTTTTTCCTGAACTCGTTTTTCCTGAACTATTTCCAAAGCAGAAATGATTGTTCTGTGTTTTAACATTTTTCCTAATTAATTCATTTGCTACATGCTCAGAGCTAACAGGATAGTTAGACTATTGTTGGTTTCATCAGGCTGTTAGCACAGTTTAGAAAAATGAGAAAGTTCAGCAGCGCGCACAACAGGTTTTTATCTTCCCATTCAACCATACAAAATGTATGACCATGAACTATTTGCTTAATGTCAAAAGTCATTTTTCTGTTGGAACTGAAGTTGTAGCTCTGTTGGGTTTAATCAAGCAGTGAGAAGCTAAAATTCTCACTGAACGGTTAATTTCTCCATCTAAAACTAAGCAGCCAACAATATGATTCTTTCAGACACTTGCCAGCATTTCAATTCTGTACTAACAGAAACAACCTTTTCCTGACATGACGCATTCCCCCACTGCTAAAAGTGCCCCTCCCACCTTCAAAAGGGGTAATTTTCACAGTTGTGGACAAATCTCTGTTCTTCCTTAGCGGTAGGAGTTGAATTCAGTCTTGTGAAAAGCACTGCTTTGACATGTATTATTCGCTCTCTTTTGATGGTTTGCTCAACACACAGCTCATTTTGGCCGCCAATCCCCTGCTGAGTTTTTAAAACTTGCATCCACCCATCATGATGTAATAAAAAAAGATTATTGTCAACATGTCAAGAATCAATTTTCATACAAAAAACACTGACACAAAAATAAAAAGCTGTGGTTAATTTTTTGTCAAAACACAGCTCATAACAACTGGATTGCATCAGACAGAATGGCCTTTTATGTGTTTTATCAGTGACAGATCTTAGAGCAGAAGTTTGTCTTTGTCTTTGTTTTATGTCAACAACAGACACAGCTGTTCATAGAAGAAGAGTTTGTTTGAGGTGTTGAACAAGCAGCTCATTGCAAAAATCACAAGCTTGTACACAAAAGTGTCTGTGAATATATGAAAGAAAACTGAGTTTGGGTACAATCACTTAAAGTCGTTAAAAATCATCAACATCCTTAAAATTTTAGGGTTTCTACATATTTCATGCACGTCTAGGGATTTTGGGGAGTGCTTAGTTATTTAAGAAGCGTTATATCTTTGTTTAATAAATAATAGAACAATAACTTTTGTGGTATGCAGTTACATGCATAAGGGCTTAAACAATTTTAGAACCCAATAATAACCAAATAATGTATATGTTAATCCTAAAACTGGAAGGTGTACTTTCCTTTTTACCATACCTGTGCTTAAAACAGTAGTAACATACAAAGAAAAGCATAATTAGTCATAATCATGATAATAAAAGTAAATCAAGTGTGACAATTGATACATGCGACATTAAATTACAATTATATATAGAAAAGATACTAAACTCATGAATTTTGGATTTTGGATGCTAACATGTCAGAAACCTTCCCATGCAATATGTATCAATTGTTCCTCTAAAGAATCTCTTTTCAATAATCTAATTTTTCATGTTGCCATTTTCTTTGCTTAATAAAATAAGAGTATACCCCTTTAGATTTCTATGGGTTTGTGGGGGTGTACTTAATTTGATCCACTCCCAAGAATTGTATTGTGGTGCCAATCACAGCATTTTTGAACAATTGGAGTCGAAGGAATTGATTGAAATCAAATCCCAATGCCTGTTGTCACCCGACAATTTAAAGTTTCTAGCCATGCTGCTAATATGTCAGGTAACTAAAAAGCAGTTTAGTCCCCACTTGGAAACCTAAGTGCTGGTGTTTTTTAAGGAAATGAATTACCTTTACAGCTGAATACAGCTGCACCTAGACAGCTTTGAAAGTAAATAAGGTGAAACAACACACCTTAGAGGAAATTCCAAAGTCAGGGGATAAGTCTTCAAAGAACAGCTAATTTTTGGCTCTTGATGACTAATTCATTTTTTCAGAGGAGAACATTGTTTTCAGTGCTTCTTTGATGTGCTGGAGTCATGATACATCCTTCCTTCTTGACACTAGTTGGCCTATACGGTTCTATATGTGAGCTGGATATAAAGAAAAATTTGCCTACTTGATTTGTTATCTGTGACTGCTCTTAATTTTAAGTTTGCTCATAGTTTAACCTCACAGCACATTGGAGACAGCGCTTACATATAACTGCTACTACAGAAGATATAAGCAAGCAATAGAGAAGATGCTGAAAAGATAAAAAATCAACATTGTTTCACATGATAATACAGACAAATACAACAAAAGTGAGGGTGATAGGATATACTTTGACATTCTTTTTCAAAACATTTTCTGTTCCAGTTCATCTCTGTTTTGACCTAGTGGAGTTTGTGGTATGTGATTTTGTACAACTAAGATTAGATTTGAATAATTTTAGAACCTGATACAGACCAGGACCAGTTTTTATGCTCAAACCCTAGAGCTCACTAAAAGTACACTTTCTTTTTCTTTTCTTTTTTTACCACAAATGTATGATTGTCAGGTTTGACCCATCGTTAACCTGGATCCCCACATTTCATCAGGGACAAAGACCATGTCTAATTTCTTTCTTAAAATACACTTTGCCTGAATATTTTTTGCTCATAAATCTTAAAGAACGTATGTGAAAGCTAGTAAAATTCCCAAACCAACACAGAATGTTTCCCAGCAAAGTTAAGCCTGGCATTTCCCACATGGCTTAATGCTGGTAATTGAAATTCTCAGGACGCAGATTGGAAGACCTCACTGTTGATCCACATGATAAAAAAAACAATAATCATAATGTTAATGTTTCATTTACATTAAGAGAAGATCCTTCGGCAGGTTTAACAGCTCTGGAAGGCTAAATGTCAGCAAACAAACCATGCTTTTCTTCCTATTTTTGGAACATACTATGTCCTATCCCAACCTTATTCTTCATTCATAGGTCAAACAAAGAAACTCATGATTTTTGGACTTTGGGAAGAATATTGAGTACTCAGAGAAAACTCATGCACAATGGAGAGAAAATTTAAACTGAACACAAAATAAGAACTCATGAGCCAACTAAAAACAAAATACAGTATATAAAATACACTACGTTATTTTAAATTTAACCAGGCATGGGCTGGTTTGTAATTCAAAAGGTTAAAATACCACTGTTTTACAGTATTGTGGTTTTAACACAAAGAATGTACACAAAACACATTTAAAACAGCTTGCCAGCCATCTTGTAGCTTGCCCAATATAGTTTTGATAGACTCATGAGTGGTGCTGTTTAAGTTTTAACACTATGACTGGCAATAGTTTTTATGACCACAAATATCTCCAAACAGCCAACTTGGTCTTTTTATGTAAGTATGACAAAACTGTATGAGTCTTCTTTCAGCAAGCTGACTGGTAGTGTGCAACATAAGGAGGGACAGGACTCCATAAAGCTTGAGAAAACTCCGGTCACTGCATTAAATTGTCTGGCATCTTATTAGGAGGACTTTGACTCTTAGGAATGGTAAGACAGAATTTTTGTATTTTTTTATTTTATTTTTAAAACCTTACTTTTCCACTATGGTAATCTGTCCAAGCCTAAGGCAATAGTAATTACTGGTACACATCTGTGTTACCAGTTTGGTTTTATACTGATTAATTGACCTACAATGCTGAGGTCAAACAAACAAGGCCAAGCCTGGTCAAAACTTGTTCAAGGAATTATTGCATTTGAATAATCAGATAAAGGAGCAAGAGGTCCATTAAGTGTATGTATGAATAGACCGTTCTGATCTGGTGGTTAAACTGCATTCTTTTTGTTGAGAAAGATTTGGCCTTGTTTTGTAAATACAGCATGTGACAGAAAAAAAATCACATTTTATCCTCATATTAGTATATAATGCTTTAAACATGTCTTGATTCAAGAAATACCATGCATAATTTTCAAAGATCAAAGCATATTGTTCTAACTTGATGTACACACTCAGACCTCAACAAAGGTACGAGGGATATGCCCACGTCAATGTGCTTAATTTCAAAACCTTTCAAAATGGTTTTAGAGTGATGCAGAGTTTAGAAGTCAGGGGACTCATCAAAGTTTTTGGTACAATGTTAATGTCTCTCTTCTAAATATTATGCTATTTCAAAGGCTTAAGGTTTAAAATAAAATAAAAGTCAGATCAGAAACTTCATGTGTTGGGCACCATGAAGGATATGTTTTTAAGCTATATTATTTAGCATGTCTTGTTATGAATCAAAAAGGTTGTTGCTATGGTAGATTTTTTTTCTTTTTGGCATTATAAAAAAGAAACAGTCACATCATTGTAATGTTTGAATTAAATTATCATGAGTCAGTCATACAAATAAACAAAATACAACAACAAAACCCCACATGTGATTGCTCGATTAAGGTTTTTTTTTCTAATTACTTAACTGGATGATTGGAGGAGCAAATAAAGCTAGTCTCAATTATATCAGAAATACAGAGAAACCATTCATCAGCAACAACAAATGCCAAAAATATAGCTTAAAAAAACAGAACATGTTTATGAAAAATGAGAGCTGTGTTTTGAGTAGACTCCTGGGTGGAATTGCTGCTCTCTTTACAGACAACCACAGACTCAGAGATCTAGAGCCCGACTCACAGTTTATTCTTGCAGTGAGACTCTACTGGTCTCGAGTCACCAAAAGTGAACAAAAGATAAAATGCCACTGAGGGGAAAGAATAAAAAGGTTTTATTTAGGAACAAAAAGTAGACGAACTTGCATGAAAGCATTGGCAAAGAAGAATTGCACTGCAGAGACTGAGGTCCAAGGGATTGCAACCATTCATTCAGTTTTCCCAAGTTCTGGGATATATTCTTACCTCCATCCAGATGGTTCTGTTTTCTTTTCTTTGTCTGTCTGAAAGATTCCTCTGATAACAGATTTACATATGTTTTGTCAAACTAAATATATTGCTCCACTGTTTACAAATCTTGTATTTTGTTAACCTATTTTATGAATGATTTGAAGCTGGTTTTCTGGATTTTTTGCACTTTTTAAATATTTATTCAGGTAGAATTATGATGGTCTGGAGATGCTTTCAGATTTTATAGACAATTTCAGTTATGTTTAAAAAAGGTAATGTTGATTTAATTAATTTGGTAGGACTGCTTATTTTAATCAGCGAGCTCTTGGTCTGATTTTGCAACAAAACAAGAATTTTTTTTTAAAACCTGAGGGACGGATGTAAAAACAAAATGGATGCATTGTAAAGACAGACAAGCTTTGTTTTGTTATTTCTTGCCAAAAAAATGACAACTGCTCAATTGCTTTTTAAAAGTGTAAAGTAAATTAATAAATATTACAAACATAGCTAAAAAAAGTAAAAAAATTCAGAATTTTACCTAACTCCAAAATTAATAGAAATCTAATTTCTTGGATAATCCATCCTTTTCATTCTTTAACCATGGTTTTTATAAATACTAAAGTAACAAGTTTAGGTTCTAATTTTAGCAACAGGTGGACAAGAAGCAGCAGAAAAAGATGCAGCAAATATGTGCAGTCTAACATGTCAAAAAAGCAGCACTATATATTTGGCTGGTTTTCTACAATGAATAAACAGAAGTTTTTATAGGAACTTTATCCATTACTCATAATACAGAAATCGTTTTTTTAAAGCTTCATATTGATGTCCCTCCAACTTTCAGTGTTGGAAATATGCTTTTGTAGTGTGTTCTGGATAAACTGTCCCATGGAGAACAATTACATTTTGACTTTCTCTGTATGAACGGAATATAACACAATACTTGGCAGCAAAATACATGTGCAGACTGTAAAGCTTTTCATCTACAAACAAAGGAGGTCACTGCATACATTCAGATGTTTGAAGAATCTTTTCTCAGGATCATCTGTCAGGTGACTTTTCAGGCATTTAAAGAGAAAAACACTTTGAAACCTTTTATTTTTTTTAACGAAACAGAATTTTGATAGGAGATAAAACTCAATCAAAATCAGTTGATAATATATACAAGGACAGATTGTCTGGGCTTACGTATTGCTGTATGGGATATTACTTAGCTTCAAAATGAAGCATGCTTACTCGTGTTAGAGCTCAATAACTAAGCCAAAAAGCTATATGTGTCATTTTTTAGTAGCTCATCATGCAGTTTAGGGAATTTGCAGCTTTACTGTGGAGAAATACAGGAACAGGATTCAGTGTTACACCAGAATAATGGGGTCACTGGGGAGCCCTGGTATCTGTTAAAACAGATACAGAGTTTGTTATTGTAGCCCCAGGAGGGAGACAGGATCTGTTTTTGCAACTATGGGGGAGCTGGAATGGAAGTTTATTTGTCTTTCATTGGTAGAGGCTTTTATCTGTCATCATAGTCTTAAATCTGAAGGATTCACCAGAGGTCCTTTTGCCACTGATCGTCATAATCCAATAAAACATCTCTGCTAGATATCTATTAGTGCCTCTGGCTGTTGCAGGTACAACCAAGAAAAACGGTGTCTACATTTAGGCAAACAGGCTAAATCCACGTCAAGCGACAGTGACCAGTGTAGGTTAGGTTGGCAACTTTGAGGATCATGCTTTTGCCTCCAGATTTGTCTCAGTGGTTCAGGGTTTCATGAGGTAAAGAGAAGAAACGTGGTGCAATAAACTGAAGTAATACGCCCAATTCAAAAGTTTTTAATTTGACTCTTAAAAAATTTTACACATTCATGTTTAGACATTCAGACAGTCTGTCTAAAGTCTAAAGTCAAAAGGTCAAGTGACAGCAACCGCTGAGAGTTAGGCAGGTAACTTTGAGGATCAGAGGCTCATTCAAAATTGTTATTAATGATTTACTCATTTTATTTCTTTTACTACTTTGATTTTAAAGTAAACTCTGCACAGTAAGTTTAAGAAGCTTATATAACAGTGCACAAATTCCAATGCAAAATTCTAACCGTAACATTTCACTTGAGGGTGCTATTCATAAATATAAGCAAACACCTGGAAATTGGGGCTGTGACTTACTGCATGCATTAGAAAGGATGTTTAAATATTTTATCTGGGGAACCACAACGGCTTAGAGAGAATTGGCATCAGGGGAACCACAAAG
Organism: Valencia hispanica; assembly: GCA_963556495.2. NCBI lineage: Eukaryota > Metazoa > Chordata > Actinopteri > Cyprinodontiformes > Valenciidae > Valencia > Valencia hispanica. The sequence goes on from OY747711.1 coordinate 24,441,573, forward strand.
TGCCCCTGAACTTCAACCTCTCGATGGGGCTCCCAAAACACAGGGGGCACTCTTGTTTTTATAACACATAGATACATGTAAATGTATAAAGAGGTCATGAGATGGTGGGGCAGCTAAGATGGGCAGAGGAGGGAGAGGAGCACAGGAAGGCAGAGTGTGGTCTTTAATAAGTGTTAAGGATAATAAAAGACAGACTTAAGAGGTATAGGGTCTGTTGGTGGATAACAGCAGGACAAATGAGAGGTTCTGTCTGTCAGCAGCATTGGACTGACCCCAGCTGAGTAAACGAGTCATGAAAAAACAAAACGTGTGAAATATCCCTCTAATCACAGATAGGTGAGAATATTTTAGTGGTTTATGCCCTTTTAAAAACATTATGACCTGACCAATAGGGTCTTTATTTGCAGAACTTTATTTTCCATTATAAGTTAGCATAAAAATCATAGTTGATATTCATATATTTGGGACATTGTTTAACGGTTGGGTAACAGTTTTAAGAGTGGCACCATCCATGTAGAATTATTTTGTTAAGAGTAAATAAAATATATATGTGTAGAGATGTAACTAATTGCTGCTGCGGTTTGTTACAGAAAAATATGGGTGATAGCAGTGGTAGAAAAGAATTATAGATTTTAGGTTGTTGTAATTTAAACATGGACAAATAGAAATCAAAATCAAACATGGTTCTTTGTCTCAACAAAAATAACCCTACATTAAACATGGGTGATGTGTTGAGACTGTCTCCTGATTTTGAGCAGTAGTTTAGCTAGTTTTTTAAAGTTTTACATGGAATTAAATCAAAAGCAGTGGAGCAGTGGAAGCCAGAGGAATTGTGCACCAATTGGAAAGTTTTCTAAAATAAAAACCTTTATCACAGGGACAAACACACTGGAAATTTAGTTTTACACAAAAGTGAAACATCAGAAAAGTAAAACAGTGGGTGCTTCCATTTTTAAATGATCACTTAAGTCAAATGCAATATTGTGCAATATTCTGTGTCAGTCTAGCTCAGGGCAAATTTCCATTTTATATTTAACTTGTTACCTAATCCGAATCTGTGCTTTTCTGAAACGTTCTCAGTTTGAAAGGGATTTAATTTCTCAATAGACATCAAGCCGTTAGAACTGCATGTCTCTCTTGAGAAATAAATCTTAATGTTGGACGATAGAACAAACCTATCTGCCAACTCACTGAGAAAATTAGAGCAGAAAATTCAGCAAAGGACTTTAACATCCTATTTATGAAACACAAACAGACCCAGAAGAATGTGATAGACAGTGGACAAGTATTTTTATTTTTACTTTTTTTTACAGAATCATGTTTACCTACTGAGAGTCTTACTAGAAATCATTATGTACAAACTACAGATGGTTGTAATGTTAAATCGGCTGCTTTGTTAAAGGTAATTATCAGAAATGTAAAACATTTTCAGTTCAATGCAACCTGATGGGGGAGTTGATGGGCAGGTGGGACCTCACACAGTTATGTTGATGCACTGCAACTGTGAGTAAAACAGATCAAGTAGATAAATACGGTTCTATTTTCTCTGCAAGCACAGACTTTCTGGAGTAGTGCCCCACCTCTGGTTACCCAAGACGTGTTTGATTAGTGTCTCATTTCAAACAGTTTGAAAGTTGGGACACAAACTGGTCCGTGTTCTCTACAAATGAAGACACGGTAAACGACACTGTGTCATAAAGATCTCCATGCATGAAATTAAAGATATAAATATCATCAATAATAGCCACACAAGACAAAGAAAAATATATATGAAGTCTACTTTTTTCCAAAGACAACAAGCCTTTAAGCCTTCTCAACACAACTTCTATTCTGGAGGGTTTATTTCTGTCTGTAGCCACAAATACCTTGAGAAGCAGCGGTAAGCACTGATTATTTAAGTACTTTAGTTATCAGTGATTTTAAATTACTTGCTGTGACAAATGGTGTCTATGTTTTGTCTTTTGTATAAAGTAAATATTTCACAACTAATTTCAAATTATTTGGATTGTGGTGCAAGAGTATTTATATCCCTTGAACTTTTTCATACTTTGTCATTTTACAGCAACAACCTTTAATGTGTTTATTAGGATTTCAGCAAATAGACCAACACAAACTAACCCAAAATTCTTACATACAACATTTAAAAAGTTTGGCATATATTTGTAAGGATGTATGGATTGACTCTCCAACAAACAACTTTCCACATCTAGAGACTGAAATATTTGTTTTTTCTTATTTGCCAAATAGCTCAAGGCCAGTCAGATTGGTTGAGGACGGTCTGTGTACAGCACAAAATTTGTACAAACTGCAACAAATTGTTAAGTCTGTACAACCTAACACATGAATATACCTAGACTTCATTGTAATATTGGTATTGTATATTTATATAGTTGATTATCCTTCTGAAATATTAACCACCATCACAAATTCAAGTCATTTGGAACCTCTCACTAATTGTATTTCAGGTTTGCCCATTATTTAATTATATCTATGCTTTCCTGTCCCTGCTGAAGAAAAGGATCCCCACAGCATATTGCTGCCAATATCATGTTTTAGAATGAGGATGACGTGTTCAGAAAAAGACCTCTTATCACTTTTTTTCAACAAACAGGTACAGGTCAGATTTGTGGAGTGCATAACTAAGAGTTGAGTTGTTATTATCATTATTCGTGTCTATAATGAGTTTTCCAAAATAAATTGTACTCTAATTATCAAACTATCCATGTAAGAACCAATGCATGGTTATTGTGATAAATATGAGTAAGGCGTGGATAATGACACCATGTAGGGAAAGGTTTTGCTCTAAAACTACTTCAGTTCTCCATCTTTGTTATATTCTGAGCTTGATGATCCTGTTCCTGTTTCCCTTTGTGCACTCTCATTTTCAGCAACATGTGATACCAAGAGAGCATTTAAATGACGTCAGACCATTTATGTATAATAAATAATGCTGACCTTGCTAAATACAAAGGCCTGCAACATTTCCTCCTCTTGCTGTCAACAAAGTTGCAATTATTTAATCTTTATGTGCATAAGTCCGACATTTATAGTACAACACGAAGAGTTCACAGTACTGTAATGTGAACCATCTGAACAGACAAAACTTTTTAAAAGCACAAAGGCTGGATTACTGTTTGATCAAATCTTTGTAGTTGAGATTTTTGTGTTTTACGGGGGTAAGAAATGTGTTAAAAAATTTGGAAAAACTAAAAACAAATTAAAATATGATCAGGTGATAAATATAGGTCATTGTTTAAATACATGAAGCAAGCATATACCAAACATTACTTTGCTTATAATGTAGAAAGATGTGAAGCATTCCTCTGATGGTCCCAACGTTTCCACTTTTGACTTTCAGCATGAATCACTGTCGTCAGCTTGGAGTTTCCCTGCACCATTACTCAGTAAAGACTCATGGTTATCACAAACATGTGGCAAGATAACAAGACCCCCATTAACCAGAATCACGACTCCCCTCTGGGATGTTACTGAGTGAGGGAAAACGTATTCAAAACAATGAAGAAATGTACTGATGCAGGAAAACACACAATAAAGTCACAATAAAATGGCATGACCTCAAGGACAAGTCTCTAAACTTAGACTGTGAGCAAATGGTAAATGGGTACTGGAGTCATGAGGTCTAGCATAAGAAAGTTCAATTTTTGCAACATTTTCATTTAAGATAATCAAAATGACAAAACACAACCAAAAACAAAATCAATCTCAACTGAGGACAAACAATAATGATTTGTTATAGAACAATAATAAAGCTGGTCTGGGACTCTTCTTACAGTGAAACAGGAAACGGCCTCATCAGGCTTATGTCAACACACAGGATAATCAATTTAAAAATCCAATTTGGTATATTGTTTGCTCTGGTCATTGTGTTCTGTTTATATTGTCTCAAAAGACAGTATAGAGAACAACATCTGAAATGTGGTGTTGGCTTTTTTATAAATTGGTGGTTTCAATGAGCTTTCAGCAACGTAAAGTGCTTGAGCAAAAAAAGGCGTTTATGTTAACATAGGTTACATTAAATAAAATCCACCAAAATTTGCTGCAAATGTTTACCTTCAACCAAAAAAAGACCAAATAAAATTTGAAATCTCTTTTACAAAAAAAACAAACAGTTCTACGTAGAGCGGGGCATTGATTCAAATTTCAAGAATCGATTTGATTCCGATTCTCAAGAGTTTGAATTGATTATCACGATCCAATTAAATCCAATCTATTGGAATTCAGTATTGATATGGGTCAGTGCTATTAAAAACATTTTTTGATCTGTTACCTTAATTTTATACCTGTGATTCAATGATGCAACACTGGGTGGGTTTACAGTTCACCGGGGAAAACTGTACTGTTCCTTTTAGACTTAAGCCTTAAAATGCCAGTCTGACCTTTTCCCTCCTATTTTATCTGTAAAAAGGGCAAACAATGTTAAATAAACTTTCGAAACTCCGAATTGATTTTTAGGAATTTTTATAAGAATCGATTCAGAATCTAAAAATCTATTTTTTTCAAAACAGTACTAGTTCTGCATATACTACTAAATTCTTAATCTGACCTAAAAATTAAGCAGTTAACTTAGTTCAAATAAGACAAACCTTGGAATCAAAATTGTATTGAATGAATGAACCATTTTTTTTAACGCAGCAAAATCCGAAAAATGACATGTGCATTTGTATTCAGCCCCTTATACCCTGAATTAAAATTCAGCACTCCTAATTCCCATCAGAAGTCACATAATCAATAAAAAGTGGCCAGGCAAGGGAACCTTTATCAGTGAAACTGCAGTTCTTAGTGACTCTGCAAGAGCTCCAAAAATCCACAGCTTGGATGAGGAAAATCTGCTGACATGATAACTAGTAGTAGTGTGCTCCACAGATCTGGCCTTTATGAAGAAGAGACAAGAAGCAAGCCATTGATGAAAGAAGTTTCAAATGGTCCTATTTGACGTTTGCCACAAGCCTTGTAGGGGACACAGCAACATGTTCAGAAGGTCCTCTGATTAGATAAGACCAAAACCTTTTGGCCAACATGTAAAAAGCTGTGACCCTGTCAACATCCAGATTTGATTGACAATATGTGACTGGACTTGAAAATGAATGTCAACAGACACAATACATCCTGTCTGACTGATGAGATAAAGAAGAATCCTAAAATATTTCCATGTCAAGCATGTGGAAAGCTGGTAGAAAAACACCAAAAGTTTTACTGCTGTAATTGATTTAATATATGATTCTGGGCTCACTACAAATGTACAACACTTTTCACATTTTGATATGCGAGACAGTTTTGAAACTGCATATCATTTTAACTCCACTTCACAATTATGCACTGATTTCTCTTGATCTATCATGGAAAATCCATAAGATCCATTGTAATTGTTGGATGTAGGGATAAAATGTGAAAGTTAAAATGTTATAAGGACTTCTGTGAGGCACCTTTGTTAAAGGTGGATCTGTGGCCAACCTCGTCCATTAACAGCCTTTGATAAAAGATGTCAGCAGAGCTGAGTGACAACAGTCAGGAAGGAAGGAAATGGACATGGCTGAGAAGAGAAAGGCATTTAATTTTCCATGGTTGTGTCCCTTGTTTGTATTAAAGTTCAAACTGGTGGCACAGAGGATATGGTAGAGAACACAGGATGCAAAAATAACAATAAAATGGAGAGAATAGACCTTCATTTTATGTACGTTTCCTCCTTCTCTTTTTCTTGAAGCTCAACGTTTTCATGCTGACCTGGAGGAAGTTCAGAGTTTTAGTTTTACTCTCCTAGACAATACTTTTACAGGAATGAAAGTTATATTTGAGCAGGTCATCAGCTGCTAACAGACTCCTGGATCTCAGGTATGCCACTTTATCTCTTCCAGAGTCTTACTTTCCCTTTCCCACCAATGCTCTCCATTTATCTGCACAAATCTTTCGTGTTTACAGATAAATTCATTGTGCCTGAGTCCACGCTCCTGCCAAGATTTGTGCTGTTGCATCAAACTCCACAGTAAGGGGGGTCACATCATGGCCACAACCTCAGATCCTCTGAGTGTTTGCACAGTAGATTTTGTGCTTGTCCAACTAATTCAATGTACTTTTTATACAACGATAGGACACATGATACAACTGTAATCAGGGCCTGATGTTCAGTGGATTTGCCAAGCCTCTGTTGAAAGTCTAGAAACCAGACTGTGCTGGCAGAAAATCTACATCATACGACAGTGAAAGAGAAGACTTATTATCGCCCCACATATATTACCGATGACCTTGGATCTGACATTTTATAAAAAGGATTTGGTGTAGCACTTCATATACTCCTAATGGATGAGGTTTTTTTTCACAAGATTGGTCATGGCCTGCCACACATAATATCTTCATGCAGCTGGAAATACTTCTGAATGAGCGAATGGAAAGGGGGTCTCAGAAGACATTATCGTGCTTGATTTACTCAGTTTATGGGATTAGATAATCCCGTTCAGGCATTTTCATACCTCAGTCAGTTTTCCAAAAATCCACAAGTGTAAATCACAATTGCATGCAACTTGCTAGCAGTATGGTAATCAGTGACCTTTCTTTGCTTTTCAGCCGACTGGGAAGAACAAAAAAGCCAACAGAGTTTTCTAGCTATCTTCTGGATCTCAGCTGCATACCCAGTGAGCCAGTGTCCTCCTGGCTCTTGGAGTGGGGTGTGTTTCTAATCATGCTGAGTGAGAACAGGGGCCAACTTATTGAGGAGAAAGGGTGTGTGTGGCAGAAGGGTAAAGGGTAAAGAAATGAGAGACTAACAAAGCGTTTGACTAATTTATGACCCCCAGATGGAGGCTTAGTTCTAACACCTTGGCCTGAAGAACCTTTTTGCCCGATGATGTTGGCCTATGGTAGAGTAAATCACCCAGTCTAACCTCTGCTGCACTCAGAGGTGCCCCATGCAGCATGCTATCCCCATGACAATCCATGCACCTGCCGTAAATCAGCTGCACAACAGGATGAATGGACAGCCAGACATAGCACGAGTGGACAAAAAGCCTCATTGAGACAAAAATCCCTCAGGGATTCAGATAGCTCTGTCATATAACTGCTTTATTTGTTTGGAATTTTACAAAGCTTTTGTGTATTTTTGTTTAAAATAAAAGTTTAAATCCTAGCCTATTAATTTTAAGAAAGCAATGCATTTAAAATAATCTAGAAAAAATGGCTATTTGATGACTCTCAGTAGGCTATTTTTAACTGCCAGTGAAACAAAAACAACAAGGACCAGATCATCAAGCCATCAGCAATGAACAGGTGAGTCTAAATAAATTCATGTGCTGCAGCGGAAAAGGGGTTATACCTGAGGCACTGAGAAAGAATGGCCATGAATGACACCAAAAACATATAAGTGCTACAAAGAAATAAAAGTCCCTGAACAGGGTACACATGGGAATTAAAAGAGACATAACTAAACCTAAAACACAAGAATGCAGTGAAATGAAACACAAGGACCCAAAAAACTCCAGTTAACAATCTAACCAAAGTCTAACAGATCGTGACTATTTCATGATAATACTTTAGTGTAGTGGTTCCAGAAATTAGAGTCAGGACCACACTTGGGGACATGAATATGTAAACGCAGGGTCTTGCTCTTCAGGAACTAATCTAAATGTCAATAACGATGATGAGGCATGTATTCTATAAATGTTGCAAAGGATAAAAATGGGACTTCAAGATAAATCAAAGCAACACATTGGTCAGTGTGTTGACTCTTGATGCTGATTGTGTTGTCATTGTACCACTTTTTAACTAACTTATAAATATGCTTGTATGCTCAACCAAGAGTCAGGGTCATGAGCCTCTCATTTTTTTCTTTTTTGCGGGTCAGAAGCTAAAGGCACTGGGGTATGGTAACTAAGAAGGCCAAGTTCTTTTTTTTTTTTTTTTATAAATACCAAATAGGATTCAAATCACCCTTGAGTTTCGCATCTCCTGTGTCAAGTTTTTGTTCCATGATGCATCAAATGTTTAAAAAGTGTGTGACATTCATTATATTAATGGGGAACTTTCAGTTTTGAAATTGGAATAATGTTGTCTTTTTAAATCCTCTAAAGAAATAAGGTATTCTAATTTTATGTAAACCTCTATCAAAATAATACACATAAATAATTGATTTATGATTTATTTTATCTTTCTAAGGCAGCCATTTAGAAAATGGGGCTGAAAGGTTGTAAGTTTTCATGTCTGAACGAACAAATATTTTTTTTTTCCCTTTCCAAGCTTTGAAACTGCTGAGGCTCCCTGGGAAAGGCCACTATACTGCTGGTAGCTCTCTCTAGGTCCATACAATATAGCTTCCCTTAATAATGTTTTAAAAAAGGATTTATTGTCACTCGATTCTTGAAAAAGCCCAATAAGCCAATATTATATGTCATTAGTTTCAATTGCCACATCAAAGATTTCTTCACTGTCCATTGCAGATGTAAAAATATCTCTAAGTATATAATCTGTTTGTACTCATTTCCCAAAAGAATTCAGCTGTGAGACAGAAATTTCTTATAATGATTTATGCTTTTAATAAAGCTGTTTTAAGAAACAATACAGCTTGACAAATCATTAAGTCTCCTAAAGGTTCAGAAATATGCACAATTTGAAGTGATAACATTGGCAAAAAGCATTGGGGTATTTCCTGTTCCCAGAACCTCTAAATTATGTCTCACTGAAGTGACAGGAAAAGATTTTTGAACTTGAAACTTGACCTGACCTTTGTCACTCTGCTTTTTGTATTCTCTAAATTGAGTTTAGACACATCAGAACTTCACGAAAAAGTTCAGTCCCCTGCATTGTTTGTTCTATGAACTGTAGTGTCATTATATCACTGGGTAAGTTAAGAGCATCAGCACCACAGATTCCTGTTGTTGTGCTTTCTCACTCAGCTTCACTGGGAATCTGTTACTGTCCCCATGCATTTTTCCACTGAATGATGTCTCTGGTGTGCAGAGGTTGCTCAGTAACAGTTCTGTGTGCTCTGCACATATTTACGCTGATGGTGCATAATGGTTCTGATTGGAAAGAGAGACCAAAAACACAAAAAGCAATAGAGTTGTTCAAATAATTTCTATAGATGTATTCCATGTGGGAACAATGCCATAAGATCTGTTTAATGTAGGTAATCTGACTCTGATACATAGTGTTGAGGTGCTTGGACATTACAGCCAAATTCATTTAAAAGTTGGACACATTTAGCTGTGGGACAAAGTAATCATTGAAGAAAACCAGAAGCTGCAAAAGACTTGACAAGGCCAGGGTAATAATGGAATGGTTTAGATCAAAGCATTTTCATGTGATAGAGTGGCTCAGTCAACGTCCAGACACTAAATCCAAATGACAATCTGTGCTTAGACTTGATATTAACATTCACAAACGCTCTTTACCCAGTCTGACCTAGCTTGGGTTATTTGAAAACAAGAAGGGAAAAACAATTCAAATGATACATGTGCAAACCTGGTAGAGACACCCTCCAACACTGTAATTGCAGGGTGGTTCTAAAACTGCATGCCACACTGTTCAGATTTTTATTTTGAAAACCAGGCGTTATCTTCCTTCTAACTCTTATGGGCCAACCAATTATGCACTAATACAAATGTTTTACTGCTATTCAATCTAATGACATCTCAACAAAGTAACGGCTTGTATTTATATAGGGCTTTCTGAGACCCTCAAAGCACTTTACAATTCCATTATTCATTCACTCACTGGTGGAAGCAAGCTACAATTGTAGCCACAGTTGCCCTGGGCTAGACTGACAAAAGCAAGGATGCCATTTCGTGCCATCGCCCCTCTGGCCAACAGCAGTAGGCAAGGTAGATGATGTGTCTTGCCCAAGGACACAACAGCATCTAGCAGGTGGTAGCACGAATCAAACCCGCGATTGCCAGGTTGCAGGCCAACAACTCTACCACTGAGCCACAGCTGCTCCAAATACATTAAACTGTTTTTTTGCTGTAAAAAGTGATGAATGAATATAAATGCTTTTTACTGTAAAAGTCTTGATCCCATGATCTTTGGCACTTAAATTTTTTGTTTTGCTTTTTTTTAGGTTCATATTCTGCTCCTTTGTTCTGCCTGCTTCATACTTGGGCCCTGATTCATACAATGGGTCCTGTTCTACACACTTGCTGTTTGTGTATTTTATTAATTTGTGAACAAAGGGCAGTCTGATGACAGGAGAAGAATCTTGCATCGATTAATAGCGATGCACTTGAGGCCTCTTTGGAACTCAGGTTCCAAAAAGATATGCATTGGAACTTGTAAAAGGAAATTGCTGACAAAGCCTGATTCCCCCCACTTCCCTGTGAGGCTTTAATACATTAGGTAGCCATGACTCAGTTTAAAGTACTGGGAGATTTTCCAAAACTTAATCAGCTGAACTTGTGCCTGTTGGAGGGAGTTTATATTCAACTCTGTTTATTTATCAACCTCTTTATCTTCTCCAGTACTTGACAGACAAGCTCACTCAAAGAACCTGTCAGTGCATCGGTCACCAACTTGACAACTGCAGTGCTCCATTTTAAAGTTTGTGAGATAAACACTTCAAAACAGTATCCATGGAAAGCTAAATTGAATTGAACTCAGGAGTCACCAGTCTAGCCATCTCTGCTCTGTATGTCTTCAACTTGATTCAGCTCATGTTTCAGGCCAGGATCTAGCAGGGGCATTGCTGCCACTGCACATCATCCAAACTGTCCGGAGTGCATTCTTGTGGCCTGCAACTGTTGCAAGTTCAATTCCTCTAAAACACATCAGACAGTAGACGGTATTTCCTAAGAAAAGCAAATACATACAGAGAAGACGGAGAGCTAACTAGGGTTCTAGTGGTTTTTTGTGAGACATGTCAGATCACCACACTGGTCTCATCCTGATTTCTCTTGGTGTGGTTTGTCTCTGCTGTGTTTGGGGTCTGCTAAATACACAATTTTGCGTGAACTCACAGTAATCCACTGACACAGGCTGACCTGCAACAGCATACATGTGAAAACCAGCTTGCGTGCAGCTGTGTGCGATTTAGTGATCGTGTTAAACCTTTTTACAGGGAGATGAAGATTTTCCTCTTTGCCTTAGGATCAGTCTTTTAAATAGGTCATCTCCTAAACCAATTTTGTGATTTTTACAGGAGCCCAGTAATGTAAAGTTATAATGTGCCTGTTTGTAAACATAAACACACCTGTTACTGAGTTAAATGACAACCATATGAACCCAAACCCTCTACAGCAGCATAACTGGGGTCTGATTTATCCGGATGAGAACCCGGCCCACCTCTGTAATTACTGTCAGACATACAATGAGAAACATATTAACTGAGACAGGAGAACACGTGGGAGGTATTAGCCCTGCAAACATGCCAGTGCAAGTGCTCAGCACAGTGTGGCTTGAGCATACATTAATATCGACATGATGAGGCTTTATACGTGTTGATTTATTGACCATTCTGTGGCTTGTAAGAACATCATGGTCCTCACGTCTACCTACTCATGTCCTCAAATGTTTAGTTGTAGCACAGTGAATGTAGGTGAGGATGAAATTTGTTGTAAAATGACATACAAATAAGCTGAACTGAATTGAAATGAACTGGTATGCTCTGCTTTCCTTCTCCATTCTCTCATCCTGTCTTCCTCTATTTGTATATTTCAGTGCTGTCAAAGTCAGTCCTCAAGGGCTGGTATCCTACATGTTTTAGTTTTTTCCCTGATTCAATTAAATAATGGTTCATTAGCAGGGCTCTGCAGAACATTATGACATTTTGACGAGGTAGTTGGACCATTTCTGTGCTAGAGCAGAGACACAACTGAAAATGACAAGACACCGCTTCTTGAGGACCAGAGCTGAACCCCCTTGGTCTATGTCTACACGAGTAAAACTATGTCCGTTTTATTTTTAGAGCATTCGTGGGAAGACATTTAAATAAAATGTGAGGCTCTTCTCCTGTCACTCTGAAATTGGAGACACTTCAAGCATTTGCAGAGTGCATAGTAAAGTGTGAGATGATGTAGTTTTATTGAAGATTCATTACTGTAAAATTTAAGTGGCACTGACATTTTTTTTTACAAGGACACATTTGTGGGATGTGGTATCTCTAAGTAGTAATGCTGAAGTTTTTAACTTGTCCAAAAAAACTGGGGAGCTTTGCTACACATGAAAATTTATTATTTATTACAATTTTCTGCTATTACTTTTCTGTATGTGGAAAGCCTATAGTTCAGTTACATTGTCTCCCTGAATTATGAATTGTAAAATGTCAATTTACAAAAAACTAAAAAATCATTATTCATTACAGAAATAGTAGATTTAGTCAAAAGAATCAAAGAGGTAGCAAAACAATTTGGCAGTAACTGATGGTCATGGCAGATGGCTTCTCGTATGGAGCCAGTTTCTGCTGGAGGTTTTTTCCCGTTAAAGGGGAGTTTTTCCTCTCCACCGGCGCTACATACTTGCTCAATATGAGGGATTATTGAGGGATTGCTGTGGTTGGAAGTCTGTATCAACGGGGCGCAACTGCCAGTCAATGACTCGATGCAATCAGCTGGGATTCCTTAAATAGAAACTATATAAATCTTTAAATTGATTGGAATGTTTGTATTGAAATGACTTCTTGTAAAGTGCCTCGAAATGACATCTGTTGTGAATCGGCGCTATATAAATAAACTGAATTGAAAAAATTAAAATAAACACAATTCAACATGGGTATAAAACAAGATTAAGTTCATCCTAGGAGCTGCCAAGATATACTCAGTCTCTTCAAGTGGAAACGTTTGAATGAATCTCTTCAAAGAATTTACAATATGTGATAACCAAGTAAAACACTATTGGAGATAAATAATTTTATTTCATGAAGATTTTTTACTTCTTTCCCTTGAAAAAGAATAAATATTTATATATATATATATATATATATATATTTTTTTTTGTAAAATGATCGCATCCTTAAGACATCCATTTGGTGCCAGACAGGAGCTGAAGGCCATACAATCTAATCTTACCGTAGGAATCTGTGTGCAAGAGATAAAAAATGAGAAACACTTTTGTATACTTACCACCAACTAAAGAAATACAGAGGGAACCACAAGTCACACTTGCTTCAGTGCATTTATGGTGACTCACACACTGCACTATGTACACAAACATCCAGTGTGTTGGTGGAGGTATAAGCTGACAGAAAAGTGCTGGATGGCCAACCTGCCAAACGTTGCTAAATGTAAACCTACAACAGTCTCTCTTTAAATCTTTCTGCGCTTATTATTTTACTGTCACAATGTAAAGCGGCAGTGTTAACAGAAACCCTACTGCATCCCTCTGGGATTTGCACCCTGCCCTCATATACCCTATAAATCTACAAACCCCCTGCACACAAACTGCCCTGAGTTGCTAACAAAAGTAAGCATGAAGTTCAGACTAACATCTTTGTCACGCAGTAAATCCTGTAAGCCTGGTGTGGTCTGTCACCTAACTTTAACCTGAGGAAATTTGCCTAAATTATGATGTGATGAAAACATAACCAATGCATAAATATGATCTCCTCCTCAAAGGAGATAAAGGTTGTCAAGTACTGGCTGGAGATATGAAAGATGGAGTTTTATATCCAGAGGTTTACATACATTCCTCCTTGCAACTCAGCCACACAGTAACAACATTGTGTGAAGGGATTCGTTTACTAATTCTGATTATAGGTGATTTATCACAAGCTGAGTAGTTAATTTAAATTATTGTATCTCTAACACATCTTTTGATAACCTGATCTCTACAGCACTGCAACATTTTCCACTAATTAAACTCCCACATCTTGCTATGACAAACTCATTATTTGGTTCAGTACTTTTTAAATCAAAATCCCCTCCAGCTTCTCTGGAGAAATTCCACTGAAGGCAAGCACTTTGTAATCCAAGGGTGACAGCAATATGTACCCCTATGTGGCTTTGTTTGCTTACACAGATAATGTAATTTGGAAAGATTACTTTACTCTGCTCAGACACCCGAATGCAAAGCAGAGAAGGTATTTTTAATTAAGTCCTTCATTTATTGTTGCAAGGGACTGGAAATAAACTTCCTCTTAGATGCTAATACTTGGCAATATTTACATTTGTAACATGCATGCTCTGCAATTATTAAAACATTAAAAAGTACTGATGTTTTGCAGAGAAACTAAAATTATTTTATTTTTTTGCACAGTGTTATTGCACAAGGTCTAGCCAGAACAATGTGGGCTGATAAATTTATCTAACTGGTTCCCAAGCTGTTTATACATAACATAGATAAAATGGGCAACATGACATAAAGAGACCCATCTTAGATTTTTATATTGTTTCACTAAGACGTTTGCAACCAGTTATGTTAAAAAGCCCTTTCAAGGTAAACCTACATAACTTGATCAAACTTTACTGCATTGTTGTGAACTGATAACCTTAATTTTCTTCTTTAAAACCAACTGTGCACATTATTCAGCATAAGCATGCGCCAGATTTAGCCATAGAGGCTTATTTCCATCTGCAGTCCCTGGGAGGTATGTGGTATGAAACAAGATTGAAACAATTAATCCCATGATTTGGTAAATTACAAAATAATAGTTGAAACAGTCATACAAGAAAAAATTAAAAACACATGGTGAATTTGTAATAGTTTCCATATGATCACAGATTTGATTAGTTACAAAAGACAATCTAATGGATTTTTATAAAAGTGTAAAAGAATAAAGCAAGTAACTTACTTTTGAATAAAAGCATATAGTTGCAGCTCAATTTTACTTCGACTTAAATTTGCGCAGGACCACTGGTTTAAGAACCAGGTGTAGTCGGGTCAGCGTCACCTAAACTAAGCGGTGTTTTGGCGCCATCTAGAGGCAACGATATACATCTGCATCAAAGCTGTAAGCCAACAGAGGGTGTTGTTACTTATGGAAGGAAAGGCAAGCGATATCAGCAATTTCGCCGTATTGTGTGTGGCAAGTTCGCCTTGCAAGCCAATGCATGTCTGGAAAAAGAGTTTTAAAAAGAAGCAAACAACTGCCTACGTTAAATTTACTCGGAAAAATCTTTTTTTTTTTTTTTTTTTTAACAGTAGGTTATTTCCTTTTAACTCCTAACAATGGTGATCGCTGAGACAAAAATGAAGTGAAACATTTCTAAATCACAATAAGGGAGAGCAACCTATATGGAACACATGCCTTTAATGCATCTAAACCATTTACCTATTAAAATATGCCACTCAACTAAAAATAAATTTTAATTTTGTTTTACTGATATTAGTTAAGTTGTAATTAGTTGTTTTTTATTTTGTTAAAAAGTATTATTTAAGAGAACTCACAATGTAAATTTCCCAAAACATTAAGAACATCAAACACTCATCTGTTTGGAGTTCTATGTTGTGCATTAGATAAAAAAGGGAATTTCAGACAGAGAGAAAGAAAGATTGATCTGTGATCAGTGTAAAATATTCAGGCCCAATTTGGCCCCTCTATATTTCACACTTTTCTCATTCGAATGCTGTTCTAATGCCAAAAACTAAAATTTCATAAATAAATGCTTAATACTTTCAATTTGTTTTTTAAATTGACAAGAATTTCTGATTTTGAACCAAAGGTGAACAAATTCTAGACTGTCCCCATTCCAATTTCAATGCTCATCATTATTTAAAAAAAATAATAATTAAAAAAGTTAAAAAACTTGCCTCGTTGTTAGCCCTGTTAGCCACTGTGCACAATGCAGGCAATCTCCATATCTTATTGAATGTACAGCACATAAGCAACAAAACACTGACAGTTGCTATTTTTTTCCAAATTTGCTCCTCTGTATTTGGCATTATAGTAACCCATAAAACATCAAGTTGTTTTTGTTTGTTTTTTCATTTAAAGTAAGCATATTTTCCTTTTGCTCTTAAGCCCTGACATTTCCACAAAAGATCACAATGTCACAGTTTGGTCAAAAGGTTTTGTGAGGGGCACTTCGACAAAAAATGCCACTCACATGATGGCGGCCACACTGACGTACGATCCACGCTCATGAGGCGTCTTTCTATGCACGGAAGCTATAGGAAGCCTAGCAAGCAGCAACATGACATAACCCGAGCTGGTGATGTTGTGTAACTACTTATCTTTTGAGTAATGTTTTATCGTTGCTTGGCTGCTATATTTAAGGCACCACCAATCTTCTACACAGTGCAGATGTTATAGTTATGCCGTCTGTGTGATTAGCAGTCAACCCGACGCCGAAGAGCAGGTAGCGAACAGCTGATGATGTGTTCAGCTCTGTTAGCTTAGCCCGGTTAGCATAGCCACATAAACAAAAGAAGTCTGTGAAAGCATTTTATGTTTATTTCTCTTTTATATCCACTGTGTAACTTCATATCTTGTTTTGTTCTCTGCTGTATCTTCTCTACTGTTGTCTACTGGTATTAGATTATGTAAGTTTATGTATTAATGATTCTTGAATAATTAATATGTTTCAATATAATTTCCTGTTGTGGTATAGGAAGCTAACGTTCAGCGCTGCTAATTGTGTACTATAATATGTAGGTCAACACTAATTTCCTTAATTGTTATTGTTCATAAGTAGGCTACTCAAAGGAATATGATGTTTTAAATTAGGAACGTATTTCCACATCCCCATGGCTCTGTTTGCAGCTGCATCATTATGCCTGTAGAAGCTGCTGAGCACCAGGCGTCCTCCTCCGTCTCCAGCCCGGTTAGTCCTGCTCTCACCCGAGGAGGTTCGGAGGAGGATGGATCTGCAAGAGGTTCTGCTGTCTGTACTTTCCCTGAGAACAATCAGGGTTCTGAGGCAGCTGCAGCTTACCCTGCCAACACTGGACCTGGGGAGGGTAACAGTGGTAAGCTATGCCACACGTTGGCAGGGATAACTGACAAAAAGATGAAAAGAAAAAATCTCAAAAACTGATTGAATTAATCTGCTGATATGTGTGGCTCATGTAGCTGGCAAGCGGTCAGGGGCCTTGCTGCAGATCGATCGTCAGCGCATCCAAGTGGCATCTGCCAGCTCCGGAGCAGATGAGCTCCAAGACCTTGGTGTGTTCGTGTATGATCAGGATGTCCTCGAGCAAGGTGTTCTGCAGCAAGTGGATGAGGCGATCCATGAAGCGAGTCAGGCTGCTGCTAAGGCTGAGGCTGAAAAGGAGTACCAGTCTGTGCTAGATGATGTCAGGTAAGAAACAATGTTTGTAAATGGCTTTATTTGGTTCTGTGCATTGTTTTATTGAAGTGTTCCTGAGTATCTGGTTAAGATGTTGTTTTTTCAGTGAGTTGTTTTTTGCAGAAAGAAGCAACTGTTATACATGTGTATGTGTTTAGTGACCAATATGTCAAGAACTAAGATCAGATGAAGAAAAAAAAGCTTATAAAAAAACTTGTTAAAGTGTACATTCAGGATTTCTATGTTGTCAGGGAAAGTATAAAGGTTGACTGACGTTTTTTCCAGGTCTGGATATGGTTGTAAAAGGGAAATGGAGTATGAAAAATGTTTCTAGGCTTTAGTCCCTGTCCTATTCTTCCATCCATCTACTTGTTAGTTCATCCGTCCAACCCTTTTCTATCCATCCATCCATATTTTAGACTGAAAAATGTTGGAATTTTAACATGAAGATGTGTAGTAACCTTGCATCTCTGTCTATCAGTATGTCTTATTATCTTAAGACAACAATAAAGTCAGATGTTTACTGGTAAAGCTAAACCAGCTTTGCTCGTGCGTCTTACAGGTCTGTTACAACATCTTTAAAACAAATCAACAGGATTATTGAGCAGCTATCTCCCTATGCAACCTCCAGCAAGGATATCAGCAGGAAAATTGAGTCTGTAAAACGGCAGAAAGAAAATAAGGTAAAAATGATATGTAAGATAACACACCAAATAACTGATTAATATCACAATGCAAACTGTGACACTGATGGCACAAAAATATGCTTCAGGAGAAACAGCTGAAAAAGGTCAGAGCAAAACAGAAGCGACTTCAGGCCATACTGGGAGGAGAGGACATTCAGAGAGTGGAAGCTGAACTGTTGGCAGAAGATGATGGAGAAGAAGGTGATGTGTCTTATGTTTATGTAACATTTCAGTGCTTTAACATGTACTAACTGAACAAACTGTCCAACCAACTCTGACATTTTTTTTGTGTGCAAGTTTCTCTATTTTGAAACACATACATGGAGCATTACCTAGCAGACAGATAAATTGTTATTCAGTTCAGATGCTTTTATGTATAGAAAACAAAAGCAATCAGAAAGGAGCAGTGGCTGCTTAAAAAAATGATTACACTGGTCATTCTTTGCACTACATTGACAGACTGTTGGATTTGTTAGGTCTCCGAAATACATAAAAAACAATACACTTTACTTAGGCATTTCTACTTTTTGCTATATGGAGTGTGTATCCATTGTCAGAATTGCCTAAAAATATAAATTGAGTAAAAAACAAAGAGCTTCAAATGTAAGCCATTTTGATGCCTAGAAATCTATAGTTTGGCTTTCCTTCTGAGAGAAACAATTACATATATTGTGGTTTAAAAAATATCTGGTTTTTGATTTTTTTTTCTTCTTTACTTCTTGTGACTCTGATGTTAAAGTCATTGTTGAACTATCACCTTCAGTGTGTTGCCAGTCATCTTTGTCATAACACATTTGCAACAGACTTTGGAGCCTGTTTGTTCCTGCTTATTAGGTGTGACAGAATAAAATGCCTTTAACATGAAACCTTTTACTTTTACAAATGTTTACAATGTCATCTATTATTATTTTGTATCATTTAGCATCATTCAGTTTACTGTTTGTCTTCTGTGTTAAAATTGGGACGTTTGTGTGTGCTTCATATAAACATGGCACCAGGAGGCACTATAAGGAAAAGGCAAACTGTGGTGGCTTTTGGCAGCATTCTGCTTGGAAACTTTGGTGCCTTACATTTATGTGGATTTTACCACCTACCACCTATCTACAGGTCCTTCTCAAAAAATTAGCATATTGTGATAAAGTTCATTCTTTTCCATAATGTAATGATAAAAATTAAACTATCATATATTTTAGATTCATTGCACACCAACTGAAATCTTTCAGGTCTTTTATTGTTTTAAAACTGATGATTTTGGCATACAGCTCATGAAAACCCAAAGTCCTATCTCAAAAAATTAGCATATTTCATCCAACCAATAAAAGAAAAGTGTTTTTAATATAAAAAAGTCAACCTTCAAATAATTATGTTCAGTTATGCACTCAATACTTGGTCGGGAATCCTTTTGCAGAAATGAGTGCTTCAATGCGGCGTGGCATGAAGGCAATCAGCCTGTGGCACTGCTGAGGTGTTATGGAGGCCCAGGATGCTTCGATAGCGGCCTTAAGCTCATCCAGAGTGTTGGGTCTTGCGTCTCTCAACTTCCTCTTCACAATATCCCACAGATTCTCTATGGGGTTCAGGTCAGGAGAGTTGGCAGGCCAATTGAGCACAGTAATACCATGGTCATTAAACCATTTACCAGTGGTTTTGGCACTGTGAGCAGGTGCCAGGTCGTGCTGAAAAATGAAATCTTCATCTCCATAAAGCTTTTCAGCAGATGAAAGCATGAAGTGCTCCAAAATCTCCTGATAGCTAGCTGCATTGACCCTGCCCTTGATAAAACACAGTGGACCAACACCAGCAGCTGACATGGCACCCCAGACCATCACTGACTGTGGGTACTTGACACTGGACTTCAGGCATTTTGGCATTTCCTTCTCCCCAGTCTTCCTCCAGACTCTGGCACCTTGATTTCCGAATGACATGCAAAATTTGCTTTCAGCAGAAAAAAGTACTTTGGACCACTGAGCAACAGTCCAGTGCTGCTTCTCTGTAGCCCAGGTCAGGCGCTTCTGCCGCTGTTTCTGGTTCAAAAGTGGCTTGACCTGGGGAATGCGGCACCTGTAGCCCATTTCCTGCACACGCCTGTGCACGGTGGCTCTGGATGTTTCTACTCCAGACTCAGTCCACTGCTTCCGCAGGTCCCCCAAGGTCTGGAATCGGTCCTTCTCCACAAACTTACTCAGGGTCCGGTCACCTCTTCTCGTTGTGCAGCGTTTTCTGCCACACTTTTTCCTTCCCACAGACTTCCCACTGAGGTGCCTTGATACAGCACTCTGGGAACAGCTTATTTGTTCAGAAATGTCTTTCTGTGTCTTACCCTCTTGCTTGAGGGTGTCAATGATGGCCTTCTGGGCAGCAGTCAGGTCAGCAGTCTTACCCATGATTGCGGTTTTGAGTAATGAACCAGGTGGGAGTTTTTAAAAGCCTCAGGAATCTTTTGCAGGTGTTTAGAGTTAATTAGTTGATTCAGATGATTAGGTTAATAGCTCGTTTAGAGAACCTTTTCATGATATGCTAATTTTTTGAGATAGGAATTTTGGGTTTTCATGAGCTGTATGCCAAAATCATCAGTTTAAAACAATAAAAGACCTGAATTATTTCAGTTGGTGTGCAATGAATCTAAAATATATGAAAGTTTAATTTTTATCATTACATTATGGAAAAGAATGAACTTTATCACAATATGCTAATTTTTTTAGAAGGACCTGTAAGCATTCTTGCACCCTTTCATGGAAATATTTTTCCCTAGTGGGTGGTACCTCTCTTGGCACGAGAGACAATCTGCTATGTCACAAAGCAACAATCGTTCAGGGATGGTTTGAGCAACACAAAAACGAGTTTGAGGTGTTAACATTTCCTTTGAATTACCCAGATTTAATTCAGTTGAGCATTTGTGGAATGTGGTTGACAAACAAGTCCGATCCACCTCACAACTTAGAGGAACACAAGGTTCTGGCTACAATATTGGTTTCTGATACCAAAGCACTCTGTATAAGTTTGATATTATTACATCTGCACACTTTCTTTTAAACAAAGCTCTGGAGGATCGATTTGATGTACATGAAATGAGAAGTTTTGTATCTAACTCTGCATTCTTTTGTGTGTTTTATCAGAACCTGGACCATCCACGCTGGGCAGCATGCTCATGCCAGCACAGGAGACCGAATGGGAGGAACTCATCCGGAAAGGCCACATGACTCCTTTCGGGACCCGAGTCCCACAGAAGGAGGTAAAGAAGGAGCCTCGGAAACTGATGCTGGCTGAGAACTCTGCGTTTGACCAGTACCTGGCGGACCAGGCCAAGATGGCCACCGAGCGGAAGAAGGTGCCTTTTCTTAAGAAGAAGAAGAAGAAAAGTTCTGCACTCGACCTTTACGAGGGGACCAATGGTAAAACAGGAAAAACTGTTTCCTCATCCAAGGACAAAAAACTAAAGAAGCGCATGCGAAAGCTGCAAATAAATGCTTTGAAGACCCATCCTAAGGCTCGGCCCAAGGCTGAACCAAAGCTTCCTAAGCCGCGGAAGAAGCGACGCACAGAGGGAGAGCAAACAGACAGCGAGGGGTCAGAGTACCTGCCCAGTGATGAAGGACTGGATTTGGACCAGGAGGAGAGGAACGCCATGGAAGAGGGCTTTGGGGATAGTAACGATGATGATGAGTATGTACTTAAACCGTACAAGAAGAAAACTGTGGTGACAGGTAGGAAGAAAATGAAGAAAAAAGACAGTGAGGAAGAATACTCCCCTGAGAGTTCAGATGATGATGACGAGCACAGGGGCAAATCCAAAAAATATAAAGACGATGGGGATGTGGACTACTACAGGCAGCGAATAAGGTAAGATTGAATAGTCAACACAAATTATTCATGTGTGCAAAGGTGATAAAAGTTTTTATCAACTACTCTTGTGCATAAAGTCACATCTGTAAATTCTTAACCAACAAAAAAACAGTTTTTTTAATATTTTGCATCATATTTGTATGGCAATTGTGCAAATAGGCTATTGTTCTTGACTTTATTTAAGGTGAAAAGCAGTTTGGTTTTGCTGGCTCTGTAGTGCAGAGACAGAGTTAATCCCAGATGAGATTGGCAGCTGTTTCTTGACTAAGCAAATTCACTCTCGGTTCTTCTTTTCTCTCTGCTCTTGCACTGGCCTAATTATCCTTCTGCACATGGTTTTATGCTCTCATTCACCCCGATGCTCAAATAAATGGAAGAGCAGCCCTAATGAGATTTCATATTTATTGCTGCCAAATAAATTGTGTTGGCACACGTATTTTTCTAGACTCCCAGAAACTAAATGTCAATACAAATGCGTAGACATGTCAGAATGCTGAGGCTGGGCTTATGTGAAGAATGATATTATTAGAGTGGGTTGTATTTCTGGTTGGGTGGGTGGGGGCTTGGAGTCGGGGCAGAAAAGTGTAATTAACTGAACCAATGCTTAGTCTTGACTTAATTAGAGAGTGTGGTCTCCCAGGCCCAGCTAAAGGACCGGTTTTGTAACAGGGTGACAAGACCGGGCCCAAATGAAGATGGATTCTTATCCTCCACACCTCACACCTTTCTGGGGAACTCACACTGCTAATTGTCTGTATCAATCTTCATTTGCTGCATGACGACTGTGCCTTTAACTGCCCTCTCCCGTGCACTGTTAAGACTTTTCTCTTTACAATAACTTATTTGTTATAAAATCTCCCATGTGCTAAAGCTAAATATTTACATCCCAAATACACTTAAATACTTCTGCAATGTTTATTATTGGGATTTTATTTGGCAAATGTAGCACAATTACAATTCGGAAGAAAAATAATACTGTGCTTTTTAAAACGACTGCACAGTGGCGAAGTTGGTAGTGCATGATTGTTTGTCCTGTGTGTCTCTGTTGCCCTGTGATGGACTGGTGATCTGTCCAGGGTGTACCCCGCCTCACGCCGATTGAATGCTGAACATAGACACCAGCCCCCCGCAGCCCTGCATAGGATAGACTGGTATAGATAATGGATGGATGGGTGCTTTTTAAAACACTTCACAAATGTAGGCTTTGCTGACAAGGGAGAAAAAGAAGAAACTGCAAAAGGTGGTATTACAAGATGTTGACTCAAGGTTTGTGAATATAAACGCATGCCACACTTTTTAGATTTGTGTGACATAAAATTTGTGCTACAGATTCTGTTAAACTTTTGCAAGACACTTTACCTAAAATGCAGGTAGCAGAATGATGGGACAAAATCTGATTGTTGCTTTTATATTTAAGCTGAATTTGTTTGCAAACATGTCATTATTGATTTACTTATCGTTTTAGGAAATGGAAGCGGCAGCGACTTCGAGAACGAGAGGAGAAGCGAGAAAGAGGGGAGGAGTTTACGGATGACAGTGATGCAGAATTTGATGAAGGCTTTAAAGTTCCTGGTTTCCTCTGGAAAAAACTCTACAAGTAGGTTCAGTGTGAAAGATTACCAGTTAGGAAGAGTGTTAGGCAATATATGGCAAACTGTTTTGGCCAAATTCCTATAAACAATCTATCAACTAATGTTATCAGTGTACTTTGTCCTGGAGCGCTCCCACTGTGTTGGTTGCCCTTTATGACATGATAATCCTAAATTGCTTGATCGCTTGGAGATTAACAAATTGGTTCATTGTTGAGAAGATTGATTAGTGTTTAAAAAAATCTATCTAGAGAGTTTGTGTAGTTTGGCAGCCAACTCTTTAACATCTGTTAACTTGGAAGTCTTTGGTTCCTGTAACATATTAATAACACCTGTAGGTACCAGCAGACTGGTGTGCGGTGGATGTGGGAACTCCACTGTCAGCAGGCAGGAGGCATCCTGGGAGATGAGATGGGATTGGGCAAAACCATCCAGGTCATCAGCTTTCTGGCAGGGCTAAGCTACAGTAAACTGAGGACTAGAGGGTCCAACTACAGGTACACGCATATATATACACACATTTACACAAATAAACTGTGTCCAGAGACTGTGTGTCTGTATGGTATGAATATTTGATCAGCAGGATTTCTGCTTGAGAGTGTTCGTCTGAATTATTAAACGTGTTTCAATTATCAGACTCCTCACTTTCTTACTGCAGACATAAGAGAAAACACTTACTCTCTATTTGTGTGTGTTTGAGGAAGACTGTTAGTGTTTTCATGGCCTCCTAAAATGAATGTTTGACTCATGAAATGTGGGTGGGGCAGGCGTAGGATGGCTAATCAGCCACAGAAAGCGTGGGGTAGTGTTGCAGATAATCGGGTTTTATTGCACAAGTGACACTTCATGCATTCAGTAGGTGGAGTCTCCCAGATGGTCAATACTGTGTCTACTATAGACGCCCACAAATTGATTGTTTGCAAACTCAATTATGGCCCAGTATCAATAGCTTCCACCAGTCAGAGGCTCATACCAGCCCATTAGTACGTTTGTGTCTTTGACAATGGTATTGTAAATCTTTACAGAAGCACTGAGGATATGTCCCATTAATTTCTTTGATTCTTAAGTTAGAGACACAGTTGGGGAGAACTTTTGTATTATTTCTTTAAGAACTATGAAGTTGCATGCAAGCAACTTGTATTTGCCTGTCGATCACCAGTCTGGGCTGAAACATTTCTCTGTTTGGTTACAGATATGTCGGTTTAGGTCCAACAGTGATTGTGTGCCCTGCTACTGTCATGCACCAGTGGGTGAAAGAGTTCCACACCTGGTGGCCTCCTTTTAGAGTGGCAGTCCTGCATGAAACCGGCTCTTTCACCAGCAACAAGGTAATGTTTATTTGTGTGTGCTAATGTTCATATCATAACTTAAAATGTTTAATATCCTCTGGGAGGCACTAGAGGTCTTTATGTAGAGTGTTGTTCTCCTGTCTGGGTCCTCTTTTCCAGTGCCCACCATCTAAATTATAGAAAATAAAAAAATATTTTCTCTTTTTTCTTTCTATGCTGCAGGAAAAGCTGATTCCAGAGATAGCAGCATGTCATGGTATCCTGATCACCTCATATTCAGCTGTGAGAAATTTGCAAGACATCTTACAACGCTACGACTGGCACTATGTAATACTTGATGAGGGTCACAAGATCAGGAATCCAAATGCTGGCGTCACCGTAGCCTGCAAACAGGTATCACTCACATGCTAATGAGGATGCGCAAGGTTCATTCAGGAAATAAATCCTTCATGCACGAAGCTTCTTCCTTTCAGTGAAAAAGATCTCGGTGGAAAAAGAGCAAGTGGGCCATAAGAATGATCAAAGCACCCTAGATTAGGTGAAGAAATATTTTTAATGCCTTTATTTTATAAGTCCAATTAAATCATATCAGTCCCAACAAATTGTGACCAAGCTTGGTTTAAATAAGGGTCCCTGCCTACCGGGACGCTGCTGTTTTGTGTTATCTTAACAAGCTGACTAAACAGAACACCCTTCAACAATCAGTAAACTCACTAATCATCACATGGGGAAATAACATTTTAAGAATAAAAGAAAAATTCCTGCCCATTATTACTTTTTCTCTCTCATTACCACTTTTTAAATGTATTTTATCTTTATTTACTTTAATTTAATTAAAAGTAAGTGAAGTAGAAGAGAGGAAAAAAGACGAAAATATATTTTAAAAGTAAAAGATTAGAGAGATAACTTGAGAGTCTTCTAATCAGTGGATGGATGTGCACAATGTTAGAAAATCATGCTATGGTGATATCAGTTGCGATGCATATTTTCGTCTTTCCTCTCTTTTTCGTCTGTGCTTCTATCACTTTGTGATCTTTAATATTTTGGGAATTTATATTTGTGTCCAGTGTGAGCATCTCCTGCTGTGAGACTCTGTCCATCTGGCTAAATATTACATTAGCGTGAAAAATTGAAGTTCATAACACTTGGGATACATTAGCCAACAACAACTGCACTCTAAACAGTCCTTTGCGTTGTGAATATTGCGCACAGATGTTGCAATGACTTTGTATTTGTGATATATTGTGCAGCCCTAGTAAGACCTGTTGTGGAATAAAATCTTTAACAAGGATGAGCTGATTCCTTCAGCGTTTAAGAATTTAATAAAGCTTGTTGATCAACAAGGAGAAAGATGTACTCATTGGCATAGCCCAGTGTTTCTCAAACTATGGGGCGAGCCCCACTAGTGGGGCGCAGAGGTATTGCAGGTGGGGCGTGACATCAATGGTATTTAAATACTTTTGCCCCCATAGATTCTGTCGTTGTGAATGTTTCACTGCACTGTAAATTAAATCAACCAGCCCCCCCCTCTCACAAAATTAAACACACTCAAATAAATTAGCAATTGTGATCATCATTGTAAACAGAACCAGGACCTGGAACATCGGGCTGGGAGTTTGACGTTGGAATATATCGCAGCAGAACAAAACAAGCTGAAGTAGCCGCATTATCAGAGATCCCATCTACAAAATGGACAAATATCTAAAAAGATCAGGGAACGTTTCAGAGTCAGAGAAGTCACACGGTCAACCACGGAGGAAATACAGGGATGAGTATCTTGCTCTTTATTTATTTTATTATTATTTTATTTTATTTTGTACTTTTGAAAGCTTTGTAAATTTGATAAAACTACAACTTTTATTTTCTCCAACTGTGAGCTGAAGTTCTACATGTAGCAACTACTGACGGCATATATTTCTGAGCCGGTTTTATAACAGTGCGCAACCCCTCTTTCCAACTAATTTATACCCATAAGAACTTGTAGACTAACTCAGCTATTTAAATAAATAAAACACTTTAAAAATCAGGCGTGGTCACCATTCTGTTGGGGCGATAAAAACATGGGGGGCTTGTGTATGCTCCCTTGTCCAAAGTGGGGAATGATAAAAAAAAGTTTGAGAAACACTGGCATAGCCTGGCCTGACCTTATATATATATATATATATATATATATATATATATATATATATATATATATATATATATATATATATATATATATATATATATATATATATATATACACTACCGTTCAAAAGTTTGGGGTCACATTGAAATGTCCTTATTTTTTAAGGAAAAGCACTGTACTTTTCAATGAAGATAACTTTAAACTAGTCTTAACTTTAAAGAAACACACTCTATACATTGCTAATGTGGTAAATGACTATTCTAGCTGCAAATGTCTGGTTTTTGGTGCAATATCTACATAGGTGTATAGAGGCCCATTTCCAGCAACTATCACTCCAGTGTTCTAATGGTACAATGTGTTTGCTCATTGGCTCAGAAGGCTAATTGATGATTAGAAAACCCTTGTGCAATCATGTTCACACATCTGAGAACAGTTTAGCTCGGTACAGAAGCTACAAAACTGACCTTCCTTTGAGCAGATTGAGTTTCTGGAGCATCACATTTGTGGGGTCAATTAAACGCTCAAAATGGCCAGAAAAAGAGAACTTTCATCTGAAACTCGACAGTCTATTCTTGTTCTTAGAAATGAAGGCTATTCCATGCGAGAAATTGCTAAGAAATTGAAGATTTCTTACAACGGTGTGTACTACTCCCTTCAGAGGACAGCACAAACAGGCTCTAACCAGAGTAGAAAAAGAAGTGGGAGGCCGCGTTGCACAACTGAGCAAGAAGATAAGTATATTAGAGTCTCTAGTTTGAGAAACAGACGCCTCACAGGTCCCCAACTGGCATCTTCATTAAATAGTACCCGCAAAACACCAGTGTCAACATCTACAGTGAAGAGGCGGCTGCGGGATTCTGGGCTTCAGGGCAGAGTGGCAAAGAAAAAGCCATATCTGAGACTGGCCAATAAAAGAAAAAGATTAAGATGGGCAAAAGAACAAAGACATTGGACAGAGGAAGACTGGAAAAAAGTGTTGTGGACGGATGAATCCAAGTTTGAGGTGTTTGGATCACAAAGAAGAACGTTTGTGAGACGCAGAACAACTGAAAAGATGCTGGAAGAATGCCTGACGCCATCTGTTAAGCATGGTGGAGGTAATGTGATGGTCTGGGGTTGCTTTGGTGCTGGTAAGGTGGGAGATTTGTACAGGGTAAAAGGGATTCTGAATAAGGAAGGCTATCACTCCATTTTGCAACGCCATGCCATACCCAGTGGACAGCGCTTGATTGGAGCCAATTTCATCCTACAACAGGACAATGACCCAAAACACACCTCCAAATTGTGCAAGAACTATTTAGAGAAGAAGCAGGCAGCTGGTATTCTATCGGTAATGGAGTGGCCAGCGCAGTCACCAGATTTGAACCCCATTGAGTTGTTGTGGGAGCAGCTTGACCGTATGGTACGCAAGAAGTGCCCATCCAACCAATCCAAATTGTGGGAGCTGCTTCTAGAAGCGTGGGGTGCAATTTCTCCAGATTACCTCAACAAATTAACAGCTAGAATGCCAAAGGTCTGCAATGCTGTAATTGCTGCAAATGGAGGATTCTTTGACGAAAGCAAAGTTTGATGTAAAAAAAATCTTATTTCAAATACAAATCATTATTTCTAACCTTGTCAATGTCTTGACTCTATTTTCTATTCATTTCACAACGTATGGTGGTGAATAAGTGTGACTTTTCATGGAAAACACAAAATTGTTTGGGTGACCCCAAACTTTTGAACGGTAGTATATATATATATATATATATATATATATATATATATATATATATATATATATATATATATATATATATATATATATATATATATATATATATATTAGGGCTGGGCGATATAGCCTAAAAGTAAAATCTCCGATTTTTTTTCACACCAAATCCGATTTTAATTAAAAAAAATTATTTCTCTCTTTACTTTCTTAAACAGACATAACAAATGACAGAATCTATTATTTTAAAACTCTTATTTTGATATCTCCTTTGGGAGTCTACCTGAATTCAAAGTTCTGTGCAAAGTTGGTAGCACATACCTGGCGTCCAAAGTTTTCAGTAGGTAAAGAAAGCCAGGCTTTTCCACTGTATAAACAGGCACCATATCTTTGGCAATATAAATTGTGATTGCATCTGTGATTGCTTTCCACTGGACACCCGTCTTATCATAAGGGGCACAGTGGGAAAATGATTCCCCTATGGTGGCTTGTCTTTTGGCCATGTTTTCTGAGCTGCTGCTTGCTTGAGCATCTCGTAGAGAGCAGCACTTCTCCCACTCGACCGAGTGCCTCTGTTTCAGGTGTTGAAACAAATTCGTCGTACTCCCACCTTTGGTAGCAACAGGCTTCAAACAGATTTTGCAGCGTGCTGTTTGTTCCATGTCTGAAGTTGCAAAACCAGTTCCATATAATTGAATATATATATATATATATATATATATATATATATATATATATATATATATATATATATATATATAACATTATAAAATCACATTACTCTCCACTGATTTCTCCTTTCACTCACACTTCATACATAGAACAGTTGTCTTGCAATTGGAGGGTTGTTGGTTAAATTCCAGCTTCCTCCTGTCACATATCGATGTGCCCCTGGGCAAGCCACTTAACCCCAAGTTGCCTACCAAGCTCTGTATCGGTGTATGAATGTGTGTTCGTTGATGAGTGTGAATGGGTGAATAGGTGCGTTTCCACTATTGGAACTTCAGGGTAATTTTACCAGACTTTCTGCTATCGGGGTAAATCTGTTGACCCGCTCCTATTATCCATTGTGTCTCCATACAAAATTGGCCCTTTAAGGAATTAGCTACGATGTCCGCATATCACCACAGCAGCAGATAACAACAAGAGATCGACATGGAAGATGCAGAGATGGTTTACGTGTTTCTGTTTGCTGTTGTTATAAACTGTTTCGCCAGCAACTCTTCTTATTTTACAAAGCTTGTTGTTTGGTTACAACCAATCACCGTGAGTTAACCACAGCTCCCGTCCAGTGACTTCCGGGCCATTTTCGGGTACATAGCCCAAGTCTGGTACTCAGTTGCTTCCTGAAATGGCCCCAAAAACGGCCCTGTCGGCCCGGCCCGGTAAAGTGGAGACACGCGCATACCGTGAAGAACTGGTAAAATTACCCTGAAGTTCCGAAAGCAGAAACGCACCTAATGTGGCTCTAGTGTTCAGTGCTTTGAGTGGTCAGTATGACTAGAAAAGCGCTATTTAAGTTCAGTCCATTTACCATTCTTATCTTTCCCAGCACTCCCCCCTTTACTCTTCTTGTCCTGCTTCTGAAGCACTGATTTGTACCAGTCTGATAGTAATGCATGAAACAGTCCTTAAAGGCCAGAATGTTTATGTAGAGATGTACTGCACTGATGTCCGTCATCCTGGAATCTGACACATATTTTTCAAGTTAATCATGTTTGTGCTCTTTAACTAGACATCATCCTATTGCAGTTAAACTGTTGTCATCTAATACAAGGATTGCAGTCCCTAATTAAATATTTCCATTACAGACCACATTGGTCAGTGTTGATTTTATCCAAGTTCTTTCATATTCTCCATAATCATTCCTCTTTTTACAATAGGACAATTTTTTGGCTGAAAGCACGTCTCATTAAAACATTGGTGGTGTGAGACAATAACTTGTCTTTAAGAAGTTTTCTGCCATTAATTTCTGTGCTAATGTGTAGACTAATAGTCTTGCTTTCTTCCCTCTAGTTTCGCACTCCTCACAGATTCATCCTGTCTGGCT
Organism: Valencia hispanica; assembly: GCA_963556495.2. Taxonomy (NCBI): domain Eukaryota; kingdom Metazoa; phylum Chordata; class Actinopteri; order Cyprinodontiformes; family Valenciidae; genus Valencia; species Valencia hispanica. The sequence continues at coordinate 24,472,028 of OY747711.1, forward strand.
CACCTATGCAGAACAACTTGAAGGAGCTGTGGTCTCTGTTTGACTTCGTCTTCCCTGGAAAACTAGGGACACTTCCTGTCTTCATGGAGCAATTTTCTGTGCCAATAACTATGGGAGGATACAGTAATGCGTCACCTGTCCAGGTATATACCCTACTGTACGATGAAGCTGGTCTGTCAGGCTTTTAATCCCTTTTAACTTCCTCATTTATTAGAAGTGGCGTAGGGCTAAACTGTTGCAAACAAACTCACTCGAAGGCATTTCTGCACGCTTCTGCATGGTTGGACTGAAGCAAGTCCAAAGGAAGGAAAGCAGAGCAATAGAGCTTTTAAGCTTGGATAATGTAGGTCTCTGCAAAAGGAACTTCAGTTCTTCCCTAATGTGTGGAAGAGAATAAAGTAAAGAGCCAGTGAGCTAAATTGTAGTTCTTCGTCATTAGCGTCTAATCGTTAATAACCCACTGACTGTATAGATTTAATTATTTAAGATGGCTATTGATGCTTCTTCCGCTGTCGATAATAAAAACCTTTACTAATTATTAATGTTATTAAATGGTCAGAGAGGCCAAAGCTCTGCTGCTTTATCCTGTTCTCGAAAGTCACAAAGCAGCAGACCAGCCCCTCGGATGATGCATAAAAAGAACGTATGTACTGACCGACATGTGTGAAAACAGATGTGTTTGGGGTTGGATTTGATGAGCGTGTGGAAATTGGATCCATTATCGAAGCGTGTGCTTGCAGCCCCATGTGAATCCACTCAGCAGCTTGTGCTGAGATCGTTGGATCCTCTACTGCCCTCCCCTGATTCTTTCCCACTAACCTCCATTTAGCTCTGGATCCCTCCTTTTTATTTTCCCCTCCAGCATCACCAGCGGTGCCTTTGATCCTCTGGACCCCCAGTGAGTTAATGTTTAAAAGGCTAACCGACTATTAGCATTAACTTTAGATAAAGTGTAGCAGAATCTTTACAGCGGGGGTCCTGGGGATGGAACCAAGCGTTTCTTAAACTCCCCCTCTTTTTCCAATAAAGCTGATCGGTCCTAAGGATAAAAGACGAGAGATTGAGTCCCAGGAGAGTAGAAGAGCTTTGATTGATGTTTAATGGCTGTCCTGAGAGGGGCAGCAACACGAGGAAGGAGATGAGACAGTCAAGCAACACAAACAATGAACTCTGATACTTTGTATGCTTTGAAGTGTGTGTTTATCTCAGAGATTGACCTGTTGTAATTTTTTTAGGTCCAGACTGCGTTCAAGTGTGCATGTGTGCTCAGGGACACAATAAATCCTTACCTGCTCAGAAGAATGAAGGATGATGTTAAGGCCAACCTCTCCTTACCTGACAAAAATGAACAGGTACTCCTCAAACTCAAATCCTCTGAATGGTGCAAGTTTTTTCTGGTATTTTGCAAGTCTTCATTTGCAGAGTGTTTGATGACCTTGCATGGCTCCTGTCAGGTGATGCCAGCTAATAAAGTCCCTGTAAAGTAAAAGGAGTTGGTATTCATTAAAGTGGCTGGTCTCTGGTCTGTCCTCGTGGCTGATGCTGGTTGACTGCTCAGTCCACTTCGGCTCATTAAATCAGTCCCGCAGGAAGGTGTTTAAAAAAAAATAAGTAAAAAAAAAAAATCACATTACTTCCCACTAATTTCTCCTTTCACTCACCTCACTTCATCTGGGGGCTTTAAAGTGGATGTTCACTACCCATTACTCTGTCCTTATGTGTCTGTGTGTAGGTGCTGTTTTGCAGATTAACAGAGGAGCAGCGGCAGGTTTATCAAACCTTCTTAGATTCCAAAGAAGTCTACCAAATATTAAATGGTGACATGCAGGTAAGTCTCACTTTAAAGTTCACATAATATAACCTATCATGTATCTGGCTTTCTGAACTCCCTTTCGTTTAGTTTTTTTTTGGAAACAAAAGTTTAAAACATATCAAATTCAAGGATACATTTATCTTTGTAGTAAAGAAAAATGTCACTTTCTCCTTAAATTTCTAATCCTGTAGTATTCACTTTTAGTTAAGAGTCAAAAGTCTTCTGCTTTGCTTTTCTCTGCAATTTATCATCAAAGCAAAACATTTCACAGTTTCACTGAATACCATAGAGTATGCAACAAAGTGAGAAAGAGCAAAAATGATGAAATATAACACAAACAGATTAAAACAGAAAATGGATAAAACATATAACATCAGTGCAGTTATGGTGGGGGGGGGGGGGTAACCCTAATTTTAATTAAATTTATAAAATTACAACAAATTGCATGGTGGTTGTTTTTTTAGAACAAAAATGCTGGAATTTCTTTTGTTCTGCTTTTAAAGAATTTGGAAATATAACTCAGATTTTTACGTATTTATTTCACTTTTAGATTCCTGATCAGAGTCAAACAAGTGGAAAACTGTTTTACTTCTGGCCTTTGAGCAAAATTTGAGAAGCGGACATTGGCCTCAGGCACTCAGAGGACTTATGTTTTTTTGTTTGTTTGTTTGTTTGTTTTTATCTGATACAGCAAAAAAATGATGCATGAAAATTAATGTTGCTGTGAATTGTTGATCCATTGCAATACCTAATAGTAATATTAATGAAATACTTCTTTAAATCTATTTCATGTTAATTATGTCTCTACTGTCAGGGTTTTTAGTAGAAAAAAGTTTTGTAAACGCTGGTATTTACAAAAGTTGAAAGGATATTGTTATAAATAGATTATTATAGATTTTTTTTTTTAAATTAAAGAGACATATTTACAGCAGTTTTTTGGAAGTGGAAATGTTTGTGGGTGTTTTTCTTCAATCTCACTCTGCAAAAAATAGTTGCACATCAGTATCAGTGATTGAAAGGTTCATAACTGGTAAATGGGTATGCACTGTGTTTCATTCATTTTTTTAAATTTATTTGGGCTTTTTTTATATTGCACACATTATAGTGATGAGCTGGTCAAAAGCTTTGAGCAGGAACACCTCCAATTGCCCTAGTCTCTGTTTAACCACGTTTCTGACGAATTTCACTTCAAATCTCTGGTTCTAAGGCATTTTCATTCATAATTAAACCGAAATCTATGAAGATTAGCAGCATTGAGGAAATTAAAAAATCCCCATGAATCTTACTTCTGTAACATCTTAACTATTATTAAGATCTCTAATAAGGCTGTGCAGTTTTTTTATTTTTTCATATTAGCCAGACTTATGAGAGAGATGCTCCAATTTATCACAACTGACCAAATGGACGTGGTTGAAGAGCCATGGGTGACTAGATTGTTTGCACACACACACATGCACTCCTGTAGATGTATTCAGTGGTCACTCTCAGTCCATTAACTACCATTACTAATGCAGTGACCACTGGGCCCTCATCATGCAACACAGCCTTTGTCTGTAAATAAATTATGTAATTCATTCCTGTTGACTAAAGTAAATGTGCTTATTTGTTTAAAAGCACAGCGCTGCACAACGCTTTGAAATTACCCATTTCGCTTCTCTTTAGGTTTTCTCTGGTTTGATTGCGCTGCGTAAAATCTGCAACCATCCGGACCTTTTCTCCGGTGGGCCCCGAATCCTGAAGGGAATCCCAGAGGACCAGCTGACCGAGGAGGAACATTTTGGCTTTTGGAAACGCTCGGGCAAGCTGATAGTGGTTGAGTCACTGCTGCGTCTCTGGTTCAAACAGGGCCACAGGGTCCTGCTCTTCACACAGTCCAGACAGGTAAGGAACTATAACATCGATTTTTCCACTTTTAGCTCCACTCTTTCATAGAATAAGGCTTCCTAGATAATCTGGAAAAGTCTAGAATTTGATTTAAGTATTTCTCAGGTCCTGCCAAGTAAGGGAGAAGAAAGAGGGTTTTGAATATTATCTACATATTCAGACTTTATTTCCTTTTCCTGTTCTCTAATACTAAAACATCCATCGGTTATTGTTTGTTTTCCCTTTTTTTTTTAAATCCTGACCACAGTAAAAGCTTATATTTTAAATTCATTGTAAAGTTTTTTTAGTTGTATCAAGAATTCTCTGGAAAAGTATTACGTTTAGACATTAAAAATGTGTCAGAACCCTGCATAATAAAGAGTTTATTTTTATTATGTAAAGACACGTGCATGTTAGATTGTGATGTCATATTTCCTTCTGGTGTAAGTGTGTCGGAGACAGAGGAAGTGTGTAAATGTGACAGAGGCCCCAGCTGTTCCAGTCAATACCAATGAGATTATACCTCAGAGGGAACCTGAGACCCTCCCTGTCGGCATCTCTGTCCATGTAATATTAATCTGGTCTAATCCTTTTTGTGCTAATCCAGACCTCGATTCCGTGTCTCCCCCTCCCCGTTTTCTTTTTCCTCCATTTGTTTATATGGTCTTCATCATATCCCTCATTTACAGATGCTGGACATCTTTGAGGTGTTTGTGAGGGAGAAGGACTACTCGTACCTGAAAATGGACGGCACGACAGCGATTGCTTCCCGACAGCCGCTCATTGCTCGCTACAACGAGGTAAGAATTAGCCTTCCCTAATGGCTCTGAGTGTTTCCCATGAAAACCCTGTCCTGAGGGACACAATGCTTCAGTGAATCACTGCTCAGCCTGAGGTGGAGACACTAATTGATGGCAATCTGTTGTTCAATGTGAAAGTTTTCTCTTTAATCTGTGTGTGATTAGTGGAAATATCACCTGGTAGTCCATGATTATTTTTAAAGGTACCTAAGAATTGTAATGTGTTTTTATTTATTGTTTAGTGTTTTTTAAAACCATGCAGTAGCATAATTTATTAATGTCAAGAGTTTGATTGAGAAAACAAAGATGTTTATATCTGATGAAATGTAATATTTTCCGATGAGTATCAGAATATGTGTGAAAACGGTTGAAATGCTACTTATTAACCACTGACATTCTACCCCGGTCTGTCTTTGTTACAGGACAAATCCATTTTTATCTTCCTGTTGACCACTAAGGTTGGTGGTCTGGGAGTCAATCTGACTGGAGCCAACAGAGTTATCATTTATGACCCAGACTGGAACCCCAGTACCGACACACAGGTTGGACACGCTACAATTCAAATAAAACACTTAGCAGCTGCATTATTACTCTGTTGAGCTTACAGAACCTTGGAAATGTAGCCTTGTCTTTTAAACCTTTTTACCGTTCTTTTGAATTTCAACCACAAACTAAAAGTTATTTTCTTGGGAAGTTATGAACTTTTCAGTTATAAAAATGACAAACAATGTGGTTAATGCTTGTATTCAGCCCCCTTTAATCTAAAGCCTCTAAATAAAATAAAGTGCAACCAACTGCCTTCAGAAGTGACCAAATTAGTACGTGTGAGTAATTTAACCTCAGTATAAATCCAACTCTTCTGTGAATGCCTCAGATGCTTGTTAGAGAACATTAGTGAACAAACGGCATCATGAAGACCAAGGAACACAGCAGACAGGTCGGGACAGGTTTCGGAGAAGTTTAAAGTAGGGTTAGGTTATAAGTTTATATTCCACATTGTAAACATCTGACAGAGTTTGACATTACTGCAAACATACCAAGACATGGCTGCATACTTAAAATGACAGGCACCAATCAGTGAAGCAGACATGGGGCCTGTAGTATCTCTGGAGGAGCTGCATCCACAGCTCAGGTCTGTCAACAGGACAGCTAATCCTGCATGCCATGGTGCAAAATGCCACAAGACATGAAGAAGCTACAGCAAACATGGAAGAAGGCGTTCCAGTCAGATTAGACCAAAGTGTAACTTTGTTGGACTTCATGCAAAACATAATATATGGTTTCAGACATCACCCTGAACACACCACACCTACCATGAAGCATGGTGGCATCATCATGCTGTGGGGTTGTTTTCATTCAGCAGGAACAGGGGACTTTGTAAGATTTGATGGGAAGATGAAGCTAAATAAAGTGCTATAAACAAAACAAAAAAACTGTTAGAGCTGCTTAACACTTGAGACTGAGACGGACGTTCATCTTTCAGCGGTACAGTGACCCTAAACATGAGGCCAGAGCTAAAATATAATGGTTTGCATCAAAGTATATTCATGGCCCGTTTGAAGTCCAGACCTTAATCCACTTGAGAAAATGTCAAGTCAAAGAAGCTAAATACAAATGCAAAAAAAGCTTTTGGTAAAAAAAAAAAAAAGTGTAAGCCACGTGTGTCCCTTTTCTTCTTTATGTTGGTTTGTGTTTCTGTCAAAATGTGAAACATAAGAGGTAGGAAAACATTTGCCTGATACTATAAATGTTCTCCATTCAAATGATGAGTTATCACTGTTTTATTCCGGATGGATCACAATTAAATGATAGATGGGTACATGGTACTGAGATCAGATAAACGTTTGGCCCTTGCTGTTTGGATTTTACTTTCAAATAAATGCCAGCTATGCATACTTAAGTGTTTCTCTCTCTTGTTTTAGTTGCTGCTCTATATTGAGTGTTTCCTTCTTTCTACTGGCTGGTCACTTCATTCAATCCAATGTGATCTGCTGTTCACAGGCTCGAGAACGAGCGTGGAGGATAGGTCAAAAGCAGCAGGTAACAATCTATAGGCTGCTGACAGCAGGGACCATCGAAGAGAAAATCTACCACAGGTTATTTACCTCCTTCTTTATACATGAATGCAATCACTCTGTTATACACAATATTAAATTGTACTTTTTTTTTTCCTCCATTGTCCTCGCTGATTCCTGTAACTGCTTACCTCATTGCAGTTTTACTATTTGCACTGTCCCACTTCTCAGTAATTGAAAAGCTTTCCTGCAATATTAAATGGCCAATTGAGGAGTCTGAAACTGTTGCTGTGTTTGACTTGTGCCGGTGAAGCACTCTTGAAAAAGCAGATTGAAGAACTGCAGGGATTCTATTTTGATACCTACAGCAGTGAACTTATTTAATTTTCTCATCCATCAGCCAAACTACTCTGCGGTGACATGATCAAAATTGCCTGCTGAGTTAAAAAGGAAAAGCTAATTAGATACAAATGTCTAATTCTGGATTATATCTGTTACCATCCAGGCAAATCTTCAAGCAGTTTCTCACCAATCGCGTTCTGAAGGATCCCAAACAAAGACGCTTCTTCAAGTCTAATGACATCTACGAACTCTTTACTTTGGCTGATCCTGATGGAACTCAGGGGACGGAGACCAGTGCCATATTTGCAGGTCTGTCTGTCCGTTGTGTTACCAGAGAAACATTTTGTGGTGCTTTTTAATGTAAAAACTGTACACTGGTGCATTTAAATTCATTAGAAAATCATAAATAGTACTTTATCTCAGTAATTCGATTAAAAAGTAACAATTATGTATGGATTCATTAAACAGAGTTTAATATTGATCATTTTGATGATTATGGCTTATAGATGCATACAACCAGTGGAAAAAAATATTTTAATACAGAAATATTAGCCTTTTGGAAAGTATATTTAAGTACTGTAGGGTATATGCTCTCACCCTTTTACATAAATTACTGCATCAAATTATTAGCCTGTGGTTGTGTGGAGATGTTAAGGAAGCCCAGGTTGTGTTGATAGCGGCCGTCATCTTGTCTGTATTGTTTTGTTTTGTGACTCTCATCCTCCTCTCGAAAATACTTCATCTGTGAGGTTTAGGTCAGGCCTGTTTGTTGGTCAGCGAACCACAGTGGTACCATGGTCATTAAAACCAAGTACTGATACTTTTGGCAGTGTAGGCAGAAGCCAAGCCCTGCTGGACAAGTAACCTACTTCAACCAACCCACTGTCATCTGGACAAAGCAGGCAGCACTGTGAGGATCATGTTCTTTGATTTCTCCAGTGCATTTAACACAATTCAGCCTGATTTGCTTTGTCAGAAACTCCTGAAGACACAGGTGGAGCCCTCAACAGTTGCCTGGATCAATGACTACCTGACAAACAGACCACAGTTTGTGAGACTGAAGAATTGTGTGTCAAAGCAGGTGGTCAGCAGGACAGGAGCACCACAGGGGACCATACTCTCACCATTCCTTTTCACTCTGTACACCTCAGACTTCCAGTACAAATCAGAGACCTGTCATCTGCAGAAATACTCAGATGACTCTGCAATTGTCGGGTGTATCAGAGATGGACAAGAAGCTGAATACAGAGAGCTGGTGGACCGCTTTGTGACATGGTGTGGAAACAATTGTCTTACCTTGAATGTGAACAAAACAAAGGAGATGATTGTAGATTTCAGAAGAAACAGGGATAAGTCACAAACTGTTTCCATCATGGGAGAAGAAGTGGAGGTGGTTGAGGAGTATAAATACCTCAGAGTTCACCTTCACAACAGACTGGACTGGAGACTGAACAGTGGAGCCGTCTACAAGAAGGGACAGAGCAGACTGTACTTCTTGAGGAAGCTTAGGTCCTTCAAGGTTTGCAGCAAGATGCTGGAGATCTTCTACAAGCCTGTTGTGGAGAGTGTAATGTCTTCAGCCGTCATCTGTTGGGGTAGCAGCATCAGAGCCAGGGATTTAAAAAGGCTAAACAACCTGATAAAGAAGGCTGGTTCTGTTCTTGGGACAACTGTGGAACATCTGGAGATGATGATGCAAAGGATTCTTCATAAAATCAAAAACATTATGGACAACCCTGAGCATCCTCTTCATGAGACTGTCATACAACAACAGAGCGTCTTCAGTCGGAGGCTTCTTCAGTTTCGCTGCAATACAGACCGCTACAGGAAATCCTTCCTGCACACAGCCATCATCATCTACAACAACTCCTTAAAGAATTAATCATATGAGCTATACCAACACTTAATTTCCCTCTGGGATCAATAAAGTATTTTTGAATTGAAATTGAATTGAATAAAATCAATGTCCCCATAAAGCTTGTCAACAGAGGGAAGCATGAAGTTGTCCAACATTTCCTGGTACATGGCTGCACTGACTTTGGACTTGAAAATGCACGTTGGACCAACCCCATTAGATGACATGGCTCCTAAAAATCATCACTGACCCAGGAGTCACATATTGAGCATGGCCAACACAAAAGATTTCTGTATTGAAATGATGCATTTGTAAATTTTTCTAATTTAATAATCAAATTTTCCATGAAAGTGAATTTTGGGTTTTCCTTCGCTATAAGTTATAATCATCAAAATTAACAAAAACTGCACAATACAATGGATCAGATTCCTTTTTTGAGTTGAATTAGTGAAATTGATTAACTGTTTGTGGATATTCTATTTAATCAAGATGCACCTTTAAAAAAATCTTCTAAACAAGATGTAAGAACAAACTTGCAAAGTTGAGCTTTTGTCTTTTAACAGGCACCGGATCTGACGTCATAGTACCCAAGAAACCTGACAGGTTAAAGTCGTCACCCTCCATAAACAGCCATAATTATAAGCAGTCCCCAGGAAAACAGAGGGAATCCAATGCCGAGAACAGAAACTCATCAAAAGAAATCCCCGCATTAAGAGACTGCAATATATCTTCTTGCAGTGGAAACTCTCAGGATAAATCAGATGCACCAATGGACGGTCGGAGAACAAACCAAAATGCAAAAAATATAGAGCTGAGTAATTCTGCGAATATTCTGCCCAAGAGGGACAATAACGACTCAGATTCAGTTGAGAAAGCAAACAAAAGCCCAAGCTCAGCTAGCTATCACCAGCACAGAGACAAAGACAGAGGGAAGCAGAGCGAAAAGAGAAAGCACCGCGACTCCACTGATACGGACAAACACAAGCATAAAAAATATAAGCACTCCCGGGATGCTCGGTTTGAAGGCCACCGCATCTCCCATCTGGTGAAGAAACGCACTTACAAGAAAGAAGAAAGCGGAGAGAATTCGACAGACCAGAGAAAATCAGATGACTACGTCTTGGTAAAGCTCTTTAGGAAATCTGGTAGGCTCATTGTGCATGCTCTGCATCTATAATTTTTGAGTTTCTTGACTTTTATATCATTTATGATGGGTTATTCATCCTCTTTGGCCCTCCCTAGGTATCCACAGTGTGATGCAACATGACACTATCATGGAATCATCTAACCCTGACTATGTTCTTGTGGAAGCTGAAGCCAACAGGGTGGCTAAAGATGCCCTCAAAGCCCTTAAGATTTCTCGGCAGCAGTGCAGACTGCCTAATAATAGACCTCCTCCTCCTCCTACAAAGTAAGTGTTGTCATTTATGCTCAGCTTATTAGAAGCTTTGCTTGTTTCATTTCAAACAAACATTGTATTTTGCTTTTATTTCTCAGAAAACGTTTTGGACAAAAGAAGAACTCTCTCTTGCTTACACCTTCTGCTCGGCCTGTCCCCACCTCTGTTAAATGCAAGGTAACAGCAGTGTGGGTTTCTGTACTTTTGTGGATTTTAAATTCAAAAACTTATGTGTTCACTTAAGTATCTCTTGTTTTTAGGATGCTGCTGTTGTGAAGAAGTCTATTTCAAAGAAAACAACTGCAGGAGCTCATTTTAGTGGGGAAGGGGCAGATGATGATGAGTCAAACTCATTCCCACTGTCGTCCGCCTCTCTGCTGGCTAAGATTAAAGCTCGAAACCACATCTCTAAGCCCTCCTCCCAGGGAGCTGCTGCAGAGGAGGAAGAGGAGGAGGAGAATGGCCCTGGAGCTCCAGGAACAAGCTCTTCTCCTGCTCCACCCACTGAGCACGATGAGCTGTTGGTGGATCTGCGCAACTTTGTGGCCTTCCAGGCGAATGTGGACGGCGAGGCAACCACGCAGGAGGTGCTGGAGTATTTTAAGCCAAGACTGACCCAGAAACAGGCCCCTGTCTTTCGAGAGCTGCTCAGGAGCATCTGTGACTTTCAGCGGACCTCCGGTCAGGGGGGCATCTGGAGACTGAAGGAGCACTTTCGCTGAGAGAAGCAGCAATGAAAGCAGAGGAATGACTGTAATCTACATTGGGGGAAAAACTTCCAGCTATAAGTCTCCTAATCTTAAATCTTTTTGTAAATGTTTTTATTTGTGAAATACACTCCAAGCAGTAATAATATTTTGACATCATTCAGGAACTCAACATTTAAATGGTGCTTTAAGGACTATTTCTAGGAATGCCAACTTACTGTACAAAAATGCGATAGTTTGAAATTTAAGTCGTAACATTGTTGCACATGTCTCCATGCCTTTTCTTATTGTTAATTTTAATATGGTTATCCTTGAATGAGTTTTTTGTGATATTGTAAAAAAAAAAAAAAGATCTCATATGCTGTCAGGTAAATTGTTTCCTTTTTGAACCACCTCACTTTTGTTATATCTGATATTTTTCTATTACGGTTCTAGTGTGCCACTTGAAAAATATCTCTCTAAAATAGGTTTTGGTGAATTTTTTTAATGACTAACTGACCTGTTTGTCTAAAAATTTACCTTATGTTGCTTCATGTGGGGCAAAAGAATGCCACCTGCTTTTTTGTAGGTAAAATATAAAATAGTTAAGTAGTCACTGTCTTTTCTTGCATATTTTTGTGCAATAAACATCTGTAAGCTTCCCTTTTTATATGCAAAAGGAAAGAGCGGTCTGATTTTACTTGTATTTACTTGTATTTTACTGTATTCTGAATAACGTTTATGGTTACACTAATTTGAAGTAACCTAATTTTATTCTTTTATGGTGGCTGAATTTTTAGCTGTTACAGAAGAAGACTTGGGCCACTGGAAAAGAAGAATTCTGATATAAATCTCAGATTTCCGACTTGTTACTCAGAATTCTGCGAAAAAAAGTCAAATCAGGTTAGAGATTGGGGTTATACATGAGTTTTCTCAACAGATGCGTTTCCACTGTCTACATGAAAATGTAAAGGCAAAATATTCACTCAGGAACCTGGTAAAAAAAAAAAAAAGTTTTAGCTCCCCTAACATGTCGATTTTGTGTAAATGTGGGCCACAAACGATTAAAACATTCTAGTTTTTAAAAAAACATGTTCCTGTGTGGATGAGGCTTTTGTTAAATAAAAAATTTTCTGAGGGAGGTGGTAGTAAATGAGATAAAATGTTTCTATTTGAATTTCATTCATTTTGTGTGGGGAAAAGATGAATGTTAAATTCCTTCAGCATGTTAACACCTTGATCCTTTAAGAATGAAAAAGAGTCAGTGGTATAAGGAAAGGACGTTTAAGATATAAGTAAATGGAATTTAAGACCAATGTACTTTTTGAAGACAGAAATTGAGATGGTCAAATATAAGGCTTGTTATGACTATAAAACAGCAGAAACCCTGCCATGCACTGGACATGCAAATAAGCAATAGAAAATAGATAATTTCCCCCCAATTGCTTATGATGTCCCCCAGCCTTTGGTGCTCTGAGCTGTGAGCCCCATCATCCCTGTCAAAAGCAGCCTCTGCTTGTGGTGCTGTTCAGGGCCCTTAAATGTCCCAGATAACTGAAGAAAACCCATACAGGTCTGAAAGCAGGACATTGAAACTGAAAGACAAAATTGTCTCCTCACATGGTGTAGTGTAATTTTCTGAGTCACTTAAGCAATTATCAGAAGATCCAGCAGCAGGTAGCCTATCTGATGGGAAACAGTCACTGTTCAGGCCTCCGCATCTCTCGAGTTACTTTCACTGTTTTTACACTGTAGCCCATAAAGAAACCATCATAAACCATATCAACAGCAGGTTTTAACCAGCTAGTGAAATATCTGTTATCCAAGTCAGACATTAATGACTAATCTGAGGTGACAAAATCTTTTGATTTTGATTTTTTGATTTCTATCTAACAATTGGCTATGGAGCAGATTTCCTCTCAGGCTGGCAAGAAAATGGGCCAATAAATGTCATCTTTCAGAGTTGTTTCTTTCCTTACATGATGTAACATCTGTGCCGGTGTAATAAAAAATTTTTAAAAAATCATTCCTGAGGCAGAACTACAACAAAATTTGATTAACTTAAAAAATCTAATTAGATGAAAAAAACAAGGGATGCACAAATTCAAGCCATAATCGATTTTACAATACATGATGAAAAATCTGGACATATTCTTTAAGGCCTAAAACTGACACTATTTTATTTGCTTGGCATGCAAATTACCAACAGAAAACTAAATAGCTTTTTTCTGAGTGCTTGATGTCCCCCAGCTTGTGGCGCCCTGAGCGATGAGCCACATCTTCCCGATCAAGATCCATCCTCTGGTTGCGGTGCTGATCAGGGTCCTGAAATGTTCTGAAGAAATCATAGTTTCTTCAGATATCTGGGACGTTTCAGGTGCAGCTCCTAATTCGGGTCACGGAATCAGGACGACTTGGTTTAACTGTAAGACTGTCCCTGCCTCCGCTGACATGGAGCTCAGTAATGTCGTTATAGACGCTTGAGGAAAGTCGCTGACAGAAAACAATCACACTTCAGGCCCGTTCTTCTGTCAGAGCAGTCTAGACCAAATATTGGAATAAACTTATCAACTCTTATTTGATTTCAATTTTCTCCACGCACTTCACCGAGGTCGTAATAACAACTTTATTTTCAGTGGTGCATAAATTAATTACGCGCATTTAATAACTAAAATATCATTATATTCCCCCTTTAATAACATAAACGCTGCACGCCAGGGAAACCCTTAATAGCACGGGGCCCTGTAACTGGCCATTATCCGCCTGTAATGATATTACAGAACCAATTACGCGCCATTAGAAGGGATTTTCTGCACTTTATGTGGTTTAGTCCAATCCCGCACTCCTCTTCTAAATTTCAGCTGCTTCTCGAAGCCTCATTTTGCCTCCACCTCAGAGACGCATGGCGTCTGCGCTCTGACGTCCCAGAAGCGCTTTAAAACTAATTGAAAGGGTCCCGCAGCAGATCATTTATCTGAGGAAGCGAAATAAATCGCGGGACCCCTTGCTGTGAACAAAATCAAAAATTTGGCCTTGTGAGTGCTCTACATGAGCAAGCCCTTGTAAAGTGGACCCCCAACACACCCTGACGAGCAATTAACCCGCCCGACAGTCAATCTAAAACCCAAAAGCAGTCGTCCTCCTTTTTTTAATATATGAAAGAACCAAATAAAAAGTGCAGCGGGTATGTGTGCATGTTTATGGTTAGGGAATATGCCTGACTCTGAAATAACAATCACTTGTGATGAATTTTTTTAGGCACCTTGGGCATGTCTCCCCTCTTCCTCTGCCTTTATTTCTGTCTTTCCACACACACCATAAACATAAATACACACACACACACACACGCACACCAGGGGGTCGGGGTGAGAGAGACAAAGCCCTGATAATCCGATTAGGACCAATTAGGCATGAGATTCTGCGACACTAGCTGAAAGCCTTAACACTCTGTAGACAGTTATACAGTTATAGAGACATCTGGACACTCCCAGAGAGAGAGTGTGCGTACAGTGTGTGTGTGGTTTGGAGAAAGAGAGAGGAGAGAGGAGAGAGGAGAGAGCAGGAGGGATCTGGACACTCCCAAGCAGAGAGTCAGTGGGAGCGCAGCATCAGCCGATTCTCTCCAGATCGCAAAATCACTCTCATCAGCATCTTCATTTGCAGGTAGGACGTGCTCAGGTCTCAGCTCTGAATCACCCTCCTCCGTTTTAATCTTCCACAGGATCAGACTCGTATTCAAAGGACGTCTTGGGGAGAGGTAGAAACTTTCTCTTTTTTTTTACTGTGTTCCAGGTTCCGAGACGCGCCATCAAGGATGTTCTACTTTCACTGCCCGCCGCAACTTGATGGAGAGTGTTGTCGCTCTAACACGCGTGAGTTTTCCTTCCTTCTCTTGTATTTTTACGTTTTCATTCTAAGTGTGCGTAGCTCTAAAATATTTCTACTGTGATTAATGACTACTGCATTTTTGTTTAACTCTTGTGTTCAACGTCAGTCCCAACAAGGCCGCCTTAGTTTTTTGATACTTTATCTTTCTAAGTAAATAGTGTTGTAAAAGCTTTATTATTGCTGTTGCTGCGGTACGATTTTGTTCTCTTTTATAAAGTAATTCCAGTCCTCTGCTTTATTTAAAAATAACAACAATAATAATTTTAAATAAAAGAATGGGCTACGTTGTGTTTGTCACAAGTCCAAATGTGGATATAAAGGGTTTGATATGATTTCCTCTCTCTGCTTGTGGCAGTTTGTTGGCGAGAAGCGCTGGTGGTTTGGCCCCCGGGGCAGTGGGCCCCGCTTTGTCCCGGGCACAGATGCTGGGTGTCATGGCTCTTAGCCCGTCATGGTTCCCTTTAGACTTTCAGCATCAATGTTTCATGAAACTAATGGAAACAAAATATGACCATTTGGACATTTTATTGGGCCTTCTTTTTTATGTAAAACAAATAGTCCCGTTCCCCCGCATCATCAATCTGGCTGCTTGAAAAATAAATCACAAAGTTGAATCATAAAACTATTTCCAAACATTTGATCAAATGGAAAATTTCAATCTGTTTCTGTTTTTTTCTTTTTAATTTTGTTTAATGATTTTAGTTAATTCCGGCGGTTTTGGAAACCACGCCCCGGCTGATTTCGACGATGGATTTCTGCGGAGGAAGCAGCGCAGAAACAGAACAACATTCACTTTACAACAGGTAATAAATTATTGTGATTCCAGCACCCAAATAGTAGGAAAAATCTACATTAGAATAGAAATACAGGCACAGAACAATTCATCGCATAGGAAAATCGATGAAAAGTTGGCAAAGTTTTCAAAGCTGGAGTGTCACCCTTTGCATTAATAAAGACGATTATCTTTCTCATTAAAACAAAATATTTTCATATAGTTCTACTTTATGGTAGGCTTTACGCGTAGGCTATAAGAAATTGTTAAAAATCGTTTCGAGTTTTAGATTGATTGATAAAATGTGATAAAAGATAAAATGTGATGAAAGAAAGAAAGAAAGAAAGAAAGAAAGAAAGAAAGAAAGAAAGAAAGAAAGAAAGAAAGAAAGAAAGAAAGAAAGAAAGAAAGAAAGAAAGAAAGAAAGAAAAGAAAGAAAGATATTGACCTGCAAGTTGTCCGCCACCTTATTTTGTGTCCCTACAGTTGGAAGCGTTGGAGGCTGTCTTTGCACAGACTCACTACCCAGACGTGTTCACCCGGGAGGAGCTGGCTATGAAGATCAACCTGACCGAGGCCAGGGTGCAGGTAAGCCGCATGAAGGCTGCAGCGCGCACCGTGTCCTGTCACCGGGCACGTCTGACCACGCTGAAGAGGGGAGGATAAATGAAGCCACTCTGTCATCCCAACGATACACTTTAATAACATCAACGTAATGGTGAATATTAGATTAGCTTGATTAATCGGTCATTCATAATTAAGCAGCGATAATGTTCGGCACTAATTTGTCCGCGTCTGCAGAGGCATCATCCGTGCAGATCCGGCGACGCACACACGGCGTGTGTGTTTGTTTAAAAAAAGAGGTGGACAAAAAGTCAGAACCCCCCAAACTCTCACTGACTCTCATGACTTAAAATTTAACAATTGATATTCGGCTCCTGCCCAGCACATGTGCGCGGTTATAAACTTGGCCAGATGTAATTAAATTAGGCGTCCCTGTATGTAATTTCCCTGCATTCCAGATTTGCTTTTGGGTTTTGTTGTGCGCAGCAGATCTAATTGTAGGAAATATAATAGTTTGGCTTTTTGTTCCCCAGGGTCATCTTTACTATCGCTTAAACCCAATGGCGGGGCTTGATAATGGAATCCAGCGCTGTAAATTAGGGATTGTAAACAAATTATTCCCCCTCCTAATCCGATTACCGCATTCCTATTATTAAATCTGAACAGGAATCCACCGCACTATGCAGGGGATATTAAACTTACATTATTATTAGAAAATAAATTTCCTTTCTCTTGTACTGTTGTTGCCCCCCTCTCTTTTTTTTGTAAAGTGTCAATGGGCCCTCCCCCGCATTAAGAGCACGCAGCAAATTGAGATTAATGGAGCAATTATAGCCCATTCAGAGATGGGTGCGTGTGGGGGGGCGCGACTTCTAGCTGGAAGGTGCAGGGGTGAGATAAGTCCACTGGATGCATTGTTGTCCTGCCATGAAAATGTTGTCCCTTTCTCTGCAGAATGAATGGATGTGTTTTGTTTGGCTGTTGACATCATTTATACCATCTGCTACAATGGGGAGGATGCAGAGCACATGCACGCATACTCTAACCTCCATTCACACAGCATGATTAATGCCAGCTAGAACCAAGTCCTAATCGAATCTGATGTTGTCAAACAATCACTAAATAGGGAAATAAACGACTTCATCATAGCTGCCTCTCTCTCAGGCAGCACAACTGTCAGTGGGAAGTCATTAAAATATGATAATGAAAAATTGCTCAATTAAATGTTGTTATAGGCACTGACCTTCAGTCGATTAAGATCCCAAGAACTTGGCTATATGTGTTCTTTGCTGTGTGGACCGTGAAGTTTTTGGGGATAAATTAGGGGAGGGTGGGAAATTAGAGCACTTGGTGGGGCAGGTTCAAGCACATACTTCATATGAACTAAGCTCATCTGATTCAGCTTTTCTAGACCTGCAAACAAAACTGAATATTGAATTTGAAAGGGACAGGAGCTTTACTGGACATAGTGCTGAAAGAAGGTACAAAATCATAATAACATGCATGTCAGACCCAGTTTACTTCCTCAAGATGGTTCGCAATGACATTTTCTACAAATATGCCACTGGTACTTAACAAAATGCTTAAAATTTAAAAATAACAAATAAAAGATTAAGTATTTACTTATTGTGAAGCCACTTATATTTTAAAATTGACTATTAAAGTTCAGAATATTTAACAACTGTTATATACGTGTCCAAACTGGAAATCCAGAAGGTATTCAAATATCTATTTTGACTCTGAATATGATAAAACTTTGACAAAAAGATAATCTAAAAAATACTTGAAAGCTGTGATCATACTTTTAGTATAACAGGCAATGAAGTGTTGTTCCCTCCTATTTTTATGCATGCTGTCTAGTAATGCTGTGTTATAAGCCCTTTTAAACCCTATGGTGCCAGATGTATAATTTTTGATATACATATTTATTAAACCCTCTAGTTCTTTTACAAAGTTGGTCATTTTCTTAAAAATCTGTGGTATTGACTTTAAGATGGTCACATGCACCTTCTAAGAAACAGAGACTTTAGAAAAGCACAAATTCCTGTTTTTCAAATGGTTCCAGGACGACAAAAATATCTTAAATATGAATTATTATTATTTAAATAATTCTTTAATATAGTGATACATAACTTGTTTTATGATAAACTATTTTACTGAAAGTATCAGTTATGATGCTGTTTGTGTTCAGGCATATTTTATAGGTCAGTGCTTCAGTTTTGTGTTCTTCTAAATGCATTTCTGCCACGAGGTTTTTAGTTCATACGATCCATAATCTTTTGGTTGGGGAAGATTTGAAAAAAAACATAACCAATAAATATCCAGTTTATCAATTATGATGCAAAGAAGAGAAGAATTTCTCTGATATTTGAAAACTAAAAATACTTTTAAAATCATTTAGTTTTTAAAATGTAGATCTCTCGGTTTTTTTATTTATCAGTCTTCCTTTTTATCAGGCAACATGTTACAGACTTGTCAGAGAGTTAAAGACTTAAAGACTCACGTCCCTGACGGACTTCCCCATCTTTTAAAAAATTAAACTGCATCTGACTTTAATGGATTTAAATAGAGGAACTGACGATTATACAAACTGAACTAAAGTATGTATTCTTGGAAATAGGGAGTTTCCTTCTTGCTTATCTGGATAGTCAATCCAGATTTCCTTGAGTGATTTTGATGGAGAATGAACAATGCTTTTTCACTGATTATGTTGTTGTTAGTTAAATCTAAATGTTGCAGTAATGTATATGCTTTTTTTAATTTGCCTGTGTTTGCTAAATGTATGTTTTGGATAGTTGTCTATTGCAATCTATTTAAAAAATAATATTTTACCTTCAGTGATGTGCTAAAATGCAGCAGAAAATCTTTACAAGTGTGAAATTTATGCTTGATCCATTTGGATAACAGCATCAAAGCATCTCTCACTTACACTGTTTTCCAGGTTTGGTTTCAGAACCGCAGAGCAAAGTGGAGGAAGACAGAGCGAGGAGGCTCAGAACCAGAATCAGGGAAGGAGCAGATGAGTGATGGCACCCCTCCATCTCGCAGCATCAACTCTCAGTCTCCGGTGGACCACAGCAGAAAACAGAAAGAACCTCTGGAGTTACAGCAGAGGTAAAGGAAGACAGACACATATATGTGAAATATTGCCAAACTGCTGGATGTGGGTACTGGAAATTCACTAGAAAAAGTATCTCTGATTTACAATCTTTTCAAGTCACCTAGGTATTCTTATATTTATGTTTCATTTTGTTTATACTAATAAATGTGTGTGATTGGGGCTCTCTTTGCAGCTGCATGAAGCATTGCTAATAAACAAATTCTATTAGGTACAATAAAAGATGCCTTGATGTTAAATAGTCAGAAATTACGGATATTTATTGTATATTTGTGTGCATATTTATAATAAGCATATGATCTTTAATGTGTTTATTAAGATGCAGTTTGTCTCCTTTTTCCAGCATCAACAGGACGGTGGGCCCAGGTGGTCCATTCTTCCCATCATGTATTCCAGGCACGCTCCTCAACTCTGCAACCTATGCCCAGGCACTTTCTCACGTCGCTACGCTAAAAGGTGAATACAAATTTTCTTACCTGTCTGATGATCCTGTTAATGCTTTTAGCAATTCACTGTGAATCCAACTTTCCTATCATTATTATTATTATTTCCCAGGGAATGGTTTGTGCTCCTGCTGCGTCTCTGACCCCATGGGCTTGTCCTTCCTGCCTCCCTACGGGTGTCAGGGAAACCGCACAGCCAGCGTCGCCGCCCTGCGCATGAAGGCCCGCGAGCATTCTGAGGCCGTGCTGCAGTCCGCTAACCTGCTCGGCGCGGCAGCCACACCAGGAGCCAGTGTGGGAGTCCTCTCCGGTGTGGGTACAACTGGGTTGGTCAGGCCTTCTGTGGGGCCCACCATCGAGGTGACCGGTGGTGGCCTTAGAGGGGGAGACAGCTCTAGTCCTGGCACGGCCACAAAAGTCCCAATCCTTGGCGGCAGTCCTGACAAACATCCTCACTGCCCCAAGGAACCTCTGGAGAAGAAGTGAGAAGCTGGACACAAACGTGGATGTTGGTGATAATCTTGTGACTTTGCCTCCTTAGTCTTTTTACTTTCTGCTCCAAAATGAGCAACAAAGCACAACTACTGGCTGACTCCAGAAAAATCCTGCGACAGACGTTTTTTATGGATGGAAACATAAACGTATTTATTTGACTGTAAAGTATCCTTATGAGAAATGCTGAATAACTGAGTTGTTACTACGCCTGAAAAGACACAACTGTGTTTTTTAAAATCTTTATCCATCTACATGCACTCATGGGCTATATTATCTATAACATAGATGCATTATGTGTGAAGCAGAGGCCTATTTGATAATTCGAATTTGAACAATCCTGTGGGGACTGTTGCCTACATTTTGATTGTCAGTGCATGAAGAGTGAGTGTTGAAATGATGGTAGGACTGAGGATTTTTTTTAAATGTCTTTGAGACAAAACAATGGTCTCTAATTTTTTATTTTAAAGTGAAAGTGCACTTTAGTAATAATCAGCTGTGCTCCTTGTAAAAAAAGTAATTGACTTTGTCAGTGTGTGTGTGTTCAGTTATCCCATGTTCTCTGTTAGCACATCTGTAGTGGCAGCAGACAGGGAACACACCACTCCTGTTGTGACATGTTCTTTAAAACAATTAAAGATGTAGTCACTCATGTTCCTCTCCTGTTGCCTCTTGCGCCAGCCATCTGTTCTGATACATTATTTATGATCCACTCTTAAAGCCAGGAGAGGGCTCTTATCATTTATTTACTTTTAGGAACGCTCTCTGTTCCGGCTACTAAACATTTTTTAATAAATCCTGTCCAAAGAATTATTTATTCCATTAATTATTTGAACTTAAAATTGCTGTCCATACATTTGTCAACTTCTCTTTTTCCCTACTTCACACTGAAATCGTGTCTTGAATAATGGGTCAGCTGATCGGACTGATTATACTTAACTGCAGAACACAGCGGCCAGTAGTTTGCCTGATTCAATTTGCGTCCTTGAGGATTTCCAGGAAATTACTTTTGATAGTCGATACCACAATTAAGTAAACTACACACACATTATCGTGAATAATTGATGGGAAATTATGTATTACCATGAAGTACCGGTTCAATAATTGATGAGGAGACACCCCCACCTATGACATGGGAGATGGAGATAATGTCAGAAGTCGTACCAGATTGTACACAGAGCACTCACAATTCTCTGTTCAGTATTATTATTATTATTATTATTATTATTATTATTATTATTATTATTATTATTATTATTATTATTATTATTATTATTATTATTATTATTATTATTAATACTACTACAACTCCATTGTGTGTGCATGTTGTAAATATCTTACAGCTATAACAATAAAGTGATGCATTTATGTACTGGACTTTAAGTTTTGGCAAGATTTTTATTTTATTGATGCACCAAATAACCCTGAAAAATGTTAAATTAGTTTGATAAAACAAAAGTTTAAAAAAATAGATGCTTATCGGTGCATATTTGGATTCTATAGCAGGTACTTTACTGGATCCACTATCTAATATAATGGTTTTGTTTTAAGTCAATGGGAGAGCAACCATGTTAAGCCGAGTGACATGGCAGCTAACGATAACACATTAAATCAGCTTCACTTCCACAATGTGGCAGATTGGATAGCAGACCTCATACAAAAGACACCAAAAAACGCATTCAATCTGCCCAAAATTGACTACAGTAGCTGTGGAATTTAATCATTTTCTAAAACAAAGGAAGCTGAAGTCATAATGACTCCGATCATCATTAAGTTCTGCATGGTGCCCATAATTCACCGCTTTAATATTTCATAAACAAGTCAAGTTGGTTGTTGACACTCAGCTTGTGCATGTGGCATCATTGATAATTCTCCGTCACCTAAAAAAAAGTCCTGGGGATGTTTTGTCAAGCATTGTTATATCAAATTAGCTGGAGAGTGTCCAGAAAAGCAGACAAACACTGTGAATGTAGGGGGACAGTAGCTGAACTCTGTTCTTACATTGCAGTTAATGGGCTTCTTTTGTTGCCGTAATGAAATATTATTATTTTTTGTCCTGCAAAGAAACAGTAAAATGCGCTCACACAACCATCTGCATCTACAAACAGAGACACTGCACACTCAAGAAACCCTTGCAAATCTTTACACAAAATTTAAAGTTAGACATAACTCCTAAGGCGCAGTCTGGCCTGTTCCTCTGAAGGCCCAAAATGGCTCACTAACACATCATCTCTGCTTTTAATTCCTGCAGCAGAGCTGATCAATAACACAATCAATTAGAATCAGTCGAGTTCATGTCTGAATGGAGATTATACAAACAAAGCATCTTAATGCAGCGAGTAATGTGCCTGTCTGCTGTCTGCCACATAACCACAGCTCTCCCTTTTTCCTGACTCAGGCCAGGGAGGATCATCATTAGCGTTGGTGATCAATGCTCAAAGAGCTCAGTGGCTTCTCACTGAAACTATTTAGAAAGAAATATGCAGAATTGCAAGGTGCAATAACATAAAATGCTTATTTCAAAAAAGTCATTTCTGCAGAGTAAAATCCTTTTGGATGTGTGTTTTTATTTTATCCACTAGAGGGACTTAGTGAGCAGGAATCCTGTCCATACTTCATGGGCTAATCTCAGACTTCTCCTGGGAAACGGAACATTTAGGAGGAAGAGAGTCATCAAGTAAATCGAGGATGGATTTTTTTGGTAGAAATATTTTTCTAAAATCTTCTTTATTGAAAAGATCAAGTGCTTTACAGTAAAAGGGAAAGGAAATAAAACAAAGAATCAAAAATGATCAAAAATGAATCAGAAATGATCAGAAATTAGTTTGTCACAGAAGAAATCTGAGAATTGATGTCTCTGATGTTTTAAAAGGAGAAGAGAAAAAAAACCTCTAGTGCCTCAGCCTTTCCTCCAGCACATGGAGCTTGTATATGTGCTTGTGCATGCATACGTGAACGAGTGTGTCTCCATTTAGGCCCATGTGTGTGTGTCCATCATCCCACCCGGGCAGCTCTGCAGCCGCCGCCAACAATCCCAGGGAGCAGTAATCTCCTATTATAGCAGCGGGCGCTTGGAGAGGAGGAAGATGGGAGTGAAAGAGGGAGGTATAGTTCCTTCCCTTTCTATGGTATTTTTTAATGGGTTGAGGAAGGTTGTAGTGAGGGAGATCAGACATTAAATCTTTGATTTCAGATGGTGAGGAGTTAGTGTGAAAACTAAATTATTAGAAGTGTTTCTTTAATGCATGAAAAAGCCACAACATTGTAACATGCAGAACCTGTAAAATGATTCACAAACCTTGAACATTTTCACATTTCGTCACGTTACAACCAAAAGCTTCACTGCATGTTAGGTGATAGACCAACTCAAAGTAGTGGATCATTGGATTGAAAATGAGACATGTTTTAAATACTTTTTTACAAATAAAACCCTATAGTGTGGGGTGTCTGTCTTTAGCCCCATGTAGTTTAATTAACCTAAATAAAGTCTAGTGCAACCAACTGTCTTCAGAAGTCCCCTAATTAGTAAACCGACACCACCTGTGTGGACCTCAGAGGTTTGTTAGAGAACATTACTGAACAAGCATCATCATAAAGGCCCTGATGATGCTGAAAATTCTCCACCACTTTCTCCCTGGCCGTTCTGCTATGTTACTGCTGTGAACACAACAGAACGGCCTGGGAGAAAGTGGTGGAAAATTTGAAAGCAGGTTGACGTTACAAAACTATATCTCAAGGTTTCTTCTAGACAACTATTTAAACCAGCAGCCATTGCACAACTGCAAAGCTCCTAAAACACCCACCTAAACTGAGCGTTTAAGGAGAGCATTGATCAGAGAAGGAGCCAAGAGATAGATTTAAATCTGGAGGAGCTGCAGAAATTGACAGCTCAGGTGGGAGACCTTGTAGAGGTCAAGTGTTAGTCATACACTCCACAAGGCTGGCATCAATGTCTCAGACATAAAATACAAGAGGAAGAAAGGGATCTGGTGAGATGAGACCAACACTGAACTTATTGGTCTTACGTGTAAAATGCTATACATGGCAGAAAGCTAACAGGGCACATTATCCTGAACATATCCTCCTCATGAAACATGGTGGTGACAGTATCATGCTGGGATGACACTTTTCTTTTGTAGGAGCAGAAAAGCTGACCATAGTTGATGAGAAGATGGATGGAGCTAAATACCAGGCAGTCCTGGAAGAAAAAACCTGATAGAGGTGGCAAAAAGAAATGAGACTGGCAGAGGTTCACAGAATAACAACCCTGAGCATACAGCCTACTGTGTGTTCTTTATTCGTATTGTATGATTTCCCAGTCCAAGTCCAGACCGAAATGTAATTGGTAATATGTGGCAAGACATAAAATTTTATGTTCACCAAAGCTCTCTATACAATCTGACTGAGCTTGAGCTATTTTTAATTTTAGACGCTAGATGTGCAAAGCTGGTGAAAACATACATCCACAAGACAATCTCAAAAGCTGGCTGGATAAAGTACTGTTTCCACTATGCTAAATGTAAATGGGTTCCACACTTGTTAGTTTTACCTGTAAATGAATTTTAAAACCATCCATAATTTTCCATCCAACTCACAATTATGCACTACTTTGTATATATCTTTAAAATCTATTTAATATTTTGAAGTTTGTGGTTGCAGAGTGAAAAGCTTAAAGAGGTGTGAATAATATTTCCAAGCAAAATCTTACTATCTCTTAGTTTGAACCAGCTTTCCTGTGATGTTTATGTGGCTGACTAAAGGCCACATGTTTATTGTCCATCTGCTCCCTGTCAGCTCTGTTCAATGAAGAGGACCACACTGTGATTCCAGATTACAACCCACCTGGAGCAACCCTCACCCGCCCCTCACCCATCAACACATCTTCAGAAAATGTTGTTTTTTGTCCCTCACACTTTATGTTAGCCCTCATAACCTTATACCTGACTTCCCCAGTTTACTCCCAGTTAGCTTTCTCTGCTATTGGCCGACATAGCTGTCCAGATTTATAAATAGTTTAGAGGCTGTTTGTTTCATCTGTCTGACATTCGACACCGAAGGATCTCACAGACCCACATGCTAAGCCCAAGCCCTCATTCTGTGGCCCCATGGTGGACACTCTCTGTGGGACAGCTCCTCTATTTCTGTCTGGTCTCATGTCCTGAGCTCCACTGCCTGCTGCTGGTCAGATCCTCAGAGATCTCACATCGGACCCTAAAGTGGATCTGGAATGTTCTTAATAGAAAGGGTCTGAATCTTTCAGAGAGTGGTTGTGTGAGGTGGCAGTCCAGGATTAGACCAGTAAGGCCTTCCTTTGGGAAGAGGGACACAATAAACAGAAAGGGACACAATAAACAGTCCCCAAATGATGGATTATGAACCTGGAAGGTAAGACTATGAGATTGCTCTGTATTGTTTGTTATAAAAAAAACTTAACAGGTACATTAGAGAAATGTTGAAGTGAGTTATATTAGAATTATAAGAACTTAAGTAAATGCAAGTTTACAATTAACTGTAAAAACAATTCTTTAATCCTTTTAATCCATTTGAGTGAAGCTTATTTTAACCTCGCTGTCATTTAAAAGAATTTAGTTGAGTCTGTTCTCAGAAGTGACAGCTATGAAGCTGTTACAGTCCTCCATCAGACCAAAGCTGAAATTTACTCTTCGTTGGTGTCAGGTTTTAGAGCTGCAACCTCGTCACTGGACAAAAATAAACCTGCCACATGCAAGAATGAAAATAAATCATCTTGACAGTTAGAGAGGATATCACTGCAGAAAAAACACCCACAGTAAGGAAACTTGTCATAGTTGCGCATGATTTTAATTAATATTTCATGAAGTATGTTGATTCACTTGCCAACATTGAATGTGGTGCCAGTAAAAGGCAGTATTATTTGGACCGTTTTGCTAATTAAATGTTAACTCTAAGAAGCTCCATCAAAAGACAATTATTAGTCCAAAGTTTCATATGTTTGTTTGGAGTATGTGTGAAGATGTGCTGAAATGAATGGCCACCAGATCAGAGAATATGAATGATTCATGCTGGATATTTGAGCAAAGTGACATCTGCTTGGCAGTCACACTCATTTAAGCGCATGATGGACATGATAATGCTGTTACCCCAAAATCTGTTAACATTTTGTATAGAATTCATGAGTGATCTCTTAAAAGTGAGATCAAAAACTGCAAGAGAAGCAAATATGATACTCGTGACATTTTATCACATACCTTTATAATATGTATATGTATATAGCCTATCCATTTTTGTAAATTTAGATGAGTCCAAACAGTTAGGCAAGTGAAGTAGTGTGTGTATGACAACAGTCAGCTTTGCGATTATAAATCTTAACTCACTTATCTTTGGCCTTGTAGTGTATAGGTAACAATTGTAAACCGAGACAACAATTTAATCGTAAAAGCACCGACTTTATAGCACTAATTAAAGCTGCTTCATTTTGTAATAAACATTTTAATGACATCATTAAATGTCAGATGGAACATGTTTGAATTGTATTAAATGTATCTGACATTATTATCTAATCTTACCTCTAAAGCCTAAAATTAGAAGTGCTTCTGGTACAAGATATTCTACTTTCCACCTCCTCTCTTTACTAAACTGAATGACTTTCCTAAGATTAGTTTTAAGTAGGTCATACGTAACTTTTCCCAAACCAAATATGCTTTTACTATTTCATCCAAATTCTTGTTGCAAATTGGAAAGTAACATTTCATGTTGTCCAGCCCTGAAGTTATTGCCAAATCTGGATCAATATCTGCGTTTAGACGCCATATCAACTTGAATGTGTGTATTTGTGTGTGAGCTCTGATAAACTGCACTGATGCATTTTGATCACCCAAAATAAGTCACGTGAGTCTGTGTTTACTGAGCCTAGCAACAGGGTGGTTTTCTTCACAACATGTCCCTGAAGGTCATAGTGACTGAGTGAAAGGATTTACAGAGCTGTTTTCAGAACCACATACAGTACATTGCTGCTCAGTTCAACAGGGAAAAAAGACCACTTAACAAATATTGCAGTGACAACGTTGAAATGAACGTACATTAGAAAAAGGCTCTTGTATACATAGTAACTTGAAAAGATGTTCATAAGCCTTGAACTCTGTAACATGTCACATTAGACCAACATATAGTTGTGCATAATTGTGAAGTTGAAGTAAAAAAGGAGAGATGGTTTTAAACCTTTTTCAAAAACAGAAATCTAAAAAGTGTGTCAAAATAATTTTGCCCCCCAAGTCAAAACTTCTAGAGCCACCTTTTGCTCCAATAACATCTTTAGGCCTTGCTCTACCTTTGCAAAACAACTCAGTCAGACTGGATGTCACGTCAACATTACTTTCCAAATTTTACCACAGATTCTCATTTGGGTTTAGCTCATGAATTTGACCAGGCCTTTCTAACACTTGTAGCTAAAGAAAAGTCTTCCCGCAGTATGATGCTGCCACCGTTAGGTTTAACAGTGGGGATGATGTGTTCAGAGTGATGTCCAGTGTTAGCGTTCTGCCACACTATCTTTTTGATATTGTTTAGTAACCCAACTCTGCTTCAAAACTCTGAAAATTGTATAAGCCTTTACAGCAGCTATATTTATACCGAAATTGATGTACGCACAGGGGGACTCTATTTACCTATTAGGTGACTTCTGAATGCAATTGGTTGCACTGCAGCAAATTTGATTTAGAGGCATAACAGTTATGGGAGACAAATATAAATGCACAACACATTTCAGATTTTCATTAGTAAAAAAGAAAAAAAGAAAACCGTGGATAATTTTCCTTCTACTTCAACTTTATGTTCTTTATTGTGTCCGTCAATAGGCCTGAATACATTTGAAAGGCACTGCATTTCAAGTTTTGCATCACTCTACAAAACACACATTTCTACAGCTTTTTTTCTGGGAAAGGGTTTGGGGTCATATTATCAGGTCTCGGCTGATTATCTTCTTTTTTTTTCTTCCAGGAAAGCAGCAGATTCAAGGATCATTTGTGCAGAACCAAACTAAAACAGACAATGCCTTTGGAGGAAATACTGAACAGAGGCCCCAGACTTTGGGAGCAGCAGCTCCCCCAGAACAGAGAGAGTGTAACTTTAAGGTCTATGTTTGCATGAATGACTGAACAACTGAAAACAGATAGTTTTTTCTGTAAGTCTGCATCATGACCTCAGTTGAAAAGCGGCGCTCAAGCCGAAAGAGCATTGGCCATAGGAAGCACAGTGATGGAGGCTTCAGCGACACGTCAAGTGGAGGGTCCTTCCTGGATGAGACTGATCGGGAGGTCAGCAATCTGACAGACAGAGCATTCAGAAGCCTTTGCATCGGAGATGAGGCTGTTTATAATGACTCTGACCTCAGTTTGTCTTCGCCGAGCGCCCACTCAGACAGACAGCTGGCTTTCTGCAAAGACAGCGAGGAAAGTGAAAGGGAGGACCGAAAGAGAGTTGCACAGGGGAATTTCAACCTTCGCATGCAGCAATATGGACAGGATTGGATCACAGGAGGGATGTATGGAGCAGAGATCCAAAAAGATGCGCAGTGGGAAGCTTATGGGGAAAGGACACAGGAGATGGTTTCTGCTACATTCCAGCACTCCTTAGTGGAAACTTCACAGTTGGGCAACCCTCTGAGGGAGGAGGAGCTGTCCTTCCTCAGCAACGGAGCCACAGAGTTAAGTTCACAGCAACGCAGAAGCCACTCAAGAGTTTGTTCTCTCATCAGGGCATTTAACTCTGATGGAAACAGAGACGGAGCAGGAACGGAGGATAAGATCAGAGAGCGGGATGATGGGACAAGTTGGGACAAATCAGCTCTCATGAGTATTCAGAGAGAACTTTCTGAATTTTCATACCAACAAAATTTCAACTATAATTTTCATCCTGGCGGTCCGTTCTCTTGTCGAGACGCCAACTTCTACTCCTCTGAAGCAGAAACAATGGCCCAAATATCTCACAGCTATATGAGGTCATCACAAACTAAACACAGCATGTCTGCACAGGTCAACTGCAGCTCCAACTTCTTCATCCACAGTGAATTCAGTCCCTTTAAGTTATGGAGGGATTATAACAGGTTTCCCCTTCAGCAAGCAGAAGCCTCAGGCTTTATGCATTATTCAGAGTTTCCTAAATGGTATCAGACGCCAATGTACAATGAACTTTCTCTTGAGAATCAAGCACACAGTCATCAGAGAGACATCAGACACACAAGGAACCCCATGGGATATCCGGTTTGTCTGACAGCTCCCCGCTCCATCTCGACTTCCTCTTCAGCTGTGGAGAAACGCTGTGAGTCCGAGCTGGCAGTTCATCATCCTCACAGGAAGTGGACACGGAACCTGGGGACTAACAGACTTCCGTCACATCGCCCGTCAACTGCATCACCATCAACTGAAATGTCTCGACGCGTCAGAGACACCATCAGCTCCGTTAAAGCTCTGCAACAGAAGATTAAAATGATGTCTGATTGTGATATGACTAATCAACAAGAAGTGTTCAGTAGGAATGAAAGTTGGAGTCACTCAGGAAGCAATGCTTTGAGAGTGGAGACTAATGCTGTCAGCAGTAACACAGAAAATCCCATTAGAATGGGTCAGCGGTTTACATCTTCAGTCCACCAACATCAGAACGTGGAGACATCTCGCTTAAACCAGCAAGAAGTTTCCCCTCAACCAGTAGAGCATCCTCCAGTGCGAGCTGAAAGCCGAGGAGCAACTCCAGATGTCACGATGTCCAGCTACAGATCCCGAGCCTCGAGCCTTCTCTTCAACCTGAAAGACAACAGAAAAAGAGTAAAAAGCACCTACAGTCCAACTAAATTCAAAGGCTTGGATACACCAGAGAAGAACCAACAGCCTACTGTCCAGAAGCGAATTGAAACTGCATTTACTGGTTCAGATGTTCAGTGTCCCCAGCCAGACGCATCTAGATGGACAAACGCTGCTGTAAACCAATATCACACCCCTGAACTATCACTTCCAACTCAGACTTCTTACCTTGCCAGAGTAAACACAGGCCAATATCCCGAAAACACTGCAAGTGATTACCAGACCTCTCAGCTGCAAGGTCAGATGGGTTATGTCTGTGGATTCAGTGGCTTCATGCCATCAAATTACTCCAACAATCAGCTGGTAGGAAATGGCCAGAATCTCAATAAAAGTCTTGCATCATTTACTCCCTGTAGGCAATATATTTATGGGTCTGCAGAAGAAGTCAAGAATCCTTGTTCAGGTGTGGACACAGCAAGGCTGAACGTTGACAGCAATCAAGAAAGAGAACAACCAAAAGGCAAAGCAAATACAATGCCAGCTTTCAGTGAAACTAAAGGTGAAGTGTTCATAAAGGTGGACAGATATGAACAGCTCAAAGAAAATAAACACGATTACAAAAATGTGTCTTCCCAGGATAACTGGAGACAAACAAACAGCCAAGATACAGAAAACACTAATCTTAAAACAAATGTTTCTCCAAAGAAACTAGAAACAGTGTCTTTAATAGAAAGCTTAAGGCAAGAAAATCTGCATGGTGGAAAGAAGGAACAAGTGAAATGTGCCAGTTTAACTCAGAATTATAACAGATTTACTGATCATTGTGATAGCAGCCAACAAAACCTTTATTTCACATCAGACAAACCAATTAACCCGATAAAACCAGGTCAGATTAAACAAAATATATCAGTTCCAAACGAAAAAATACAAACTAATTCCCAGTTTGAAAAGAAAAATCCAACATATATCCCAGGCAATGCATCCACTGTTGAATTGACAAATTCTCAAACTGAGCTGATCAACACCAAACAGAAGGCTCATTCAGAGCCACCAAAAACAGAATCAGCTGGGTTTATTTCATCAGGAAAAACTGGGTTAGAAACTGTCAAAATTCAAGAGTCCAAATCAGAACCAACAGAACTGCAAAATATTAGGCAAGTCAAAGACGATTATATAATTAAAGTTGAGGAAAGGAAAAATAAACATGAAGAAAAATCAAGAGACACATGTTTTCAGCAGGAAGAAAAGAAGCAGATGACAGCTGAAAAAGAAAATGTTTCAAAGCTAACAGATGAACCAACAAATGTCACAGAGAAAGTCCCTAATAAGCTCAAAACAGAAGAAGCTGAGATGGATAAGCTAAAAGAGGAACACGTAAAGACCGAACTGGCAAATACTGAGGCGCCTGAGCAGGTCAGAATAAACCAAGTTAAACATGAACAGGCCAATGGTGTTCAAGCTGAGGAAAAACAACAGAGCACAGAAAAAGCTGAAGGAGACCAGATGGATGCAGAGATAATCAAGATGGAAAAGGTTAAAGCAAAACAGATCACAGACAAACAAAAAGAGCAGATAAAAGAGCTGCAAACCAAAACTACAGACATGAAGAGAATGGAAGCGGAAGTGTTGGAGGTCAACATGGACCACATGAAAGTTGAGGATGTCCTTGAAGCTATGGGTGGGAAAGATTCAAGTCATGCATGGCAAATAAAGTTAGAGAGGACTACATCACCTAAATTTAGCACTGAAGACAAAAGAGAAGAAAGGATAAAGCTGGAAGAAAACCTGGGGGGAAAGGAATCCGAGCTATCTAAAGCAGAAAACCTGCTGGAGAGGTCAGCTAAACTCACAGCTAAGCTTGCCGCAACACAACAGGTCAGACAGGAACCAGACAGAGTTGAGCAAGTTAAGACAGAGTTAGCTAAAGCCAAAGCAGAGTTAGCTAAAATAAAAGAGAAAATGAAAGGAGAGCAAAAAGAAAAAGTGAGAAACATTCTTTTTACTGAAAAAGAAGATTCGTTAAAGAGCAATGATCCCATAAATAAGAATATTAGTAAAAACATAGACAACAAAAACCAGAAACACTCAGTTGAAACACAAATCAATGTAGTCACTGATGATTATGAACGGCTTAGGGAGAAATATGGTTTTATACATACAGCATCAGCAAACAACACCAAAGTGTCAGTCACAGAAAATGTTCCCTTAAATGATGTCAACAAAGCTAAAGATGGTACCAATCATTTAAAATCATTTGACAGACATTGTCTTAGGGACTCATTTGTTACACTAGAAGCAGAAAATAAAGAGGGGGTTAAAAGCTTTAAACACAGTGAGGAGACAGAAAGTCAGGGTGATAACAATGAGCCATTTAAAAAATCACAATTAGCTAGCTTTCATTCTCTCCAAACAAATTTATGTGATAAAGCAAATCGAGAAAATGTATCTGAGAAACCGAAGGACTACAGTGGTCAGAATAGGGAAAAAAGTGATGTCATTAAAGATGAGGCTTCTCTGGAAAAAGACTTTGTTTTAGGTAAACATGAAAGAAAGTCAAATAATCCCCATATCAGCACAAGCAAAGCTATGGTTGTTATTCCACCCAGAGCTTTATCTCAAAAAGAGAAAGCTCAAACTAAGCAGGAGATACTGACTTCCAAATTAAAAGCTCATGCTGAAAAAGAGATTTTTGCAATAAAAGAAAAGGGATTTGCTTTACCAGAAGGTTATATAGGCAAAGGTGTCAAGCAGTTGGCAAGTGGTCAGAGTGGTAATATTCGGCAGAGGCCTTCATCACAGGAAATGCCTAAGAGGCACAAAACCATAGTGTCCAATAAAATCACACCAACGTATCAGGTGGAGCCTTCAGAAGTTCAAAAAGAACCTGTCGATTTTTCTTCATCTCTGAGCTCTGATACAGTGGATGGTGGTGCAGCAGTTGACCGTTCAGAAAAACCCAGAAAAACAATCCAACCTATAGGAACCATTGTGAGCACAAATGAGAGCTGTAACCAAAAAGAACAAAAAGAAGAAAATCACACAGAAACATCTGAAAAACAGAACTGGGAAATGCAACAAGCAGTCAACAATGAAACTCCCACCAAAACAAAAGAAGACCTAGCACAAGCTACAAGTATGTCCAAACCTGTGACCATAGAGGATACTGAAACTAAAGAAGCTGCTCATAAAGACTCAGAACCAGCAGATTGTGCAAATCAGAAAGAATCCTCTGTGACAGATGACAGTGTGCAGATTATGGGGATCATGGTAACTGTAGTAGAAAGAAAGCCAATGTTCAACACTGGCCCGCAGAAAAACAATGCTGGAAAACAAACCAATGCACCAGAAACAGAGAGCAAAAAATCAAATTCAAGAAAAGAGAATCCCAGCCAAGAAGAGGCTGAAATATTAGTGAAGGCAGAGAACTCAAAAAAGAGTCCATCTATGGTGATAGAAAATGAAGCTACTCTTGGTAAGAATAATTATTCAGAGAATGTGAAAGATGCTTTAACCTTGGAGGCGATTAACAGAGAGATAACAGCAGAAAAGGCAGATCTCCAGCTCAACAGTTGCACCATTAATGTAGAGACCAAAAAGAAGAGACAACCAGAAGCAGGAACTGTACCTGTTAAAGATGAGTGGTTGTCTAAAACTCAACCGGTTCTCCACCAAATGGATTCAACTCTAGAAGAAACAAAGGATGTCATTGTCAACATACTAAAGGAAAATTTGTCAGAAACTTCCAGACAGACAAAAACAGATGAGGAAAGTCAACATGAAATGCAAAAGCCACTTAGGAATATAATATCTTGTGACAAAGTCAAAGCTGAAAATGATCAGCCTGTGAAACAGGACATGACAATAGGTAAAAATATTTCCAAAAGCAGTAAAGATGGACAATGTTTACCAATACCAGAAGATAACATCTGCTCCTTTAAACCACAAAACTCATTAAATAACTTAGCTTTGAATGAAACTAGTCATGTGTCCCGAAACCTGCAATCAAATGAAACGCACGTTGAAGAACATGGTCAAGAAGATACTAGTGTTCATATTGACAACATTGCCATCAGAGTTGTGCCAACGGAAGGTAAAAAAGATTCTGTGGACATGTTGGAAAAATGTGACATCAAAAATATTTCTTCCAATGTGAAGTCTGCCTATGAACAGCAACAAGTTACAACATCTAGCAGTGAAAGAGAAGCAAATATTTCAAATAATGGACATTGTTCTGAAAACCTGATTCAAGCAAACAATGAGCAGAAGATGAAAGACAGTCTGGAAGAAAAATTAGCTGTACATAATGTATTATCCAGTGTGAGGAAATTGTCTGACTCATTGAAAGCAAGCGATAAACGGAAAAACACAAATACAACCAAGGAATGCATTAATGCTGAAGACAAAAAGTCAGAATCTAGTGTACAGCTCGTGGAAGCAGACTATTTTCAAATCCAAGGGCTAGCAGACAGAAGCAACATGTCTCCTATTAATTTTACAGCCGAAAAGGATTCAAAGGGAAAGGACGTTCTAAAAATATTACCTAACGAGACATTTATCGGCAACAAACTCCACAAGGAACAAAAAAGTGACGTCTTTGTGTTCACTGTGGATCCAAGTGAAAGAGAGGCAGATGAGTCAAGTTTAACAAATATTGATGGTGAGAGCTTGACAAGTAAGAATTTGGAAACTCAAAATAATATAGTTGCTTCAAAACACACTGGTGGTTCCATGGAAAGTTGGAATAAAAACAAAAAAGGTGAGGTAGGCCAATCAAATCCCAGCAGAAAAAACAATGAGAATCGGTGTGACTCCTGTGCTACAGAAAAACAGAATTCAAGTGATCAACATTTAACAAAAACACAGTTGGCTAAGGAAAAATCTGAAGTTAAACCAAGTTCAAAAGAACGAGTGTGTGCAATACCTGAGATATCAGCTCTTGCAGACTATGCCAGATTAAAGGTCATTGTTTCAGATGATAAAGTACAGACAGTTCAGCAATTCCCTCCCAACAAAAAGGAAGGGTTCTTCCCACTAATACAGACCCGTCATAGTAGACGTCCTGTGTTTACTGATGACCCACAACACCAGTCTGTGAAAACCCACAGCTTGCCAAAAACGACCGAGATAAATGACACAGCCAATAAAGAGCCCAAATCGCTAATATTTCCTATCATGGAGAAGGAGCACCAAAGAACTGGGATGTTCAAATTAGGAGACAAAGAAAGGCAAGAAAAAATGGTGCTAAATGCCCAAATGAATGTATGTGTGTCAGACAAAGATCTAAATCAAATAGTTACAAACAAGTTACCCACAGTTAAGACAGAGATAGTGGCTCAAGCAGCAGAGACGCAAAAAGGGGGGAATGCAGAAGAAAAGCAATGGATGAAAACTGCACATGGTGAACAACAGACAAGAGCAGTAGAGGAGCAGCAAAGGAGCACTGCACAGCGACTAAGGAGGCTTGCAGAAGAAGAGCAAAGAAGACAAGATGCACAAAAAGAACAACAAAAAAGAGCGGCAGAGGAGCAGCAAAGGAGGATTGTGGAAGAAGAGGGAAGGAAAGCTTCACATGGAGAACAAGAGAAAAGAGCAGTGGAGGAGCAGTACAAGATAACTGCACAACTGGAGCAACAAAGGATCGCCAAAGAAGCTCAAAGAAGGAAAGCAGCTCAACTGGAGCAACAAAGAAGGATTACAGAAGAAGAAGAACAGAGGAAAGCAGCCGAGGAGCATCAAAGGATGACTGTGGAAGAGGAGCAAAGAAGGAAAGCTGCACATGAAGAACAACAGAGAAGAGAGGTAGAAGAGGAGCAAAAGAGGGCTGGACAGCTGGAGCAACAAAAGAGGAGTGCTGAAGAAGAGCAACAGAGGAAAGTTGCACTTGCAGAACGACACAGAATAGCAGCAGAAGAGCAGCAAAGGAGGAATGTACAATTGGAGCTACAAATGAGGCTTGCAGAAGAAGAGCAACAGAGGAAAGCTGCACATGAAGAACAACAGAGAAGAGAGGTACAGGAGCAGCAAAGAGGCATTGCACAGCAACAAATGAGGCTTGCAGAAGAAGAGCAACAGAGGAAAGCTGCACATGAAGAACAACAGAGAAGAGCAGCAGAAGAGCAGCAAAGTAAGATTGTGGAAGAGGAGCAAAGTAGGAAAGCTGCTCATGAAGAACAATTGACAAGAGCAGTAGAGGAGCAGCAAAGGAACACTGCACAGCAACAAAGGAGGCTTGGAGAAGAAGAGCAAAGAAGACAAGATGCACAGAAAGAACAACAAAAAAGAGCAGCAGAGGAGCAGAAAAAGAGGATTGTGGAAGAAGAGGGAAGGAAAGCTTCACATGAAGAACAACAGAATAGAGCAGTGGATGAGCAGTACAAGAGAACTGCACAACTGAAGCAACAAAGGATTGCTGAAGAAGCTCAAAGAAGGAAAGCTGCACATGAAGAACAACAGAGAAGAGAGGTAGAAGATCAGCAAAAGAGGGCTGCACAGTTGGAGCGACAAAAGAGGAGTGCTGAAGAAGAGCAACAGCGGAAAGCTGCACACGCAGAACAACACAGAATAGCACTGGAGAAACAGCTAAAGAGGAATGCACAATTGGAGCAACAAAAGAGGCTTGCAGAAGAAGAGCAACAGAGGAAAGCTGCACATGAAGAACAACGAAGAAGAGCAGCAGAGGAGCAGCAGCAAAGGAGAGCTGCACATGAAGAACAACAAAGAAAAACAGCAGAAGAGCACCAAAGGAGGATTGTGGAAGAGGAGCAAAGAATGAAAGCTGCACATGAACAACAGAGAAGAGAGGTACAGGGGCAGCAAAGGAGAGCTGCACAAATGGAGCAACAGAGGAAAGCTGCACATGAAGAACAACAAGGAAAAGCAGCAGAGGAGCAGCATAGGAGAGCTGCACCAGTGGAGCAACAAATGAGACAAATGAGAAAGGCTTCACAAGAAGAGGAGGAAAGGAGAATTTTACAAGAACAACAAAGAGGAGTAGAACAACAGCAAAGGAGAACATTGCAAAATGAGCAACAAAGGAACATAACAGAACTGAAGCAAAGAAAAGCACCACAATTGGGACAGAGAAAAGAAGCATGTGAACCACAAAGAAAAACTACCCAAGAGGAGAAACAAAGAAGAGAAGTAGGGGAGCAACAAAGGAGAGTTCCTCAAGAGGACCAGCAAAGGATACATTTACCAGAAGAACAAATAAGAGGAGAAGTAGAAGATCAGAAAAGAAAAGTGACACATGAGGAGCAACAGAGGAGAGTTGAACAAAAGGAGCAGCAAAAAATTGATGTAGAGGAGCACTGGAAAATGGTTGCACAAGAAAAGCAGCAAAGGATCACATCTCTGATTCAGGAACAAAGGCAAGTTAAACAGGTCAACGACCAGATAGTTGCCAACATTCAAAAAGAAACAAAGGGGAAAACAAGAGAAGGGATAAATGTTGCTCTCATTTCAAAGAAGGAAAGCATCAAACAGCTGCAGGAACTTAAATTACAGCATCAGACTGAAGAGCAAATGAATGAAAGTCTTGTGGAAGAGGAGAAAACTACATCACAGAAGGAGTTGGAAAATGAAAAAAACATAACTACAGAAAAGAAGAAAATCATGAGAGAACAGAGAGTAGAAAAGCATATCAAACATGAGCGTGTTACAGTACAAGAACTGGCACTAACTAAAACAGATTGTGATAGTGATATTCAAGCTAAAAAGATAGAAGATGATGAACAGTTAACATCTCTCAAAGTAAAAGCAAGAGACCTTCAAGAGATGGAAAAAAGAGCAGCACAAAAGACAGATTCTCTCCAGTATTTTGCAGTCACTTCAACCAAAAGAGAGATGAGACCCAGAGAAAAACAAGTGTCCCCCCCTTTACCTTTACAACAACAAAATAAAATAAAAATGGAGCTTGAATCAGCCAATGACTTGTTGTACCACACTAGATCTTACAGACCTCTTGCTGCTGCATCTCCAGCT
This sequence comes from Valencia hispanica, assembly GCA_963556495.2. Taxonomy (NCBI): domain Eukaryota; kingdom Metazoa; phylum Chordata; class Actinopteri; order Cyprinodontiformes; family Valenciidae; genus Valencia; species Valencia hispanica. The sequence continues at coordinate 24,509,831 of OY747711.1, forward strand.
CCATCTCTGCCCCGTTCTAACACCTCCTCTCCTGCACTAGGAGCCAAGCCCTTAATGTTCAGAGTAAAGGATAACACCACCAGAGGCTCCTCTCTTACAAAGTCAGTCAAGCCACGCTTCCATAAGAACTTTGGAGAGGATTTCTTAATGGGTTCAATGTTGGACGGGGGATCAGATAAAACAGAGGATGAACAGGAGACAATCAGACGAAATGCAGGGACCCCGTTAAATCGCTCTGCTGCTTTCAGGGAGTCTCCTGCTTTCTTCTCACTATCTTCATCACAAGATTACTCAAACTCTACCCCTCATCTGAGACCCTATTCACGGAGAAGCATGGCAATGGATGATGATGAATCCCGCTCTGTCATTAGTAACATGTCAGAGGACGTGGAGAGCTTTGCGACCAGTGCAGCAGATCTGACCGATATGCACGGACTGTCTGACTTTGACAGACCCGAATCAGCTTGCAGCTTCAGCAGTGATGTGTCTCGGTCACTGGGTAAACCTCCAGCTGTTCCACCAAAAAGTGAGAAAGCCTTACGCAGAGCTCAAAGGTTAACCTCTCGAAGGATTAAAAAAGAACTTTCCAAGACTGCAGAAGGAAGCCCTGCAGGAGTTGGGAAAGAAGTCTCCAGTTTTCCTTCTTCATCATCTTCCTACAATGAGGTATGCTCCTCCAACCACCATGCTGTGGCTTCTCCCCATTTTTCTCCACCTGTTGCATTTGCTCTCGCTCCAGCTGTTGGTTCTAGTATGCCTTCCACTCATAAAGATCGCAAATCCTCTCATCATTCTTTTCATGCTTCCCCTCATGCCACCGGCCCCATCTCTATCCCCAGTTCCTCGCCTCATGCTGGTTCCGCTGTGTCTCTTAATGTTTCTATCCCTGCTTCCAAACCTGCAGCTATTCAAACAGTTGCTCATGTATCATCTTCTCCCACTCTCCATCATGTCAATCACCTGGCCACTCCAGTGACACAATACCATGTAGAGTCAACCAGCTATCCCCAATCCTATCCACTGACGCAGCGCAAGGTTCTACAGGACCTGGGATCTGGTCAGTACTTTGTCGTGGACGTACCTGTTCAATTAAAAACAAAGACTTTCTTTGACCCTGAGACAGGAAAATATGTTCAGCTTAACGTACACCAGACTGGTCAGAACATTTCTCAACCTCAGCTTCAGCAAACATACCAACAGCCTCAAGTCCAACCACAACTGCAGGTCAAGCAGCAACAACAGTCCCTCTCCACTGTTGCATCGGTTGCTAGTAAACCTTTTAGGTTTTATCAAGGCTGCAACAGTTCTCCCCAAAACTGCCAGACTGTGCACCCAAGCAGCTCATCAATCCCAACAACTCTACACCAAAACCAACAGGTCCTGACGGAAAACCACAGTTGTGGAAATCAAGTTCCTGAAGTGGATCAGAATTCTGAGGGGCATTGCTATAGTCCAGAGAAGACACCATACATGGACACAGTTAATGACATCACCAAAACATACAACTTAGTGAACAGTACACAGGACTCACATGGCCCTTTTCTCGAGTGTGACACAAACAGCCAGCTTGGTAGAAGCTCAGTTTGTGAAAATGATCACTCAGCTAACTCGGAGTATCAGCCCAGGGACATTATTACCATAAGTGAACTAGAAGATTTCATGGAGGTTTCTGACTGGTGAGAGCAAAAAGTGACATAAAAGTAAAGAAGTATAACCCAAAATAATAATAACTGAAACATACAATGTATAAATGATGAAATACAAAGTTTTAAAAACTTTTCAACTGAAATAAATCTTGTTTTTGATAGTAGATGTCACTGTGACGTGCTCAACCTGCTGCTGGTGTCTTTCTTCAGAGAATACCTGTTGATTCTATATTTCTATTCTATATTTATTGTTACCATTCCATTTGACTTTGAATGTCAGAAGCTAACATATGTCTCCTGTGTAAACAGTAAATGTATCTCATTTCCTGATATGGTGAACATACCTTACATATGCAAACTGCTAACCCCCCCATTGTAAAGTGCTTTGGACTTTGCATTTACTTTGTATTATAAACAATGGCTGGCCTGTTTCACTTTAACTATTGTGAAAGCATTGCAGTGGATGGAATAACTCTTCAAAGTCAAAGTTCTTCAAACGGTGTCAACATAGTTTTACTTTGCAGCAAAAAGGACATGGCAGTGATGAGATCGCTGCTGTTTTTAAACTTATACATTAGTAAATTTTTTTAAGATGGATGTTTCTAGGAGTGCTTTTGTGTTGCTGTGAATGTAGCATGACATGGAATTTTTCAGACAACAAAAACACGCTTAACACAGATATTTCCCATCATGTGTTTGGTAATTTTTTTCTTTTGAAGACTCAAAATAAAAACAGATTTCTAAAAGATTTTTGCAATAGGTTGATTTTATTTTTAAGATGCTTTAAAAAGGTGAAGGCCTGCATTCTTAAAGACTTTTCTGGTCAGGGTTGCAAGGGGGACGGAAGGAAGGTGCATTAAAGTGGTAAAGGATTTGGGCAGCGCTTAGGTGGAGGTGTATTCTGCCTTGTGTTGGGCAGCCGGGGGATCAAGTGGCTTGGTACACCAGTCAGGGCTTGCTGGTTCAGGGGCTTCCTGGGTTCTGAGCTGTTGGCAGGGTGGCCCAAATCCTAACACAATCCTTCTTCCAAAGGGGAGACGACTTTGTGGGTGTTCCTCTTTGTAGGGCACCTTCCCACAGACTCCACTGTGGAAAGGTGAGCAGGGGTGGGATGGTGCTTGAGCCAGTTTGGGCCCGGTTGGTGTGGTGTTGCTTGTGTGGGGTATTAGGTCTCGTTCAAGTGTGGTTGGTTCCTTGGTAGCAGCTTATGGCTCTCTGGGACTGAGCTATCTCCCAACCTTGTGTTAGGTTGGCAACCTGTTCAAATTATAATTAGCCTTTGGTCCAGTAGCTGGAGAGATAGACACGGCGATGTAAAGTTGTCCAGTAAAATGGCAAAAACAAAAAATTTAAAACTTTAGTAGAACAATGATTTTGAAACATCCTCCTCAAGGTTGCACAAAAACAATTAGCCAATTTTATCACATATGGGGCATACAGTAACACCATCAAATAGTTTACAGGAAAAAATACAGCAGGGAAATTTTGATAACCCATGTTGCAATATTTCCCAGTCCCAGTTCTCCTCCTCCTCCTCCTCCTCCTCCTCCTCACACTTTGATTTGAATCCAGATTGTGGGAGTATAAAAATATCTAAACATGCATGGGAGGAGAAACCTCAGAACATAATAAAGTACTTATTGTACTGAAAAACATTCATATGGAACAGTAATTAAAACAGACTATTTTTTTCATTTTCAATTCATTTTAATTCTTGACTATTTTAACCAGTGTAAATGATTTTTTTAAAAGAATCAATGGGAACTAATGATATAAATAATACTGGGTAAAAACATATACTTTTATAGTCTTGGATAGCGCATTACATTTGCTTGTCTGGCAAATAGAAAAGCTTGAAGTGTTTCGTTTAGCATTTAATTTATATGTTGTGGATCCCCTGAGAAGCAGTAACTCTCTTTGACCACTATATGGCAGAGAAGAGTTAGTCCCTCACTTGGATTCGGGACACAGCAGAAAGTAAACATGAGGGAAATCCCAAATGAAGTATAATTTTAGCACATGCAAACATAACCTTTAAATCATAAAACCTATGATATACGGCTTACGCTTATGCTGCATAACATAAAAATTGAGGGACCACTTCATTTACAAGTCTTAAAATCGTAAAAGAAGTTCTCAAGGTGAGAAGAGATTCAAAGCACTCCAGGAACACAGCCAGCACACTTTCCACTGATTCCATGCTTTTCATAAGAATCCTACATCATGTTTGAAGGGTTAAATGTGTTGTGTAATTTCATTTGGCTTTGGCAGAGCTCAAAGGAGCCAGCAGAAGCCCTGCCTCAGCAGTTTAGACTGCCCAATAAAGCAGTAGGCTTCATACCACTGGGACAGTCTGACGACCGCAGCCAGAGACAAGCCCATGCCACTCTGTCCAGCAGCTGAAGACAGGGAGACGTCCTACATCTATGTGTACACAAACAGGAACAAGAACGAAAAATATATAATGTGTTTAGATAATCAAAACATGTAGGGCAAACCCCTGAAAATAAGATACATCCATCACCTCTGAGTTCAAGGGTGTTGGGACATGATCCAACACCCACTCTCAGGAACACAGGAAATGACATTTCCTACGTTTTGCAGGACACAGAGGGAAAGACAGAGAGAGGTTGACGGAGACAGCTTGGAAGGGGGAGCGAGGGAGAGAGTGGGAGTTTCTAAGTGGGAACAGAGCTTTACTGTTTCATATTACAGAGAAAAGAGGAGAAAGAGGAGAAGAGTTAATGGTGGGTAAGGGCTCTGGTGGGTTGTGCAGCCAGCCTCTGTTTTGAATGTAGCTGCTTGTAAAAGTGCTGTGCAGTTGTCTAGGTTTATGGATTCGCTGACTGTGGAAAATGTACTTCTCTATAGTGGTCCTTGTCCTGACTAAGACTCTGGTCACAGGTAAGTTTACTTTGTTTGCAGCAACAAAGCTCAACAGGAAGCCAAGAAGGGGGGAAATAGAGTGGCAATTGGTGCACACAGTAACATGAAATACAGATTCCTTTGTTTATTTTAAGCATAAATACAATATAGTCACTGTAAGTGAAAGAGGTAAAATCTGCACGTGTTTTTAACAGTTTTTGCATGCATCTAAAGTTAATCATGTAAGTGCTAAGTTTAAATATGTGCTTGACTTAAGTTTTCCTGGTTTATGACAACAAATTCAAGATAATAATAAATCACATATTTCACACAGTCACAAACTGATAAAGACTGCATGAGCATCAGCTTTCTTAAATTAGTAAATAACAAGAGGTGAAAATGTGCCTCTCGTGAAAATGTCATTCTGATTCAGCAAAATGTTTTAGAGTTTTGGTTTCTATGATCAATCAGAAGTTTGGGGTTGTACAGGCAGTGCTAAATTTAACAAGTCAACTTTTTCCAGCAACTTGAGTAGCATATTTGTATTTTCTAGTAACTTTTTCCGCTTATGGCCTTGCATTATATAATGTTGTACATAAACAGAGGCAGATTCTCGACTGACAGAAAAAGAACAACAACAAAAAAGCAGCAGCAGATGTTCCCAGTTATCCAGTCTGCATGGATCGGGTTTTGCTATACAGGGGATCAATGTTTCCCACCTGTAGCATATCTTTGCTTGTCTAATCACTCTTTGTGACTCGTATTCTGTTTTTGACAGACATAACTCTGCTTGCACCGGAAGAAAACAAAGGTATGCAGGGATAAACATAACAGCTGTACAGAACGTACGATCTGTTCATTTCACTCTTGAGCCAATCTTGCTTTTTAGCGGTACAGAGAAAATTCCCATCTGGTGATGGAAGACACATATAAGCAGAACCAGTCATACTTTATGCTTTCGACAGCATAAATCCTACAAGCCACTGTGGGTGTGTACAAGCTCAGTTTGTGTAAATGCTACAAACAACTGGCAGGAAAAAAATTGTTGTAAAAATGAACTCAGATCTTTTCATGTGGGGCACATTTTCAACTCCAATAATTTAGTTTTTGAAAAAAGCAAGAAAGAGTCACGCAAGGCTGAGTCATTTAGTGTCTGTCCTTTGTGGCACACGAGTGTTTGTTGGATTGACTGTGATCTATTGATTAAGACTTTAAGAAACAAAACTCATACTGTCTCATACAAGTTTAAACAAGGGACACAAAATGAAAGAAAAACATTTTGATTTAGTTATTTTTAAATCAACTTTGATTAAATTTCTCCAAGATTTCTCAACATCTTTTAAAGTTTTTCTCTGGGTTTTGTGCTTCTTATTTTGAGAGACAAGTTTTTTTGTCCTCTTTATAAGTCACGTAATGACACAAATCTGAATCGCATGGTGTGAGTTTGTATTGAGTCCCCTGTTTATTCTGATACTACCAAATACATTTTAAGATAACATCCTTAGAGGTTTGCTTGAAAACATTAGTGAACAAACAGCAGGGTGAAGACCCAGGAACTCAGGGATAACATGGTGAACGTAGAGAAGTTTAAAGACAAGTGAGGAAATACAAAAAAACATCTCCAGCCATATTTGTCTCACAGAGCACTGTTCAGTCCTTCATTTGAAAATTAAGACAGTATGGTACAACTGCAAACATACCAAAATATGGCCATCCAACCAAGACTGGGCAATTTGTGCATTAATGAGTCTGTCCAAGTTTGGGCTATCTTGCCAAGGAGAATGGACAGAAATGTCAGTGCCTTGCTGATAAAGCTGGTAAAGACCCTAAAGGATTGTAGCTGCAACTGCATCAAAAACAGTTTCTACAGAATACTGTCTCGGGGTGGAAGAATACAAATGCACTCTCTATTTTTCATTTGTATTTGTAAACATTTTTATAAACAGCGATCATTTAACTGTTGTACCCAGAATTGTAGACCTTTAAATGAAATGTTTACATGATCTCTTTTCTGTTTCTTGCCAACAGAGCTATGTCACACCCTGAATGTGACAGTCACCCCTGGCCCTTTGGTCTTAGCCACAGAGAGAGACAATCTGACTTTATCCTGTCTAGTGTCTGAAAGAAAGTGGAGCAGCAGTGTCCTCATTCTTCGCTGGTTCTTCTCTCCTTTGACTGTCCCAACTGTCAGACCTCCTCCTGTTCTGACCACCTCTCCCACCGCACTTCCACCCTCCCAGTTTTTGATTGTGAGGATAGGCATAAAGAAAATACAGCAGTATGGGAACTACAGTCGTCGCTTCCCCCAGCCGAAGTTTCGTTTATTTGATGATGCGGGGGGAGAGGTGTACCGGTTGCTCATCGTCAATATCACAGGGATGGATCAGGGATTTTATAGCTGTAAAGTTCAAGAGATACGAAAATACAGAAACACATGGAGAGCCTCGTCCAATGGCTCCAGCACCACACAGCTGACAGGTAACTGAAAAATACTTTGGCCCCTTTTTGCTCTGTTCCTTAAACTTGGTTTGTAAAGAGAAATGGAAGAAGCTGACTACTTAGAATAGAATAGAATAGAATAGAATAGAATAGAATAGACTTATTTGCTATTTGTACACAGTACAATGAAACTGCAGACATTGTTTTTCAGGTGCACAGTCATGCATGCCTGAACCCAAAAGACAAATGTGGCTGTTTGGAAACATTTCCAGTTACAAAAAACACACAGGCAGTAATGATTTGGAAACTAAGGGAGGACCACCCATTCATTTGGTCACGCTAACACTTTTTTAAGACTACAGTTGGCTGTTAAACAGCAGCCTGTGTATCTGATCAGGTAGTCTGACTAACCTGCTTGTTAAACTTGTGTTACTGCAGAAAGCAGAAGCTCAAAACAGGTTAGTATCAGGCACAAAAATACGACTTTACTTTTTCACTTTAAATCTGCAGGTCAGTATTGAGTATCTTGGCTTAAGTTTGTGTTTTAAAATCTACATCTATTCAACATTAATTCAGTAGCAGTAAGGTAAATTGTAGCTTCATACCTATTGCTTTATAGTTTTTTTGTAAATACATGAAAAAAGGTGAGATTTTTACATTGATTTGTCATTTAATAATAATTTCATGCCAATCCATGCCTATGTCGATAAATAACTTTCCTGGTGTCTTAATTTTGTGAAATCCAGATGAACTGGTCCAGGAGACTGAAGCTACAAGCTAGTCTGAGAGGAGACCTTCATGAAAACAGCCTAAACGTAAAACACTTTATGGCAATTTATGTAAAAGCTATTTTACGGACCTTTAAATATATGTTAGGTTTCCATTGGGTAGTTGTTTATCCAGAAGCCAATGATTATTTACAGTAAATGGAGATAAGAGGCGATGCACCACCAATGATATTTCAGTGTGAAACATACTAAGAATCAAATAAGTGAAGCAATTTTAATCAGTGTAACTGATAGAAAAATACAACTGTATGTAAAGCCAAAACAAATTACAGTGTTGAAGTTGATAGTTACTCTGATATCAAGCATTTACTTTTTCCATTATCAGCATGTTTCAAACAGGAAGATCGATGATGGCTCACCCTCCTCCTACCTCTATTTCTTCTGAAAATAATCATGGTTTATTTGTAAATAACCCCCAGTGCAAAGACAAATACAGTTGAGAGGTTTATAAAACAGTGTTTGCATAAACTCCTTTAAGGGCTGAATGGTGGTTCAGTTGGAAGCACTGTTGCCTTGCAGTGAGAAGGTCCTGGGTGCATGCGTGGCTTTTCTGGCTTCCCCCCACACTCCAAAGATATAACTGTTACGTTAAATAGTCTCTCTAACTTGCCCTTAGGTGTGTGTGTGTGTGTGGTTGGTTGTTATGTGTGTCTCTCTGTCACCCTATGATGGACTGGGAACCTGTCCAGACTGTACTCTGCCTCTTGCCCAATGACTGCTGGCGTTAGGCACCAGCTCCCCTGTGACCCAGTATTGACAAGCAGGTAAAGACGATGGATGGATAAACAGCTTCTTTTTGCATTTGGAGTTGTTTCAAGATGACAGAAGTTCGCCTTGGTCTTGGCACCTTTTGTGCTAGCTCTGAGCTTCAGCCTCTCGGCTGCAACTAATCTGGTTTTATCTTAATAAAGATACCAAGAGAGTCATCTACTGCATGTAAAATATTATCTACTTACAACCTCTCTCTTCAAAAATCCTGCTGAGTAAAATCGTATGTTTTGTAATTCTCTCCTGGCAATATATAAATCAAATCTTGTAATTTACATGAGAAGTTTAGACACGTGGCTAATTGGGTATTTCTGGTAAGCAAATCAGTGCTACCTCCCCCTCTGTTTATCCAATAGGGGCCTCCTCACTCTCTCATGCAGGAGGAAGCCAAATCTTCTGATCCACTGACCAAAATGGTCAACAGCTCAGACTGTATGCTTTCATTTCATTGTAAAAAGGAAACATTTGATGAGACACTTTTGGTTGTTTTTGTAATAGTTTTAATTAGCATAAATAATTATTTTTAAATTCAGTCAGTGGGTGTGAGATTCTTCTTTTTTATATTAGCATTTATGTGATCCTGTCATGTTTTGTTATTAAGAGGACCCAAAATGCAGCGGAAACTCCAAGATTAAATTCTTAAAAAGATTTAATGGTTCAAAACAAATGACTAACTTACAAACTGGCATGAAGAACATTAGAGCAGAACTAAAGGGAAAACAGATGAAGAAACCAGCAAATTGTGACTGTATGAGAACTGCTTAAATACTGAGGAGTGAGTGAGGAAATGACAGAGAGAGAAACCTGACTAATTAGTGAAAGCAGATGCAGGTGGGAGTAAGAGCAGAGAGATTGAGAATGAAATGCAGCTGTGCAGGGAGGCAGAATGGCAAGGAGGAATCAGGCAAAAACTGAGGCGAAGACTGGACAGCAAAAAATTCAAACTGAGTTTTCTCAAAGTGACTTAGGATGACATATTTAAGAGAACGAGAGTAAAGGAGTTCAAGAGAAACATAAATTAAACCAATGATAAATATAACAAGAAGGAGAACAAACACTAGAAAACCTTATAAAGAACTTAGATCAGAGAACAGCAATCCTAATGAGAAAATACAGTAAAGCAGAGCTAACAGATGAAATTAAGGAATAACTAATAAAAGATCAACACAATAAAATAAAAGTAGAAATGACTACAGAACCTAATGTAGATAAGAAAGGCTAACACAAGAGTAACTGAGATAAGACCTAAGTAAATAAATAATAAATGACCCAAAAACAAGAGAAACTGAAAGTGCGCACACCTGAGGGTAAAACAGGAAAGGAGGAGAAAATGTAGTGGAAGAAAGAAAAATACAAACACTAAAAAGGAAACTCAAATCACAAACACTTGACACTAAAATGATAAGGTAAACACCTAAAGATTCTAACAGATCCTTTAAATTTAGTTTAGGTTTACACACTAGAGGATAATTTAGAAAACCACCTTTGGCATTTTCAAAGAATTATCAATGAAGCAAACAACTTGGTTCATTTTTCAGCATTTAATAAAAAAAGGGAAATAGAAAATAAGAAAAAAGTGACCTTTTCAAAGGAAAGCAAAAAATAATTTGGTCAAAATCAGTTCATGGAGTGCAGTATTTTAGATTCCGAATGCCATAACTTAGTCCGTTTATGAACAAATCAGATTTAGTTCAGAGAGAATCGCAAAAGATTGCTCATTCATACACATTATAATAGTAACAGTGCCCTGCACTATTAGGTCTTTCTACCGGTGTTTGGATGACACTGCTCTTTAAGAACTATGAAAAGCAAGAGGGAATTTCTACTGTAATTATTCAGAAAATGTGCTACAAAGAAAAATCATTTCCAAAGAATAACTTTAAACTGAATTTATACTTTGAGACACATGGTTAATCTATTCTTCAAACACAAAACAGGATTAGATGTACCTATATATTTGAGTGTGACCCCAGTTCTCAGGCATTTCCATCCCAAAACAATGATCTCACACAGCCAACAATATCACTCTATGTATGAGAACGAGGGGAAAAGGTGGTGGTGCTGAGCTGGCAGTGTGCTTAAACTTTGTAACACATGACGTCAGCATTCTGGGTTTGTTTACTTTTATTCAAGTCACCAAGTCTCAGTGAAACATTCCAGGAAAATTAAGTTTCAGTTCATCTAGCCAGGGTCAGATCTCCCACACATACCCACAAAAAAGACAGAAGAATTAAATTAGGAGGTAATTTAAAAAACATGTAACAATAACTAATTCTTCACAAGAATGATCCATTTGATTTTAACTGAGTTGATTATTAAGTGTTCCTCATAGATTAACAACAGCAAATTAAAACTTGTATCAGTTTATTGTCTTTTCTTAGATAATCTGGTGTTGCTAAATATGTTGTTTTATTTGGTGAAGTCCAGTTTCGTTCAGTCAGGAAAATTCACAAGGTACAACACTTTCAGAAATGTTAACTTTTGAAAATGTGACTTTAATCCAGCTATTGAGTTTATCTTTATTGTTTGTACCTGATGAAAATCACACCTACAGTATATTCTGCTGTGGCTACACATGGCCAAGTTACGCAATTCACAGTGCCTGGAAAAGGTTTTCTTGCCGTTTTGACTTTTTCACATTCTCTTGCTTTACAGCTACAAACCTTGGTGTTTTTTTATTGCGGTTTTGTGCATAACAGTTAAGTTAAAAGAATACCTAATACTTACCTGGCTTTTTTTTTTACAAATAAAAATCTATAAAGTGTAGGCCTGGATTTAGTAAATACTTAGGAAACCATCTTTTGTTGCAATTTTAGCTGCAAGTTTTTAGAGTGTGTTTCTACCAGGTTTGAACAACAAGAGACTCATATTTATGCCATCTAGTCTTCAAAAAAAACAAACTAACTCAGATCCATAACGTAATGATAAAAATGAAACTTTCATATATTTTAGATTCATTGCACACCAACTGAAATTTTTCAGGTCTTTTATTGTTTTAAAACTGATGATTTTGGCATACAGCTCATGAAAACCCAAAATTCCTATCTCAAAAAATTAGCATATCATGAAAAGGTTCTCTAAACGAGCTATTAACCTAATCATCTGAATCAACTAATTAACTCTAAACACCTGCAAAAGATTCCTAAGGCTTTTAAAAACTCCCAGCCTGGTTCATTACTCAAAACTGCAATCATGGGTAAGACTGCCGACCTGACTGCTGCCCAGAAGGCCATCATTGACACCCTCAAGCAAGAGGGTAAGACACAGAAAGAAATTTCTGAACGAGTAGGCTGTTCCCAGAGTGCTGTATCAAGGCACCTCAGTGGGAAGTATGTGGGAAGGAAAAAGTGTGTCAGAAAACGCTGCACAACGAGAAGAGGTGACCGGACCCTGAGGAAGATTGTGGAGAAGGACCGATTCCAGACCTTGGGGGACCTGCGGAAGCAGTGGACTGAGTCTGGAGTAGAAACATCCAGAGCCACTGTGCACAGGCGTGTGCAGGAAATGGGCTACAAGTAACTTTTGAACCAGAAACAGCGGCAGAAGCGCCTGACCTGGGCTACAGAGAAGCAGCACTGGACTGTTGCTCAGTGGTCCAAAGTACTTTTTTCGGATGAAAGCAAATTTTGCATGTCATTCGGAAATCAAGGTGCCAGAGTCTGGAGGAAGACTGGGGAGAAGGAAATGTCAAAATGCCTGAAGTCCAGTGTCAAGTACCCACAGTCAGTGATGGTCTGGGGTGCCATGTCAGCTGCTGGTGTTGGTCCACTGTGTTTTATCAAGGGCAGGGTCAATGCAGCTAGCTATCAGGAGATTTTGGAGCACTTCATGCTTCCATCTGCTGAAAAGCTTTATGGAGATGAAGATTTCATTTTTCAGCACAACCTGGCACCTGCTCACAGTGCCAAAACCACTGGTAAATGGTTTACTGACCATGGTATTACTGTGCTCAATTGGCCTGCCAACTCTCCTGACCTGAACCCCATGGAGAATCTGTGGGATATTGTGAAGAGGAAGTTGAGAGACGCAAGACCCAACACTCTGGATGAGCTTAAGGCCGCTATCGAAGCATCCTGGGCCTCCATAACACCTCAGCAGTGCCACAGGCTGATTGCCTCCATGCCACGCCGCATTGAAGCAGTGATTTCTGCAAAAGGATTCCCGACCAAGTATTGAGTGCATAACTGAACATAATTATTTGAAGGTTGACTTTTTTCAGTTTTAAAACAATAAAAGACCTGAAATATTTCAGTTGGTGTGCAATTAATCTAAAATATATGAAAGTTTAATTTTTATCATTACATTATGGAAAATAATGAACTTTATCACAATATGCTAATTTTTTGAGAAGGACCTGTAGGCCATCCGGACATACAGGCTCTTTGACTAGGCTAATGATTTCTTTGTGGCTCTAGCTGTTTCTTCAGGTTAACCAGTCTGAAGTCGTGTCGTCTTTAACAGGTTTTCTTCCAGCAATGCCCTGTAATTAGCTACATCCATCTTCCATCTTTGACCAGCTTCTCTGTCCCTTCTGAAGAAAGGAATGCCCAGCATGATACTGCCACCACATTTCATTGTAATCGCAGCGTGTAGAAGGTAGTCTCATTTGAGCAGAGAGCCTTCTTTCGCATGTTTGATATGTCCTATATTTGGCTTGTGGCAAACCTGAATTATTTTGGCCTTTCCTTAATAATAGTCCTCTACGTATCTCCTCTTCCATAAAGGCCAGATTTGTGGCGTGCAAGACCAGTTAATCCACCCGAGCAGCTTATCTCCCCAGAGTTACCATGGGCCGTATGGCTGCTCATTTGAATAATGCTCTTCTTGACCAGCCTATCAGTTTAGATGGGAAGCCATGTTTTACAAGGTTTCCATTTTAAGATGTCGAAAAAGTTCAAGGGGAATTACAATTTTTGCAAGGCGCTGCGCTTTTTTGCTTGTTTTATTCTAGAAAAGCATAAAGCTTCAGGTCAGACAGAGCCATCTGACAACGCCCTGCCCTACATTCAGGGCACATTAAGGAAGCCATGCAACCTCAGGCATCCCAGAGATGCATTGACCACAGAGCCAGGAAACACAAGAGCTGACATTATAAGGGTAAACAATGAGGAAAAAAAGATGTAATCCAGGGAACCCCTTAGTCTCCAGTTTTCAAACTTCACTCAACTCTTAAATTCATGAATTATTCATATCCTTAAGATTCTGGATTTTATATGCAAAACTGAGCCATCCAAACGTTTGAGTGCTTTCTGCTGCTTTTTGTACCAATAAATTGAATCTCACTTAGCGCTGGCTTTAGATTTACAACACTTTCCACATTTTCACTGTTCCTTTCTGGATGAATGCAGATGAGCCAACAGCTGTAACATGTTCATTCTGGGCTGTATATATATATTTTTAAGCATAAACGTGGCGCCATTTCTTGTACAGTCAGTGTTTTGCAGACACATCTGCTGGACATATGTACATATAACAGCTCATGACAGTCAGCCTGTTGACCTCATACTGCTTTGATGGATCTGATTGGAGCTTCGGCTTGTGGTTAAAAACAACTATTTCTCAATCTGAGGCTAGTTTTACCAGCTGAGCACTTGAGAAGATCAGAACAAGATCCCTGGGATTATGCTCCAGCAATAAAGATACAATTTTGACTTTTATGCAAGGTGCCAGTAATTGTGTGCAATTGGCGAGTTCAATGTATGTTTTAGCAAGAATGACAATGTCAACAAATTGTATGGTGATTCTGAAGTTTCTATATCTATTTTTTTTAAACAGAAGCAAATTTGCTGTGCAAATGCTAAATAGTTATAATTATTAGTTTTATTTAGCCTATTTTTTTAATGATGTGACTTTTCATTCCAACTATTTGCTCATAAATAAGATTTTGACCGTTTTCAAGTTCAATCATTTCAGTTTGTAAACAGGTCAACAGAAAGAAACAGGGCAACACTAAAACCCCACTCACATCATACATCACAGTACCTAAAACAATTAGTTTTTAAAGAAAAAGTCACAAAGAAAAGCAATTGGATGGGGAGCGAAGCAGTTATCGATTTTGAATAAAGTCTAGGGTCCTGGAATTGGATCTGTCCAGGGTGTACCCCACCTCTCTCCCAATGTTCGCTAGAGACTGGCACCAGCTCTCAGCAAGGACAAGCGAGTAAAGACCATGAATGAATGGGACTGGAAAGGATTGTGCAGTTAATACGATTTGATAGTGCAGTTTTTTTTTTATTTATCTATGTGTATCAACAAACAACTGTGAAGTCACATTCAAAAGGAAATGGATATGCAGAATAATGGGATATCTCCCCATTTTTATCCAAGAACAGCTGCCCACTGAGGTCTGCAGCTTTGTGGATGACCCTACTGTGGGATTGGCTTTAGGAGTTTTTTTTCTTCACAGCAGTGGTTTGGATATTTCCAGAAACCACTGAGGTTGTCTGCTCCATTGGGTCAGTGCCCACAGACATCCGCGATTTATAAAGATAGACTTGGAAATTTTATATTCTTTATGTGCTGTTTTTTGCTGACTTAGTGCACATGTTTATTCCTACAGTACACTTTTCTCCAGAGGCTGGCAGCAGTGAGGGGGTCTGGATTCTATTTGCAGGTATTGTCTTAAATCTCTGCACATTTCTATACCTTTAATCATGCTTAACCTTGATGCAACAATTTGTGTCTCTGAATCAGATGTTTATTTGTGTGCTGTGTTGATCTGCTCACTGGGATTGCTGTCCATCTTCTTGTTCTCTCTCGTCTTAACGTGCCAGTACTTCCACAGGCGACACAGGTTGAAAGGTAAATCCACTCTCTCTCTACAGTAGCTAGTACCGTATGTACAAAATAAAGTGTCAGCTCTACTTGTCACAGGAAATTATTACATTCAAGACGATTGTTTTTCTGATTTCTCCACAGCCAGTTATCTTTTCGTCAAATGTCCAGAAAGCAGGTAATACACTGTTTATTAAAAATAACTACCTAACATTTTGACTAACAGCGGTAAACAAAATGAACATTTAAATGTTGCTTGAATCATGAATATTCATCTCTACCAAGGTTGTTATGTTTTTGCCAGTGTGTTTGTTTGTCTGAGGGAGGATGAGCTGCCTTGGCGGAGGTCTGCGCTTTCCGAGTCGAGTGCTTGTCTAGTTGTTAAATATAATACTACTGAAATGTCTTAATTAGGCAGTTCCTTTTATATGTATCTAAGGTGATAAATTACTGTATTTCCATCAAAATATAGCCAAAAGATTGAGGATTTTTAATAGAAATTAGGAAGACTTACTGTAGCCCTTATAGGGGATCATGACCAAAAAGCTTATTTTCTTAGCCTAATCAATAGTTTTCTTTCTTACTCCTTTGCAAGTCTCAAAACCCGTTTTAACATGTTTGGGGGTTAATTTTTTTTATCAAGTTAGAAGATTAAATTGCATCAGGTGACGTGACTTTTGTGTTTAAGCACTGCATTTTACTAGTAGTGATCCATGAAATCTGGAAAACATGCAATTGCAATTCTGCTGTTTGCTGAATACGATGCGATTTTTCAGACTTTTCTTTATTTCATCTTATTGTCCCCACAATTCTTTGTGAGCTTTACAATTTACAATGTTGGCCAATTAAGCTCTGCATAGAGAGAACTGAAAATCTATCCAACAGGCCAAAAATATTGTTTTCATAGTGCTTAAAATGTGATGTCAAACTCAAATTTGCACCCAAGCAGTCCTTCACAACTGCAAAACCTTTATCCAATTTATTGTAGACCTCTACTTGACATTGTTCTCTATCTGTTACCAAGTACACTTGTCTAAAGTAGAATATACTTTTTTTTTTTACCTTTTCAAACCCCATTTTGCACACATGCAAACAAACAATTTTGTAGCAGCGCATTTAAAGCATTGTATATGATTTTTTTAAATTGCAGTTAAATATGAATTCTACAGATAACTGTTCATAAAAATGTTGAAATTTCACATTTACTTTAATATAGTCATAAATTCTAATCTGAAGACGTTCTATTAATTTTGATTCCCATTTATTTTGGTTTTGATCACTGCTTGTCTCAAATAAAAATCACTACACATATGTATAAAGAATACTGTTGAAATATTTACATCTTTGTTGTGCAATTTCCCATAAAACCTTAAAGAGGCACATGTTTAGAACTACCATGATTGATCATAATACGTTGTTAAAATAGGCATTCTTTTAAAGTTGTACAGATTGAGGACTTAATGAACATTTTCTTCTTTTTGTCCCTGTTTATTAAGAAGGTTCACACCTAATTATTTGGGAACAACAGTGTAGATCCATATGCAGCTTTAACACAAGAAAAGGAAAGACCAAAACACATTCTATTTAAAGGGAAGATGCTGGTAATATTTGTATCTTTTACTCTTTGCAGCTCTGGAGAGACTGTTACCAGCTCCAGCAGTTGCTCCAGTTCTCCCCCAAGAACACAAAGAAAAGAGACAAGACAGCAGGTTGACAGAGGACCAATAGTGACACCACCTAAGCTACCTGAAGAGCCACTTTTACAGCCACCTGTTAGAGGTATGACATTATGTTTAAAATGATACAAAAATATCAATATCAACAGCTATCATCCAAAGGCACTTCACAAGAAAGCTCATTTCAATACAATCATACAACCATTCCAATCATTTTAAAAGGTTTCTATTTAAGGAATCCCAGCAGATTGCATTGAGTCATTGGCTCGAGGTTATGCCCCGTCATAACGTTCCTTCATGCACCTAGGTTGCAGCAGTCTGTCACTGAAGAAGCTCTGCAGCTCGGCAACATTTGTTATTCTGGCTGTAGTCCTTCCGTCTCCCACCACCTGCACTGGATCCAGGGGGGACCCTAAAACAGAGCTTGCCTTCCTGAGGAGTTTATCCAACCTCTTCCTCTCAGCTTTAGATAAACTGCTGCTCCAACATACTACACCATAAAAGATGGTTGATACCACCACAAAGTCAAAGAAGGTCTTTAGGAACGCTCTCTGGACTCCAAATGACCTCCGCCTCCTCAGCAGGTAGAGTCCGCTCGGACCCTTCCTGTAAAGAGCATCAGTGTTGTGGCTCCAGTTCAGATCATTGTTTAGGTGAATACCCAGGTACTTAGAGTCCACTGTTTCAATGTCCAGACCCCCGATGTTCACCTGTGTCAGTGTGGTGGGTCTGCTCCTGCAGAAATCCACCACCAACTCCTTGGTTTTCCCCAAGTTGATAAGGAGGTGGTTCTGCTGGTAATAGTCTAAAAAGTATTGTGTCCACTGTCTGTACTCCGAGTCGTCCTCACCTGTGATAAGGCCAACAATGCCAGAGTCATCAGAGAACTTCTGAGGGTGGCAGCGCGGGGAGTTGATGGAGAAGTCTGCAGTGTACAGGATGAAGAGGAACAGCGCCAGCACAATTCCCTGTGGGGCCCCCGTACTGCAGACCAGCCTGTCTTAGACACAGTCCTGTGTCCTTACATATTGTAAGCGTCCTGCGAGACAGTCCAGTATCCACAGCGGCATGTGGTGGTCCACTCTTGAAAGCTCCAGCTTGTCCCTCAGAAGTCCTGGCTGGATGGGGTTTAAAGCACTGGAGAGATCAAAAAACATGATCCTCTCAGTACTTCTAGGCTTCTCCAGGTGAGTCAGAGCTCGGTGCAGGAGGTCATCCAGCAGGATGCCAGGCTGGTTGGAATACTGCAGCGGATCCAATGAAGAACTCACCGGCCTCTTGAGGGTCTTCATCAGATCAGGGCTACAGGCCTGTAGCTGCGGAGGTCCTTCGGATACTCACAGCAACTAGTGTTGTCTATTTGCAAAAGGAAGCTTGGTTCAGTTTTTCTTCTTTTTTTCTTGA
The DNA here is from genome assembly GCA_963556495.2 of Valencia hispanica. Lineage (NCBI taxonomy): Eukaryota > Metazoa > Chordata > Actinopteri > Cyprinodontiformes > Valenciidae > Valencia > Valencia hispanica. The sequence continues at coordinate 24,528,191 of OY747711.1, forward strand.
GGTTAAGTTTCATGTCAAATTCCTAACACAGTTGGAGGTATTATAAAGTCCCAGAGGGCAGCAAGAGGTCAAAACCCCCAAAAAGAAGAAGATGGCGACTCAGAGAAGACATTAAATCTACGTTGAAAGACTAAATGATCAAATGAGGCTCTTGTTATAGCTCTAAACAACATCTTGCTTGTGTTAAGCTTTGACTTCAAACACACAGCGACATTTGAGGATTCAAATCTCCAGGCTGTTGTTTTTTACTCAATTAAGTTTCTCACATTTTTCTTGCAGCGCCTGTTGCAGCAAAGAGACCTCAGAAACCCAGGAGGCTGAAGACTCGGCCAAGGCGATCTGCCACTGTAAGTCATTGGTCTACTTATTGGATGCCTATAACCAGTGTATACCATAAAATAGGGGTTGTGCTTCATTATGCATTTTAATTTTTAAAAAGATGTTTTTCCTTTTATTTTGTTCTTCACGAGCAGATTTGTTATTGAAATACGTACAAGAGGGAATATGTTTCACGACCGCATGATTGTCTTCCAGAGTTTATTGCCATCTCTTCATTCAGTTATGAGCTTGATAATTCTATTTAGCATTATTGCTTCAGAAACTCAATTATTTACTTAGAGTGCTTCATTGGTTTTATATCTACAATGAAAGCCTCAAACGAGTATATTCAGCAGCAAACTAACTCAAATTCAGGACCCCCAGTGTCTCTGCTTGGGCTGTCCTTGAGAATTTGTTGTGAAAAGAAGCACTGGAGAGGTAAGGATTTATTCCGCGTTCACATACGGATTAGATTAGTGCAATTAGGCAGATCTCAGGATGCTGAATGGGACTCTTTTGGCAGTAAATGTTTTCAAGTAAACTGAATGTTCCCAAAGCTCCTGCAAAACAGTGAACGCATAGTTTCTGCAGCTGAGGAGATGCTTAGCAGGGAATGCTGAACAGACCATGTTTCTCATTTGGGTTATCTGCCAGCTAAATTCCTCTCTCCTTTTTCCCTTTCTTCCTCTAGTCTCGAGTATCACAAGAAGACAGCCTCACGTACGCAGAGCTGGAGTTGGTCCGACCACGGCAGGAGCCACCAGCCCCGTCCAGCCCAGATGCCACACCTTCTAGCTCAGACACTGTGTATGCTCAGATCCTGTTCCAGGAAAAAAAGCTATAGACCTGGCAGCTCGGTACCTCCTGGTGAGGGCAGAGGTCCAGTTCTCCATCCAAAACTGAACTAAGCAGCATCTAAAGGAACATATTTATAAAATATAAGTACTATATTTAGCTTCTTTTTTGATGAAAGATGCCTCTTTTGTGGGTAAGTAAGGGATTTGGAGTGTACTCTGTGCAGGTCAAATCCTACACAACGATTTTATTGAGGTTCCTAACTTGTTGACGTCCGTACTGGCCTGTAAGCCTATTGTTTATAGCCCTGATTGATTGTTAACTATTGTCTATAAACCTATGTGACTGTGTTGAAATAAACTATTGTCAAAGTTTTTTTTTTACTGCAGCATCGTGTCACTTTAACAATCAGCTTTTTAAACAAACTCAGTATTACTGTATTAAAACTCAATATCAATAAATATGCTGTGGTCAGAAGTCTTTAATACAAGTGCAGACTATAATAATATAAATGTTCTGCAGCCAGCAGTTAACCTCAGTCACAATATTGCATGTCTGCCTTGGGTTTCTACGATGCCGAAAGATATGCTGCATAGCGTAAATAACACTCCAGCATTATATTCCTATGATTCTGATAATATAACAGAATTTTTTGGGGCATGCCGAAAAATTTTGCTGCATGACCGTCTCTGAGATGCTACATTTACACCCATTTACAGAAGGTGTTTTTGCACCACTACAGCTAAATGCTTGGAGTGGCTCCAACTGACAGACTTTGTGACTAATTCCACTTGGGGACACCTATAGAACAAATATCTTTCACCCTAAAATGGTTAACTTATTCATGCATGTAAAAAAACTAAAAACATTTAAAGCATTGAGGCAGTGACATCAGAGGAAAGGAACGTACAGATGCAGTTGAACACTCAATTTTACACCCTTCATGTCAGTACATAGCTACTGAGAAAATGTGTCTTTCTGCTTTGGGTTTAGCAAGCACAGACCCAGATAATAAGTAGTCTACCCAGCTAAAGGAAAAAAAATACTATTTCTAGGTCATCAAAACAAAGTTGTATACAAAATGTTTCCTCTGCTGCTTTGTAGCAGACACCTTTCAGTTAGTTTTATGTAGCATTAAACACCTGGTTCCAGCAAACATATGATGCAGGCTTAGATAGCCTAAATACATGGTACTTCTATAATTACAATATCAAACATTTTATTGCAGTTCTCCCCTATATGCATACTCTGTCCAGTGCAGCCCAACTTCTGCTTCCTCACATTTAAACACATGTAACATATTTCATGATATGCCAAAATTCATGGTAAGGTTAAAAACAGTGTGACGGCTACTTCAAGAATTGTTACTCCATCAAAGATAATTATTGTTGTACATTTTCTCTTTGTCTGTGGTATACAAGGAAACCACATGTTTATCAGAAATGTATCATTATTCTTATCTGATTCGTGCCACAAAAGATTATCCTCTCTGGTCATTGCTTTGGTAAATCTTTCATAAAATGCCACCAATGAGTCCAATCAATGTGTAAAAGCGACATTTTAATTTCAGAATGCACTAAATACAGGGAAGGTGAAGGGTGTAGGCCAGTTTGTGAAGGTCAGTGTGAAAAACAGGATGAAGATGGAGGCGTCTGCACAACGAGAATGATGCATATTTACACTCCTTCTGTAGCAAGTGGGAGAGAGAGAAAGAGAGACCATCATCCCCCACAGTTCATACTCACTGACTGGAATGAACCCGCTAATGACTACATTTATTCAAATTAGACTAATTGTAATCATGGTTAATAATTAGCTTTACAGTGCATTATAATTGGGTTAGGCTACAAGATGGTTCTGCCTAGGTGCAATAATTTATTTGATTTAATTATTCTGAGGAACCCAATGGTTTGACATCTCATATCATAAAACCAGCCGTGTAGAGAGAATGGAGATGGCTGTTGTCTTTAGAGAAGGTCAATGCTCGCTCTCTGGGAAAATTATGAGGACTATTTTCCACTCTATTAAGCCACTCCACTTAGAACAATTAGCCACACACACAAAGGTCAAAGACAGGGACCCCGTCCTTTATGATAGAGAGGAGTGGCACATTTTCTTGAGTCACAAAAACACATCTAACATGAGGAAGACTCCAGAATCTCAACAATCCAGCATGGGTACTAGATTTTTGCCTTTTATGTGATAAACGATCACAAAGTAACACATAACTATGAAGTGGAAGGAAAAGTGATACACAGTTTTATATTTAAAAATATTAAAAACTGAAAAGTGTGAGATGCATTTGTATTCAGCCTCCCTGCTTCAACACCACGTAGAATCCCCTTACAGTTGCAAATCATTTAGATTGTCATATCTAGAGACTAGCATTTTTACGCAGTCTTCTTTGCAAAAATACTCAAGCTCAATCAGATTAGATGGGGAATATAATCAATTTTCAAGACTTGCCATATGTGATTCTGTGGAAATGGTGTGCTTAGGGTAATGTGCTGTTACTTTTCTGCAACACATATGGCTTTGCATTAGATGAAATGCGTCTGAATGTGGTGAATCTTCTCTGTTTGATAATCAGCTGAAGTCAACGGTCAGCTCTTCTGCTGGTGCATCTTCTCCTGCCACATTTTGCCCTTCCACTAGACTTTCCATTGATATGCTTGGACACAGCACTCTGTGAACAGCCAGCCTCTTTAGCTATGAACTTTTGTGGCTTACCCATCCTATGGAGGGTATCAATGATGCTCTTTTGGCCAGTTGTCAGGTCTGCAGTCTTCCCCATATTGAACCTAACTGAGACAATTGAACCAAAGTAAAGCAATTTAATGACACCTGGGAAAACCTATGCAGGTGCCTTGAGTTTAGTAGATGAGTAGTGTGTGACACTCAGTTGAAAACATTCATGCCCTGTAAAATTTGTGCTGATTTCTTTACAGTATTCTAATATTTTGAATTCCAGTTTTCGTGGGTTTTATGAGCTGGATGCCCAAATTATGTACAAATAAACAACTAAATACTTGAAATCATTTAAGTTGTGGGCCCTGAATCTATAATCTATGAAAATGTAACATTTTGAATGGAATCATGGAAATAAATAAGCTTTTCCATGATATTCAATTTTTTTTCAGGGTCTGTAGTTGTCCTTTCCCCAGATTCTCCCACTAGCCATGAATCTAAGCAGTTGCTCTTGAGTTAACATGGGTAGATGATGGATTGAGCAGTGTTGTGAGAGATGTTCAGAGCTTGGTATATTGCTTTAGAATCTAACCCTGTTTAAAACTTTTCCCACAACGTTCTCTCTGACCGGTCTGTTGTGTTACATTAAGAAAGAACTTTCAAGCTGCCTCTTGTAAAATGGGTGAGATTCAAAGCAGGACTTTGTGGTCAGTCCAACGGAGATGGATCTAAAGAGACATATTTGTCTTTGGGATACCATAAAGATGCAAAGAATCTGTGACGAGCATGAAGCGTCCCTCAATAAGACCTAAACACATTTTAAATCCCACACATCCTAAATTCTTCACCAAGAATTATGATCTAAGGAAGCAGTTAAATTCTCCTAAGTACCGCATTACGAAGCAAAGTAAAAACACATTGTTAAAAACAAAAACCAGTTCATGTCTGACAAACATCCTGAACTCTACACGCAACAAACATTCACCAAAGTAAATCTTGTAGTGTAAAATGCAAATTTGCATGAGTCCCCGATAATATCCTACAAAAATTACCTAATATTTTTCATATTACAATACTTTATACCACTAATTCTACACTGAAATCCACTTAAACAAATTGTGTTGTTTTATGTTCACACACATCCCCTTTTTCATTTTAAAACTGTTAAAGTTTATTAACTTTAACTATAGACCCGGTCACTACTCCTGTAGCACAAAAAGTTATTTTTATTTATTAGTTGTACTTTAGTTGTTTATTTAAGAAACTCTTTGCCAGTATCCCTAAGGTTTCTCTTTTAAATAGCTTCAGCGACCCGACCCTGGTCCCCTTCCATTAGAAAGGCACAAGAAATGATCTCAGAGAGCATCTGTTTATAATTTTATTTATATTCATTAAAATTCAATATTTACACAGAAATAAAATACATAGTTAAACATGCTTATAAGTGGGAAATATTGTATTTTATTTGTAACTTGATTCCATTGTAACTACTATATCAATAAGATGGCGGATGTGAAGTAGTTCCTACTGTTCAGCCAGCTTCACACCTGAGATTGTTGATTAGATCTCTCACTATTTCCTCATGGAGCATCATGGTGAAAAAGTCCGCTGCAAGCATCGTTCATCCACAGATCCAGGTGAAAACTCTGCCCCAAGCGTCTCCAGCCAGCAGGGTCGCATGAGTCCTGAACAGAGGAGGGTGAGTATGTTGTGAAGCATCCTGGTATTTCCATCAAATGCAGTGGAAGCAAATTTAACGAGATTCTTATTATTCAAAATTAAATTTAATAAACATTTGACAAGTCAGTAGAAATAAATCAGTAGTTCCTTATATCTGAAAACCTATAAAAGCAAATATCATTCAAGTTCTTACATTAATTTGTCAAACAATGAGCTGCTTTCTAGGTGCATAAAAGGAGTGTTACCGTAGATCTTCCTCCCGGTAAGATTTCTCTGCTCCCAACAAACTCAATAAGTCTTTTAAAACTCTGCTATCAATTGCAAACATTTCTCTAATTTCAAACAACATTAAATACTTTGTTCTGTACATAGTTAAATGTGCTGACAACAAAGTCACACAAAAACTATCAATGGAAATCAAATTTATCAACCCATGGATGTCTGGATTTTGAGTCACACTCAAAATTAATGTGGGAAAACACACTACAGGCTGATCCAACATTGATGTAATGTCCTTAAAACAAGTCAAAATGAGGTTCAATGTGTGTGTCCACGTGCCTTCTATGACCTCCCTACAACGCCTGGGCATGCTCCTGATGAGGTGGCGGATGGTCTCCTGAGGGATCTCCTCCCAGACCTAGACTAAAGCATCCGCCAACTCCTGGACAGTCTGTGGTGCAATGTGGCGCTGGTGGATGGAGCGAGGCATGATGTCCCAGATGCCCTCAATTGGATTCAGGTCTGGGGAACGGGGCAGCCAGTCCATAGCATCAATGCCTTTCTCTTGCAGGAACTGCTGACACACTCCAGCCACATGAGGTCTAGCGCTGTCTTGCATTAGGAGGAACCCAGAGCCAACCACACCGGCATATGGTCTCACAAGGGTTCTGAGAATCTCATCTCGGTACCTAATGGCAGTCAGGCTATCTCTGGCGAGCACATAGAGGGGTGGGGGGGGGATGCCCCCCCGCCCAAAGAAATGCCAACCCACACCATTACCGACCCACTGCCAAACTGGTCATGCTGGAGGATGTTGCAGGCACCAGAAAGTTCTCCACAGAGTCTCCAGACTCTGTCACATGTGCTCAGTGTGAACCTGCTTTCATCTGTGAAGCGCACAGGGGGCCAGTGGCAAATTTGCCAGTCTTGGTGTTCTCTGGCAAATGCCAAACAACCTGCACAGTGTTGGGCTGTAAGCACATGATGTGTTTGTGTATAAATATATAAATACATACATACATATATAAATACATACATACATACATACACAAATACATACAGACATACACACACACACACTCACACATGCACATCTTGTACTTTTTTCTTTCTTTAAGGGGCTGTTTACACGACAACGTTTTTCAGCAAAACTGAGGTTTTTCTCTCCAATTCGGCCTCTCGTTTACACGACAACGGGAAAACAGGGGGGCGAAAACGCATCTTTTGGGAAACAGCTTCCAGAGTGGAGAGTTTTGAAAACGCTGGGTGATTCGTTGACGTGTGAATGCAAGTCGGAGAAGTTTGAAAACGATGACGTCACTGCCAGCCACCTACAGACGTGTTGCACTTGCGCACTCTGCCTTTCTACAGAAAAACAACAATGACAGATCCGATCCAGGTATGCTGTTACTACTGATGCAGCTTCTGAAGTAATTTGGTCTCTGTAAGCAAAACTTAGAGATCATCAGGCTTCTATGTGATCGCCAACGGAAACGCATACAGTACGTGCGTCAAATAATTAATACGCCTTTATTTAAGCGGAGAACTACAAGAAGACCGCCATTGTTACTTATCATGAACTGTTTCTTTTCCGGGTTGTGAGGGGGAAGCCTTGGAACACTGCATACACGGGGCACACTGCCATCTAAAGGCTGGGCATATGTACTACATCGTTTTCCATTGTGCACCCTGTCTCGTAAACGCAGTGCGTTTTCACCCGCGTATTCAAACAAAAACGGCAACGTTGTCATGTAAACAGCCCCTAAATTGCCCTACTCTGCTGCAGATTTCCTGTAAAAAGAGTATGCTACTCTACCAACTGCACTAGGAATGTATAGTGGCCATAATCTGGTGATACGCTATGTATCACGATACAGGGGAGCGATACGATACATTGTGATGTATTGCGAAACTATGAGTAAGACTATATATTGGGATTTTTAGAACTGCATTTAAGTGTAGAAAAACTGTCACAGCATTCTACACGCTCCAACCTGTTTCATACTTTAACACATCCAGTTTTATTACTAGATCTAGTTGATCCACTGGAACAAAGAAGGTGAAAAAAGCCACAAACTACGAGTCACACTTTTAATTTTACAAAAAAAATTACTGTCATCATTAATGGTTCCATTCAAATTCTAAAAAACAAAATAAAAATTGATACATCACTTTTGAAATATCGATACAATATCATGACATAAAATATCGAGATATATTGATGTCATTTTATAATTTCTCCATTGTTCCCTCAATATAGATAAAGTTAAGATGGTCTTTTGTTTGCGGCCATCGCTTTTTAAATGTAGTCTGATGGTGATCATTTGAAGTCCTTGTGTGCATCAGTTGGCTTTATTTTACTTTAAGAACTCTCACACACACCTTTTCTTTGTTCAAAAAATAAAACTAAAATAAATTGTGGGCCCCTGTTATTACAGTAAAATTTTTTTAAATTGAATATAATTATGAACTTCAACAATGTGTTTTTCCTAGCAAATATGTTTTGTGACACTTCACAAATTTTGTTGTCTAGTAGAAGAGTAGGACAAAAGCTTATCTTCAATGTTGCATATCAAGGACAAATTAAGTAATGTAAATATAAATACATGTAAAAAAGCTTTTTGTTTTTCAGAAATTCATTCTATGTTTAGTTTATGGAAAAAAAGTCTTAACAATTCAACATTTTCCATGCTCAATTTAATACTTATCATTGAGAAATGGAAAAAATGTATTAATTAATTTTTCCAGGGTTTTCAAAACTATACAGAAACCCTGTCACTAGACACAATTTTATGTACATCAATATAAAATCAACAAATAAATTCACAGTGGACCCCAAGTTTATTTACACTGCTGACAAATTTTGGTTTAAATTATTATTTGAATATTTCTGCTGAGTGGAAGTGATATTAACGTCTTGACTTGAATCTGTGAGAGGGAGCTAGAGATTAGGGTGAGCGCAAGGAGGCTTTCCAGCCTTAAAAACCTGGAGCCCTTCATTAGAGATAAATCCTTAAAATACCAGAAGAAACATGCATGAGCCGTTATAAGAGTAGATAGATTTTTCCACTGATAACTGAAGAGGGTATACATTTTTAAAAAAATGTTATCTTTTTTAATTGTAAACAGAAACAGTAAATTCTTTTTGATCAAAATGCCCCTTTGACATAGTTTTATTATCCATTGGGATTCCTGTCCCATTTCCAACCAGAAACAAAGTTCTTGGTTTAACAAAAATAATTGTAAAGCTAAATCTGCCAGGAGTATTAATAATAGTAGGCTTAAGTATAGATCACAGTAATTAAACACAACAAAATGCAATTAGTTCCACTCTGTGCATGATTTCTGTACCTTGAGATGGCGAGAGCGGTGACGGCGGGGCTATCATTGGAGCGGCGTTGTGACACGCTCTGACCTCTGCTCAGCTCCCGACATAACACCAGACATCGCCTCCAGTTTTTCTCCTGGCCTGAGGAGCTCCCTGCGGATTCATCAAGAGAGCACATCCACTTACTCCAAAATAACAAGTAAGCTTAACGTTGTGGCACCCAGGGGTGCTCACAAAACAATTAAACCGTACATTAACGCGTGTCCATCTGCAGTCAGCGGGCAGTAAAAAGGAGAAAATTCCCTCAAATATAAAAGCTTCAGGGTTACGTAAAGACTTGTCTCAATGTAATTGGAAAGCATAATACTCCTATGAGGTGACGTGAGGGTGTAACCAACATATGCTAAATTGGATCTGGGTATTATTGCTTTCTAAATTATACAAACACACACAGACACACACACACACACACATACAGGCACGTCAGCAGAATTATTCATCAGTGTTTACTGCCTCTATGTTTAATAACTTTATAACAACATAATTCTTGCTAGCCCTAATGCTAGTGAGGGATAGGGTGAGCACTATAAGCCCTCGTTTTTGGAAATGACGTAGTCTAGCACTGAGATGAGCAGTTAAACACAATCATAACGATTTATTTAATTAGGATGAGGATGACCCCTTTTTCCACCTTTGTATAAGAGTTAGTTTCAGAGTTTTCTTACAGTCAACCGCATACATCTGTGCTGTTTTAAATAAAATACACACCCTCATATGTTATAGCACTGTCAGTAACATTACCATCTCTCTCGATCTGGTCCTGCCCCGGGGACATGGGTTCTTCTGGAGGGCTAGGTAATTGTGTTCTGGTGTACTCGGTCCTCCATATCTGTATGAGAGACACATAACGAGTGGCAAAATTATAGACATAATTCAACATAATAACAAGCACGCACCCACCTCACACTACCAGCGTAATAATAAAGTAAGGGTAGCGTTTGGGCGTGCATGCTGTGCACGTGGTATGGACACACACTCCCCAAGCAAGGCACAATTCAGATTTTGCAGTTTTGATTGCAAGTAGGCGGCATGTGGTTATATTAATCCTGAGTAAAAACACTCAGCTGACACACGCTACCTTTGTGTTGTTATTCATAACTTCAGTGGACATTCAAGCAGGCATATGTGAGGATAATATCAAACTAATGACTACATAGCAGAATAGTGGAAAGTACACTATATAAAAACAGTGCAAAGTGAGATGACTCTGACTTACTGCATATAGTAGTATAGTATATATTTTCTTTTTTTTGTCACACTACAACTACAAACTTTATTGTTTTCGTAGAGATGTAAAAATTACACAGTTTTTAAATATTTTACAATGAAAGCCTGAAAAGTGTGCATTTGTTCCACCGCCCACTGAGTCAATACTTTGTAGAAGTCTTTTGGGATAATTTTTCCAGCTCTACACATCTAGAAATCCCTAATTTTCAGAATAGCTCATCCACAGTCAGATTAAATGGAGTAAACATCAATGGATTTAGTTCTAAACCTTGGCTGGGCCATTTTAACACAATAAAATTTTTCGATCATTGTAGCTCTGGCTGTATGTTTAGCATCATACTGCTTCATCTTGAACCTCTGCCCCAGTCTCTAACACATTTTCTCTTAGGATTGACATGCATGTAGCTTCATTCATCTTGCCTTCAACTCTGACCAGCTTCTCTGTCTCTGCAGAACAGAAGCATCCACACAACATGATGGTGCCACCTCCATGTTTGAACAAAGAGAGGATCTGTTCAGTGCACCTTAGTTGTGTTTGCTGTGTCTTCTACATTGCCTGAGTTAAACTGTAAACAGGACCGCCAGTCTTCCATAAAGGCCAGATTTGTAAAGTGCTAATACTGTAGTTGTTCGACCAAGATATTCCCCCACCTAAGCCTATTATTGTTTTATAACCTAACCCTTGCTTTAAAGTTCTCTACAACTTTATCCTTGACCTATCTCCCGTGTTCCATGGTGTTCATGATGCTGTTTGTTTATAAAAATGCATTCAGTATAAATACTACTGCAAGGCACTACACCTGCATAGAGGGAACTTACCCGAATAATGCCATCTGCACAGCCCGTGACAATAACATTTCTGGAATCCCACTCATGTCGTTGTGTGAAGCAGACACACAGGATGTCTGCCTGAGGCCCGGAGGAAGTTCCAGTGCAAGCCAACAGCTGGCCCTTCATGGTCCACAGGTATAGCAGAGGACCCGCACAGGACACAATCTCACCCTTGGACAAAGTAGCAAGGTGTTGACGTTCAAATGTGCACACACAGGAGTGCACGAAAAAAGCAAAACACAAAGAGGATATGCACGCTGTCAGCAGTGAGGACCCTCCCTTCCTCACGCTGTAAACAATTTTAATGCTTATAAAGAGAAAATACAGAGAGAGAGATCGGACTTACAGTGAGATCATTGATAGCCAGAGCAGAGATGCTACTTGTGTGTCCTGCTAACTGGGTAACATAACTTAGCTCCTCCAAATCCCACAGGATACAAGTGAGGTCACGGGAGCCGCTCACTATCAAGCTATGGCCCTCAGACACAGCCAGGCACGTCACTGCATCTGTGTGACCGTATAGGGGCTATGAAACACAAGAGAGTCAGAGTGAAGCACTACTACATTCCTAGAGTGAATAAACAAGCAGGCAGACTCACCTGTCTGAGTTTCATGTGGGAGAGTTTGTCCTTGTTGAAAGCCACTTCCCACACACAAACAACAGTGCTGCTTCCTGCAGTGATGATAGTGGTCATGTTGGGGCAGGCGGCGCACAATGTCTCACCCCAGTCACACAAACTCTCACTTACTGCAAAATGCTGGTGAGAAATATTCATACATCTGTTACTGATATCAGAAGATGTAAAGTCTTTGTATGACAAATATTAACAGATTTTCTGAATTTTTAACCTTTTTGCAATTAATGTATTTAAAAAAATAAAACCAGCCAAACAAAACGAAAAGGAAGGTTTGATTGTATTTCATTCCTTACACACAAATTGAAGATTTCTTTTAGCACCAAAATATTCAAATTTTCTAACAGGTCTGGACTGCATTAGGGATGTGTATTGGCAAGAATCTGGTGATACGATATGTATCACAAAACAGGAGGGACGATACGATATATTATGGTATATTGCGATACTATGAGTAAGACAATATATGGTGATTATTAAAACTGAATTTAACTGTAGAAAAACTATCCCAGCATTCTAAACACTCCAACCTGTTTTATACTTTAACACATCCAGCTTTATTACTAGATCTAGTTGATCCACTGGAATTATGACATTTCAATCCAACCCCTTAAAAATGTGGGGAAGATTATTGTGAGAGACAGTTGAAAATATTTAGTAGTAAATCTTTTAAGATGTGGGGGATTTAAGATTGCCCTGCGATGGACTGGCGACCTGTCCAGGGTGTAACCCACCTCTCGCCGGATGATTAGTGAAGATAGGCACCAGCCCCCGCAACCCTGCGATGGATGGATGGATGGATGGGATTTAAGTGTGATTATTTTATTTGTTCACTGTCTAAACTGTATGTATACTGTTTTCCCTCTAGTTTCTTTGTATTATAGAAACCTTCCACTACATATATGGCTTATGATTGTTTTAGTTTTATTAGACTTCTTAATTTTTATCCGCTCTTAGCACAATTTATTAATTTTATTGCTTTGTTTTATTGCTTTGTTTTAAATTATGAGTTTTTTTCTTCTTGAATTTTATGAACAGCACTTCGGTCAGTTCCGGCTGGCTTAATGTGCTTTATGAATAAAGATGGCTTGGCTTGGCTAATAAAGACAGTACAGTTGCACACAATAGTTCTTGTGTCATGTCCTATGTTCTGTAGAAAGACCTGTATCTTTAGCAAAAAGTCCTAAATCCTGCTGAGAAAACAAGTATGAAGAGTTGATACAGAAAGCATCTGGACAAAATTATTTGTCAATTCTCCTAAAGATTTCTGTTGTTAAAGAAATACAGCTTCTACAAAAATGTCTCCCCATAACTCAAGCATGAAGATCAACATGTGAAACTCTGGTAATATTAGTCATTTTGTTCAGATTACAAAATTTTATTTTGGTAATAAATTGGATTTCTTACACCCACATATTTTGTCTTAGGCCATTTTTTTTAATGTGTTCAATTATTGTTCTATCATTTTTATGGTTTTATAGTCAATTAATCTTGTAATTTTATTACTTGATAAGGCAAGGACCAATATAAACAAAGCCAATAAAATAAATAGGAACAATTAAAAAATCATGAAGCTAGTGAGAAAAAATATCACAGAACACCCGCAAGACGTGTAAAGGGTGGCATTGGCAAGTAGGGCCAGTTAGAAGAATTTCAATAGTTCTGAAATCACAATATTATATCTGTTGACTATGTCAAGTTTAAAAGCATTTAATAAAAATGAGCAGCTTCCACATTTTTTTAGCACAGGTAATAAAGTTTAATCAAGGCCAAACTCTGAAGCCAATAAAAAAAATGCTTAATCTCAATTCAATTTAAGGAATTACAAGAGTTTGAAAGTTGTATATGAAGACATCAAATGCGTCACCTAACTTCTGCAGCGCAAATAACCACAAGCAAGTACATACACCTAATAAAAAGCCAGCTTTTGTAGCTTAAAGAAATGAGGAAATGATGAATACTTTCAAATCACTATTTACCTTTGATCTGACATGTTTTATATACAGTTTAAAAGACAAATAAATCTGTTAGGACGAAAAAAAAAAAGAAGTATAACAACCTGGTTTCATATGCGTGCACACAAATTATTTGTTGAAACAAAATATATTTTTTAAGTTATTTATTATTAGTAGCATTATTTAAGTATTGGCCTTATTTAACAGTAATTTGACAGGAAAGAGGGTGGACATGCAGCATATGGCCTGAGGCGTGGATTGAAACCGTAGAATCGCACTACTTAGTCCAGATGCATGTTACCAAATCAACAACTAATTTAATGATGTTGGGAGCCTCTTGACAGCATCTATGCTTAGTTTCAACCCTGTCTTTTTCAGTTTTGGAGAAATCTTCAGTTTTTTTGTGTCAGTGTTGCATTCAGAAAAATCAGATTCATTATAATTTCTGGCAGGGGTAATTACCATAAAAAAACATTATCCTCCTGAGCGCAATTGTTATGGGATAAAAGTCACATTAAAAGGTGGAAAAGCTTTGAAAGGATTCATAATTTTTAGATCACAAAAACAAGTTTTTTTTAACAGGGGTGTGGACACTTTAGAGAGCCAGTTAACGGTACATACCTTCTCTGTGGCATAGTTTCCAAAGGCGCAGCTGTTGTCTGGGAATCCCCAGCTGAAGAAGTAGCCAGATGGAGGCAACACAAGTAACCGGTTCTTCTCCACAACCAAGACTTCTTTTTCAAGACATAATATCTGACCTACCGGACCTCTTGGTAGCTCTGCAATAGGGTTCAGAGTGGCTTTATTAGTAACAGCAAAATGATTAACATTTTTTTCAAATCTATTACCACCTAGCATTAATATAATACAGTTATAGTGTAATATTCCATGTAAAAAGGTGATTCTGTAATCAGCTAGTATCAGTGAACACATCAGGCCAAATAAAACTAATAGCTCTTCAAAAGCCTCACATTAAAGAGTTCAGTAGGTCCATAAACTTGTAAAGAATTTCATTGAACTGACCAGAGAAAACTGGGCAATTAAATAAGCTTTCTCAGTTTACAAGAAGCACAGCTTTGTCCTGTGGGGCAGCTGCATCCTAGACAGTATGAAAGCAGGCAGATGTTAGGTGAGAAAACTTACAAGAGTCAGTAATTGTGCCTGTAATTGACCTATTCATGCAGGAAAAGGCAGAAATCATTAGATACATTTGCCAGATCTGTGTCTAAAATCCCTCCATCTGCACCGGTCTTAACGTTCCTCCTCCTATTCATCTCCATCTCCTTATTGATCAGATCAGACACTCCAAGATTTAATATGAAATGTAATATGCAGGAATCTCTCCCTAAGCATTCGCAGATTCATCTTCTCTCCTTCAGTGGGCCTGTAGGGATATTCCGATTATTAAGTAGAGCTCAGCTGAAGAGTCATCTCCATATTGTAGCTCCAACAGATAGCTCCTTCTACCCTTCTGTAGGATAAATTAATCTATGGATGTTTTCACTCCGTTTCAATCATTCCCTTGAGACCCGAGTAGATCCAGTGTATATTAACAGACATAAAAAGGTAAAGTATAAATTAAAAGAGGTACACCACACACAGTGAGATATAGCATATTCAGCAAAATCAAACATGTTTATATAAATGTTTGAAGATATACACAACATTTGTATTTATTATATAATGCAGCATTTTTATTATGTCTTATACTTTATGGAACTATTCAGATTTTCAGTGTAATTCAAAGAATGGCATAGATTTATATAATTTTGCTTTTGAAGTGGACAAAAACAGCTTGCCAGAGGTTTCTTACTTTGCTTTGAAGGGGAAGTTTAGAAAGTGTAAAAAGGGAGCTATTGATTTGGTTGAAGCAAAAGACAATATTAGACACAGTCAGGTTAACTGTGCCTCACTTTTAGTGATAATCTTATTTCCAAAAAATCTCACAAGAAGGGGTGCCTAAAGTGCAGCCCATGCGTCACTTAAGGCCTTTGGAAAATTTTTATACAGCCCTCAACAACAATTTAAATGTTGTCGAGGGCTATTGAAGAAGACAATATGACAATAAGAAAAGAGGAATAAGAAAGAGTGGTACTATAAATCGGTTTATCAAGAGTGGTCGGTTATTTTAAATGACTTTACGGAACAGTCAGAGCATTTCAATTTCAAACATTTGTAAACATTCAAACATTTATTCAAAATAAATAGTAATTTTGGTCCCTCAATTATTTGCATTTTCACTAGGGGGCAACCCCTCTACAGTCCATCATACTCCTCAGAACGTTGATGGATTTCTGCAAATCGGAAAAGCTTGATTTATGCAACTGTTATGCAACTAAAATCTCTTTTTGCGCTGGTCCAAATGTAAAGAAAACAACTCTTCTACATCTCTTTATGCCATTTTGTCTGAGAAGCATGCTTGAACACACTTTCTGGGTAAGAGTTTCATTTATGGTATGTTTTTAACTGTGGAAATTTGCTGGTGTACATCAGGTAGTTGGCTTGTTTATACCATCTAGTTCATCTTTATTAGAGACAATAAGTAGTTGTGCACACACAGGTAGGCTATGCGTTACAAAGCATGCAGAGCATTCAAGCAGCTTAAAGGTGTGTGTGTGGGGGGGGGGGGGTGCACTATATCATAGAAAACTATGTGGGACCCACAGAGTCATACTTGTCTTTGGGGTATTGTTACACTGCAGTAATATGAACTGCATCTGGATTTTTGTGGGTACATTCTATGCCAATATTTCATGGATTGCTGGCAAAATAGTCAAACTTCATCCAACAAAAACATAAAAATTCTGAGCTGCTACAAACATCTGAAAAATCTGATTTGTACCCAAAGGAAATTACTGAGCACAGACAAGAGTGCCAAAGCATTTATTTTATTACTTTAAAAGCAAATGATGAGAATTAAAAAGTAATATCTTTTGAAGCAAAAAAAGTAGGATATTTATAGTAAGAAGAACTTGGACCCAAATACATTTTACTCCTACATCTTACATCCCATTTGACCCCTTTCTAGTTGTACCTTTGAATGGTTGTGCAGATGTCATTAGTGTATCCAGTTCGAAAAAAAATGGAGTCGGATGAGAGGGTGAAGATCCATCTTTCTTAGAGCCACTGCGAGGAGGATGAGGCTTGGTGAAAAGCTATGGGAAAGATACAGATTAATAACTACAAGGATTTTCTTTAATAGAAAAATCCTAAGAAAACATTCAAACATCTAATATGTAAGTAAATACATTGTTACCTGTCTTGGAATCTGGCCAAAGTTGCTGACATATCCTAAGATTGTGCTCCTTATCATTGGGTCTTTTGCATCTTGTCGGCCTCTTTGGGCATAGAAATAAGGGTGGAAAGTGTTGACACTTTCCACTGCGGCTAAACCTTGTTGTCTGTATCCAAAGATCAGGTCGACCCACAGGTGGAGGCGGGAGCTCACATAGTCACTTTCAAGGGCCTAGCAGGAGTTAGAGCACAACAACTAGTTAGGCAATATTACAGAAGTACTGATGTAATCTGCAGATTTGTGCTGCATCTATACTTATCACTGTAGGATAAGAACCACAACTCAAAATGGTAATATGAAAGTTTTCTAGATGCAAAACTTCTTTCAGATTGCACAGGCGATAATATTATTCAGGTGCACAATGATTTCTTCCAAAAGTAAATTTAGAGGTCCAGAAACAGAAGAAGGCAGAAGAGCTGTGTTATGAGCGTATCTTCATGTTAGAATTAGAGAATGATTTGGGTGGAATTAGCCAGAGATTGGTTTCAAGGAGTTAATAAGGGAAAGTGGGCATTATGACCAGCTACATCCTTGCTGTAATAAACCCATGCTGAAAAAGAAAACATTACAACAAGGATATTTTGTCCTGAGTTAATTTGTCTGTGGAAGAAAAAAACCACAATATTCTGAAGTCACTAATTTTATGAGAATGGTAGGGAATATGGGAAGTTCAGTAGATTACAGAGTGATAAGCATCACAGATGCCCCAGGAATGAAAAAAGGGAGGGTCACACTAAAGAAATAAGAGCAACAAAGATACACAATAACCCCACATAGGAAAAGAAAGCAGGGGGCTGACAGAGGAGAACAGAGAGAACATTCAGCCCATTAACAGCTGGCTGAAATAATGGTCTTATGAAAAAGAGAAAGTCTTGTGCCTGCATCAATCAATTTAAATAGGCATGCTGTCATAATCCCAGACGTCACATACATGGCTATTTATGCAGTTTCTTAGAAAGAAAAAACTAGCCATTAAGTTTGAGAACAGCACTGATTTCAATGAGACAAATCAGCTGAAAGAATCTAAAGAATAAGACAGTGACTGCTACGAAAAACTCATATTGTAGCTGAAAGAATGAGGGCAAACAGCTATGCTGTCATGTGTACAGCGGATATTTGTTTAGAAACACCAAAACAGTGAAGCTTCTGTCTAAATAAATCAGGCGGTATTGACAAACATTAGGCCTTGTGGGAAAAGTCCCCCTTAGAACTGGTCAGACTGACCAATTGAAAGGGAGGAACCTAGTGAGGTCAGGTGTTACTGACCTCTCGATGGATCCTAATGAACTCCTGGGGGTCACCTTTCGCCCACGGAGGCAGTTCCACATCTCCCAAAGCAGTACCGTCCTCCATACAACCTGAAAATATATGGATATATCACATCAAACTGTGGGAACTTCAAAGCAAACTGTGGAGCTTTAAAAAGACGCAGAAAACTGAAAACTGTTGTCAATAGAGACTTTTTAAAAATATGCAAAGAACATTTAGGTAAAAATGTGCAGAAATAGTTTGAATGTATGACATATGAGCGCTACAATTACTTGGATAAAGATGCAAACTTCAACTCAATTGAAGCACATGTATGTCGTGCTAGCCACATTCATTAGCAATCCAGGTAAATATGTGTAAAAAGGCTTCAAATAAGTTCACATTTTACTGCAGAAGACTAAACGTACATTAAAAAGGTTCTGAGAAAACATCAACCTTTAATCTGAGAACAAATGAATGGAGGCAAAAATACGGTTACAACTTGAAATAACTTGCAGCACAACTGTTTGCATTACTGCTGTTAATTCTTTGTAGACCACATCTAACATTGTAGCATAGACAATTTGATCACCAGCTTAGCCAATCTCTCACAGATTTTCTGCAGCCTGACCACCACAGCTTTCACATACCATGCAAACAACACATGTTCACCACTACAACAGACAAAAAAAAAGTATGCTACTAAACTTAGTTTTCCAGATCAAAGTGACACCATTCCTATGCTTTTTAAGTGAAACATTCAACATCCATAAAGGAAAAGCAGCGAATGAGTCACATTAATCTAGCAAATTTTGATACTTTGAGTGCTGGTATCAGTCCCGTTATTTCTTTTTAGAAAAACAGCCTTTGCAACTTAAAAAAAAAAAAACGATTACTTTTAACATTGTTCTTTCTCTGTTTTTCTCTCTTCAAAGAAGTGATTCCAGCCTGGCCTCTAGGGGGCCCACTGGCTGAACTATTGCTGTCAATAACATCCTTTTCTCTGCGGATTATCTACTTGGCCGAGTGTTTCTGTGTTTAATCCCATCTCTCTCCTAGACAAAACTATTGAAGGAGTTATTGTTCCAAGTAACTACTTGTAGTCTGTTTTCATACCATTGCTTGCACTACTTGCTCAGAGCTAGTCTGTTTGGCAGTATATAAATTGGATCTGTTGGTCTTGTAAAGTGTCTTAATCAGCTCATACCTAGTATGAGTGTAGTACATTTATTAAATATGACCCCCCCCCTGCCCCTTTATGAAACTGATATAAAGTATTTCCTCCCAATGAAGCTGATTAAATACATTTAAGCACATTTTTCTTTGATGCTACCTAGTCATGTTGTTTGAAGCTTATTAGCAACAAGTGATAAAGTGTTACAAGCTCTGTTAAATACAAATGTAATCAGAAAGTTATTCCAAAATATAGTTTGATCATGGATTCGACATAAGGTTCTTGTCTCGTTCTGGAAAAGACATTCAATTTTATTCTATTCTATTTAAAACCAAACTGACACATTTCAGATTTGAGATCTTTTCCTGAAATATTTCTCAAAACTTCAGCGGCAGGGTATACTTCCCGCAGACTTTGATCCATCTGAAATAAAATATTAAAACTCTCATTAATTTAGGTATGACATTTTTTTTGTGTGACAGTTTATGTATGTATGCTACATAAGTACATTTGTTAAGGGGGTAATTTAATGTATATTTACCACCCCCTTCTTTCTCTTTAGGAGTGAACAGGTGAGGCATTTAGTTTTTAATCCTCATTTTACAAATATTACCGTGAAAACTGTTAACTGTGAACAAAAAGTCACAGATGGCAGAATGTTGACATAAGAAACTCAAAATTATTTTATTTGTTGTCAAACATCTGCAAACAAGTTCACATCTTAAAATTTCAGTAACAAAAGTTTTGAATAATGTCATCTAACTTTTTTGAATTCCATAATTATCAAGAAGTGAGCCATACCAATTTAAATATTTTTATTTTGACCTTCTGTTTATTATAGTCCAGGAGTACCACATGTAGAGTTCGTAATGTAGATACACAGAAGCGTTTAGTTGCCTGACCGAGTTGAATGTGGTTGGAGTTGAGAAGAAAGTCTGGCAGGTAGAAGAACTCTGGAATCAGTTCTCTGACATCTCCCATGTTGTCTCTGGATGCCGACTCCCACTCTTTCTTTATACTGTGGAACATCCGCTCAGGAATATCAAACCCTCCCTATGTAAAGATGAAAAACATCACTGTCAGACCTACAGCACACAGCTGGGCTGAACTTTTCGACAGGCATGTTGAAAAAAAAAAAAAAGTAATTCTGTGCAATGAACCATATTTTACCTGCTATAAGAAAAAAGCTTTTCATCACAATGTAAAATTACATAATTTCAGTCCAAATCTCATGAGAGGGAATGTAATTTGAAATAAAACAATTACCTCAATGAATGAAAATAGCATATACAGCAGTAAACTCAGTTAAAGATCCAAATTCAGTTATGGATATTACTGCATGCCCGTTATGTGCTTTAGAAGACAAAAAGGCATCCCAGTTCACCAGATGAACATCTTTATTGCTTTATTCAGACTATCAAATATGCATGCCTTTTCATTATAATCAACTGGATGCTCGATTGTAAATTGCCAACATCTGTGGCTATCTGGATTGGCTTCTTTTATGCGCTCTTCGTAATTATTTGCATATATATTAAAAATCTTTCTATAATTCGCTTTCAGACCAAAAAATTGACTGAAAACAGCGTATATTAGATCCATGGTATTAGCAAAATAATGTTGGAAAATAAGTTTAAAGATGACATCATGATGAATGTCAATGAGAATCCAGAGCACTTTGTTTCCTGTGGGTAACTGAAGACAACAATACAGACTGATGGATTAGGACAAAAAGTGCAACCTCAGTGTCAGTCCTGCAAGCAATATTTCATACTATTTATGCTTTTTCACTACATTTATTTTACAATCTCCTAAGAAATGTTATAATGTTTTTGCTCAAAAGTCAATCTATTTTCTAAGCACATAGAGAGTATTGCAAAAGTATTCAGACCTTTTATTTTTTTTCACATTTGGCACCCAACAATAAACTTCTGCGTATTATATTGGGATTTTTTTCCTGGTAGATCACAAAGTAACGCAGAATTACGTAGTGGGGTGAGATAGATACATAGTTGAATTATTAAGTCTGTCTCAAAGTTCTGCAGAAGCCTGCTAACAACCCATTTAAGTCAGTTTTGCTTAAGCAGCAATAAGACATTACAAGTTAAATTATACTGTACTACGTGAACGTACAGATTTTAAGCATACCAAATGCTGCAAGTTTATATTTCCTGGTGTGTCTGGCCTCACCTGAAGTGCCTGGAAAGTGTGTGAAAAAGGCTCCATTCTTACAAGGAAGGAGGCCACAATGATGGCAGATGAGTAGTGGGTACAGTAGTGGCAGCGTGCTGACATATCTGTTACTGAGAGAAAACCTTATTAGAACAGTGATATGAGATTTTTTTTCAAAAGAACACTTTAACATGGTACATTTGAGAAGAAGAAAAAAGTTGGGATACCTTCAATCCCGGTGTTTTCCACCTCGTCATATCTCTCCATAAACATCAGTTTCCTTTTCTCAGTCTGAGCTCCCATTGGCTTGGACAAGTCACGGAAAGTCGTGGGATTTGACAAATCCAGTGTCTGTTGAGGATAGAGATTAAAGAACACCGTTAACCCACTGCACAATGAAAATGTATAAGACAGTATTCTGCGACCTTAATGATCCAAAAAGTCATTTCTGCCATTTTCTCCTCTGAATAAAACCTAATTCCAGCATGAAATAGTTTTAGAATTGCAATTATGACTGTAAATTTTGTTAAAAATGTTAAAAAGGGTTGAGAAGAAATGAGAGAAAAAAAGTCAGTTTTTATTTCAGTTAGATGTTTCCTGTATATACATTTATTATTTTGTGTATCATGCTTTCCACAGAAGAACACTAAATTCAGGTTATCAGAAAATTAGAATACATGAAACCAATGAAAGTAAGGATTTTAAATACAGAAGTCTCAGCTTACTGAAAGGTATGTCCATGTACTGCATTGTATATGCTCTCTATATTAGTTAGGGTTACTTTTGCATGAATTACTGCATCAATGCTGCTAGGCATGGAACAGCCTGTGGCCCTGCTGAGGTGTTGAAGACTTGGCTTCTGCCTACACTGACAAAATCAACAATAACTGTGCTTATTTGGGCTTCCTTAACACCTCAGCAGGGCCACAGGCTGTTCCATGCCCAGCAGCATTGATGCATGCAATAATTCATGCAAAAGTAACCCTAACTAATATTGAGAGCATATACAATGCAGTACATGGACATACCTTTCAGTAAGCTGAGACTTCTGTATTTAAAATCCTTACTTTAATAAGATCTCTTCAATAAAACCCATCTTTATTGGTCTTATGTAATAACGAAATATCTGAACAACCAAATTTTAGGTTTTCAATTAAATGCAATTATTAAAATAATCAGAAATAAATGCTTCAAGTCTGTAATGAACTTATAAGTGATTTTCACTTTTTGTGAAAACTATATCCACAGAATTAAGAGCACTTGACTATAAAACATAGTTAGAGTTCATGTCATTTCTGTTCACAGCAGAAGGGGCTGAAGCGCTGCTTTTGGTAAAGAGCCACAGGTTCCAGACCTCTGGTCAAAAACAACAACAACAACATGTGTGGGATTCTACCTCTGACTGATAGTCAGCCAGGATCCAGGGGAAAACTGGATACTGCATCAAATCATTATATGTCCTCCCTGCAATAGTGTTCAGGTGCATCAAATACTCAAAGTTGCTCATCTCGCCTTTCTAGAAGAAAGAAAAGACAAGAAACAAACAAAAAACTTCTTAAAACAGCAAAACAAATACTATTTTGAAATTGTAAATGACTGCAGTTTTATGTAATCAGAGAATGTACACATTTTTTTTAACACAAAACAACGCTTTTTACATTACCTGCCATTTAATAAGGGCTGTCTTTTCAACCACAGGAGTCTTTCTAAAGAACAATAAAAGCAAACACTTTGAATTAGCAACAGAGACTAAGCATTGAACAGCCCTTGCCAGCACAGAGTTCCTTTGCTTGCTTTGTTGCCTAGCAGCCAGAATTTAAATGTTACCGAGTTCAGAAGCAGCAGCAGAGAGGAGACTCAGGAAACAGAGACTGTGTACACAGCTGTAGGAACAGTTATTGGGGTGAGTTCAGCTAAATTAGTTGATTTACTCTGTCAAAAGACGTCCTAATTCACAGCTTGGAAAACAAATATGTAACGTAATTTTATTTTATCATATGTTTGTTTGTTCCTTCTACTATGTTTACTTATACATTCAGTCAAACAGAAGCTCATGTTATGACCAGAATATGGCAACAATGCTTTACATTTCCTTATTTCTGAAACAACTATCCAAACATGTAATCCAAATTGTAAAAGGGATCCGCTGTTTTTGAAATCTCCTCTTCCTCTGAGGGCTAGTAACCGGACGATGAAGTCAAAGCACCTTAGTTGCTAAGCAACAGTAATAAACAAAAAACATCTTTCTCTGTTTGGAGAAAGAAGGCTAAGTATGCAAACTGTTATCTGTCCTTTTAAAAGGATTAGAGAGTATTGGACGTGTGAAACGAGCCCTGCCAATGGTTGGAAGGAAAAGCTGCTTTCCATAGAAAACTCACAGTTGGAGAGACGGCTGCTGGTAGGTTCCGGTGTTCTGTCAGAACACCCGTTGTGGGGATAAAATGGTCTGTCCCATGCTTAGTGTCCGTGTTATTAAAGTCAGTTCTAAGTTTGTTAGGCCCGGACTGCGCAAAGCCATCCGTCCCGTGGCAGCCCGCTAAGGTCCACAGGCACACTAAAGCACCCTTTGAACTGTTCCACTGGCATGCATGACATCTAAAGTGGTGGCTCATGCATTTTTGTCAACCTGGGTTGCACGTTTCGGCCCCCTTGATGCCACATTCACACCGCACGCTTTGTCGGCGTCAAAAAACGCTCACAAAGCGACTAGTTTGAAGCGTATAGATTTTTAAGCCTGAAGCTTGCAAAGCCCGCCACTTGCTGGGCAAAAGAAGAGAGCGTGGGCGGGGCTTCCTCTGTTGCTGGATGTTTTAAACAATGGCGGATCATATCAAGAAAGTGGCTTGGCTTTATTTGCTAAATAAAGCTAGACAACGTCGACATAGGGGGCATTAGCACGGTTTGTGGATACACCCTATTCTTGAGAGGCGTTCTGAGTTTGGAGAGTTTAACCATTTGCTCCAGGAGCCGCGTATGGATGAAGTTTTGCTTTCAGCGCTACTTTAAATGTGTAGTGACGTCACTTCAGTAAGACGCTCTGAGTGGTTGACGCTCAGGGGACGACGCCGAAAGTTCAGCAAGCTGAATTTCTGTGTTGCTGGCTTGAAAAGCGGCAAGAGCTTCAAAAATTGTCACGCCTAAAGCACACAAAGCGCCGCAGAGACTCTGAAAATACTCAACCATAAACTTAACATGTAATATTGCCGTTCTGGATGTTTTGGGCGATGTGAACGCAGCATTAGACATTACTTCTGACAGAGGACCACGTTTTGTTTCAGAGCTTTGATACACAAAAGCTGAAGGCATGGGGGTCAAGATCCACCGCACCACTTCATACAATCCGCAGCCTGGTAAGCCTGGGAACACCAACCCAACAATGAAGTATGAGCATGACAGCAACAAAGTGTGTGGGTGATTTGCTGTAGGAGGAACTTCATTGATCACACCATGAAGAAATAATTTAGGGGGAACAAGTAACGCCTTATCTCAACACACCAGCCGAAACATTAAAGCTTGGGCATAAATGGATCTTTCAAATGGACAATGACCCTAAGCATTCCACCACAATAGTAACAAAAGGGCTTAAGGAAAACAAAGTTAATGTTTTGAAGTGGCCATTACAAAGCCCTGAACTCACAGAATATTTGTGTGCAGAGCTGAAACATTGTGTGTGATCACTGTGGCTTACAAACCTGACCTAGTTATTGCACTTCTGTCCGGAGTGATGGGCCAAAATTAAAAACTAATGTGAAAAGCTTGTAGAAGGATACCAAAAATGTTTGACTCGTGTCATACAGTTTAAAAAGGCAATGCAACCAAAAACTAATTTATTAAATAGAAATCATTTTGGTAAACTTAACTGAATTAAAGAAGGAAATGTTTATTCTAATTTAATCAAGACTGTAAAGATTGTGTCTTTTTATACAGTGTAAATATCAGGTTTCAACTGTAAAAAAATGAATGTGTTTAAACGATGAGTGTGTATTTTAGATTTACTCACCGTCTACATCGATAAAATTATTTTGTAGCCCTACACTAAATCAATCATCGCATTTGCCTTGGTATGTGTTATCTAATTGGAGGCAATAATTTCATGCAATAGTTTCCTATAGGAGGTTATAATAGGAACAAGCACCAGCAGATAACCTCTCTCATCCTGAGGATGATGAATGAGGCGAGAGAGGGCCTTGGGGTGTTACACAGACACAAACAGAAACACACCTTGCTCTTTGAGACAGGGAGGGGAGAAGAGCAAAGCCCTCATTACACTCCAAACACTCCCCAACTATCATTTATCAAAGTCCTGATTTGACTCTTTGTGTACACAGACACACATATAACACATTGCATCGTTATCCGTCAAAATATAGACACTTTTTTTTGCTCAAAAAGAGCCAAAAAACTAAATCAGTTGAGTAGTGAGAACATCAGCGCCCCTGTGTTTCCTTGCTGTCGCCTAGCTCCTATTGTTCCCCAGCATTAGCCTTAATTAGAGAGTCGTGCTCTTAAATACCCCCATGGGCAACTAAGGGTGAGCACACTCTAATGCAGACACAACACTGTGACACACACGCTGCTCAAGTTCTCATTCCTCAGAGTGCATGCTTTCCCCACTGCCCCAGGCCATACATCGGCCCTTGTCTTTGAATAAATCACATCAGCCTTACACATGCTTGCACATTAACATACACAGAACACATCCCTTTTCTAGACCACTGCTTGATGCAGTAGCTAGTGCTAGGAAAAATGTATTTGTTCGCTTGTAGATTTCTGTTTTTGCTTTTTTGTCATATTTAAATATTTCAGATCTTAAAACAATTTTTTTAAAACAAACCAAAGAGCTTGGTAAAAAAAAAAAAAGCAGTCGGCCCATTCTTTTGTTGCAGAATTGCTTTAATTCAGCCACACTGGATGGTTTCTGAGCCTGACAGGCCTGTTTATGGTAACACCACTGCATCTGAATTGAATTTAAATCCGTACTTTTACTAGTCCACTCGAAAACCTTCATTTGTTTTTTTTAGCCATTCAGAGGTGAACTGGTTGGTGTACTCTGGATCAATGTTCTGCTGCATGTTGGTTCTGCTTGAGCTGAGGGTCAAATTATGAACAACCCTGAGCAACCTCTTCATGAGACAGTCATACAACAACAGAGCGTCTTCAGTCGGAGGCTTCTTCAGTTTTGCTGCAATACAGACCGCTACAGGAAATCCTTCCTGCCCACAGCCATCATCATCTACAAAACTTCCTAAATAATTATTTATATGAGCTATAACAACACTAATTTCCCTCTTGGATCAATAAAGTATTTTTGAATTGAATTTGAATCAACTGATGGCCAGAAGTCTTTTAGGATATTATGGCAGAAAGAATAATTAGAAAATAACATTGTTGCATCGATTATGGGAATTACTCAAGGTCCAGAAGCAGCAAAGCAGTTAGATGGGTCTTTGTTTTGGAACTTGCCCTGCGATGGATTTTTTTTGCCCAATTTCTTGCAGAGCTTTAGATTTAGCTTTGTTCTGAGTTCTTTATTGACCTCCTGGATAAGTCACTGATGCGCTATTGGAGTAATTTATTTTTAGGCCAGCCACTCCTGGGAAGGCTCACCACTGTTCCATGTTTTCTCCATTTCAGTCTGGTTAAGTAGAGTCTCAAAGAAGTGGAAATGGCTTCTTAACCCCTTTAGGATTGATAGATGTGACTTTGTTTCTAATCTTTTTATTGTATATCTTTCTTGGGTTTTGATTTCTTTTAGCCTGCTTCATGTCGTCAGACAGATTGTATTTAGGTGACTTCTTGACTGGGTTTATCGCTAGTAATATTGTTAACTCATGACATAACAAGGCATACATTTTTCACAAAGGGCCATGTTGGTTTTTCCTTTCATTAAGGAAATCAATAGCATCTTTGTCCAATTTGAAACATTGTTTTAATGATCTCAAACATTTAAGCGCAACAAAAAAAGTAAAACCAGTACAATTCCTTAAGGGGGAAAATACTTTCCACAATGCTGTAAATCATAGCAAATTAGCCCCTTAAGGCAAACGTTAAAAAGTGAGCTGAACTGATCTGTTGTTTGCTTCTCTTTCCATTCCAGCACAATGCCCAAAAAGAAGGGAGCCAATGTGAAAAAGCTGACTCTCAAGACAGCTAAGAGAGCCATACAGAAAACCCATAATGGAAGGCAAAGACTCACACTCAGCAATATGGGCTTAACCAGCTTCCCAAAGTGTCTCTTCAAGCTGAGCAACGTGGATGAGTTGGACCTCAGTCGCAACCTGATCCAGAAGCTTCCTGATAATATGGAAACGTTCACGTCGCTACGATGGCTTGATCTGCACAGTAACAAGCTGGAGTCTTTGCCTGAGTCCATAGGCAACCTGGTGGGACTTACCCACCTCAACCTGTCAAACAACTGCCTTACCTCTCCTGGTTTACCATCCACATTGGGCTTCCTCAAAAACCTGAAGAGTCTCAACCTTGGAATGAACCATCTAGACGCACTACCTCCCACTTTGGAGCAGTTAGAGCATCTCCAGGAGTTGGGCCTGTTTGATAACCTTTTCACTGAATTACCTGAATTTGTGCACACTCTACCAAACCTTACTAAGCTGAATGTGATACGAAATCCATCAACTTTTGCTCAAACTAATGGTGAGAGAATAAAAAATGAAAAGTCAGAGCAGGAAGAGGAGGTGTACCTGGTGCATGAGAGCCGATTATGTAAGAAATGTCTCCATAAATGTAAAGCAGAGACAGAAAATAATTGCTGACACCAAACTCAATGGCTGCAGTTTCCCAGGATGTGTGCAGAATACAAGGGAAGAAGCAAAGAGTGAACTGACCAACAATTTGCTGATTTCAGCCTTCTATCAAATCAAAATGCAGGAAGCATTAGGGCAATGTAAAGTGCTTAAATTATCTACTTTTATTTTACATAACATTTTTCTCATGTTTTCACATGAATAAAACTGAGCTGATAAGCCAGTTGAAGCAGTTTTCTCTGAAATCTGATGAGTTTCGACCTCAGTCTGAGACAGTTGGATACCCCATCCGTCAACCCGGAGGAGTCTCAAGGTTAGACTTTACCAGCCTCACCACAGTGAATGTACATCTTGTGAGCAAAACCAATGTATAAGGAAATAAATAAAAAGATAACACTTACTTTGCATTAGCAAGGACCTCAGCAAGTGCTCTGCCTTTTAACGCAGGCACCACTCTGCTCAGTCTAAAGCCAGAGAAAAACTAAGGTTAAAGCTTGTTGGTTGAAAAATCATTGAAGATCCAGTAAGTCGAGTTTAGTTACCTTTTATATGCAGAGACATGGTCTTTATTCATAAATACAAGGAATGCCGAGTGTCCATTTTTCATGAAAATCTCAATGGCATTGTCCTAGTTTGGCAGAAAGAGAAGGTGGCTTTTTATTAACATGAATATGGTAATATTTCTTATCATATGTTCATATATTATCCACTTTTTGGACATAATATGGCCTGGACTGCTTCTCTAATATAACCGCAAGATTACAGATAGAGTACAAAAAAGACAGTTAAACCCCAAATTATCCATAACTCTTGCAGATTTAGATTAAAAATAATCTCAATTTTACTAACCGGAAGTAGTATTTATGTTTTGGAGTAGCTCAACCAGGGCTTTGACTTATTTCTTGCCCAATCTTTTTATCATCACTATTGCTCGCTTTTCACTTTTTTAATCCTTTCAAAATCATAAATGAATGATATCTTTAATCATTTTAGGAATAACTGCAATATAATAATAAAACAAGATCATATTGCCTCCCAACAAGTTCTTGAAAAACTCAGCGTTGATCCATAGTCAGATTGATTACTGCAATAGCTGCAATATTTTTTACCTGAAAAACAAGCATTGTCGATATATATATTCTAATTTAAATTAATATGCATGTATTAGAGGTGGTTGCATTTTTCGTAAAATCTGTGTAGTTACGATATGACAAAAAATATCAATGAGATGAATTTGATGGCTAACCTCTAAAAGGAACCGCATGAAGCGAGCCTCCTTGATATCCTCATAAAGCCAACGTCTGCAAGTGGCTGACGGCAGCTCTTTGTTCAGCATGTTGGAAATAAAGGAATCCTTCACACTGGCAGAAGGGGACACAGAAAATGTCATGTTTACTTCCTTATGGTAGCAGCACAAAGGGTTTCAGTAATCACAGGGTTACAGTACCTGCTTGGGTGGTGTCTCCTGCAGCAAACATCACCAGAGGGGTTTACAGTGAAGCCCTCACACAAGAGCAGACTCTCCTTTCCAAACAGCAGCAAACCTTCTGTAACCCTGAGGCCACTCACCATCACCACGCACATCTTTGCCTTTATCTACACAATAAGAAACATATAGATAAACACAATATGTTGGCATCTGGTCAGGATGCCTCCTGGACGCTTCCCTGGTGAGGTGTTTCAGGCACGTCCCACCGGGAGGAGGCCCAGGGGAAGGCCCAGGACACGCTGGAGGGACTATGTTTCTCGGCTGGCCTGGGAGCGCCTTGGGGTTCCTCCCGAGGAGCTGGAACAAGTGGCTGGGGAGAGGGAAGTCTGGGTCTCTTTGCTTAGGCTGCTGCCCCCGCGACCCGACCCCGGATAAGCGGAAGAAAATGGATGGATGGATGGACAATATGTTGGCACCCCTTGTAAATATGCGGATAAAACCTTAAAATAAAAATATTTAGTGCATTTACATGATCTAAAACTGAATAATCCAACTCTTAATTTGAGTACATGTATTCAGAATGCCCTGTTGCTAAGAAAGAAACAAAAATATCCAGTGAAACATATCGGCACCTCTGCTTTTAATACTTTTTACACCTTCAGTTAGGGATTTTTCTTCAAAATATCCTGCTATTATAAGGAGGTAACGTTTCAGTGCACTCCAACAAGGTTCCCAGGAAGAGAAACAGACCCACAGGATCACAGATTCTCAACAACTTAACAATGGACATGAGCTGCTTTTCTACATTCTCATTTTTTGTTTTACCCCAAACCCAACTCAAATGTTGCCAGAACGGCTCAATATTAGTGTCATCTGGACAGATCACACAGTTCCAATTAAAGCCCCAGTAGAGTTTAGCAAACTTTATATGTTCCCGTTTATGATTGTAGGAGAGAAAAAAGCTTTTCCCAACATCACTCCCAAATAATCGGCACACATGTAAAAAATTGGTAATCCCAAGATCCCACTTTTTGCTGCAGCAAACTTTGAATATTTTTTTAACTACCTAAGCATCCTTCTCACTGTTCATGGTTGCAAGATAAATATGGGTCGTTGTCCATCCTAGACAACTAGAAATGGACCTCGGTGACAAGTCACATTTATACCCCAAGGAAGCTACAAGTTATGAAATAAAAAACTCTGGAAACTTGGAGTATCTTAAAAGGGTACAGGTGAAACTCTGTAGTTAGAATATTGTGCAAAAGTGAATTTATTTCAGTAATTCAACTTAAAAGGGGAAACTAATATATGATATAGACTCATTACATGCAAAGCAAGATATTTCAAGCCTGTATTTGTTATAATTTTGATGATTATGACTTACATCTTATGAAAACCCCAAAATCAAAATCTCAGGAAATTAGATTACATGAAATCAATAAAACAAGGATTTTAAATAGAGGAACGTCAGACCTCTGAAAACTATAATCATGCATATGTACTCAGTACTTGGTTTGGGCCCCTTTCATCAGTTATTCCCTCAATGCGGTGTGTGGCATGGATGCCATCATCCTGTGGCACTGCTGATGTGTTATGGAAGACCAGGATGCTTAAGCTCTTCTGCATTGCATGGGATTCAGGTCAGGCGAGTATGCTGGCCAATCAACCACAGTAATCCCATGGTCACTGAACCAGGTTTTGGTACTTTTGGCAGTGTGGGCAGTGTAGTCCTGTTGGAAAATGAAGTCAGCATCTCCAGAAAGCTTGTCTGTGGAGGGAAGCATGAAGTGCTCCAAAATGTCCTGGTATGAGGCTGCGTTGACTCTAGACTTCATAAAGTTCAGTGGATCAACACCAGCAGAGGACATGGCTCCCCAAATCAACACAGACTGTGGAAACTTCATACTGGACTTTAAGGATCTTGGATTGTGTGCCTCTCTATTTTTCCGAAAGACTCTGGGACCTTGGTTTCCAAATGAGATATAAAATTGGCAATTTTGTTTCTTTAGCCCAGGTAAGACCCTTTTGACATCGTTTGTTGTTGTTCAGGAGCAGCTTGACAAGAGGAATACAACATTTGAAGCCCATGTCCAGGATCGGTCTCTGTGTGTTGGGGACCTTCACAAGTAGTGGACTGAGGCTGGAGTTAGTGCATCAAGAGCCACAACACTTTGAATGGCCTTTTCCTGACAATCATCTCCAGGCTGCGGTCATCCCTGCTGCTTGTGCACGTTTTTTCTTCCACATTTTTCCCTTCAACATAACTTTCTATTAATGTGCTTTGATACAGCACTTTGGGAACATCAAACTTCTTTTGCAATTACCTTTTGAGGCTTTCCATCATAGAGGGTGTCAGTGATGGTTTTCTACACAACTGCCAGCTAAGCAGTCTTACTCATGATGGTGATTGCTACTGAACCAGACTGAGACCATTTAAAGGCTCAGGAACCCTAATGAACCTTTTTTTTAAACATTTTAATTTTCTGAGATTTTGAATTTGGAGTTTTCATAAACTGTAAGCCATAACCATCAAATTATAACAAATAAAGGCTTGAAATATCTTGCTTTGTATGTAATGACTCTACATCATATATTAGTTTCACCTTTTAAGTTGAATTACTGAAATAAATGAAATTTTGCATGATATTCGAATTTTCGAAATTTCACCCGTAAAGCATAAATGTAATTGATGCTTTAGTCACATTTCTTTAAACTTAAATGCTTCTTAACAAGGAATTTTTCCCACAATCAATAGATGTACTCAAATTGAATGTTGGATTATTAATTTGAGACTACCTGCTAGGGTACTGTACTATTGAACTGTAATAATATTTTTTAAGGTTTCATATACATCTTTACGGAGGATGCCAACAGATGTGTCTGCATCTGTTCAATAAGGCCCATACACACCAGAGCATTATTCTCTCAGGGCATGACATATCAGATACACAGGCAGTTCAGGCTTTACTTGATTGATCATTTTAATCACATATTTTAATCCTTATTAAAAAGACAGCATTGAACACTTCATTATCAGATCTGATTGATGAGGAAGAGAAGGACCAGCCCCTTTTCAACCCTGTCCACAGTGGATCCACATGCTGCTTTCTGCGCTGGTTGTAGCTAATGCTAACTGCATTGTGATAATGTGTGGATAATTTTATTGTCTCCCTTGATTTCACAATGAGTGTGTGCACCTGGCTGTTTCCATGCACCGAGTCTACTGGGAGACAAGCACCCCCAAAAAAACAAAAACATATGGGGTCCCAACACACCCTCGGGGTCCACACAATTTATACTAATCAAATCAGAGTCCCTACCCCCAGACACGCAGCCATACACTCGGTGGACAAGGAGGAGATCCTGCCTGGCCTTTATTAGGAGAATTAATCACTGCCACTTACACAATGGTAAAGCTGATAAGTGATCAGAAGCTCTTGTCTTAAAGCACACACAGAGACACGCTATGATGGATACAGTCACTTATCATGTGAAGGTGTTTAAGAGGAGTCAAGGTGAGTGAGTCTTTGCTAGGCTATATCATGGTGACATCAGTCAACACAAACTGTCACAAATAATGAGCAGATTAAACTAGTTAAATTTATTGTTATCAAAAATTGAATACATAACAATAAACTCATTTCCTTATCTGCGGTCCAGACAGATACGAGCTATCAGCCTGCGAGCGATTTAGCCGGCGATGTGGAAGGAGGAGGGAAAAGAGGACTTTTATTGACTGAGAGCCTAATGTCAGACCATTGATTTCTCCCCACACACATTATTGTCATAATCACACTATTGGCGCTGGCAAGCTAATTATGAGTGGGTGTCCCTTTGTGTGAATGTTCGGATGTGAGTGTGTGTGCATTTTTCAGAGCTAATGACTGTGTTCATTTGACAAGAAGCTCAGCGGGAGCCAAGCGCTGAACCACTGCAAGGCAACAGGACACACCAGCACACATCACACACTTGCTAAGCGGATGTAAGACAGCTTGCATCACCTCCTACTGCTTTTATTAATACTTCTGTCAGAAACATTAAAAGACGCGGCTGGTTGCCGGAGCGATCAGAGGGCCCCGTCAACATGTGCGTAGTTTCTAACTCGCTGTAACAATGAGGGGAGCTGTGCTGAGCCTCAACATTAAAATATTTTACTAATGAGGAAAGATGAAATTTTGATAGCAGCGCTGAGCTACTGGAATCCCTTCCTCTGCATCAGATAATTATAAATGTGAGTATAGAAGGGTGGGGAGTAGTTTTACTTGTATTCAGAGTTGACAGACCAAAACATCATCCAATGCCACAGTACCTTCTCTTCAGGGTGCAGCTCTTGGAGGACAATACGCATTTCAGGACAGTCTTGTGTGTGTGAGCAGGGTTTAGGGGTAAATGGGTCAGGTAAACCCTCGGTGAGTGACGGTGTCTCAATTAAAGCAGGGAAAAACGTCAGACGCTCACAGCTTTGTTCTCCCTCTGCTTCGTCCTCTTTAATCTCTGCGTCAGTATCACACAAGATCTTTGGCTCTGTAAAAAAAATTTTTAAAAACTTTCTGAGTGTCCAAGACAGAAATTGAGCTTTAAACAGAACAATGTGTAGGGTTTAGTGACACCTTGTGGTGAAATTTCAGAATGCAAGTAAGGGACTGCTCAAATATTTTTTTGAATGCTAATTTACCTGCATCACCATCTGATCTGTTATTGATCTCTTCAGACCTTAAACCAAGACCCAGTGTTGCCAGCAGCTGCAGTGAAAACATTTGGCACTTTTAAAAGTGGCATATAGTGCCGTAAAAACATTTTTGACATGCACAGTGCCTTACAAAATTTCCACACCCCTTTAACTTTAACTGCATTACAACCACAAACTTCAATCTATTTCTTTGCAACTTTTTGAGATAGATCAACACAATTTAGTGCAGAATTGTAAAGCGGAAGGAAAATCATACAGGGTTTTATTGCATAGTGATAAACCGGGGAAGGAGAACGCTGATCAGAGAAGCAGAGATCAGAGAAGGTAACTTTAGGGGAGCTACAGAGATTGTCCCCTCTGGTGGAAGAATGTAGTTAGAGGACAACTCTTACCCATGCACTCCATAAATCTGGCTTGGCAGGAACAGACCACTGCCACGAGCCATGAGCCATGAGAAGACTGATATAAAGTTTGCTACAAGCTAAGTAGGGGCCACAATAAATATGAAGATGAAGTTCCTCTAATCAGATTAGACCAAAGCTGATCACCTAGAACCCACCATCCCCATGATGTAACATGGTGGTGGCAGCATCATGGTGGCGATGCTTTTCTTCAGCAGGGGCAGGGAAGCTGGTCAGACTTCATGGGAAGATGGATTGAGCTAAATACGGGCAATTATGGACGAAATCATTTCATAGGCTGCAAAACACTTGAGAGTGAGTCATAGATTCACTTTCCACTAGGATATTGAACCTAAATATACAGCCAGAGCTGCAAAATAAGATCTACCAAACTAAATGCATATGTGGAAATAGCCTACACCTAAAAATCTGTTAAGACTTGAAAATTGCTGTTCAGTCACCCAGCATCAAACCTGAAGAAAACAAAGAAAAAATTGCAATATATCTGAAGATAGGAAAGAGGTAGTCCATATCTTTTTTCTTTTATGTCACAATTGTATCCTACTCTGTGTTGGTCTACTGCTTATAAAGAAGATATACAGAAGGTGGGGTCATAAAGTGTAAAGTTATTTACGTATTGATACTCCTCCAAGGCACAGTACATGTATACAATTCAGAGTAGGATCTCCTACTCTAATCTCAGAGGCTATACCCGTTTCGATTGTCTCATGACTTTTCTGCGTATGCGAATCTTGGTCCGGTTGGGTCCTTCAGCAGATTCTTGCACCCAGTCCTGGCTCAACAGCACCCCAGGGCCTGGGCCGAACACAGCTCTCTCCCTCAGAAGCTCAGCCTCCACAAGCAGCCACTGAGAACTCACACGCTCCCACTTGGTGGTTTGCAACTGGGACACAGGGGAAGCAAATGAGACAAAATCATTTTGTAGAACTTCAACTTCCAGCTCTGAAAGACATTTAACTGTGATATCCAACCTGTAAGTGGTTTGTCCTCATGTTCTCAAACACACTGTGGCCTCGCTGTCGGTGCAACTCCATGTAGGATAGAAACTCCTGCAAAGAAACAAGAGTGAAAACAGCTGCAAATAAAAAGAAGGAAAGTACAGTGACTTGCTTGTACCCCGATTGTGCGCGCACACACGCACACACACATGCGCGCACACACACACACACACACACACACACACACACACACACACACACACACACACGTAAGCAAACAAATGCAGGCATACATAATGGCATTGTCGTTTCCTCATGCAATTACAATGCATTCATACAATTACATCTGTGTTAAATTGCATTCACTGGGCAAAACAAGCTAGTGGCTACAGTCTTACAATAACCCTGTGTTCAAATGTAATCATTTGTTGGTATGATCTAATTAGCATAAACATTAATATCACTGAGCCTCGCCACAGTCAGCGCCAAGGTTAGTTTGTGTGAGCACCTTTATTGTGTGTGTGAGGGTGCTTTTTAAAAATTATTTCTAGGACGATTAAAAGAGAAAAGCAATGAAAAACCCCCCAAACAGAGCCTGTGTGTTGACACTGCACAATGCTCATGTTCAGACACACTGGGATCATATTCTGACTGTTAACTGCTTCATTAAACCCATCATCACAGCGGAGCTCGCTCGGAGACTAGTGAAACAACATGTGTCCATCTTCACAGCTGACCCAGGAAAGCCATTTAATTGAGCAAGCGAGCACGCAGTAACTCTTTATATTGAGTTTTATTTACACATGCTAATTTCGCGTTCCATGGAATAAACCTACTGAAATAATTAATTCATTCCTTTCAACTAGAATAAAAAGGCAAGAACACTTCTGCATAAGAGCAGATGTACTCATTTTAGATAAGTTACAGAGTGAACATGCTCATAAAAGTTGACAAACTTTGACAGGCTCTTCAGGGAAAATTGTTTCCTTAAATGGCCGACTGCCTATCCAAATGAGAAGTTGCGCCGGGAAGGAAATAAAAGAGGAATTCAAAGGAAGATTATAGAAATATAAGTAATAATGAAGTTTGCAGACTAGAGGCGTGTTGTGACAAATAAACAGCAAGTTGGCGTCATCATCTCTAATTTCATTCCTTCATTTGGACAAACATAAGTAATATATAGCATTAATTACCCTATTTAGCAGATAGGAACCTCATTGGCTTTTTAAAATGCTGCATTAAATACATAACTCATCTCTTCCCTCTGCAATTAACATCAGAACATCGCGCTCATTTCCATTTTAATGACTTCCCAACAATACGCCACCTTTGATGATAAGGCAACATAATGTCAACTTCATTCAGAGCTGGCAGTGAATGTGTAATGAACTTAACGTGATCATTAGTGCTGTTAATTATCTTTCTAATATGAGGACACAGATATGATTATGGAAACTGCATTCGCTGATGAAATAAATCTCCGGAAGGATTGCACTGAAGCTTAACTGAGGACAAAGTCTGCTTATCAGTTTTTATATTCTCCTTCATTACCTACAGTAGATCTATTTATTTGGTTAATAAATGTAGATGCCATTGCTCTCAACAGTGTATGCTGCACTCTTAAAATGTTGGTAATAATATAGATGCATAAACATCCACACTGCTAGACTAATGTGTCGCTGATACAGCTTTTGATTTATTTTCAGCATTCAGTCTTCTTGGGTTAACACCTGTCCTCAATTGTGGTAAATGTGATCAACCTGAGATAAAGCTCTTATAGGATTTTTATCTCATTTGTGGATTTTTTTTATCTTTAAGGCAAAGCCATAGATTACAAAAAGGCTGCAAAGGATCAAAATGATCCATTGTACAAAAGTCTCAGCAAAGACAAGAGTACCCCAAAAGATCCAGTATTAAGTATACAGCATGGCACCGGGATTGTTGTAATAACCAGTAAATGGGAAAATATTGGGAAAAAGGATTACAAAAATTTACATTTCACCAAGGTGATGAAAAGATCAGGTGGAAATTGGTCATTGAGCTTCTCGACAGACTAAAAGCAATACTCAAGGAGTTTCAGGAATTTCCCAAATCTATGGGTTATGTTGTGTACTCACTATATGTCACCAATAAGGAGTAGGGCTGCAATATATAACTTCTTTCAAAAAAAAGAACACATCCAGGGCTGACAAAAATGCCTGACGGAGGAATGTGTCTAATGAGAGCAAAATAAAATTTATGGGTGATATTTCCAAGTGGTTTGACACAAGACCACACATCACTGAGAACCTTAAAACCAATGTGAAGGAGGGTTGTGGCAGCATGCTCTGGGGATAAGTTTCTTCTTATAGAACTGTTTTGGTTGAAGTGGATTGAATATACGAACAGTTCAGTTTAGGATCAAAATCTTAACATGGCTCTTATAAAGTAGAAATTGAAGAGGGATTTTATTCTTTAAGAATCACGAGGAGTCCTAGCATTTGTCAAAATTAAGACAAAGTCCAGAACTAAATCTGACAAAATGTCTGTGATATGACCCAAGGAGGGCTGTAGACAAGGTCCATCCCAACGGTTTGAGAGATTTGGAGAACTTTTGCAAGGTAAGAGTGGGCAAATATCACTTAGTTTCTGAAAACAAAAATATGCTGAAACTTAATCAAAAATAGGCTTCAATAAAGTATTACTTTAAGGGTGCAAAAGTAATCCAGGTTGTTCCAGGGATTTTTTATTTTTTTATTGTAACTGAAAATGTTACATTATGGGAAAAGTTAAGAAATTATTGATCATGGTCTCAAAGTTGAGAGAGTGTATGTTGGAACAAGAGACTATGCTTCACTTTACTGCAAAGAAGCTCATCACAAGCTCCCAAGTTGTAAAATAGGAGTCATAAATTGATTATCTACAAATTAATTAATGGCTTTTATTACTTCACAAAGATGGATGAAAAAGTGAGAGGAGCAGCTGACCATAGCTGATGATTATTTCCACATCTCTAATTTAAATACTACCAAAATTCTGCAACATGTATGCAGCAAAACACTGTAAGAATGAAGAACTAAAACCTCCCGCCATCCTCTTTCCTGCATCTCAGATGGAAAAACAATTCATCACCTTCTCTGATAGCCTGTCAGGAACTGATATGATAAAGAATAACATCAAATGAGTAATGTTTTCATCTGATTGCTACCACTGTAATTGCCAACATGATTTCTGTGGGCAAGACACATGCACAAACAAGAGCGTACACGTACACTTTTAGGGAGTGCGAGACAGACACACAGACGCTGTAATTTCATGCCTGTGTGCCTGAGTAATATGTCCCTGCTCCCTGCTCCAGATGGCTCAACGTCTTAAGCGTTGTGGGGGAACTAATGATGTGGGCCACGTGTTTCGGGGGGGAAAAAACAACAATAAAGGCGTCTTTAACCTTCAGCGGCAAACAGTGTGCTGTGGCTAGTTTTCCCATGGATGGGCCTAACAGATATCAATTACAATGCCCACTCAGGGGCAATCAGCTGTGATAATCCAAATCTATTTAAAGAAATAAACACTCCCCGCAGGGCTGCACGGCCTACAGCACAAGGACATTGTTGTCTTTCGATGGACGTTTGGCACAGTCCTCTGGGATCTAGGAGAAGGCAACAACCCCAGATACCTCAAAGGAGACAACTGTGTATCCTGTGTGAGCACAAATTTAGAGTTGAATAAACTCTGTGCTGCACCTAGCAAAATTATTCATGCCACTTGAACTTTTACCATTTTGTCATATTAAAACCTTAAACTTCAATGTATATCAATAAGATTGTGACATGTGTAGATGTGGTACTCGGTTATGTGCAGTAAGCTTTTCTCCTTAGCTATCATTTTAAATACATGACAAAGATTTCATTCTGGAATCAGAGTGCCTTCTTTCACATGTTTTCAGTGTCTCCTTCATGACGGTCTGGCTTTCTGTCATATTTCTTCATGCAACTCTTTCATTAAGGCAAGATTTGTGGACCATTTTTGAATTAGGTGGCAACCTTATAGCACTTTCCTCCAGCAAAAATTTACTAAACCTTGTGGTTGTCACATGATAAGATGGAAAAAGTGCAAGGCAATGTGTAAGTACCTCTGCTTTTATTGACTCTTGACCTTTGCCCAAAGCAGAGCGAAGAGCACTACCAATGACATCAAATGTCCTCTGAGACCTGCTGGCTGCTTTTGTCTTCTGAGATTCTGGGAAGACATAACAAATATCAACAGCGGGGCAATCACAGTCAGACTTTTTAACCCCCCCCCCCGTTTTGTCTGCAGTATGTGAGCTTACCTGTATATAGCTGCCAGGCTTTTTGTGCCATCTCCTCCCATAGAGGGCTGATTTCGGTCATGCTCACAGACTTCGTCTCCGTCGTACTGCTCGCTGAGATTTCAACCTTGTAACTCTCTTCAAGTATGTGCTGCCTTTCTGACATTACCTTTGACCAGCAGGCCTCTGCTAGGGACACGAGTTGTTTGTCATCTAAAAAACACAAAAAACACATTTTGTATCGTCTGAGGAGACAAATGTAAAATCTCTGAAAGAAGGCGTCAAACCTGTCGAAATATCTGCTTCATCACTGAGGTAGGAAGCGCTTTTTCTTCTGGGAGGTAAAGGGCTCGATTTCTTGTTGTGACCCGTTTGTCCCACACATCCAAAACCTTCTGGGTAGCTACAAAAGAAGAGTATGTGATTTGTGAATCAATGCAGGAGCATACTAAAAGAATTTGTGGGTGAACAAGGCATGAGACAGTTTCTGGTATCAAGGTATACCAAGGTTTAATAAAATGATTTTTATAAAGTGCCCATTGCTGTGTTCCTGCAGTTCATAGTTATTTCATTAAGAGGCCAGAGACTGTGTTCAAGTAACCACACTTTTTTCTGGCTGCCTGGTGCCTTCAGTTTCCACTCCCTCACATGTTGCTGCATACCGCCAGTCAGCTGTCTGAAAAAAAAAGTCTTCTTCACTGTTCCTTTACTTGAAAGAACAAATATTTCCAGTCACTACGAACACAGAATTTCAACTATAAGCTGTCCCTTCAATTTATATCTTTTTTCTAAAGATAGCCATGAAATGTCTTAACATATTTTTCACAATATTTTATTTTCAAGAATTGCATTAACTCCTGTATCTCTGATCCTGTCACTATACATTATGAATACAGAAACGTTTTTTTAACCTATTACCTCCCAGTTTTAATGATTAAAGCTTTTTAATTTTTTTTAGAAAAAAACAAATAGTTTCTTCTCCATCCCAGGTATACCAATTGTGACCTTTCTGGGCATTTTTTGAAAAAAATCTTTAAAGGGTGACGCAGGACAAGATCATATAAGCATGGAAGTGTAAAAATTAGGCAGCAATAACCTGATAATTCTTTTTTTGTGCATAGTCATTTAAAAAGGTCAACAAAAAGTTTAGTATTTTTCATCCAATATATGCAAGTGGATAGATTAACAATACACAAAAAACTATCTTCATAGTGTGGAAATTCCCTTAAACCTAAAATGTTGAAGGTATTTCAACTCCAGATAATAAAAAAGAAATAGAAATGCAATTGAAACAGTAGTGTGCTCAAAAAATGCATTTTAAACAGGAGTCAATGGAGCAAAGAAATGTGGCAGGAACACAGTATATTATAGTCTTGGGGGGGAAAAAAGGAATCACCCCAAATACACAACCAGGACAAATCTTATGACATTTGCATCTATACAACCAAGGCTGGAAAAAAATTACAAACAAATGTCAAGGGAACTTGCAGGGTTCTAAGATTTAGAGCAGACAGGCAAATAAGTTGTAGTATACTGAGCACTAAGTACTTAAAAAACTACCACTACTTTTAGTAAGTGTGTATTTATTTCTTTAAGGTAATCTTCCAAAATCAAATAGTGTTAAATTGAACAAATAAATGTTCAAAAGAATTCATGTCATTTTATTTTTGCAGCAATAATTATTGTAATTTTTTTTATAAAAGCAATTCTAATATGTTAAACATTTTGGTTTGACATTTTTGTGAAAATACTTTGATACTGTGAAAGAATGGTATGTGTATGAAATATGCTGTAACAATCTAATACTCATGCCTAGATTCTTACACTTCTATTACCTGCCAGAGCGAATCAGTAATAGACAGTGAAGAAGGCAGGTGATGAAGTTCACATTAGCATTGTAGGTTGCCATGAAAACATCCCAGCGTTCCATGAAGGTCTGTAATGTCCTGATGACGACTTCCTTCTCTTCTTGGGAATGTCGTGGTTGGGACAGGAAGTAAAGCAGGATTTTGTTGGTGGACGAGTAGAGAGCAGACACTGTCTTCTCCTTTTCAGTATGAGTTTTCCCCACAGCCTAGAATTATGCAACACCAAAATAAGACAAAATATGCCTCAAAACATGATCAACATCATCTTTACATTTAAATTTCTAATTTTGCTTAAATGTTATCCAAGTAGACAGTGAACATTATAAATTTGAATTTATCTAAGAGATTTTGTGAATGCCATTTGTCTCTGTCTCACCACCATGATCTGATCAGCCAGGAAGTCAAGTAAAGTTTCAGAATCTCCAGCAAATGTTCCGTTGTGAAGCTTCTGCAGCACAGTCCTACTGAAGAGCACCACATTCTCCATCAGAGTACCCATCTCTCCTTCAGGACATTGATTATTGCAGTCTAACAGAAAAAGTAAACAGATTTTTTTTTTCTGTTGTGTCCAGATTTAAGTATATAAAAACGATGCATTCTAATGTTACCTTGTGAGGTAAGATGTGTGTTGTTCTCCTCCTCATGGCTGAGCACATGGATGATGTTCATGATCAGCTCCACCAGCTCAGACTGAAAACTCTGCTTTTGCTCCAGCGATGTGCCATCAGGACAAAACTAGGCAAGTAAAAAAAGAAAAGTTGATGTAACT
The DNA here is from genome assembly GCA_963556495.2 of Valencia hispanica. Classification (NCBI taxonomy): domain Eukaryota; kingdom Metazoa; phylum Chordata; class Actinopteri; order Cyprinodontiformes; family Valenciidae; genus Valencia; species Valencia hispanica. The sequence goes on from OY747711.1 coordinate 24,570,984, forward strand.
GAAAACACTCAAGGAAATGTGCTGTTTTGGGCCTTGAGGTGCAATTTTTCCTCCTAGTGGTGAACAATTTTTATCAGAACACCTTAGCTCTGCCTTGTTTTGTGAATGAGTATAGAGTGTCACCTTCTGGAGAAAAAAGAGTTTTGCAGAAATGTATCTAACAAGGCAAATGCATTTTCAGTGAAAAAAGCATATCTCCAGTTGTGTGCATCCCTTGATCGTGACTGCAATCAGCAGATTGAATAATGTGAGGTATCCACAGTGCAGGCCAGAAGTTTACATACACTTATGTTGAAAACAAGTATTGAATGCTAAAGAATTTCAGTAACCCACAAATTAACAGATGCATACAGTCTTTAAAAATACACATTTATGTTTAGTTACATGTTTATCATTACACCAGTTAAGATGTGTTTGGGATCAAGCCTAAGATAAAGGAAACTGGCTTTGTTCAATAACAACCCAGAATCCTCAAGAGTATTAAAAATTGAAAGACATTCGTTCACCAAGTATCACTTCACAGATAAAGTTTAACATCGACCTGGGCCGAGTGGGTGCTGACTAAGAAAGCAACCCCTGCTATAAAATGTACACTTTGAAGGTTGTTTGTAATTTGAAGCTACCCACATGGAAAAACCAAGCTCCTTTTAGAGAAAAAGCTAGATGAGACAAAGATTAGGCTATAAATGCACGAATACAATGATTGGATGAGTCAAGGTGAGGCCTGCAAACCTAAAAACGCTTATAGTAACTGTCAAACATGTTGGTGGTAGCATGGTGGTGGGGCATTGTATAAAGTGGGTGGAATAAAAAACATGGAGGACTATCTCAAAATTTTTAAACTTCACCTTAAATCAGCTGCTAGATAGTCTAAACTGGATAACTCCATTATCGGTACAAATAATTCAGTAGTTCAGATGATACAGCTATGATGTATATAGAGGAGGGGTCAATAGTGGTAGGATTTAATAAGCATTCAGTTGCACCAACTCCTTTTTGAACAGGAAATTGACAAATTTTATTTCTAGTATACTTTTTCACCCATTGCATTAACCCCAATTAAGAGGCTTGACTAACGTGGTTCCTCAACACATTAATATGACAAATTGCCAAGAATCACTTCCCCAAATATCAGTGTTGATGTATGTAGATATGTCTGACATTGTGGAGATGAGAGAAACTCCATAACACATTTAAACTATGCACCCATTCATTTAAAAAAATAACTGAAGATGTGTGTTGCATAATCATTCTATCTTGGAAAATAAACCCCGCTCCAAAACATCCTTAAAAGTCCCAACTCATTTAGGGATTTGTTGTTTTATTGGCAGCAAGGTGACTGATGACATTGGGTGTGAATTCACCTCCAGCAGCAGAACTACAGGTTGTGTATTGGAGCTTGCAGACACATTTAGAAGACTGTCCATCAGCAGAATACGTATGAAATCGAGCACTGGCTTCCTAGTGCTGAATGTGTCAGTTCTCTGACAAGTTTTGCAAGGCTTAACCTGAGGTAAGAGAGAAAACCAGACAATGAAAATCCACAGATAACTCAAAGAGAGCCTTATGAAACCACAATAACAAAATAAACCTCTGAAATCTCCACTGGATAAACAACACTGGCAAGTGAACGCAGGAACTTTGGTGATGCCCAGAGTGGGTCTCTTGGCCGGAGGTTGTGAAGGAGACAGAGGAACTGCATCACACTTGCTGGGAGCTGCACCTCCCATGGTGCATCATCGTCAGATTCATCTACAGAAAAAGGCTTTACAAACCAGAATAGAAACATTTACTTCACTGCAAGTTTCCTGTAAAAAATACTTTAGAGGATCTAGGCTATTCTAAGTTATTTTAACCTGAGAGATGATAACTTTAATTAGCTCCAGGAGCGTTGCAGCAGCTTCAACACAAAGCTGCTGAGCGGGAGCTTCCTGTTGGCTCTCAATTAATGACTGCAAGGCATCATCCAAATGGACCTATATGTGAGATTCAATAAAAAAATGATGACAAGACTTGTAGTGCAGAGGAGGATTCAAGATGGTGCAGAGTAACCCACCTCTCCCTTTGTAGTGGGACTTATAGTTCTCCCAAGCAGAAGAGCAGCTAGAGTTTCATATACCTGAGGCAGGTAAGTGTGTCTGACTAACAACTCCTGGAGAACATCAAAACCTGGACATGTGGTGCTTAGGCACTCCTGAGACCAAGGGTGGGCTCGGAGGTTGTCTGGTAACAAGGCAAGCAGTCGGTGATAGAAGTTTAACTTTTTGGCAGTCAAAGGTTTAGATTCATTTTTAAAAACTACAATTACCTAGTGTAATGACCATGATATTCCTGTTTGATTAGCTACCAAAATGGCCTAAACTAGACTTCATAGATTCTCTATGAAGTATTGTCAAGATAAAGATAATTTGGATGAGCTGAATGCTGCTATTAAAGCTGTTGTGGGAATATTTTTTATTTAATTAGTATTTAAATATTTAGCTGTATTCTTAGTGTTAAGTGCATCTAGGACAGTAGGTCATGTTGGAAAAAACAAAGCCTTCTGTGTGTAATGTTTTGATACCAATGTATCCGAGTGCTTTACAGATGTCAGAGCAGCAAGATATCTAAACAACGTTCTGATCTTCTGAGATGCTGCACACCTCACTATCATGCTATCAGATTGACATGGACCAGCTTTGCAGGGAGTAGATACTGGGACTGGAAGGGTACATGCTGGAGAAGATAAACGGTGATCACTAAATAATATATAATGTTTTAGAATAGAGGGGTTGGGGAGGGTTCCAGTGATGGCACTTTTTTCGTGCACAATGTCTTCCAATTTGATCAATGTGTTTATTAAATAACAAAGTGCCTGAAGGACCTCAGTATCCTTTTTGTTTAAAGAAGAAGCAATTTTTTCCACAATAAAACCAAACTGGGCTTATTGGACACTTCAGAGCCACAATGGTGTTCACGTCTAATCTAATATTCTCATTTTGTGGGATACTGAATTGTTTTTATTAGATATATGTATTAACCATCAAAAGTAATAGTAACAAGTAAAAAAGTAAGACAGAACGAGAAAAACTGCACTGAAGCTAAATGTTGCAATACATAAAATATTAGTTTTTCTAAAATAAAATTGTATTTTTCTGTTTTTTTTTAATTTGTTTGTAGGACGACGATTTGCTGTTGTGTTTACAATTCCGAGTTGATCTAACACTGAATTGCATTTTTTAAATAAAGTGTAACCCTCGTTTATTTAGCTTAAACAGAATAGTATTTTAAAAATAATTAAAATAACGTAATTCCATTGAACAGATAAAGAAACATTTTGAAATGATCAAATTTTTCTACCCATGACGAGAAATGGTTCCTCTGTGCCCTCTATGAGCGTTCCTGGGATTACTCCCTCTCTAAAGCTGCTCTGCTGGCCTGGACTGGACAGAAACTGTGTGAGCAGGACAAGGGCCAGTTTCAAAGTAGAAGGGTGGAGGTGGGCCTGAAGGAAGAGCAGTAACCAATCACTGCCGAGAGATTGAAATATGGTCGTCTGGTGACTAATTTGGGGACAAAAAAAACCATAACAGATTAATTTGGGTAAATATTCTTGCCAAGATATGACTTAATGTCAAAAAAAGATTTATGCTACCTTCTATGTAGACACTGATAGTCAGCAGAAAGTTAAAGTACTGATCCTTACCATTTTTGAAGGCTGTCTGATTTGATAATTTCACAAAGCACAAGCAGCATCTTGTTGCGGATGCAGATGAAGTTAGTTGGACCTGAACTCTGAGCTATGGCACAGAGAAAACAAATCTTGATCAGCAACAGATTTTTGGATGTCAGACACGTATTGAAATGATATGTATGGGATTGTTAAGTGTGTACCTGACATATCATTTGAAAGATCACAATCCAATATCTCACTGCCTTCAGATTTTTCACTGGAAGGAGGAAGAGTGTACACCAGGAAAAGCCCAAGTCTTAACACACAAAAAGAAAAGTAAAAAGCATTAAACTATAAAATAGGTTGTTAGAATTCAATAAATACATTTCAAACTATACCTGCTTATGTCCGAAGAAGTCAAGTAAGCCTTCAGTAGTGAAGTGATTATGCCAGAAATAATATGAACCCTTTGGACGGTGACAGCAGGATCACACAATTCAAACAGTAGCTTTTGCACTAGGCCCACGCTGTACATGACCGCTGCATTCCTGCTGTCACTGCTCGGTTATGATGTGGGAAACAGAAACAGCAACGATATCAATCACAATCCGTTCCCACAGACATAAAATCTAATACAACAATCTATACAAGCACTCAGTCCTCTCCTCAGCCTTCCTGACTGATTCTGTTGAACATTCCCTCGACTATTTCTGTTCTACAGTTCCGTAATATTGATTACAAGCTTCTGCGTGAATAGAACAGCTAATAAAGGCTGTCAATTCAGAACAAGGTCCTCGTTATTGTTTTACATGATTTGTTGGCTGTGAAAATTAATAGTACATTTAAATAAGTTAGGCCATCTTTGCACAGAGTTAAGCCCACCCTATGTTCTCCAGGATTTCCACCACCCATTGAACAATGCTGAAAAAGCTTATTTCAGTATGAAATTAAGCATAGCCCTACTGTGTTTTTATGTACTTCCCAGCTACTTGCTTTCTGATCCAATCACAAAGCTACCTCTAAAAGCATACTGCCAAGAATGTCATTTCTAACAAATTTCGACCTGGTGGATATTATATTTATTTTGAGGATTTGACCTCTGACATGATAAGTTAGGTGGGACACAGATACTAATGGTAGTGTATCAAGAGCCTTAGAAGGCCTGAGAGTCATGAAAGAGGGCCTTGCTAAGAATGCTGGTGTAAACACTAATCTAGGAGGTCTGAGTGATTGGTTGGATTCTGTTTTGGGTGAGTGGAAATCACTAGCTATTTCTGTGCTTGGGGCTTGTATTACAGCATTTGCAGTTTTCTCTGTGTGTGGTTGTTGTGTCATTCCATGCATTAGAGGTCTGGCTATCAGAGTGTTTGACAGAGCTTTTACACATCAGATGTTAGCAAAATCTCTGGCTGAGTCGACAGATGCGAACGAACCTGATGCCGAGGCCGAAAAACGAGATGAAAGGGATGGAGACGATGAATGTGACATGGACACGCTTGACGACCTCGAGCTACATGAGTAATTGAATTACAGGTGTATGACGATTACATTTAAATCACCTTGTGAATTAGGTTTTCTGATGTTTTTTTTCTGTAACTACTCTCTTGTGTTCCTCCATGGCAGTTCCATTAAAATTTAGCAGGGTCTCATCGCAAGTAAAACAGAGAGAAAAAGGGGTTGATTTTCATTTAAAAAACATTTTTTTTATTATTCTTTCATTAGTAGGTCATTTATGTGATTTCAGTTATGGTTCCTTTTTATTTTTTGTTTTAATTTAATTTTTCTTATTCAATTCCAGTTCATTGTTATTCAACAATTATTTCCTTTTTTTCAGTTATTTCTTTCATTTGTTTATTCATATTAATCTATGAATAAGGGGGGAGATTATAAATTAATTTATGAGCAGTGAATCAGTACTGAAATTGAGTCTATTGTTATTGATTACTACTTATCTGTTCTTTTTGCATAACCTCTTTAAAGGGTCACTGTGGCACTGACAAATGAGTGACTGACGATCTTTTGATTTCGGGGTTTTCACAATAGATGCAAGCCTCATGTAAGGGAAGAGTACACGTTTCAAGTTGTGCAAAATTTATTTTACTCATTCATGGTGGACATGACTGATCCTGCCTAAAAATTGTTTTTTCTTCTCTATTTTGTAGTTATTTCTTAGACATCCTGATTTTGATGACGAGCGATGCATAAATGGCTACCTTGGTGGCAAAGGAGTCCCCACATTCTTTTTCACCCAAGAAGTCGTGAGACGACAAACACGACTATAGGTTGGAGGTTGATCATCTTACGCCCCTGGGTGTTGTTTGTATGTTGTTGCATCGGGTCCAATAACTGTCATCAGGAAGGATGTATAGAACTCATCATTTTGTTCAGAAGTTGACTTACTGTGACATGTAATGCACAAAAATCATTTGGCATTGTTGTTTTTTTTTCTACTGCCTGCCTTCTCATTAGTGGTAGTTTCAAGTGAGCCATTCTTAATCATTTGTTTTTGTTTTGTTTAGTTTAGTTTATCACAAATATGATAAAAAGGGAGGACTATTGTGGAAGAAATGTAATGTTATATTCTGTCTAGTTCACATATTGATAGTTACTATGTGTCTTTTCTTTATGATAAGGTGACCAATCTGATTATGTGACACTATAAATTTAGGTCAGGACAAACCTGCTGATTCAGACTCTTACATCCTGGGTTGGCATGGCAACTCTCTTTTACGTCTAAGAACGTCCTGACATACATTGATTATGCTTCTATATCAAATCTTCTACGCCTAATGAGTCAAATGCTTACCGACTGAGAAATGTTTGTTTGTAATATCATAGGTGATAGGCTCATGATTACTGAACCACTACTGATCAATAATATTGATTGCTATTTTATGTGATTATTTAACATTTATTCAATAATAAATGAACCACATAAAATATTACACATCTACACACTACAAATGCCATTTTATGTAAATGTAATTGAAGAATGAAACCTCTTTTATAGCCTACATGAAATTACTAATAAAGGGTCACTCACCAGTGTTGTTCGTCTCGAAAAAAAAATCCAGATCTTTCATCTGGGCAAACTTTTCAATAACTGTATAATCCTTAAACTAATCCCCTTTAAATCTAAAATAATCTAGTAATTAGTCCTTAAGAGTTGTTAAAATCCACTGCCTGTTGACGTCCCAAATATTTAATTTCAAATTTTTGCTCAAGAGGCAATATGCTAAATTTAGACTTCACCAAAGAAATCCACTTCATTCATTTTTATTGTCTTGGTAGCTAGCAAGGATGTTAGATGGCTGCACACTTCTATCCAACATTACGTAAACATGATGTGAGCTATTCTGATATTTTAATATGAGTTATGCTGCACAACCAACTTTCGCATTTGGCAAAACGGGGTGCATCACTTCCTGCTGTGGTTTGATACTGGGAATGTAGTGGGATCTCAGCTTGGGGCCGCGACATTTGTGCCCCTCAGCTGTCTACTGAGCGCACGTTGCGCCTGCGCACTGTGTTTTCAGAGGTTCATCGTTTAAACAAACGTTAAAGGAGCTGTATGTAAGAAATGTATTTCAATTAATCATAAAATGGCCCTGATATGTCACTAGACATTAAGAAATCATGTTCATTTCAAATACTTTGATCTACCAATCACGAAGTCAGTACTGTTTCGGCATCTGGGTTGCCAGCTCTGTTCTAGTTACTACAGCTTCAGCTACAAAAGTGTTTCGGAAAAAAAACATCTAACGTTACTACACCTAAAAGACCTAGTTATCATTCAGAAATAAATCGTGACAAAGTCCGAAATAAAACAACGATTTGTATAGGAGATGCCTTTGCAAGATGGAGACGGCTGAAAACATAGAAGAATTTGAAGACAGATGCCAACATTGCTCAATTTCTCCTGGACAGGTAAGATTCATCTATGTTTGGCTAACTTGTACTTCATGTAAACAGTCGAACAAAGTTATGCATGTTCGTGCAAAGTAACGTTACGTTAGCGAATATGGAGGAGGAGGGACATTGAATTGAAAAGGTAAGGAATTGTTTGGGAAATAAAATAGGCGAGTGGTCATTGCAAACATTAACGATGCATTATCAGAGCCCGTTTCTCTGTCATTATAATTAAACATAATTAACAGAAAAAAAATAGTGTAGGACTCGTCACTTGTTATTGGAAGCTCCTTGTAGCAGCCTAAGTTCCAGCTGGGTTCTGCAGCATATCTGGCAACCTCGAGTCAGGGGGGATGGGGAAGGGATACACCGCTCTACAGTAATTTGAAAGTGATTGCAGTACAGTTATGGCCACAATCTTATATACAGCTCCTTTAAGGGCCCGGCCCCAATCGCAGCTTCAAAAGGATTTAGCCTACTGAGCTCGTCAGTATTCTGGCAAAGACTTAGATAGTTATACACAAATGTTTATAACAGAATCAGTCTTTATATAATAGTACTCTGTAAAGAACGACCCTGTTTTACTGATTACATGCCATGCATAGAGCTCCATAGTGCCAACTGGTGGGGCCGGGCCCCACCGGCCCCAAATGCAGACAGACCACAGAATTTGACTATCATAAAATCATGATAGTCGTGTCTTTCTTTATGACTTTCACCTTCCTCCATATTGCTGAATAAAATGAAAAGGCTTTTCTTTGTCAAAGTGGCAAACACAAAAACAAGCCAACATGGTCTCACAACAGAAGTTTTGAAGCTACTCACAACAGTGTGGGAACGTTTGAGCTCTTTTGTGAGTAATGGAGAGCAAAAGACTATCAATGTTCTGGACAATTTTTATAGTTGTGGTACAGTGGTAATTGGGAGTGTATGGGAATTTATAAAACCTTCAGTGACACCAAGCTACACGCTGTTAACTATGATAATTACCATGAGGAATTCAGGATTTCAGCAAAGTGGTTAAGGACTGAGAGGTCCAGACTGTCTGGCGTGTTCTGCCACACCTGAAAAAAGAAATAAAGAAAGAGGATAAGGTTTTTATTTCAGCTTTAAAAATATCTAGTTTTCTACTAATGTTTAACTTTTAAATGATTATGCTGTTTTACCTCCAGGTCACACAGCAGAGCTTGGAAAGCTGGTGTGTTCTGTAGGAAGCCACTTCCACTGCTCATGCCCCCTGAACTTGAGAGACACATAGCCAACTGAAAGGTTCGATGGCTGACAAGACTGCTCTTCATCTTCAGCAGGAAAGCTAACAGCTAGAAGAAAAGTACAAAATACAACAAAAAGGATGAGAACTGTAGGAAAATGTTTATGTCTGACACAAAAGTAATATTACAGCTGTGTTACTAAGCTCGGAAAAACCTTGTATCCATTGATGCGGTTCATTTCATTCTGCATTGCAGAGCTGGTTTCAAGCACAGAAAGAAGAACTTTAACAGCTGCATACAAAGAGCTGTCATCAGGTGCCATCGCAATAAGACTGAGAACAACGGCAGGTCCACCAACATACAGAAAACCACTGGAAGCAGACCTGGGGATGAATGTCCGGACCCCTGAAAAAAAAACGGAGACAAGAGATTAAAAAATAATGCACTTAAGATACAGGGACTTTATGATTAACCTTTGAAAAACTTTGTTTACCAAAATGTCCAACCAAGGCAGCACCTATGGTGCGAGTTGTACCACTCAGGTGCTTGCTAATGTTTTGAAGGAGAAAAACAGGTGTGGAGTGATCTCGTGATGTTATCCCCATCTGTAATTACACAAAATTACTTTTTATTATTATTATTATTATTATTTTTAGTTATTTTTCATGAAATCAACAGAATCATGTTCAGATAGCATTCCCCTCAACCCTACCTCTTTTGCAATCAGTCTGCAGTCCACCTCATTGTAATCCTCTCTGATCTGCACCACAGTTGTTGGAGTACAAATTGCAGGGTTGATGCCAAAAGAGATCCTCTCCTCAGGAACCAGTCGGAGTGAGAAAGACTCAGCATTCGGATCAGGGCCTGAGCACAAGAGCTAGGTAAAAAAGTCTGCTGGTGTGAATCAAAAGTTACCAACTTTTGAAAATAAGCTGTTCAGTTATTGCTCTTGTAATGGAACAGAACAGGGACCTTTCATGAGAATGATGTAGTTCTTCAAAACAAACAAAAGAAATGCTTCAGTTCTCTTGCGAAACAGACTCACCCATGTTGCGCAGAGCCAGGAAGTTCCCTAGGTATGCAGTGCCTTGTGTGTAAACAACAGCCACAGCTTCAGAGCTCAACGCCTCTTCAAACAGGTGACAGGGACCCACACGCCATACTAAAGCTGCATGATCTTTCCACATCGCTGGTGTCCCTATCAGTCCATACACGTCAATCACACCTGTAGGGTCCATGGAGACAAACTGACCCGGGAATGGCTGAATATACTTCATCTGATAAAAACGAGTATGGGAAAAAGAGATGCTAAGAAACACTGGACACATTTTAACAATTAACAGCTCCCCCTATTTTCTCCCGTCTACCTTTCCTGTTCCCACTGGCTTTTCATTTAAGTAGGCTGAGGTCAGGCAGCTTTTCTTGACATCTTTGGCCATGACGACTGCCAAATGGTGCCACTGGCCAGGGACCAACATGCTGGAGCAGCGGAACCTCAATGACGAGGGCAAAGAGGTCGGAGAACAAAATTCTGGCTCCATCATATCTGCATAAAAGACGCAGACCATCTAACTGTTGTGTGGGGCTACTTAGGCTCCCTGACACTTTTGAGAACCAGAAAGACAAACAAAGACCAACTGTAGCTTCTCCTACCTAGGTATGTGAATGCTTCTTCCTCTGTGGAGATGACTAGACAGCCATCATAGGCTGAGAAGGAGATTGACAAACAGATGTATTGTTGTTCAGTCCGGGACATGTGGCGGACCACTGACAGCAGACGGATTGGGTGGGAATCACAAGCTGAGCTGAACCTGTTGATCTGGAACCAACAGGTAAATGACAGGCCAGCTGTTGGTGGAAAGCCCCTGCATTCTTAAACACAAGAGAAGTATATGACATTTTATTCATAATAAGGTAACATGTGAAGTAGTTCAATAGTATGAATTATCACTAACCTCCTCCAATTCCACCAGTCGAGATGGAATCAGCAGTCACACCTTTCACCGTGGATAAAGAAGGTAGGAAAAGACACCTATAGGCAAACATGAAATTAGTGATTTTCTTTTTACAGCACTTCTTACTGCAATATACAAAACACATTTTTTTAAATAAATAACTCACCCATATCCACTCTCACTCATATCAAACTCAACAAAGGCAGGTGAGGAAGACACTTTGTGTGGTCTGAAGGTGCGTGGTGCTGTCATGGACACCATACTGACGATCTGGTGGACAGGGATGGCAGAACCGAATGAGGTCGTAGACTGCAACAAGCTGAATGTCCGTTTCAGTGTCTTCTGAGAAGATTCAGCGTCTGCCTTTGTATTCTCATCTGGTTTAAAGAAAAGAAAGTTTAAAGAGTGACCTGATTCCTGCAGAAGCTCTGAGGCAAGTGAGCAAAGTTGTTTTTGAAGAACCAGTCTCTGATGTATAGGCCAACCTGCAAGTCCATAGGTAATCTGTTTTCTTGTTACATCCTCTCAACTCTCATAAACACAACTGGGGTTTTGTTGGTTACAAAACATGTCTTTGGTTTTTATTAAGATTAAAAGCAAGGGGAGAATTATAAGAAAATGGGTCAAGGACACATACTAGCTAAACTGCCTTCCACCTAAATACTACCTCACAGCGGTCGTCATGGTCTCACCTTCAAGAAGAAATACATAAGAAATTACATTTTAAGTTCAAATTTCCAAAAAAAAGGTTAATGCACAAGTCTAATTAAATCAAATGTATTTTTCGGTGTTTGTACTATTTCTTTAACATATAGTGGTATGAGTGCAAACTGCCAATGAAATCCAAATATTTTATTCAAATAATCTCATGTTTTGTTCAACAAACTATAGGTTATTAGAAAAGACAACTTTTTGTCAGACTTAAAAAAACAGGTAGATCAATAATAGAAATGTTTTCACTTGCCTTTTAGGGAATCAAAAAATTATACAACTCATTGTAAAATAAATGTTTACCTTTTGAGCAGGATGTCAGAAGTGTTGGGTTATTTTCCATTTGAACCCCCTTGGATGTTCGGTCCAGAAAGCACATTAGAGGATCTCCTAAACACAGGAACTTTCTGAGAGGACACAAATACGAAATAATTCAGCCTAAGCACTCAAAAGTAAAACACCAGAAGCGGGCTGTGTCTAACCTGAACTCAGAATGTGAGATGGCCTGGGAGGAGAGCTTCTCAAAAATCCGCATAACAGGTAGATGAAGGTAGTGGTTTGGAAACAGAAGTATTCTGCGGCAGTGTGTCAGGAGAGTGGACACCAGTCCCCCCTCACACAGTATCTGTCTGTTTCGCTCTGATTTGACAATGGACAGGATGTGGTGAGCTAGTGAGCATTGGACCTCCATAGAGAGCTGGAAAAAGGACAGAAAAACAGAATTAATGACTGGAAAATGACAGGTTTGGTTCAAAAATGCTCATTGAAATGAACCCTAAGACTCTATGACGCCAATTCCATAACATGCAGTTGTTTCATTTAGATTTCCTGTCATTTTAATTGAGCTTTTGAGTCACTTTTTTCTTCTTTTTCTTGCCTATATTTAACTGTAATCTTTGTAACTGTGTTTGATACTTGCTGCTGCCTATCTCATGTCTTCCTTGAAAAAGAGGTTTTTGCTCTCAGGTGGAATCTTCATGTTTTATTCTCGGAATATCACCATTTACCCTCTGGAAGGAGGTATAGAGTCTTAAGATGCAGACTGAATTGTTTTAAAAATTCATTCCTCCCAAACTCCATTGGCCTGCAGAATAATACTCATTAGGAATACAGCCAGGGTTGGATATATGTTTTTTATGTTTGTATGGAAGAATGATAATTATCTAAGTGGCCACTGTAAAATCTGTAAGTACTGTTAGTCCAAGATGAATTTCCCTAAGGGGATAGTAAAGTATGATTTGATTTCCTGGTTAAATAAATGTTAAATTAAAAAACTAGAAAACACTCAGAGTGCAGACCTCAGCCAGGGCCACTCATCCCCCTCCCATCCCCATGTTGTGATCTAATTCTATAACCGTCTGTACTTTTCCAATAAAATCTCTGTTAATAAGACACACGGCTGTGTTCGTGCTGTCGCTGTGCTCTTCCAGCAGAGAGGAGAGATCCGCGCATGCTCGATTAATTTGCTGTGCATATGGTCCAACTGTAGCAGGGCTGCTACGCGAGGGGAGCTGCTTGTAAGCTCTTTGACACGGGGAGAGGAGTGGAGGTTAGCACTGCTGGTCGGTGGGTGGATACGCACTTCATGTTGGATCAACCTCAAAATTTAATCAGTTGTTCCTGGTCTCATTGCGGACATTTTCTGAAAATCCATCCATAACTTTTTGAGGTATGTTGCTAACAGACAGACAAACAAACAGACAGGCATTAAATCATTACCTCCTGGCAGAGGTAATGATTACATGTAGGTTTGAACATTAGATGAATAAGCAAAGCTTCTTCTTCTGAAGGCTGTCAATTATGTAACAGACCAAGCAGTTTAGAAATGGAAAATCTGTTTTGACAATTAGTTCAGTTATTTGTTAATGTGTGTGTTTTAGATGGACTGTGTCGACAGTATCTTAGATCTATTGAACCAAAACAACCGTAGTTATTCTCTTGTGACAAATTACCTGTGGTTCTTCAGGAGCAAACACATGGGGAAGGAGAGTCATGATCACATTGACTGCCCCTGGATGAAGAATAACCTGATCACATGTGAGCCTACTGTAAAAACATGAAAAAAAATATTTGCAATATGACATTATAAACAGTCTTTGCTAACCTCTTTATTTAAAGAGTTTGCATATAAGTAAAAAAAATATATATAATAATATCTACCTAAACTGAGTCACTGTGCTAATTGTGGGACTGCTGGGTGCTGTGCTTTTGGAACTTCCCAGCTTCTCCTCTATGGACTGTGGACCTGATCCTAAAAGAACAAATGGAGGTCCAGAATTAACTCCTTTGTGTCCTCCCGGTTCGCGTACTGTCTTGTTATTTTCATTACCTTCACCATCAGGGTCTTGCCCAAGTTTTAAAGCCTGAGGAGAGTAGGTCCCTGTGGCAAACTGGTCGAGGTAAGAGAGCAGCCGTATGCACGTCTGAAGAGTGATGGGCAGATTTTGATGTGGGGAACTAGAGCAACTGTTAGGAGTTGCCATGGCTTCTGCTAACTCAGCAAACCGGAAAAAATTCTGCCCTGGAGACAGGTTTTCATCTGAGGTCTTAGGACAGGAGCATTTTTCTCCATCCCACGTACTGCCCTCGACATTGAAGCAGCCCAGTTGGAGAAGAGCATCTGAGAGTCTTTCATAAAAACCCCCAGTTTGAAAATGATGTGCATTTACAATGTGTAGATGGACAGCTAGAGCCATTATGTGAAGCATGAGGAGGAGGAGTTCCAGCAGCTGTTGATGCCCCAAAGCCTTCCACACGTCTCCCTTAGGAGGATCAGACAGAGCTCCTTCCATGTCCACCATCAGAGACAGCAGTCCAGTGAAGCCTCCCGCTTTCCTAAAGGCATCCCAGGTGTTGGGGTTCTCCAACACTCTCAGCACAGACTAGTGAGACAGAACAACACACAAACACATTTACAATCATTGACATGTGACCAAGCAAATTGTTCTATCTATTTGAGGAAAAATAGATCTGAAAAAGACTAAACTTTTCTCCAAGTCATGGCTTGCAGAAGATCTTCTTAGCCAATTAAAAAAGTATCATGAAAAACAAATGAAACATATAGATAAATCATAAATCATTTCTGGTAACTAGTTTTTGGTTGTGAACAAAATCATATTATCTTTATTGAATTTAGAGAGCTAATCCATCAGGTAGGTAATGTGTGAGACAGAACGCAGGGAAAAATGTGATTAAATGAAACTGGAGTAATCACAATGGCTCTCAACACTCGCCAACCCAGGTCGTAGCCAATCTGATTGCCACCTGCTATAACCGTGTTAGCACAAAGAGTCGCACTAGCACACTCCAGCTCGTGCACGCAAGCACATGTGAAGACACAGAGAACATCCATGTGTGAGTGCTCTTTTTGCTGCCATCTATAAAAATGGACACATACAGTAGGTGTGTAACTTAGTTAGGCTTTAATGAGATCTTTGTCCCTTTCACTGATCCGATAGAGGTGGTAATCTTCAGAGCGCCACAGCACAAGGCTGCCGGCCTAATCAAATCGGTCCAGAGTTAACAGCTAAATCAGTTTTAGCAAATCAATCTGCATTTGTCTGTAATGTGATCAAGGTCCCACACGCTCACAAAATAAATTCACAAGCTTATCATGCTTTAAGTGCATTACAAATTGTTACAATTGAATGTGGAGCGAAACTGCATTTAGAGCTCAGCTGAGATCTCTACGCATCTGAGTGCGTCTGGATAAGTGTGTGTGCATGTGTGCTGTCATCTGTGCATGTGGAGCATACCTTCAAGAGATCCAGCTTCAACCTGAGCTCCTCCTGCGTGGAGGAGCAGAGGGCTCCGACTGCTGTGCTCATAAATTCCTCAGGGTTGATTTCAGCAAGCTGCTCCAAAATGCTGAGAGTTGGACTCCGATACTGATCATCATCCAAGAAGATCTTTATGTAGGGCATCATGCCAAGATCTCGTAGTAATACTAGAAAACAAAATAAAAAATTATACATTTTTGTAATTGCATGTGTAAAAAATAAAATTTAACTAAAATATAACCTTAATGGATTAAAAAATAACATGGACAGCATAACATGTATGAATACAACTAAATAAAACACAGTTACACACAGTAAGCTGTGTATACCTGTACAACATAAAACTCCATTAAATCAATTTAAACTTTAAATTACATTAATCTAACAAAACTATTTGTAACTTTAAGAGTAAAAAACCAAAAAGAAAAAAGAAATGATTCACATATGCTTGTATATAGGATACATATATAACTGTATAAAAAATCTAATAAATAAAACAGTATAATCCTGTCTGAAAAAAATTCAAATAAAAGAAAACTGTGTATAACTGTATGAATAAAACATAATTCAATTATTATCAAAAGTGTTAATAGCTTTGTGAATAAAACGGAAATGAGATCAAATAAAATTACATTTAATATAGTTACATTATTTAAACTTTAAAAAGGCTGCATATACCTTCATGACATGTATCAAATTAAAAATATAACTTTATTTAGCTGTATATAAAAAATGTCTGTATGAAATAAACTATCATAAAATACCTGTATTTTTGATGGATCGCAAAGTTAGAGTTGAAACAACTTGAAGCATACAGGTAGTGAGTTGTCTCTCATTTTCCTCCAAACACTGCAGCTGCAAAGGGTCTAAAAAAAGAAGAAAAAGTAAAATAATCTGAAAGGTGTTATCAGTTTAAAAAGATGATTTTGGGCTTCTATTTGATGTTAAGAGACTTTTACGCCTTTAATATGCAAAAACAAGTCTGGGTAACTACATTTTTTATTTTAGTATAAAGGAAAATTAAGCAGCACGAGTTTCTGTTATGTATGAGGATTACATCAGATTGTCACTTTTAGAGAAAAATACATTACCAGCCTTCCTCAGGATCTTAGCCCTCCTGCGCAGTTCTCCAAGCACCAGCTCGAGTATTCCCCAATCACTTAGCACCTCTGTTAGCATAGTACTGTGCACAATCATCCTACAAGAACGGAAGAGATAGCTTTTATACAAACTCTAGAGAGGAAACAATAAGGAAAAATAAAATGCTCATTTTCCAGGGATTAAAAAGCTTCACATGGGATTAAAATAATCTCAACTTCATTCTGTCTCACCAGACACAAAGAAAAAGACAAAAATCCTGAGAAGGAGCAACCTCATATAAAAATATATACAGTGGCTTGCAAAAGTATTCGGCCCCCTTGAACTTTTCTACATTTTGTCACATTACAGCCACAAACATGAATAAATTTTATTGGAATTCCACGTGAAAGACCAATACAAAGTGGTGTACACGTGAGAAGTGAAACGAAAATCATACATGATTCCAAACATTTTTTACAAATAAATAACTGAAAAGTGGGGTGTGCGTAATTATTCAGCCCCCTTTAGTCTGAGTGCAGTCAGTTGCCCATAGACATTGCCTGATGAGTGCTAATGACTAAATAGAGTGCACCTGTGTGTAATCGAATGTCAGTACAAATACAGCTGCCCTGTGACGGCCTCAGAGGTTGTCTAAGAGAATGTTGGGAGCAACAACACCATGAAGTCCAAAGAACACACCAGACAGGTCAGGGATAAAGTTATTGAGAAATTTAAAGCAGGCTTAGGCTACAAAAAGATTTCCCAAGCCTTGAACATCCCATGGAGCGCTGTTCAAGCGATCATTCAGAAATGGAAGGAGTATGGCACAACTGTAAACCTACCAAGACAAGGCCGTCCACCTAAACTCACAGGCCGAACAAGGAGAGCGCTTATCAGAAATGCAGCCAAGAGGCCCATGGTGACTCTGGATGAGCTGCAGAGATCAGGTGGGGGAATCTGTCCATAGGACAACTATTAGTGGTGCACTGCACAAAGTTGGCCTTTATGAAAGAGTGGCAAGAAGAAAGCCATTGTTAAAAGAAAACCATAAGAAGTCCCGTTTGCAGTTTGCCACAAGCCATGTGGGGAACACAGCAAACATGTGGAAGAAGGTGCTCTGGTCAGATGAGACCAAAATGCAAAACGCTATGTGTGGCGGAAAACTAACACTGCACATCACTCTGAACACACCATCCCCACTGTCAAATATGGTGGTGGCAGCATCATGCTCTGAGGGTGCTTCTCTTCAGCAGGGACAGGGAAGCTGGTCAGAGTTGATGGGAAGATGGATGGAGCCAAATACAGGGCAATCTTGGAAGAAAACCTCTTGGAGTCTGTAAAAGACTGGAGACTGGGGCGGAGGTTCACCTTCCAGCAGGACAACGACCCTAAACATAAAGCCAGGGCAACAATGGAATGGTTTAAAACAAAACATATCCATGTATTAGAATGGCCCAGTCAAAGTCCAGATCTAAATCCAATCGAGAATTTGAGGCAAGATCTGAAAACTGCTGTTCACAAACGCTGTCCATCTGATCTGACTGAGCTGGAGCTGTTTTGCAAAAAAGAATGGGCAAGAATTTCAGTCTCTAGATGTGCAAAGCTGGTAGAGACACCCTAAAAGACTGGCAGCTGGAATTGCAGCAAAAGGTGGTTCTGCAAAGTATTGACTCAGGGGGCTGAATAATTACGCAGACCCCACTTTTATGTTATTTATTTGTAAAAAATGTTTGGAATCATGTATGATTTACGTTCCACTTCTCACGTGTACACCACTTTGTATTGGTCTTTTACGTGGAATTCCAATAAAATTGATTCATGTTTGTGGCTGTAATGTGACAAAATGTGGAAAAGTTCAAGGGGGCCGAATACCTTTGCAAGCCACTGTATATACTAAAAGATCCTAAGCTATTCTACGAATCCTGTTAAAAATTGTAACTTCTCACTTGTGAAAACACTGGAGTGCCATCACACTAAATTCTGTCCCTGCCGCTCCACCAGTCCCAGCCCAGTTCTGCTTCAGTACTCCCAGCAGGGCTCGCAGTGTCTCATGGGGTATATAGGTCAACTTAAATACTACCTGTAAGATAACAAAGCACTTAAAAAGAATATTTTCAAAATCTACAGCAAGTGACTTTTTTGTAAGCATAAACATTTCTACCATTTCCACCATGGAAAAGAAGATTTTCTGGACAGGTAGCGGTTTATGGCACACACGGGAAGCTAGCTGAGCCATCGACTGGACAGTCCACTCTAAAAGGAAAAAATTAGCTGGGTCCTTTTCCCAGATCGTCTGCAGGGTTCGAAGCAACTGACAGCAGAAAAGAGAATCCTGGGAACGCAGAAAAGAGCCCTGCAGCAGGTGGAAGGCAGGAAGGTTCTTTATTGCCAGACCTGGAAATTTAAAAATGTATCATTAAGTTTTTGCTTTTAAAATAAGCTTCATCCTTTAAAAACTGACATTACTGAATATAGCGCTCTGGACTGATGAGCCCCCGTTACATTGGTGTGAAAATATAATTCAAACCTGCATAATACCATTTCAGACTTAGTTTAGACAAACTTCATCTATAAGAGTTTGCCCTGATAAGGTCAAACAGCTGTTACAGAAAAATAAATAAACGCAAGTCTTTATAATACACAGCAAGAAGGATCAAAAACATCAGTTAAGTTTTATGTGCTCTGACTGATCTTAAAAACAGATTTTCAGCTACAAATGCAAAGAATGTAGAATAATCTGCCCTAATAGCATTTGTTTGCTGCACTGTCAAAATATTTAGAAAACGCCTTATATTTTATGTGCAAAAAAACAAACTTTTGCTTGTAAATAACAATAAATCTGTTTAACAGTGGGATTCATTTTTAATCTTAAAAATGTAAGTTTTTTAAAACACCACCAGGTCCCTCTGCTGGAAACAGATCTGCTCCTTGATGTGATGGATGACTGGCGAGTGGCTCGATCTGTGTATGTATATTACAGACGCTCCATTTATGAGTGCTGGATGGAAGTGTGTGTGCGTCGATGATAGATGACTGGCTGGTGTAGGCCAGTGGTGAATGGATGTGGGACATCCTAACAGAGTTAAAGGGGATGCCTCCACTTCATCATCCAAGACATAATCACCTCAGCTTCCTGTTAACTTGAGGGAGGCTGCAGACTGCAAAGGGGGCAGCGGTACAGGGAGTGAGGAGTCAGGGTCTGTGGGAAATCAGTCGAAGGGGTGTTGATGCAGTTTAGCTGTATTATACGAGGGCAAAAGTGCAAACTAGGGATGATGTGTGTGGTTCCTTTGAGTAGGCTTCCCCCTCCCCAAGTCCATCTTTGCTGAGCCATGCATGTGATACTAATTACATAGTTTGAAGCACACATTCGGAAGAAGTAGCTCATTGTTTATCCTCATGGAACAAGCAGAGATAATAAGACGGAGTTAGCAGGAGAATAACAATAGAGAGGGTCTAAGAAAGACCTGACCTACCTTTAGTGAGTGGTGGGTCAAACCTGAAGCCTGCAGGCTGGGGATTGGTCACACAAAGAGCCACTTTCAGCTCTGCTTTTCCAAGGAGAGTGAAAGCTGCAATCAGAGCTAACAATTCCTCCACAGGCTGAAACTGATCCAGGGGCACACCTTCTTCACAGCTTATAATTGTAAAGTAAGGAGACAAAAAAAGACCAATTATTAGTAAGGATAGATAAAGATGTCGTCAAAGATGCTGACAAATCTGTTTGTAGATAATTGTGCCCTTTAAAGATGGTATATTCCGCTAAGTTATTTTACCTTCCTATTGCTGTCTACTACGGGGCCTTGCAAAAGTATTTCATCCATCCTTTATCTATACATTCTATCCTATGCAGGGTTGCGGGAGGGCTGGTGCCAATCTCCAGCAATCAGCGGGAGAGAGGCGGGGTAAACCATGGACAACCATGAATCCCAAACACTCATATCTGAAGGCGCCACTGTGCAGCACTGCAAAAAGTATTCATTCCCCTTAATATATTTTGTATTATAATAAAAGTTATAATAATGTACTACAGTAAAAACTTCAGTCTATACTACTTTATACTAATACAAGGTCATGCATAATTGTGAAGGATTTTATTTTATTTTTACCAGATAGAAATCTCAAAATTAGGACACGCATTTTATTCTTGATTTTTTTACAGCAGTTACAAGCTTTTGGTTTTTTGCACTTTAAGACATGTGACTCTTTGGAAAAGGTATTAAGGCAAGGCAATTTTATTTGTATAGCACACTTTTAACAACATGGTAATTCAAGGTGCTTTACATGATTATGGGGTAAAATAAAAATATTGTTTTTTTTTAATTTATACGCTTTGTACACAAAGCATATATGCTTTGTGTACAAGGCATATAAAGTATTGTTCTTATCTTTATTATTGCTTGTGCTGCTTTTTAATTTTGATTAAACTTTTAAATCTTTTTACTCTCTTCTTGTTACACATTTTCTTTTTGTAACTGCATTTTTGTCTTTTAATGTGAAGCACTTTATCTGCCTTTGGCTGAGTAAAGCACTGATTGATTGATTGAAATAAAATGGTTTTCTGTGCCTCTACAAGCCTGCAGCTGTCTCTGTGGAATTACTTTCTCCATCTCTCGGTTGCCATGGTTACCCGTGAAACGCCCCATATTAGCTGGCTTAAGTTGATGCAGAATATTCACTAGACACTTTGCATGGACCGTTTATGGGAGACAGTGGGTCTGTAGGAGGCGGGATATGATCCAAAAACACCTGCGCACATTTCTAGGGAGAGTGGGATTTATAAAACGAAAAGTGCATGCAGCTGTGCGTACTCCAAGTTTGATAGATCAGAAACTTACTAGGCGTAAGTAAAGAAAAGTTGCTGGGCTTAAGTACGGTTTTAGTAATGATTCTACACAAAGTTTTATAAATGAGACCCCAAATCTGTGAAGGGCACAACTTGACAGACTCTACCACTTGAGGTGTGGATCAGTGCAGCTTCTCCAGAGTTACCGCATGCCTACCTCTCTGATTTAAGCTCTCCTTGTACATCCTTATAAAGTTTAGACAGAAAGCTATGTCTTAGTAAGTTTACTATTGTTTCGTAAAATGTTTGAGTGTGAATGCTTTTCCAAGACACTGCATGACTAAAAGAAGAGAATCAAAAATTGGATTCTTTTGGTAGTCTTTTTCAATTTCACCACTCCTCCTTTTCGTTTACAATGTATAATCTTACCGTTTCAGGATGTTTTTCAGGGCCTTGTAGCCATTGTTGGAGTCAAACTCAGTAAAGAGGGCTGGATTCAGGTGATATGTGTCTCTGACGAAGCTAAACACAGCCACGGCTACCTCAGCTAGCAGTGATCCTGAGACTTTGGGTTTGATGTGCATCAGGTTCTGGATACAGATTCGCACACAGTTTTTGCCTTTGAAAAAAAAATGCAAAGATTTACACACACAAAAACAAGCCAAAACATTTAATTAGGGTGCTAAATAATATTCCACAAAAAAAAGGATGAACAGTTAATGGTCTCATACACAGAGAAACTGTTTAACCCTCGCTCTCTTTGAAATACTATCCTTCATTCTGAGTAGGACATGTATACTGCACTTGATACCGTTGTCCCACCCTCGTTGCTTGCATTAGCCACAGAAAGGAAATAGACTGCAAATACGAGCAAGAAAGAAAAAGCTGTGTTATCTACATACAAGTGTATCCTGGCCATGCCTACCCTGGCTAGCGACCAGACGAGTGAATGAGACGTTTATGAAAATAATAAGTCACACTGGAATATTCTGTAGATTTAGTTCAGGAATGATCTATGCAGATTTAGCAAGAATATATAATGTCATTCAGAAAGGTTACCTCTGTTCTAAAAGACAGCATCCACAATAAGATTCTTCAAAAATCTAATAATTTCATTGAACTTTTGTCAGTCAACACATTAAAAACAATGAATAAAGGGAAAAAACATTAGGCATCTTCATTAGTTTTTGGTTCACTTACGTAATAAACTTGGAACAGTTTTGTTTGTTGGTACAGAAGAGACAGCTTTGAGAACACATGACGCCTGGTGCCTCCACTGTGGACTGGTCTGATCCCACAGTGATGTGAGTCCTATGATGAGACACTGCAGCTCCTGAGTCTCTACCAGCTGTTCCACGTTCTGTGGATACCTGCAGAGTTGAAGGAAAATCTACAAAAACATATGCAGTAGGAAGAAGATTACTAGGAAAGTACTGCGGGAGTCTGTGGAATACTTCATAAAATATCCAGAAGAAATGGAAAAATATATATATATATGGTGCATTTCATTTGTACTGTGTTGAACTGTATTGAAATAGTTATGAATTTTTGACATCCATGTTATAAAGGTTGAGCAGAACCGCCACTGACGTTTTAATTTCAACATGCAAAGTTGTACTTTCCTGATACCAAATTTAGTATGAGATACAGCTCGTGTACATGTGAAAAGTGTATGTAACTCTGCCAAAGCTGCAAAAAAGAAACTTAACTAGCACATCTTATGGTTTTATCATACAAAATCAGAAGCGTACATAGTGCTAGACAATATCCATTTGAGAACATATTCCTTCAGTGTTTAAATGCATAAGAAAAAAAAACACTTTTTTTGGTTTATATCGCTAACTATAGTAAGCATATTAACAATTAATGACTACTGGTTTTCCGTCTTAAAACTAGAATATATTAGGTGAGACTTAACTCCCGGATCTGAGTTTGACAAAAATCAAACGCAACATCAGTAGGGCTACTGTTTAAAGCTCTGAAGTCATCACTCATTCTTCACATTTCTTCCCAAGAAAAACCAGACCTTCTTGAACTTTTCAATGTGTTTTTGACCAACAGACTTTTGAATCAGTCAATAAAGTATTTAAAATAAGTCTAAGTCAAAGGATTAACCAGTGTTCTGTGGACACGTAGGAAAAAAATCAGAAAAGAATCACATCATTTATTTTAAGAAATTGCCAAAAATACCATTAGTCAATTTTGTCCTAAAACAATGGAGGAAAATAGAAAAGATCAGAGGAACAAAATCTGAAGGCCAGAAGATGTATTTAGAGCACAAGAATAGTACCTCAAAGAGATGTAATTGGCCTTAAAGGATTCACTTTCTTTCAGTTAATCCACCGCGGCTCTAAACAGCGGCAGATTAAAATATCCGCAATGTATAACAGAGTGTTACTGCAGATAATTTATTCCCACTGATGTAAGGCTGTACAAATCAACAGATTAGTTTTTTTTCCTCAGATACCCTATAAGGAGGGCCTGTGCAATGGTCATATACTTGAATATTTCTGTGCAGTTTTGTAAATTTGCTTTATGTACTTGTATTTATTTTTTTACTGTTGTACTATTTATGTTATTCTTCTCTATTTGTGTCATTCCCTTTCACTTTATTTTTTTGTGTACCCTGCCATAATAAGTGAATTTCCCCACCTTGGGAATTAATAATGTTTAACATCTAAATACAAATTCTTCATATTACCTAAACACCTACTGATCTGACTTCTTTGAAGTAAAGCATAAACAAATGAGGGGTAGCTCACATATGCAATGGATCCCTTACTTACTGACCTGTGTCAGAGGCTCCTGGAAGGTCTGCTCTATGGCCGTGTTCTCCTTTTTTGCAGGAAGGCATACCAGCAGATACAGACATTTCACCAAAGCAGCAGGCAGCTCTGAATTTATATAAGGTAATAGTTCCTACAAACACATAAAAGCATAGGTAACATTCTGAATTCATTGACATGTAATGTGAAAATATTGTTGCTAAATGTAGAACTAAATCTACGAAAAGGCCTACTGCAAACCACTACTACAGATAATAATACTAATAATAACAATATTATTATTATTATTATTATTAATCATAATAATAGCTTAGAATTGAGGTGTATCACTCACTGCAGAGTCTGATGTGAGCAACAGAAGAGACCTTAACAGCTGCCACCCGGAACACGTGTCTGCTTCACACCTTGTGTCTGTATCTGGTCTCTTTAGGAAGTGTACCACCTCTTCACGGGCCTGCTCTAAAAGTACAAAAGATAGTTGACAACCTGAAATCACACCAGACTAAACCAAAACCGCAAGGCAACAAGCGTTTAACTTTAGAAAGTGCATCCTGTCCACAAGACTAAAATGAGTCTTACACTTAGACATAAATTAGCCATTATAAGGGACACAATAAGCATGCAATACTCATCTTTGCCTGAACGAAAGTTTCCGTTTACAAGCTGGTACTCAGTACATTCCAGGTACTTATTTAAATGAAAGTTATGGGTACCTGAGAAGACCAGCTGGGGGATAATTTGGGACACAAGAAGTAGACATCTTTGCAGTGTCAAATACTTAAAACACACTAAATTCCTGTGCCAATACCCTTGTTGAGACTGGTGTCAAATATTTATCAAAAACCAGAACCATGCACTTCTCTAAAGAGCTGTATCCAATCTGTGAACAAATATGGACAAATAACAGCTGCTAAAGTGGGTCTGGACAGATCACAATCATAAAACTAAAAAGCAGGAGGGTGGTTTTGCTCATCATTGGTGTCTATTTTCAACATTATGGCAAAAAAAAGATCTACTGGATTGAAGAAAAGCACATGGGAAAAAAAGAGAAATAGGCAGAGGAGGTAGAAAGTCCCTCTGCCTTGAATTACCAGCAGCGTATTTGCTGATATGAGCACTGGTTAGTACCTGCGGGGCGTCCTTCTAGTCTGCTGTGGATATTATGGATGACAGAGTCAGCAGTGAGAGCTGCAAGGCCCTTTATATCTGCACCTTCAAATCTGGCACCATCCCCAAAAACCTGCAATCAGAGAGAAAGAGTGCATTATGATATGACACTAAATAGATTCTTGTGGAATGGGAAATACATAACTTCTTTAATACTGATTTCTGTTATTAGTGTAACATATTTATAAACCCAAATAAACCCTTTGTGGGGTATTGCTAAAGCTATTTCTAGGTCATTTTTGTCATGTGGCAGACATGAATTTTGGTGGCCTGTAGCTGCACTGCCCCAAAACACAACAAACAACAACACACTGTGTGTTTTGATCAAATGTAATTTAAAACCAGCACTAACATTTTTTACAATTTTAAGTTAAATCCGCATTATTTTCCAGGTAGAGCAGAGATGCTGTTACCCAGTCTTCTTGACATTGCCATAAATAAATTGTCTGTCACCAAAAAACTTACATTTTCACTTCATGCTGAAATATCCCCCCCTATACAAATAAAATTGCCTTGCATACTGCCAGGTGTCATTGTAATAACATGTTCTGTCAGTGTCCATAATTAGCATTCAACTAACGGATGTTAGGAAATAACAGTGTTGGTCAGATCTTTACATGCAGTCCTCATTTGCATGAATGTCACTCTATTACGGAGAACAGAGGTGGGAGTGTTGAGTGGTCTGCATGTTTTGCTGAAACAGGAACAGGTGTGCTTCACAAAAATAGATGACATCATAAGAAAGAACATTATGTGGAAATATTGACACTACATTTCAACACAGTAGCATGGAAGTTAAAGCTTGGGTGCAACTGTGTTGTATAAATGATCAATTTACGGTGGCCGGGAAGTGCAAAACAAAATTACATTAACCTGAAACACTTTTACATTTTTACCGAAACACATTTACAAATTTACCAAAACACTTTTACAAGTTTAAAAAAAACACTTTTACAAGTAAAAAAAAAGACACTTTTACAAGTTTCCCGAAACACTTTTAC
The DNA here is from genome assembly GCA_963556495.2 of Valencia hispanica. NCBI lineage: Eukaryota > Metazoa > Chordata > Actinopteri > Cyprinodontiformes > Valenciidae > Valencia > Valencia hispanica. Next base: position 24,597,021 of record OY747711.1, read on the forward strand.
TCTTTTTTTTTTTTAAAGGTTTTTGGGCCTGAGTGGCCTTTATTGACAGTGGACAGAGTTTTGAAGGGGGAGAGAGGTGGGAGAAGACGTGCGGTAAAGGTTGCCTGGGACAGGACTTGAACCGGGGACGGCTGTGTCGAGGACCGAGGCCTCTGCACATGGGATGCCCGCTCTAACCACTACGCCACGCAACACCCCTCGAAAGTGTTTCAGGTTAATGTAATTTTGTTTTGCACTTCCCGGCCACCGTATCAATTACCCTAAACATACAGCAACAGGAGTCCCCATCACAAAGACTACAGAAATCTTGTGGCCTTTTCAAAAAGGTTCAAACTATTGTTGAAAGCTTGTGGAAGGACATTCAAAACTTTTAAACCAATATTGTACGGCTAAAAACACAATTTTAGCAGACACTTAGCAAATGTATGTAAACTTCTGAATAAAAAAATAAATACTCACAAATTATCTCTGAATTTAGGAAATAGAGATAATTTTGGTGATACTGACATAAAACAGGAAACGTTTAGTCTAATGTAATATTAGACAGTAAGAATAAAAAATTTAGGGTTAGGACAGTGGTTCCCAAAGTGGGGGGGAACGCAGAGTAGTTGCAGGGGGGCGCAGTATGGATGGATGAAATTGAAAAGCTAATATAATGGACAGGTTTTTGATGAGGCTCCCACATAAACCCAAAGCAGAAGATAAAACATCGCCAAATAAGCTTCTAAATCAACTTCGTTCCCAGCCAAAGAGTAGAAAATATGACGAAGCATATCTTGCCTTTGTTTTTGTTACACCAAACACCTGCAAATGCTCAACTGAGCTCATATAAAGTTCTGTACAGAGTGGCACAGTGTAAAAAACCGCACACAACTGCAGAGGATCATATACTTCCCACCACTATGGACATGGTCGCAGCTATGATTAATAACAGAGGCCAGCAGACTATGGGTTATTCCTCTGTCCAATATGTGCATTTATGAGATGTCATCAAACATACGGACTTTGTAAAGATCTGCACAGATGGGGCAAAGACTATGGCTGGGAAACTAGGAGCGAAACTATGAAAATTTTCTTATAAACTAAAGCGGGGCCAAGCAGAAATCGTTTGGGAACCACTGGGTTAGGGTATGGCTTTATCTCGCATTAATTGTATCAGTTTAAGGCAACACCTTTAAAACAATGTGGAATAGAGAAAACCCAAATAAATGTTAATTTGTGCACCAAATCCTAATCCTTAAAATTCATTAACATTGTTTGTTGTATCATTATTCAAACCTGGAAATGAATAGTCTTAATGTCTAATTAAAAGACTTAAACTAGTTGGACCTTCATGCAGAGTATAAGTGTATGACCAACACTATAAACATATATAAAAAGCTGAAAATTCAATCTATCAAATAGTTTCTCATTCTACGATTACTGTTTCTTTAGAACTTGACAAAAAATGCCAACAAAAAGTTTTCAAAAAGCTGGTTTTAATGTGTAAATATGTTTTTAGAAAGCAATTTAATTGATTTAAAAGATCTAAACGGAGAATTGTTCGGTTGAAAATGTAATTTTGTGTAAAACACCACATTTTAGATAATAAAAAGTCCATGACATGCTTAACGGTTTTTGCAGACATATAGGAGGATATTGAATTACACTGAATGTGCTGTTCTTAAGAGAGACCGTAAATTCTGGTCATGAGACTTTTTCATTCGCCAGTGCAGACATAGAGCTGCACACAGACCAAAGGCTGATTACATCTACAGCTCTAAGTCTCGTCAGCAGTGTTACACATGCAGAGAAAGAATTGCCATGATTCCATGAGTAAGAAAAGAAACAAAACCAAAAGTAAGGTTTATTCTTAACTGTGACACAGTTTAGACATGGATAATGTTTTCTTGTCTTAGCTAGTTGAAGGTGGACCTGAAGCTATGAATATGACTCAATACTCTATTTCATGTGGCAGCTGTCAGCTAAAGGCTAAAACATCTAAAGCAGCTTCATGGTATTTAATACCTCATCCATGAGGTTCTGGAGGCATCCACCTAACCTTTTCAAAGCTAAGCTAATAAATACTGGTAATCCACTTAGGTTCTGTAAAGTATTATTTAATAAAATCTTTTTTCCAGGATAATGAATGACTCACATCGTTGATAAATGCATCCCTAAATACAACTGTTTGAAATAAGTAAGCCGATTAACAATGTGAGATCAAAGATGGAAACTTTATACCTGTGTGTAGAGATGGAGGACTTTAGGCAGGTGCTGCTCTAGTTGCTCCAAACGATGATGACCGGCTTTGTGGTCATGACTGGAGTATGTGTAAATCCCCAGCTCTTGTAGCTGCTCTTTGAGCACCTGAAGGAGCCGAGGGTTTCCAAAAGAGCCCTCCACCTTCTCCTCCTTCACCTCCAGTGACACAGATAACTCCCCCGAAGCACTCAGCTCTCCTGTTTCCTTATTGATCCTCTCTTTCTTCATAGTTTGGTTCTGGAGGAAAAATATGGAGAAATCTTGACACCGTTTGTTCTTTTTTTAGATACCATGTGGTTCTGTAATCTTTGCAGATGCACTTAATCACATTTCTTTGGTCCGTCTCACTTCCTCATGTAACTTTGTCCCAAACTAAACCGTCTTCTTCTCTCCTCAGCACGTTGGCGAGGATAAATGAGATAAACTGGCTTCTGGCAGTCATGTGGCACTCTTATGTCCTCGACTCCTAATTATCTCTAATGCCAGTAAATCTCAATGCTAAAAACTCTCAAATATGTCCTTGGTATACCAAAGCTTCTGAAGTGAACTTTTAACAAGGATCTTTTGACAACAATGGCACGGATTGTTTGTTTATTCCAGGGTGTAGTTTAGCAGCAGCAGATTGCTTCCCTAACTGGGTGCCAATATGAGCTTTACACAAAGTGTACAGGTAAAGCGATTTGGATTACTGTTCCCAAACAGATTTTACTGGAACGCTGTTTCCTCATCACATGGCTATTACTTTGCAACTTTTCTAGTTAAGCAAAGATCATGATGCACAATGATGGGAAATTGATAACTAAGATTATCTAGAAACTACACCCAGATAAGAAAAATGAATGGCATTTTTCAATGGAAGCCTAATAATAACTCATGTTTTCATATTTCTTGTGAAAAGTTTACTGTTTGATGATTGTTTTATCAATCACAAAATGCAAGAATGCTCAGAAACATAATAACTAAAACCTCTTCCTGAATGCTTGATACACATTTCACAAATATTTTTTCCTAAAATAGACAATAATTCCTTACCTGTAGTTGTATGAGAGCCATCAAGGGGTTTCCTGGCTCCAAAAAGATAGAATCATCCGTGTTGTGTTTTTCCAACAGAGTGATTGGTCCATCTGTATTCCCATGTCAGGGGGAAAGACATGAAGGGACCTGCTATTGCATGACGATAGCGCACGCCAACAGACCTTCGGAAAAGTCCGCCCCTCACTGATCTGCACCTAGTAGACTTTGAACAAGCAGCGTAACTTGTGTCAGCTGGTTCAGGTCATGTGCTTTCTCACTTCCTCAGAGAAGCAGAAGTGAAAGACTGTTGCTTGGCTGGTTGGATGAGGCCGTTGCTGCAAGACAAAGAGAAGCTGTTGTTTTTAAAGGCTTGCCATGTCACACAGATGATCTGAGTCACATTAACAAGATCTAAACATTTACCAAAGACATCAAGAAGTCCATAGCACTCTCTTAGCTCGATGTGAAACTGAAAATTTACTTCTGAAACAATCTTGACTTCTAATAATAGCTGGTGTGACAGGCCTGATTTACTGTAGTTGAGTGTATGTATTTATATCGGTTGAAACTCTGCATACGGACTCTCAAGCACAAAATATTTTACCATAAATCTTGAGCAACAACCACTAGGTCTTGCTCAGAAGACCTCAGAAATTTACACTACACTTACTGATCCTTTAGATCAGTAACAAATTGGTAAAAAAAAGAAAAAAAAAAAGTTTTTAAATATTTAAATTTCAACCCAGAGCAAGTAGATGACCTTCAACAGTTACATAAAAACATTCCACCAGACCGAGACCTGGATTTTGTAAGAAAATTAGTGAATTGTGAACTTGAGCAAAATCAAAAAAAAGGAAAGCAAATTTGAGTAAACATCGCCATCTTGTGGGTATAAATGAGCTTGACAATACCTAGGCAGTCGGCCATGAAGCTGAAAGAATGTCTCTAAAATCAAAAGTACCTTCGTCTGGGAACTATCGAGGAAGTGTCCTGAAATGGAACTTCCACAATGTGATCTTCCTAGAACCTCCAGATAACATTCCCAGACTAGAAAGGCAATCAGAGAGCGCAGACCTCCACCAAGGCAGCTCACTTTCAGGAAATGTACTAAAAACGCTCTACGTCTAGCCTTCACTGAACCTTTATGAAATATTCCTCAAAGGTTAACTCACCTCTTGGTTCAGGAGGAAGGAATTCGCCCTGTAACCGGAGGGTTGCCGTCTCGGCCGCACCACACTTCAGCTGGCCTATGGTGGTGGTCAGAGGGCCCGTCGTGCCCACGTACAGCAGGCTTGATTCTATCAGTGCTCCACAACGTAGCTCACCATCACCAGTGTGAACGACTGAATGTAGTGTATAGTGCTTTGAGCTCCTCAGGAAAGCGATATCCTATACAACTACAAGCCATTTACCTTCAACAGAGACTGACTTTACCTTTAATTAGTGCCAACTCTTTACCGGGGATGACTGCAAGACCTGGCTGCTGTGAATTAACAAAGCCACGAGTTTGTGGCCTGCCTGTTAATACAGCAGTGACATTTACCTACCCATTTATAGCTAAAACACACTGAAAGTGTATTTTAAGAGCTCACAGAAACTCTGTTTCAATGGAAATGTCTCGCTTTTCAAGCAGTTTTAGGGGGGGAAATACTGTTACTGAGGAGGTGGTGTTAGCTAACCTTTAAGAAGCGTGGCAATCGGTCTCTGTGTAATGCATAAATAATTCACTAAGATTAAAGTGAAAGCAAGAAACATTGTAACTCTCACTTTAACTATTGTCAAGCTCTTTCATGGGAGAAGCGAAATAAGGATGTTGTTTAGAGCTGTTGTTTCTTTCTTTGCATACAACTAATTAGCACAAGGGTAGGCTACCCAAGCCTGGTCCTCGAGATCCATCCATCCATCCGGCCACTTTCACTAGCATATTCCTCTCCTCACAGCTGAACGAAGGCTTCCTCCTCACCAGGCCTCTGCAGCTTTGATAGACAGACTGCTGATGAGGGGATTGGGCCGTTTGATTCAGGTGGGTTGGAGCAGAGATACAACAGAATTTGCAGGACGGTAGATTTCGAGGATCAGGCCTGGGCCCCCCATAATAACGCAATACGTCAACTACTACTGCATAGCGACCTCTAGCGAACTTTTGCTCCGTAGCAGTAACACACGTCACGTGACCTGCTCCAACCAATGGGAGGTCCAGGGAGCGGCCTACGTTAAACACAATGAAAGGTTTTGGTAGATGCCGTGCGGGGAAAGATGATCTCCCTGTTTCGCTTTGCATCATGATGTAATGGCGCTTTTTCCGGCGATCTGATTTCTGTGTCGGCTCCAGTTTCAGCCGATGGAAATCCTAGAGGACACATTTTGTGCCCCCATCACAATGCATGCGATGCCTCTGTGCACCGTTAGTGGTGGAGACATATTTGACTTTATACAAAGAGGAGATGTTGAACAGTGTATGCTTTGCGTGCAAAATGATCGATCAGTCCTTAGACACAAAGGTAAGGTACCATTAGATGCAGTGTAAACTCAAGATTATTAAATCAGGGATTGCTTTGAAAGAGGAAGTCAGTAATTCCTTTCCTTTTCCTGTCAACAGCGTTTATTTCCTTAGTTTGTCTTTATCCTGTTAGGAAAAACTTTTTATATCTGTGTGAAATGTGTGCATATTCTACATCATAGTTAAGAGCTATTACAGCACTACACAGCTGTCATTGCACAGTTTGTTGTTTGCATGTCTGATGGTTCTCCATGTGATTTGGTGACACTGCCAGGAGGAAACCTAACTCTGCAGTAGCTCCTGTAGGCTATGATGTTCTGGCACAGGTCCTGAGATAGATGATCAGCACAAACTCAAACTGAGCTGAAGCACAAGCTTAAACCTATGGGGGAAAATAACCTTGTAAACATATGTTTGTGTGTAACTTCAGTGAAAAGTGTTTCTTGGTGTTTCTTGGCCTGGCCGTGATGTGCATGTGTGTATTTAGGCTGGGGTGGATTCAGTCCTCTCCATTACGCTGCCCTCCATGGAAACCGCTCCCTTGTAGACTTCTTCCTCAGCGCTGGTGCAGACCCTAACCTGACGTGTGATGCAGGGCAGACAGCTTTTCATTTTGCCTGCAGGTGAGCAGAAACTGCATACACTGCCTTGCAAAATTATTTATACCAATGATTTTTTTTAAATACATTTTGTCATGTTACAACCATAAACTTCAGGGTATTTTACTGAGATTTCATATTACAGTCTAACTAGTTAATTGCTGTGAATTTAAAGCAAAGGGACACTCGGATTCAGCTTTCTTGTACACGACTAACCATGTAGAGAACACAAATTAAGCATGTGAAAGAATGGTAAGATGAAACCGAAACAGAACTTTTTGAGCTCTTTGGCCTTTGTTCAAGATGGAAATGTTTGACAGAAAACCACTGCAGTCCTGGATGAAAAACTTTGAGAGCCTGCAAAACATTTGAGAAAGCTGTTCTCAAAGGTTTCATAGATAACATTAGTAAACAAACAGCATCTTGAAGACCAAGGAAACACTTTACCAGGGATAAAATTATGAAGAGCTGTTTGGCAGAGTTATGAAAAACAGTTTTAAATGAAGAGTGGCAAGAACAAAGCTATTGTTGAAAGAAAGGCAGTTTGCCACTAGCGATGTAGAGGACATGGTAAACATGTAGAAGAAGATGGTCTGGTCATATTTCTGCAAAATCAAATGCTTTGGCCCTAAATGCAAAGCAATAACACAGCATGTTGCCTTCAACATAAGATCTCTGCAGTGAAACATGGTGGTGGGTGCATCATGCTGTGGGACTGGTTGTCTTCAAAATGACAAAAGAAGTCGGTCAGAGTTGGTGAGATGATGGATGGAGCTAAATACAGGATATTCCTGAAAGAAAGCCTTGGGATGTGGGACTGTTGTGGAGTTACTAGTCAGAAAACGACAAGAATCCCTCCTGGTGTTAGAATTCCAACTACGGTAGTAAAGTTGGAGCTTGCCTAGCAACCCTGAGATCAGTGTAGTGAACTTACATTTTAAATTAAGCCTGATGTTTTGAATCTCATTAAACAATTACAAAACATAGTTCTGCAAAATATCTACTTGTGAAAAAAACAAATAGCAAATCCTACTGCCTTTTTTGTCCTCCATCCAGATCACTCCTAATTCAAGTCTGATGTAATTTATAGCTTAGAATGTAGAGGCAACTGAAAATTCAATAGAAAATCTTGAGCAACAGTTGAAATTAAATGTTCACAGGTGCTCTTCATCAAACCTGATTGAACTTGAGCTATTTAAAAATGACATATGGGCAAAAACATGAGTGTCTAGATGTAAAAGTCTGGTGGAGACATATCCAAAAAGAACTGGAAATGTAATTACAATTATAAAAAAAAAATGTTGACTCTGGTTTAATACAAAAGTACACCTGCTTTCATATTGTCATTTGCAAAATAAAAAAAAAAAACTTGTATCCTATCATGTAGTTTTTTCCCACCTCACCTTTATGAGTTTTGTTGGTCTGTTGCACAAGATCCCAACATAACGCTTTCAGGTTACAGGTTATAACAGGACAGAATGTAAAAGCATTCAAAGGATATTTATTCTTTAACAAGATACCTTCTCAGACCAACACCCAGAATACACTTTTTGCATTTGCATGTGTTCCATCAACAGGCAGGGAAACATCTACAACATGCACAAAATGATCCAATACGGTGCAGATTTGCGGCTCGTGGACTTGCAGGGGAAAACATCCATGCATCATGCAGTTACTGGGGGCAGCATGTAAGCAAAGGAACCATTGCAAAACAAATAGTTTTTTATTTATTCTTATGTACCCCCTAACTGTCGCTTATCTCTTTAAGAGTTGCTGTGCACTATCTGTGGGAGTCAGGCATGTTCCGATTCTCTGACGCAGACATGTACAAGGTGACACCTCTTCACCTCGCTGCATCCACCGCCAACATAGACATGATTCACTATTTGCTCAAAGACCAGGTATGATAAACACAAAATAGGAAACAGTTTTAAGCTTTTGCTGTGAGGTATGTTCTGTAGCCTATGGAGCTGCTAAATTTAATGCAATTGAAAACGGCATTAAACTACAAATCCATAGGATGATGTCCGATCTTCAAGCAGTGGCATAAAATGTGTGCGTGTGTGTGTGGGGGGGTTGTTTTCTGTCCAGCGGTGTGTTGTGAATGCAATTGACCAGCAGGGAGCAACAGCGCTCCATGTTGCCGCAGAGAGGGGTGCAGTAGAAGTATGCTGGTCTCTGCTGCAGAAGACTGGCTGCATAGTGCTTCATCAGAGGAACTACAGCGGCCTCACACCACTGGACCTCTGCAAACAGGGAAAAACATTCAGGTGAATTTGCTGTTTTCAACAATATGTAGAAACAAATGAACAACACATGATGATTATTAACAGCTGCTTTTGTTTTTTTTAGACATCAGCAACTCACCAAACTTCTAAAGCGGTACATAAATGAGCCAATACATCACAAGCCCACAGAATCTCCTGGTACATATTACATTAGTTTGTGTTTTATATTAAGCAATGTGCAACAAAGATTGTTTACAACAGTAATATAATTGTACCATTAAAAGTCCTTTCTCCGTGTTGACTCGTATGTGCTTGTGCTATTTCTTACCAGTTCTATTCTACTGGACACTGTTTTTTCCATCTCTAAGTGGAGCTGCCATCCTGCTGATAGCTGCCTTGTTTGGAGGCTATGGGGGGCTCATCTGTGCTCTCCTCTTCCCATGGCTGGCCAGAAGTATTTTCACCCAGTACTACCGCATGGCCACATACCAGAGGTATTCACATGTAACATATCAGTTTGTTGGTAGCTACAAACTGAATTGTTTGTGTCAGCTCCCAGATGACCTCTTCTCACTTTTTCTCCAGGTTAGCTAATCCAATATACTTGGGGACACTATTGGCTGGTATGATCCATTCCCTGCTGTGCTTCTATGGGAAAATAATGCCTAATATCCTTAAAAGAATGTTTATATTTATGTTTATGACAAAATGTTTTTCTTGGTTACTGTTCTTTTTGCTCTGTAGGAATTGTACCCTAAGGTTTTTGTATTTTCTCGGTTTTGTTTGGTACCATCCGTTATTCATCTATTTCAGTAAAAAACTGAACTGCTCTTCGTTTTTGCAGTTCAGATTAAATTTTTTTAAGGTGATCAGAGTGTCTATGAACTTCCACTGCAGAACCCCTTTTCCCTTGGCCAACTCTTAAAAATGGGAAGGACAAGAGAACAGGTTATACAAGTAAGGCATATGTGTGATATTCATGCTACTCGCTCGATCTTGTCCATCAGACCAATATTTTGTGAGCTTACTTGGAACTGGACCAGGATCCAAATTTAGCATGCTACAGTGAATATTGACGAGAAGGGAAGGAGAAGTGAGAAAATCTCTTAAGCTCACTCAACTAAGATTCCCGTGTTGGTTTAACAAATATGAATAATAACCATTTCAGAAAAATGCACTTGGTGTGCTGCAACCACAAATGTAACTGTTTGCTATTCTCTAATGGGACTTTTACTTGAATAGTGTGCTTTGATTAGACTAAGATGAAACTTCTCAGCATCAAATGTTCCTGGTGTGTGTGACTTGAAACATAAAATAAGTTTGTGAAGTAGCACTTTGTCCCACTATCAAGTATGGTGGAGGATATGTGATGCTGCAGGCCTGTTTCTCTTCTAAAAACCATGGGCTTTATGGTCAACATTGGTGTTGTTAGGTCAGCAACACTGTTAGCATTTTTAGCAACTTTTTCTTTAGCGATTCTTTTTCATAAAAGTAACTGGAGAAAACCTGTGGGGTGTGCTTAAAAAAAGAACCATAAGCGAAGACCCAGGAGAATCTCTAGAGACAAAGGGATGGTCAAAGATTCTTCTCTCTGTATGTTAGAACCTTATGAAATGTAATGTGTTTCCCTGTTGGCAAAAGGGGTACCAATAAGTGCTACTGCCGTGAAAGAATAATTTATTTTATACATTTTAACCAGGTGTGAAAATGAATGGGTTAAATATAACAAATCAGTAGTTTCATCCTTGACCATGTGAATGTGTGTGGCCCCCAAGCACTTTGGCTCAGGTGTCCCTGGTCCACTTCTTCATACTGGTCGGTCTCTGCTATAAGGTTTTGACTCAGGATCCCGGGGTTTTAGAAAGAGCAGATGCAGATCCTCGGTACTCCTGCATTGCTGACCTGGTAGAAAACAACCAGAGCCCCAACAGATTCTGTCCATACTGTGAGGTAAAAAAAAAATATTAGTCCGAAAAAGCTTCCAGAAAGTTGGATTTCTTCTCTGTTGCTTTGTTTCTTACCCTGTCCCTGTGTTCCTCCCAGCTGTTCCAGCCTGACTATACAAAGCACTGTAAGCTGTGTGAAGTGTGCATTAAAGACTACGACCATCACTGCCTTTTCCTCAACCGCTGCATCGGCCGGGGCAACCACAGACTCTTCCTCATCTTCATCCTCACCATGGTGACTGCCCACCTTCTTTTTATCGCTTCGGGGACCAGTTATCTGTATGGCAGCACGTCTGAGTATTATCCCAGCAACTCACTGTGGGGCACATTAGGGGAGGAGTTCTGGGTTGTGACTCTGATGGTCATGAATGGACTGACACTCCTGTGGGAGGCGTGGCTTCTGACTGAGCAGTTTGATGCCATCGCGGCCCGAACAACCACTTACTTCCGACACAGTAACGGCGCGACACAGCAGAGGTCACTGGGGCAACGCTTGGCAGTCGTAGCGGCCTTTCTCCTGGAGGGACGCAGATCAGTGGGCAGCAGACAAATTGGAGAAGACGAAACTGCCATAGATATTTAAAACGGCCAGTTTGACCCATATAAAACTGTCCTTTTGATCTTCACACTGTTTCTCATGTACATGTTTAAAGCCTCAGATTGTTCAAACATTGTAGTGACAATGTTTCTCTCATTCTAATACTATTTAATATTTTCAATGTAGAATTTCCTTATAGCAGCTGAAACTGTCCTAAGACACTGAAAGTACTGAAGAAAACTGATGGGATAAACTGTCAAAGGGACAGAAGAAACAAAAACCAGTCAATATAATCACTAAACAAAACATAATCTATTTCAAGCATGACTCAAAATATGAAAATAAAACAAAGGGACGATGGATAGCAAGAAGAAATCAGACTACCAAAGCAAAAACAAGAAGCTTCAAGAAATACAAGAACTAAAGATTGCAACTCAAAACCTCATGCATTACATCAAAGTTTTAAATCAGATAACAGATTAAACACAAAGTCCTAAACACCTTGAGAAAAAACAGATACATATGGAAAAAAGAACAGACTAGAAGAAAAAATATTTATACACAAGATTAGTTTTACTTCTTATTTCCATAAAACTCCTTTCATCCTTCCATCCATTTGCAGATCATCCTTCGTTTTCTTGTCTCATTTATTTCTGTCAGAATTTATTTTCTTCTCTTATTTTTCCTTCCTTTGTTCATTCATACCTTACCTCCCTTTGAGTTTTTCCTTCCTTCCTTCCTTCCTTCCTTCCTTCCTTCCTTCCTTCCTTCCTTCCTTCCTTCCTTCCTTCCTTCCTTCCTTCCTTCCTTCCTTCCTTCCTTCCTTCCTTCTCTTTCTCTCTGTAGTTTTTGCAGGTTCCATATTTACATCCCAACCACTGTAGAATCATTTGCTGTACAATCCTGTAAAGTTTTGAATTCATAGTTAAAAATTACTAAGCAGGACAGAGAGCTCTGAAGAAGTGTGTTTGGAAAAGTATTGTATTTAGATATGAAATTCTTGTTGCAAACCTGAACAGAAACTTGCCTGTAAAGTAGATTTACCAGCTGATATGCTGAATGTGGTTTACTAAATAACTATCACTAAACATTTTAGTGACGTGGTTTACAGCTGCAAGATAGTGATAATAGGTAAATAACAGATGCACTAAGAGATTTTGTCTCTAATTTTATCTGCTTTAAGTCATGTCTACCATCACATTTCTTTTGTTCTCACTAATGGGACTTGCTCTTTTCATGCCTTTGATTAAACAGACTCATTTCCTACATGTCTCATATGACCATATTTCCAGATTATTGATGATGGTCCCCACACCCCTCAGAGACTAGTGTGTCTGGACTATGTGAGTGGCTATGTCACATAATATGATTTAGTGTTTCCTCTACTGCCTCTCATCCATATGAAGTGATGAAACTGAGCTCATTTAAGACTGCGGAAAAGAGTACTTTTTATAGTATTTCCCTGTCCCTGAGTATGTTGCTTTGCCAAGGTCTTTGTATCCCTTGAATGTTTTTTTCACATGTCAAATTACAGTCTCAAACTTCAACTTTTCACTAGGACTTTATGTGATAGACCAACACAAGATGTAAAGTAGAAAATATTTTATGGTTTTACATGTTTTGGGTTTTTTGTTTTTTAATTTTTTAGTGTGCACATTTTTAGTCAGCCACCTTGAGTTTGTATTTTGTGGAATAACTTTTCACTGCAACTACTTACTTCAAGTCTTTTTGCACACATCCAGCTTTGTACTTTTAGAGCCTTACATTTTTGCCTTTTTGAACAATAGCTCAAACTTAGTCAGATTGGATGGCCACCTTCATATTAAGACGAAGGCCACTAGCTGAAACATGTTGGTCTATTATAAAAGTTGTTTCACTAGTACTTCAAGTGTCGCTATCTCATCCCAGTTTCATATTATGCCACAGATCCTCAGTTGCATTTAGTTCTAGATTTTGACCGGACACTTCTAAAGCAGGAACATGCTTAAGGACTTCGTGTCTTGGGTGTAAGTAAACAGCTACCCCAGTCTTAAGTCTTTTGCAGCTTCTAACAGATTTTCTTCCAGGATTGCACTGTAAGTCGCCCTATCCATCTTCCCATCAACTCTGACCACCTTTCCTCTAAAAAAAAAAAAGCATCACCACAGCATGATGCTGCAACTACCACGTTTCATGGTGTTGGCATAAACTTCTGAACTTTATTCCTATCTTGTCTGGTGCGTTCCTTGGTCTTCTTGAGGCAAACATCTGAGGCCTTCACAAAACAGCTGCATTTAAACAGAAATTAAATGACGTACTGGTGAACTGAATGGATTACTTTTGATGCAAATGTTCATTATTATGTATTGTCCCATTTTTTCAAATTAACTTAAGGAAGTTGGTTAAAAAAATTTTTATTAATGGGTATCAAAGGAAAGGGAGTTAAATACAGACACCTGCCATACTTTTCACATTTTTATCTGTAAAATACTTTTGAAAATGTATACATTTCCCTTCATCTTCATAATCAGTTTGTTACATAGAATTCAAATAAAGTAGAGGTCTGTTGTTGTAACACAACAAAATGTAAAAAGTTGTTAGTTATGTAAATCCTTTTCGCAAGCCATCAACAGTGCTATGTGTTTTCCCATTTCAATATTCACACATGGTTTGTGCCTACTGTGTTTAATCCTACATACTTGTTTTATTTTCTAAAATTATGTTCTTTTATGTATGGTGATGTTTTTATGTGATAGAATTTATGTTTATTAAAAGATTTTCTTTTTTAAATACACTTGACTTCATTTTCTGTGTCTGTTAGAGAAACGGGTTTGGTCAGACCTTTTAGATTCTAGAGCCTCCCTCTGATTAGCATAGGTAAAGCATCAGGAGCCAGAGCTTTTGGATTTAGCTCAGCTGGAGCCAGGAGAGATGCACAGTAATGGAATGAGAGGGAGAAACCCATTATATAATTTCTTTCATGTCATCAGTTTTCAGTTCTCCATCACTGCAGCTCACTTCCTCTGTGGATGATTCAGCACAGGAACACAATAAAATGAATCTCACATTTGCATTTACATTTTTATTTTTTAATAGTGACCACCATTAATCAGAAAAGCTATCTGGGACTATCTGAACCGACTTGAGCTGCACACAGAGCCTTCTTAAGACCAAGAGTTATCTGGGAAGCCCATCCAAAAATGACATGGCAAATAATACTCGCATGACCGACTACTTCCTTCTGCAAGAGTCTGTTCACATCAGCATTCCTCAGCCACGGGTTATCTGTGTTAATTATGGTGACTATAGTGCTTCTTTCTCTGTGTGAACATCATTTGAGTTGTTGCTTGGAGCTTGTTTATAAGCGGGAGAAATAAGATTTGGAAACTGACATTATTTGGGTCCTGAAACTGGATTTGTGCATGTTTGTGCCATGGTTTCAGAAATGGCTCCATCTGAAACGGATATAACTGTACAGACAGGCTTGGTGTCATGAAGTCATCGAGGACTCTTCAGTTCAGAAAAACTCTAAAACAACAACCAGGTAAGGCTCAGAGTTTAGTATATTTGGTTCTGTAAATAATCATATCAGGTAAGCTAATTTATTTTCTGCTGGCATGGCAATAAAGTCTTAACTGCTAAAAGAATAGTAATTACAGAAGTTGTGTTATAACCAACTTGCTTCTACTCACCTATAAATCCTTTGACTAATTGGTGTGATTAGTAATTTGTCATTAATAGCAACTAAGTTGCTGTTGAAGCCTTTAAAAGCTTTCTCTTCTAACAGCTTATCCATGCTGTATATTGGTGTTCAAGCCTGATGAAAAACCTTTATACAATTTTACACATCCACTGCAACCCAATAAGAAACAAGAACATCACTCCCCTGAGTGTTGTGGCTTCGACCACACAGAGCGACTGAGAAATTCAGCAGTTTTCGTCAGACTGTAAACCTCAGCCTGAATGAGTCAGGATCCTGTCAGTGATGTACTGGGCATCTATTAGCAAGGGATTAGCTCTGGTATTCATGTTCAATAGCTTATACAGTTGTACACAAATGTTTTATACAAAAAAATGCCAAAAAGCAAAACAGAGCCCTGCAGGTGTGCTCGTTTTATTTGTAAACTAAAGTCCAGGGATGAGGAAAATCATCTTTCCACCAGAGAAGAAAAAGGTTTCCGAAAAATGTTGTAACTTTGTTTTGCCATTTTATAAATGACAATAGTTATTGCATGACATCCCTGTCTTTCCATCCCTGACTGCATTCTCAACCTATAACTGAAAATGAATACCAAAAAATGATCAAATACATAATGTGCTCAAAGCAACTTAAAACCATAAAAATGCTGTTGCAATACCAAATAAAAAATGTGTTTGTAGCAGTGGAGTTGACAAAGCAGATAAATGTGCTAGTTTACGTAATCAGAGATTTATTCAAGTAATCCCCTAATCTTTAAAAGTAGAATGAGTGGTATTATTATTATACAACTTTTTTTTTAAATTGATGTTAATGTATTAACTTTGTGTTTGCAAATGTTATTTTGCATGTAGAAAGGCTGTTTCGAAGTTAAATGGTAAATGGCCTGTATAGCGCTTTATTTAGTCCTTGAGGACCCCAAAGCGCTTCACACTTCACACTACATTCCCCCACACATTCATACACTAGTGATGGCGAGTTACATTGTAGCCACAGCTGCCCTGGGGCACACTAGCGCCACCGGGCCCTCTGACCACCACCAGTAGGCAGAAGGGTGAAGTGTCTTGCTCAAGGACACAACGACTGAGACAGACAGAACGGGGGCTTGAACCGGCAACCCTCCTGTTACAAGATGAACTCCTAACTTCTGAGCCACAGTCATCCCCATGTTATTGGAAGTTCCCAACAAAATTCACATAGGCATCACAGGAGAATGGTATTAGGTGGATAATTAAGCTAGATTCCTAACCAAATAAAACTTGTACTGGGACAATAACTGCATGCCCCGTGCATAAAATGCTAAAGAGGCATGTTGATCGTTTCAAACCTGGTTTCAAATTCTAGTCAGAGCCTTTGTGTAATTTACATGTTCATCCAATTCATGTTTGGATTTTTTTTTGTGTTCTCCAGCTTTCTCCTAGAGACCAAAAACGTTCATGTTACAGATTGCCTCTAGGTATGAGAGTGTGTGACTGTCTTGTACATTTCTGTGTTGGACAGCCCGTCTGAGGTATGCCTCACCTCTCATTCAGTGACATGATAATGTAAACGAGCAAGGATTAGGCAGGCATAGGAAATGAATGGATAAAAAGTCGATTCATTAGAATTGTTTATGGGGGGGGGGACTTTTAAGTGTGCTCAAATGTTCTTAAGCATCAGAAAATATGCCCGTAACGTTTTCTATCACACAACCAACACTGGCAGCATCAGGTCTACTGCTGAGGTGCAGCATCCAGTAATCCTTTCCCAACCTATTCTACTAAGTAGCTTTCTGATAAAACTATCTAAGGCTGGAATCCAGTAAGGATGAGCAGAGTGGCTTCCTCCTGGTATGACAAACAGCTGTGGTGATCTTTGGAGATTAGCTGTCTGATCTACATCTCTTTTGTGGATCTGGTGAAGGCTAATGTCACTTAAGGTATTTTGCTCGGTTTACTGAAAGAGTATGAGATATGGGATGGTTTTAAATCCTGCACACTGCTTATATTACAAAAGCAACAGCTGTGTCGGTATTCTCAGCAAAAAGTCGAGCTTTTAGCAAGTCTGCATAGGACTTTGTTAAGGCTTGCCACTGTCTCCAATCCTGTTTGTAGTGTTCATGGCCATTATCACAAGATATAGTCATGAGGGAAGGCCGTCTTGGGACCCTCAGGGTTCATGTTTGCTTTTTGCCAGATGATGCTGTTCTGTCAGAGGAAGCCAATATCTTCTGCAGACACTGGATTTATTCAGAGCCAAGTGTGAAATGACTGGGCAGTCATCTCAGTCCAAGACCCTGGTTCATATCTATAAAGGGGTTGATTGCTCCTCTTATATAGGGGTTCAGGTTTTTCCTCAAGCAAATGACTTTTGGTATCTTGATGCCTTCAGATGGATAGACAGACTGGGGCATAGTCTGCAGTAATGCTGATACTGATCAGGTCTGGTGCGTTGAAGAAAGAGCTAAGCCAAAAAGTAAAGCTCTCTCTTAATCGACCTGTCTGTGTGTTTCAATTTTCATCTATGGTCATGAAACATGTGCTGTGCTTTTCTTGGAAGTCTGAGCTGAGAATGACTTCAGACCTGAGTTGAGAGCATTCTTAAAATTTTGTTTTGGTGTTAACTATTGTTGGCAATACATACCAATGACAATATAGTTCTCTGTTTTGTGCATTCAAACACAAAAAAGAACAGTTTGACTAGAGTGGATATTTATGGTATTATGCCAATGGCTAAACTATACACAAAGAGAAGTCCTGATAAATAATTAATATCAGCAACCTTCACTCCTGTCTAGATGCTCACAGCCATATTGTACACCAAACTTGGGATTCCTTGGTGAGTTCCAACTTTGCTGGTCGAAATTCTGACTTCAGGTAGCACTCTTGTTGATTCTACGACTGAGAACTCAGGAAATATGACTTCTGAGTCAGGGAATGCACCGATAGATCATAGCCAAATGCAAGTATCTGAAAATGACTTACTCTTTGGGGTGTCTAAACTCAACTTTGAGATAAGGTGAGGAGCTCCATCACTTCTAGGGAGAGGGTTGTCTGGGATTCCCTTCTTGACCTGTTAGCCGCTCAGATTTTCCCTTCAGCAGAAGGTGCATCATCTTTTAATTTGCACTGACTGCTGTCTGTAGTTGTGTTTTGGTATTTGACCTGCAGAAACACAAGTTTCCCTTCTGTAGGGAAAACACTGACATCGTAATAAGCTGTTGTAACTTTATTGTCTTCGATGTGAAATTTAGTTTTTCATTGAGCTGAACTCAGAGTCACTTAAAAATAGAAAGTCATAGTTTATTTAGTGAAATACCTGTGTTTAATATATTTCATCTCAAAAACCCATATTTCACATTGAAATACCTTGCATTGAACTAGTACAGAGAACCTGAAGTGGTCAGAATGAACAATGTAATGCCATGTCTGCTGGCTCTGCAATGTTTACTGTTGAGAATTGTCCATTAATACAAATATATTGATCTGAGGTTTTGCTTCAGGCAAACATCAGACCAAATCTTCATGGACAGATTAAGGGGTTGGAGGCTATGAAGAAGATAAGACTGTGGAGTAAAATTAAGAAATAGGTAACAAGACAGAGGACACACAGACATATTTATAGAAGGTGAGAAACTGATACTGCAAGTGTGCGGCAAAAAGCGGAGAAAAAAAAGGAGATAAAAGAGAGGGAGTGGGTTGGGCTTTAGGTATGGGAGAACAACAGCACATCAGGGCAGTGGGACAGAGACAGGGAATCAGAGAAACGAGAAGAGAGGAGGAAGAGGAGAGTGCATGCTTAAGTGCCTTTAAGTGTGTGTGCGTATGCGTGAGTGTGTGCATGTATCAGTATGAAATCAGAGTGTGATGCTGGGAGAGGATGAGGAGTAGGGTGAGGCAGCTGCGAGAGGCGCTAAGTGTGTTTGTGTGTGAGGGTTAGTGTGTGAACAGAGGGATGCAGTCATGTCTCTGTGAGAGGGAGCAGCACAGCAACGGTAACCATGCTGAGCCCCAAGATAAGACAGGCACGCCGGGGTAAGCACAAACCCTCCTCCTTTTTTTCTTTCTTTTCCCCTCTCTGTCACTTCTGCTTTCTCATGTCTCCCTCTCTCTGTTTCTGCGAAGCGCCATCTGTTCTTATGTCTTTCTAATACTATTGGCCATTAGTGCTTTCATTGATAAAGGCATCATTGCCATGCTACAGTTAAATCTGCACACTATGGCATCCTGGTCATCTGCGTAAACTGTAATTAGCAGAGTTTTATTTCATTTTATGATTTGAGATACTTGAGCCTTCAGTTTTTCCCAGTTTTTAAGTAAGAGTTAACATGCTTTACTACAGGGGTGATGTAATCGTTCATGTCTCCCACAATTGATTAAATTATTACCCAACAAATTGGATTCTGCTGGACATGGGTTGGAGAAAACATGGCTACTGGAGAGCCTTTTCAGGCTTCAACAGTGCCCTGCACATCCTGTGTTTTTCCTAGGGTGTACCCAAGCTGCAGCTCTTGACAGGTGACAAATTCTTGATTGGAGCAACTCTTGTTTCTCTTCCTTCTCTAAATCACAACAGCTGAGTGTCAAACATAGTTCCTCTAATGCAGCGTAAAATCCATGTGTGTGAGCAAATGGAAAATGCAGGCCTGTTAAAATGTGTAGTAATGAATATGGAAGCTGTAAATCAAAGGAACAGCTCCTGCCTTAGAGGTTATAATGAAGGAGAGTATAAATACTTGGTGTGGTCTTCAAAGCAGGTGGTTCCTGGATCACTCACACATGCCGTTTTAAGTGGAGTGGCTTAGAGTTGTCACCCTTTCTCCTGGCATTTCCATTAAAATACCTATCTTCAGTTTTCATCTGGGGAAAAATTTGTCCTCAACAGATTTCAAAATCATTGAATGAAACTACCAATAACATATAGATCGACATTTAGGTTACGGATTTGTGAAACAACCACAATTTCAAAATTACGAAATGATGAAAAAGAAAAAGATTATTGGAGTCTATCTCCCTGTTGTAGCAGCACGAATGAACAGCCAGTATGTCACAGTAGAGAGTGTGGTTTCTTTCTAGAATAGACTTTTACAACTTTTGTGATTCCTCTGTCTTTTTTTAAAACACTTTACTCATGATGGAACTAACATTTTATTTTTTCAACTTTTTCAAAAGCTTCCACACCCAAGAGTGTTGTGGTTTGAGTGAACTTATAATGGTATGGTGTGTATGCGAAAAAAAATTAAATAAAAATCATTTTCTTTTTTTATTGGCAAGCCACAACTTAGGGCCAGTTTGGCTAAAAATCATCAAATTCCAGTCACTAGTTGATTACTTGGTACACCTCAAATGAAACTGGAAGATGACGTTTAATTCGGTACCAAAGATAAAATCATAAAAAAATGGTGGGGAAGATGATAATGTAGTAGCCACTTCAGTTCTCATCACGTTTTCTGGCTTGCAGTCTCTCATTTAGTGTGATGGTATTCTGCTTTGATTAGATTTCCAGCTCTTCTCTCCTCTGACCCTTTTTACAAAATATCATTTAGGGCAAATTCAAACAGCATCTTTGAGTAGGATGGGCTCTCTAAAGCTTACGTATCAGGCTCAAATTCCAGGAAGTTAAATAGTGAAAAGCTACATGAGGATGATTTTATTTTCAGAACCGATGTGGGCTCCTCCAGTATATGGACAGCTAGGTTATTTTACCAAAATCAAAATCAATCCATTAACAAAATCTGGTTAAGTAATAGAAACATATACTGTCATACTCAATAATTTAGAACACACATTCCAATGAGGCTTGTTTATTTGATAAAATTACCTTTTGAAAATACCAATCTTTTTGCAGATATTAAATATAATTTTCATTTTGATTAGCTTTATAATAAAGAGAAATAAAAACCAGAAAACATCAGTCTATGTGAAAATCTACATAATGTTTCACTTAGTGAATTAAATTACTGAAGTAAATGAACATTTCAATAATATTCTAATTTATTGAATACCACTGCACTTTAGATACATGCCAATTAATCTGTGTCACTTTGTTTTCTTAATAGTCTATAAAAATCAAATGGTCAAAGGCAAACATAAGTTTGGTCATTTATATGCTGTCCTGGGATCAATTTCTAGCTATGTTAAACAATTATTATTTAAATAAAATGATGTAATATTTTAAAATATGGGTGACATAAAAGTATACTTCGGTTTTTATGATTTTCCACTTATAGCTAATGAAAATAAAACATTTAGGTTAGAATATTACATCAGACTAATAAATAAAAAAAATTTTATTACAGAAATGTGGACTTAATGTAAACTAAGTTTCATACCTGCTTAAAGGTTGGTATTTTCAAAAATTACTTTTAATCTGACAAACAAAACTCAATGGAATACATTTTGTAATTTTTTTAATATGACTTTGTGTAACAACAAAAAAACAAGAACTAACATATAACAAATTTGACACATGAAGAAACCCTTCCTGTTTGTTAAAACATATAAAACCTAACAAAATGGAAATGTGTGATGAGGCTTACAAATGATTTCATATTGGCAGAAGGATCCAATGAGTTTTATTTGCATACCTCATAGCCTTTTCATAAATGCTCTACAAACACTTCCTGCTCCCACAGCATGTATACAGATTTTCCTAATTAAATTCTTTTCTTTCACCTTTTACTTTCGGTATGTTATCCGAGTATCTTTTTATCAGTTGATGGGTCAAAATATATTAGAATACCAATGCACACTAATAGAGATTAGCATGGTGATCTGGCAATTCCCATTACAAAGAATATATTATTAGTATACAATTAATACAGCTAGAAACTACTGATCAGGCCCGAAATCTAGGTGTAGTAATGGCCTCAGACCTGAACCTCCAGGGTCACATAAAGGCAATAACAAGGTCAGCCTTCTATCACCTGAAGAACATTTCTAGAATTAAAGGACTGATGTCGCAACAGGACTTTGAAAAACTCATCCAGGCGTTTATCTTTAGTCTGATTTATTACTGCAACAGCGTCCTCACAGGTCTGCCTAAAAAGTCAATCAGACAGCTGCAGCTGATCCAGAACGCTGCTGCTCGTGTTCCTCACTAGGACCAGGAAAGTAGAGCACATCACCCCAGTTCTAAAGTCCTTACACTGGCTCCCTGTAGCTTTCAGTGTTTATGCTCCCCTTATCTAGAACAGACTTCCTGACGAGTGCAGAGCTGCTGAAACTCTGAACTGCTTTAAATCGAGACTAAAAACTCATCTGTTTAGAGTTGCCTTTGAGTAAATGATTGTCATATGTATCAAAAGTGTCCATGCTCTCTTGCTTTACTGATGTTTCTCTTGCTTTATTGATTTTTAATTTCCAATGTTATATTCTGTTTTTTTTCTCTTTTTTAATCACCAAATCATGTAAAGCACGTTGAATTACCCTGTTGTTGAAAGTGTGCTATACAAATAAAATTGCCTTGCCTTGCCTTGCCTTGCCTTGCCTTGCCTTGCCTTGCCTTGCCTTGCCTCGCCTCGCCTCGCCTCGCCTCGCCTTGCCTTGCCTTGCCTAAATAGTGGCAGTAAGTTTAATGTAAAGTAAAACAGACTTGAACCACTTGCTTGCAAAATTAATATACATTCATAATAACAGTTATTAATTTATTTACATTTGTGATTAAATCAGGCTCAATTATTATTTTTGGGGAAAAGTCTAACCAATCACAGTATTTGAGTGTAAGACAAACTAACAATCACTATTATTTGAGCTTTTATTAAAGAGTTTCACCTGAACTTGTATCATCTAGACAGTGAGTTTGTAAGCTTGACCTTCTCTAACAGCCACTTTGATTAAGTAGTGGATGTCAGGACAAGGCAACGCTTAAAGAAAGAGGTAATGCATTACTTCTATTTCATTCTCTTTACACTGTCCCTTATCTTTTGTAATCCCTTTAAAAAATGTTGTCCTCACTTTAAAAGCCCTGCTCATCTCTGACCTTTAGATCTTCATATCTTCTCTTGGAGTCTAAGATCATCAAGTCAGAGCCTAATTTTTAGACAAAAGGGTGACAGATCTTTGTGAATAAGTAATAATCCCAAAATTCTGCATTGTTTTGCCTTTATTTTTGCATTGCCTGGTTCCTGTTAAATCTTTAAAAAAACATCTAAATAATTAGTTCTTCCAACATGCTTTCAAGAGCTTGATTGTATGATGTTGACCATTTTATGTTATGTCATATATGTTTGCTTTTTAAAACCCTTTTCAGGTGTTTTTTTATGTTTCTTTGTGTGTTCCTGTTCCTTTTTTATTTTTGACTGTGCTTGTTTTTACTTTTTATATTTTTGCATCTGTGAAGCACCTTTTGGTTTTTACTAATGGAACGTAGTACATAGTTGTTGCTTACTGATTAAAAGAACAAGTTCTAGTAAATGAACCTTGCATGCTGTATGACTGTGACCGTGCAAAGAAAATGTACCCTGCAGATTTACCACAATTACTAAATAGATTGTCTCACTTAGCAGCTTTAAAATTGACTGTAAATGAACTGTATGTGAGGATAACTACAAAGCATGCCACACTTTCCAGATTTGTACTTGTAAAAAATGTTTGAAATCATGTCTCATTTTCCGTCCATCTTTACAATTATGCTCTGCTTTGAGTTGGTTTATCATAAAATCCCAATGTTTTGTGGTTGTTACAGAGCAAATTGTCTCAAAAATTCATGGGTGTGAATACTTTTGCCAGGCTCTGTGCATACATTTTATATAATTGCTTCAAACTGAGTTGATTTCATTAGCATATAATTTTCGCTAAAAATATTGCCAAATATTAAACCAGGTCATCAGCTGAAACTCAGTTCCTCCTTCTGCTGTCAGCAGACACTTTTGCTCATGACTGCTCCTTGAGCTTTACAGTCTACTCTCTTCTCAGCATTTATGACACTGCAAAGAAAGACATACAGAAAGGGGAGAAATAAAAGTCCAAACGCAGAGCTGATAAGTGAAAGTGGATGAGGCAGGAGGGAGAAATGGAAAGAGAGATTTCTGTCCAGGCCCTTACAGATACCTTCCCTGCTGTCCTCAGCAGAATGCAGGATGCAATTAAAAGAAAAAAAGATGCCATTGATTCCTCCCTCCTCCCCTCTCCTGTCCTCTCCCACTGCATTCTGCTTATCTCTCTATGACTCCCTGGAGATTATTACACTGTCACTGCTTTTTGCTCAATAGCTTTTACATATAGATGCTAATATATAATCCATACTTGTAATTACTCTTTGGCACGTGGAGCATAATATGATCCAAAGCAGAGGTGTCCTGTCCACAGTGGTGAAACTGTATGTTATTTTATTAATATTTAGTGCAAACAAAAAATGCATGATTTTGATCCTGATTTTTATTTGAAAAAAGGTTTCCATCTAGTGCTTATTTATGCACAACACTGTGTTGGTTTATCTGAAAAATTCAAAAAAAAAGTGTTAATGTTCAAATGGGATGAAAAGTTCAGGGAACTGTGTCTCCTAATGCTTTTTGTGATTATCTCAATCAAGCAGGCTATCTTTTCCTTACTTTACCTCAATGTTTGTGTCCATGCAGCACGATCCAAGAGCATGGTGCTTGGAGAATTGTCTCGACTCTCCAGGCCCTGCTCTCCTCAGGATCAAGAAAAACCCTTGAGGACAGGCTGGCTGAAGAGGCAGAGGAGTATTATGAAAAACTGGCAGCTGCGATGGTTTGTCCTGAGGCCTGAAGCTCTGTACTTCTACAAAGACCAAGATGAAAGCAAGGCACAGGTGATTACACCAACAGCAACAAAAGTTTCACCTACAGTAGTTACAAAGATGGTGCACACCTCTATTAAAATTTCATTTTTTGTGGTTATATCTGCAAAATACAACTGAAAAACAAATAAACATTTTAGGGGGGAATCTAAAAAATACAAAAAGAGTCTAAACATCGGATTTCATGCATGTGCACAAAGAGAAGCGACACTTTTTTCAAGCACTTTTTGATTGAATTTAACAATTGAATCCTCTTGGCTTGCAGATGGCATCGCTTGAAAGCCATAGTTAGCATGGAGGGCAGATAACCCGGACAATTTCAGTCCCTTTCAGAATAAGCTATTTCGAGGATTCTGTCAGTTTTATGCAAATTAGCAGTTAGTTGTAGACCACGCCCACTCATCTTGTTACTAGGCTGCAGGTTTACCACACATGAGAATGGCATGGGATTGGAATAGGTGGGTGGGGTTTTACAGGTGAGGGGCGGGGCTTGGTGAGGGGTGGTTATATGGAAATTCCACTTATTGTCACAGCACAATTAGGCACTTTTTAAAACAGCTTGTAGAAGCACAAGATTTCTGACAGCAAAATTTCCACACAAAAAAAATGGATGGATGACTTCTATTCATGTCTGGAGTGTTCATAGAGGCAACAGAGACCCAAATGGCAACACAAAAGGATGAAAAAATGTGAAATGTCCAGAATATTTCCCTTTTAATGAAAATGATAAAGAAAAGGACATTTCTTATTTGTTTTAATGTCCACCCCGCAAAAAGTGTTCCATAATTCAAATGGAGTTGGTAATCCCAAGAGTGATGTCATTGCTCACTCTTCTTCTTCTGGCTCAGCCTGTGGGGTTTTGTCTCAACTGGTGTTGCTGTTAACTACGAGAGATGTTACTGAGCAGAAGGACACCGCTTAGCTTCCC
Organism: Valencia hispanica; assembly: GCA_963556495.2. Lineage (NCBI taxonomy): Eukaryota > Metazoa > Chordata > Actinopteri > Cyprinodontiformes > Valenciidae > Valencia > Valencia hispanica. The sequence goes on from OY747711.1 coordinate 24,622,435, forward strand.
TCGTCGGTGCCGTTCTTTCACCGTAACAATAAAGTATAAGCAGACTGGATCTCTGTCTGTGTTTAATGTGTATTACACCAAAACATCACAGAAATCCTGAAAGAGAATGTCTGGCCATCACTTTGTGACGTTAAGTTAATGCAACATGTCAGGGATCCAAAACATACCAGCCCATCCACCTCTGAATGGCTGAAACAACAAAACAAGCAGTACACTGAAGAAGCTGCTGGAATATCTGACAAGTATTGGTTGTGTTGTCCATGTCAGGACAATAGCTGGGTTGAAAGACAGTTTTTGTCATCAAGCTTTAGCAACAACTCCAAAGCTTTTACAAAAATGTTTTATGTTTTGATAAAACCAGACTTAAACTTTTGAGCCACAATACCATAAAGAATGTTTGGCAAAACAACAATACTGCACATCACCAAAAGAATAAAATGTCAACTGTGAAGCATGGTAGTGGCAGCATCATGCTCTGGAGCCACTTCTCTTCAGATGAAACACATGTTTTCGATATGTTGCATGCAATTTTAAAATGTCGGAAATATCAGTCAGTTTTGATCCAAAGCGTTCAGAGTTTTGCAAGAAATGTAAAAATGATGATTTTTTTATTTTTCAACCTGAAAGTGAATCCAAGCATATGGAAATTACATCAGGTATCAATTAGTCCACACTTAATCATAGAAAATGTGTAGCCAGAAATTGGCGAGGGTAAATATTTTCAAGTCAAAATGTGGCATGCTATTAGCTGCTCCGACAGAAGAAGACTGAATACTTCAGTTGATCTAACAGGTTCTCCATACACTTTTTACAGCATAATATTGATCTAAAATGTTGATTAAATGCAGTGTTTTGTTATTACATCAAGACTTATGTACTAATAATGTTGTAAGGAACTGCTCCGTCATTTGCAAGAAGCTGACTTTTAACAGTCTTTGGATCAGAAACTACAGCACATCCGGAACAACCCAAGGGATAAGTAGACGAAGAAATGTTCCCCCGAGTCATCCTTGCTTTAATGGCAATTACCTCTCTGTGTTGGACAGTTGCCCAGCATCCTGTATACTCACTACTTCACAATGTTTAACATGCACTTCACATTCAAGTCCACCCCTCTGCTTGTCTTTCACTCTCTCACAGCTTTTTCATTTCTCCCACAGGGTTGCATTCCTCTTCAGGGTAGTCAAGTCAATGAGGTCTCAGCCAATCAGGAGGAGCCAGGTCGCTATGTTTTTGAAATTGTTCCAGGTGAGTTGGCAGGGTACTATGTCTATTGTGTAAGGTTGTACAGTAATCCTTGTTCAAGGGATGCAGACTTCTGTGCTAAATACCAAGTAGGACTTTCTTCTGGGTCAGAATTATTGTTTAAAACAAATTTTGAATGAAATTAGAGATATTTGTTGTAATGTATTTGTGTAATGTATTTGTTATGTGAGATTAGATTTTATTTCTGAGAGATTATGACAACCAAAATTCCACATTCAGTATAAAGAACAGATAAGCGCCCACTTAGATTGTGGTTGCCATTACAAATGGTGATGAAATGCGTAGAATCTTTTTTAATTGCATTGTCAACTACTCTATCATGAACGTGGTTTGTTTTTTACCGCCACAGCAGAAAGTCAGTTTTGGTATGACATTTATGCCAAATATAAGTGATCACACTGAATAGACAACAAACTCTTGTAATCAATCGTGATCTTGAATTAAAGTAATGTATTAAAGTAAATCAGTACATTCAGCTGCATATAGGAACACATACATGAATTATGCAGAACAGCAGTAAGGATGTAATTGAAACAGTTTCAGAGCACAATGGTGTCATGTTTGCTGGGTTTTAACGACTCAAAGGCAGCACCAGACTCAGAAAACCAGACTGTATTTTGGATATGGTAAAAGATGTTTATTTATAACAGATATGAAAGTCTCTGGTAGATCGCCGGGAAAGAACGGGTCCATGATGGCAGGCGGAGGAACTGCAGCAGAGAAGGGGATATGAGATAGTGTGGCGGTAATGTGAGGCAGAGAGTGGATGGTTACTCACGGGATGATTATGAGGTCCGATTCTGGAGGGAGATAAGTTGGATCCGAAGCCGGAGGTGAGTGGATGCTGATGTTGCTCCAGGCTGTGTGTGTGAGCAGGTGAAGCGGGCAGATGGGCAGGCAGATGGAGAATAGGCTGACCAGCGGAGGTAACGGAGCAGAAGCTGACCGGGAGGGAATCCAGAGCGAATAGTAAGTTGTTTCCAGGAGGCTTCACCGTATGAACGGAGATCAGAGGAGGAAACCAACTTCGGAGGACCAAGGAGTCTGGATCAGGATCTGGGAGGAAACCAGGAAGAGTAAGTGCACCAAAGAAACAAAGAGCTAGAGGAGACAGGTTTGATCTGTTACACATGGAAGACTGGATGAACACGGAGATAGGATTGAATCTTGAGTTTAACAGTAGACGGGCTGATGACTTTTTTGATGGGGAATGGAAAATCTTTGGACGAGAGCCAAACCTGTTGTCCTGATTAATAATGGGGTGCTGCTCGCCTCTTCTTGTCCGCGTATCGTTTGTTTTGAGCAGCGGTGCGTTGGAGAGCGGCGTGACCCTGGTTCCAGACACCTCTGATGACGCGGATACGAGCACGGACCGATGGCAAAACTGGTTCAGAGAAAGAGTCTGGAATTAAAGATGGTTGATAGCCGAGTGATATTTCAAAGGGGGAGAATCCAGTAGCAGAAGAAACGTGAGAGTATTCGACCCAGGGGAGATGGATGGACCAGGTAAGTGGGTATAACTGCACAGACAATGGAGGGTGTTTTCAATTTCTCGATTTAGCCTTTCACACTGACCGTTTAACTGGGGATGGTAACCAGAGGTGAGTTTGGATGTGGCTCCCAAGGCAGAACAGAACTGTTTCCAGCAGCTGAAACGAATTGAGGACCTCGATCTGAAACGATTTTGGATGGGATACCATGGAGTCTGAAGACGTAAAGAATGAGCTGGCGGACAGTTTCTGTGGATGAGGAAAGCTTCGGAAAGAGCGATAAGATGGCAGGCTTTAGAAAAACGGTCAATGATGGATAAAATGACTGTTTTACCTTTGGAAGGCGGAAGTCCAGTGATGAAGTCTAGAGCACTGTGAGACCAGGGACGAGAAGGGGTGGATAGTGGTTGCAGGAGACCAGCTGGAGATTGATGGGATGATTTATTTCGGTCGCAGATATGACAGGCTGAAATTTACTCTGCTACATCTTTGTTAAGGGATGGCCAACAGAAATATCTGCGAAGGAGGGCTATGGTGCGACTGGTGCCAGGATGACAAGAGAACTTGGAGGTATGGGCCCAGTGGATGGTCCGTGTTTGGAGGGCTGAGGGCACACACAGACGGCCGGGGGGTCCCCCACCTGGGTCGGGTTTGTTCTGGAGAGCGGTTCGGATAGAATTTTCAATGTCCCAGGTGAGGGGACCGATAAAGCAGGAGGGTGGAAGTATGGTGGTGTCTTCAGGGGGTGAGTCATCAGTCTGGTGAATTCTGGATAGGGCATCTGGTTTCTTGTTCTTAGATCCAGGACGGTATGAGATATTGAGGTTAAAACGAGAGAAGAGGGACCAGCGGAACTGTCTGGGGTTGAGTCTCTTGGCGGTTTGAAGATACGACAGGTTCTTGTGATCAGTCCAGACAATCACTGGGATCTCCGTACCCTCCAGCCAATGACGCCACTCTTCCAGGGCCAATTTAATGGCCAATAATTCTCGGTCACCGTTGTCATAATTTCTTTCTGCAGGAGAGAATTTCTTGGAGAAGAAAGCACATGGGTGAATCTTGTGGTCTGATGATGATCTTTGGGAGAGTATGGCGCCAACAGCGGTGTCTGATGCATCTACTTCTAAGATGAATTGCTGAGTAGTATCTGGTTGAGTGAGGGTAGGAGCCTGGATGAATGATTCTTTCAAATGTTGAAAGGCGAGATTAGCCTTGTGAGTCCATTCGAAAGATTTTTTGGAGGAGGTGAGAGCGTTGAGGGGTTCAGCGAGTTTACTGTAATTGTTGATGAATCGTCGGTAGAAATTAGCAAAACCTAGGAAACGTTGTAGTTGTTTACGGGTCTCTGGAACTGGCCAATCCCTGATGGTCTCGATCTTGGCTGGGTCTGGTCTCACCTGCCCGTCTCCCAAGATGAAGCCAAGAAATGTTATGGATGTAACATGGAACTCACACATCTCTCCTTCACATAGAGACGGTTTTCAAGGAGTCGTTGGAGGACTTGTCGGAAATGGACCTTATGTTCTTGGAGGGAATGAGAGAAGATGAGAATGTCGTCGAGATAGACAAAAACAAATCTATTCAGAAAATCACGTAGGACATAATTTACCAGATTTTGGAAGACGGCGGGGGCGTTGGATAATCCGAACGGCATGACCAGGTATTCAAAATGTCCAATGGGAGTCTCGAAGGTGGTCTTCCACTCATTTCCTTCTCTAATGCGAACAAGATGGTAGGCATTTCTAAGATCCAGTTTTGAATAGATGTTGGCTTGACTGACGGGTTCCATGGCAAAAGAGAGTAATGGGAGAGAATATTTATTTTTTATGGCGATTTGGTTTAATCCTCTGTAGTCGATGCAGGGACGACGCGAACCATCCTTTTTGTTTACAAAAAAGAAGCCGGCACCGAGAGGGGAGGACGAGGGTCGGATGATGCCGGTATCCAATCAGTCTTGTATATAACTTTCCATTGCTTCTCTTTCTTTACTGGAAAGATTATACAGACGACCGGAAGGAAGTGGAGCGCCAGGCAGAATATCTATTGCGCAGTCATATGGACGATGAGGTGGAAGGGAGAGAGCCAGATCGTTATTTAAAACTTGACTTAAATCATGGTATTCATTTGGGACATTGGTAAGATCAGGGATGGATTCTGGAGTGGATTTCGATTCTGTTTTGACCGGAACGGCTGATCGTAAACAGGATTTCAAACAATGAATGCTCCATGAATCGATTCTGCGATGTGTCCAATTAATTTGTGGGTTATGAGTGACGAGCCAGGGATAGCCCAGAACTATGGGATTTCACTATTGGGGTAGATGAGAAATTGAATTTCTTCATGGCGGTTGCCTGAGACTATTAAAGAAAAGGGTTGAGTCTGATGGGTGATGGGTGTCATAGTACTGCCATCTAAGGCGGTAACAGAAATGGGATAACTGAGTTCAAAGAAAGGATTGTCCAAATGTTTTACCAGATCTGGGTGAATCAGATTTTGTTCAGAGCCGGAGTCTATAAGGGCTAGGTGATGAGAGGGGTTTTTCTTTTCCTTAACAAGGAGTGTTACAGAAACGGAGAGTCTGTTAAATCGTTGAGGCCCCGCCAGGACCCCTACCTTCACTGACGGGGAGTTTCTTTTGGGCGAACTGGGCAGTGAGAGATGTAATGATTAGGAGATCCACAGTAAAGGCACCAATTATTTGTAATTCTCTTTTGTCTTTCCCGTGGGGTTAAACGAGTTCTGCCAATGAGCATGGGTTCTGGGGATCCTTCTCTTGGGGTAGTAAACGGTCTTGGAACAGGTGAATGTTTTCTAGATTCAAGATAATTGGAAGATTGATTTTTGGTTTTAACTCTCTCGGGAGCGTCTATCCACCTTAATGGCTAAGGTGATCATTTCGTCTAGATTATCAGGGTTGTCTCTTGTGGCTAGATCATCTTTGATTTTTTCGTTAAGGGCAGGATCGTTCCACCCCGACTCCTCAGCTAAGATCCTGAAATCTATTCCGAACTCAGCAACTGGACGAGATCCCTGTTTAACGGACCAAAGCTTTCTGCCCGACTTCTCCTTATTTTTGATAGGAGAGAAGGTTAAATTGAATAATTCCAAGAAATCCTCTAAGGTTGTGTCTTCAATTGTAGATTCATTAGAAAAGGCTTCTGCCCATCTAAGGGCCTTTCCGCAGAGGAGTCCGATGATATAACAGATTTTTTGTGCGTCTAGAAGGAATGTACGGGGTGAGCGGTTGAAAGCCAATTTTCACCGGAGAAGGAAGCCTTTTGTTTTTTCCAGATCTCCTGAAAATGGTTCTGGAGGTGGAGAATCTACGTCCTGGAAGCAAGAAGTAGAGGAGGACGGTTTTTCTTGAGAATGACCCAGTTGAGTAGTGATATCAAAGAGTTGCTGATTTAATCGGCTTATTGTTGTGGTTTGAATGGATAATTGTCAAGATAAATCCTGAATAATAGCTTCGTGTCGACCCAAAAGTGTGCCTTGCTGAGACAGGGTATTCTGAATCTGGGCTGCTGAGTCAGGTTGGCCAAAGGTTCTGTCATGTTTGCTGGGTTTTAACGACTCAAAGGCAGCACCAGACTCAGAAAACCAGACTGTATTTTGGATATGGTAAAAGATGTTAATTTATAACGGATATGAAAGTCTCTGGTAGATCACCGGGAAAGAACGGGTCCACGATGAGAGGCGGAGGAACTGCAGCAGAGAAGGGGATATGAGATAGTGTGGCGGTAATGTGAGGCAGAGAGTGGATGGTTACTCACAGGATGATTACGATGTCCGATTCTGGAGGGAGATAGATTGGATCCGAAGCCGGAGGTGAGTGGAGGCTGATGTTGAGCTAGGCTGTGTATGTGAGCAGGTGGAGCGGGCAGACGGATGGAGAATAGGCTGACCAGCGGAGGTAACGGAGCAGAAGCTGACCGGGAGGGAATCCAGAGTGAATGGTAAGTTGTTTCCAGGAGGCTTCACCGTATGAACGGAGATCAGAGGAGGAAACCAACTTCGTAGGATCAAGCAGTCTGGATCAGGATCTGGGAGGAAACCAGGAAGAGTAAGAGCACCGAAGAAACAAAGAGAAAACCTTTCTGGAGAAATTGATTGGCCTTGTTACCATGCTAGAAGCGAGAACCATCTGGCGTCAGCTTGCAGCCTCTGTCCCTCTTTTGAATGCTGGAGATGATGAGCCTATCGATCTGCACCTGTACCAATCAGCCACGCCCCTGAAGAGAAGGTAGGAGAGCACGCACACACACACACACACACAGCAGAAACACCAGCAGAACAAGGATCCTAACAAATGGCAACATTATTTATTTATTTATTTTATTTTGTTACTTTCAACTGGATGAACTGGAGAAAATCAAGTTTTGTTTTTTGTTGTGGTCCCAAAACTCTGGATCAAGCTTCCCCTGCACATAAGACAAGCTCTCTTAGGCTATGTGCACACGTAGCCGGGTTTTTTTTTAAACAAATTTTTTAACCACCTCGTTTAAAAAAAAATCTTCATCCACACCTAACTGCATAAGTGTGTTGTTAAGCACATTCATAGACATGCTAAACCTGTAGGGGGCAATAGTTCCCCCAAGTCCTATCCACTCAGAGTAACTTTCTATGTTCGAACTTCTACATAGAGCAGTAATTAAGCTTGTAAAAACAAGCAAACAAAAAGCGCTTGGACAATCGATGATGCCAACACATCTCTGAGTGCATAAATGCTGTTTCTGAGTGTAAACACAGGTCGCACAAGTGATGTCGGAGCATTTTTGTCGTGGAAAGTGACCTTGCGGAGCTGAAAACTCCGGTTATTTCTGTCCACACGCAAACACTTAAAACGGAGAAAACACAAATCTCCGCTTTGGCCGGAGTTTTTAGAAATAATCGTTTTCTGTGATAAAAACAGGGTTTTTGTGTAAATGAAAGGCCAAACCGCAGGGAAATATCTGCGTTTTTCCTTCGTGTAAGGTGTATGATGCAATGTGGAAGCTAGTTTTATGTCATGGCAAGAATGAGCACAGCAACAAGACACAAGGTAGTTTCAATGCATCAGCCAAGTCTCTCCCAGACGAAGATTTCAAAGCAGACTCGGATTTCAAGATGTGCTGTTCAAGCTCTTTTGAAGAAGCACAAAGAAACAAGCAACGTTGAGGATCGTAGACAGAGTGGTTGGTCAAGGAAACTTAGTGCAGCAGATAAAGACACATCAAGCTTATTACTCTTTGAAATCAGAAGATGTCCAGCAGTGCTATCAGCTCAGAACTGGCAGAAACCAGTGGAACCCAGGTACACTCATTTACTGTCCAGAGAAGTCTGGCCACAAGTCGTCTTCATGGAAGAGTTGCAGCCAAAAAGCCATAACTCCAACCTGAAAACAAGGCCAAGAAATTAAAGTATGCTTGAAAACATAGGAACTGTGGTGCAGAAAAATGGCAGCAGGTGCTCTGGATTGATGGGTCATAATTTGAAAAATTTGGGTATAGCAGAAGGCAGCTTATTCAGCGAAGGGCTGGAGAAAAGTACTGTACAATAATGAGTGTCTGCAGGCAACAGTGAACCACGTGGGGGTGCCTTGAATGTTTGGGGCTGCATTTGCAAGTGATGGTATGGCCCCCACAGAGCCCTGATCACAACATCATCGAGTGTGTCTGGGATTACATGAAGAGACAGAAGGATACGAGGAATTCAATTCAATTCAATTCAAAAATGCTTTATTGATCCCAGAGGGAAATTAAGTGTTGTTGTAGCTCATACAATTAATACTTTAGTTGTTGTAGATCATAATGGCTGTAGGCAGTTGTTCTAGAATAGTCTCACAAAGAGGATACTCAGGGTTGTCCACAATTTTTATTTATTGAAGAACTCCTTTGTTTTGTTCACATTCAAGGTAAGACGATTGTTTCCACACCATGTCACAAAGCAGTCCACCAGCTCTCTGTATTGAGCTTCTTGTCCATCTCTGATACAGCCGACAACTGCAGAGTCATCTGAGTATTTCTGCAGATGGCAGGTCTCTGATTTGTACTGGACGTCTGAGGTGTACAGAGTGAAAAGGAATGGTGAGAGTTCGGTCCCCTGTCGTGCTCCTGTGCTGCTAACCACCTGGTTTGACACACAATCCTTTAGTCTCACAAACTGTGGTCTGTTTGTCAGATAGTCGCTGAGCCAGGCGATTGTTGAGGGCTCCACCTGTGTCTTCAGGAGTTTCTGACAAATCAAATCAGGCTGAATTGTGTTAAATGCACTGGAGAAATCAAATAATATGATCCCCACAGTGCTGCCTGCTTTGTCCAGATGACAAAGCAGGCAGCAGAAGTGGGTTGGTTGAAGCAGGTGGATGAGGGCATCTTCAACTCCAACTCCACGGCGATAAGCAAACTGCAACGGGTCCTGATATGTTCTAGTTTGCTTACTCAGGGGCTCCAACAGGAGTCTCTCCAGGACCCTCATGATGTGGGATGTCAGAGCAACAGGTCTATAGTCATTGATGACTGATGGGTGAGTTCTCTTGGGTACAGGAACAAGGCAGGATGTCTTCCACAACACTGGGAAACTTCTCCTGGGTCAGGCTAAGGTTGAATAGGTGCTGCAGAATCCCACAGAGCTGCTCTGCTCAGGCCTTCAGGACTCTGGGGCTGACACCATCTTGACCTGCAGCCTTGGAGGCAAAGGGGGTAGCAGCATTTCCTGACTTGGTTGAAGTCAAACTTGTGGAATCAGAAGAGTCCATGGCTGAGGTGAAGGATAAAACATCCGAGGTGTAACAGGAAAGCTGTTGATCAGATGAGAGTGGGATGTCTGTTTGGCTGGGAACAGGAGAGGAGGATGCTGAGCTAGTTCCTGAATTGAACCTGTTGAAGAATGTGGAAACAGAGGAAACAGGGATAAGTCAAACACTGTTTCCATAATGGGAGAACAAGTGGAGGTGGTTGAGGAGTATAAATACCTCGGAGTTCACCTTGACAACAGACTGGACTGGAGACTGAACAGTGAAACCGTCTACAAGAAGGGACAGAGCATACTGTACTTCTTGAGGAAGCTTAGGTCCTTCAAGGTTTGCAGCAAGATGCTGCAGATCTTCTATAACTCTGTTGTGGAGAGTGCAATCTCTTCAGCCATCATCTGTTGGGGTAGCAGCATCAGAGCCAGGGACTTAAAAAGGCTCAACAACCTGATAAAGAAGGCTGATTCTGTTTTTGGCACTACTGTGGAACCATTGGAGATGATAATGCAAAGAAGGATTCTTCATAAAATCGAAAAAATTATGGACAACCCTGAGCATACTCTTCATGAGACCGTCATACAACAACAGAGCGTCTTCAGTTGGAGGCTTCTTCAGTTTCGCTGCAATACAGACCGCTACAGGAAATCCTTCCTGCCCACAGCCATCATCATCTACAACAACTCCTTAAATAATTAATTATATGAGCTTTACCAACACTTAATTTCCCTCTGGGATCAATAAAGTATTTTTGAATTTGAATTGGAATTGGAATTGAATTGAACTGAACCTGTCGAAGAATGTGTTTAGTCCATTGGCTCTGTCCAGAATTCCATCTATCCAATCCTACCTGTGCTTAAAGCCTGTGATCTTTTTCATTCCTAACCAGACATCTCTGATATTGTTCCTCTGTAGTTTGCTCTCGAGCTTCTCCCTGTGTGCCTCTTTGCTGCCTCTGATCTTGGCCTCATGTTGCTTCTGTATACTCCTCAATAATTCCCTTCTCCCTCCCTGCAGGCTCTTTTTTCTTGTTTAACAATTCCTTCAGGTCACTGGTGATCCACGGTTTATTATTAGGGAAGCTTTTCATTGTTCTGGTGGGGATGATGTTGTCCACACAGAAGTTTATATAGGCAGTAATGCACTCAGTCATGGCAATGATGTCCTCTCCATATGCTTGGCAAAGAGTCATCCAGTTTGTGGTATCAAAACAACCCTGCAAGGTTTCTTCAGATTCACGTGACCATTTTCTCACAGTTCTCTTTGTCCCAGGTTGCCTGTGAACAAGTGGTTTATATTCTGAGCAGAGAAAAACAAGACTGTGATCTGATTGTCCCAGAGGAGGTCTTGGTTTGGAGTAAACGAGAGCAAGGCATGATTAAAATCACCAGATCTTGCCACAAATGCATTGGGCTGATGACATCACATGCACTGTCAGCAACGGCTAAAGGTGAAATGTCAACAACTGCCAAAATAACACTGGTGAACTCTCTTGGTAAATAATATGGACCGCCAAGAGTTCAATATCTGGGCTGCAGAGAGGACACTTCACAGTAACATGTACTGGATGACACAATCTGTTGTTGACAAGCACTGCTACTCCACCTCCTTTTCTTTTCCTGCTTGTCTTCAGATCTCCTTCTCTTCGTATAGTCAGGAAACCCGGCAGAGAGACGTTGGAGTCAGGGATATGATCCTGCAGCCACATCTCATTGAAACCTACATCCACAGAAGATCAGTGATTAATTCTCCAAGAAACTTTGGAACAACCTACCAACTGAGTTCCTTCAAAAACTGTGTGCAAGTGTACCTAGAAGAATTGATGTTGTTTTGAAGGCAAAGGGTAGTCACGCCAAATATTGATTTGCTTTAGATTTCTCTTTTGTTCATTCACTAATTTTTGTTGATCGATGAAAATAAATGGTTAACACTTCCATTAATACATCTATTATTTAATTTTTTTCACACCTGACTACAACTTTTGCACAGTATTGTATACAAAACAATATCGGCATTTTTATACTCCTAACTTTTGCAAATAATGCACAACCTTACATTAGGGTGTAGGTTTTAGATTGCTACACATTGACATCATCCTCTAGGTCAGGTGATCATTTGACTTAGATAAAACATATGCAAAAGCACGAAAAATGTGCCCAGAAAGCAACTTGTAAGAGGTGTATTTATATATGCAAAATACCCTCCAATTTTCATACACCAGTCAAGGTCTTCATTATGGATACCATTTGTTATTAATATAATAGAGCAAAAAATCCCACAGAGGACAGCTTCCTGGACAGAAAGAACTGAGTGAGAGGCATGGTGCAGTAGCTGCTGCTGTCTCCAGGGGACTCTACCTTTTCTAGGTTGGTTCTTCTGCACACAAAACACACTATAAACCGCAATGCAGAGCATAACAATAAGTGCACATGATCATATCAAATCCAAGTCCTAAAAGCATGTGTTGAACTGCTTTATCACTATGCAAAAATTTATGTCTGTATCCCAGAATTTGCATTCTTTTCTTTCTAAAGTTGGTTAGTCCTTTATGTTCACAAAGCCACATAAAGGGAAGTCAAAGCTGTGGTGAAATGAAGCAAATGCCAAACCGAAATGTCAAACAGTGTGGTACCATGCTGACTGAGCTAGGAAAAAAGAGACAGAGCTCATGCCCATGGTTTGTACTTTAAAGGGGGAACTTGGTTTTAAAAAGATTATTGAAAACACTGGTACTTATACCAATAATAGTGAGATAGATAGATAGATAGATAGATAGATAGATAGATAGATAGATAGATAGATAGATAGATAGATAGATAGATAGATAGACAGACAGACAGACAGACAGACAGACAGACAGACAGACAGACAGACAGACAGACAGACAGACAGACAGACTGACTGACTGACTGATTGATTGATAGATAGATAGATAGATAGATAGATAGATAGATAGATAGATAGATAGATAGATAGATAGATAGATAGATAGATAGATAGATAGATAGATAGATAGATAGATAGATAGATAGATAGATAGATAGATAGATAGATAGATAGATAGATACCCCCCCCCATACCATCTGTCACTGCACATACAGCCCTGTCTTTTAGCTAATGTCTTTACCAACATTGGTTATATAGAAGCTGATGTTTTTGCCAATTTTTCTTTTCTTTGCTCAACCTCCATCAGATTGGATAGAAAGTGTTTCTGAATATTTATTTTCAAATCTTGCCAAAAAAATCTAATTTGGATTCAGATCCAAACCATTCGATTGTAGATTTGAGGGCATTGTCCTACTGGAAGGAGATTCTCTGCCCCAGTCTCAAGTTCTTTGCTAATAGGTTTTATTTCAAGAATGCCCTATTTTCAGGTCCATCCATCCTCCTATCAACTACGACCAGCTTCCCTGTCCCTCCTGAAAAGAAATGAGGTACCCACAGTATAATTCTACCATCACCAAGTATAACAGTGGGGACAGGATGCTCAGGACCATACACACTGTTAGTTTTCAACTTTTCTGTTTATCATGTACTGTAGGGCAAAAGGTTCAGTTTTGATATCCTCTGAACAGAATATCCTCCATCGTATTTCGGCTGTGGTCCCTATAAAGCTTGTGTCAAAGTGGAAAGGGAACTTCTTATGGCTCTCTTTCAACAATGGCTTTCTCACTACAACTATTCAATAAAGGCTAGATTTGTGGAGTCCGCCGCTGATAGTTCTTTTAGCATATTCTCCCCACACAAATTTTGGTCACACAAAATTTTGTTTAAGGAAGTCAGCATGAATGGGTTAAATAAATAAATGTGGATATTGTACTTGTCAGATGTTTGTAACGAAATATTAAAAATTATGAATAATTTTCACTTCACAATTATGTAATACTTAGCAATAGTCTTTCAAATAAAATCCCAATCAAATACATTGCAATTGATAGTTGCAGTGCGACAAAATTAGTAGTTTCAAGAGGTATAACAACTGTTGCAAATAACTATATCTCCTTTTCTCTTTGTTTTATACAATACGATCTGTGTTTTCAGGGGGAGGTGGAGAAAAGGATCGTGCTAATACAGGTCATGAATCATTCCTACTAATGGCCAACTCACAGAGTGACATGGAAGAATGGGTCAGAGCAATACGAAGAGCTATATGGGCTCCGATTGGTGGAGGTGTGATCACACTAACACACATTTCTCTTAATGCTTTAAAGATCACTCCGTTTGGGTGCATGTAACAGAAATTATCAACCTATTAGCTAATATTTTCTGTCTTGTGTGGCTGCAGGTGTGTTCGGACAGCACCTACAGGCGACAATGTCACACGAGTCACAGTGTGGCCCTCAGCGAGTAGTCCCTGTGCTTGTTGAACTGTGTGCAAGCTTTATACGTGAACATGGACTCAAGGAGGAGGGTCTTTTCAGAGCACCTGGGCAGACTAATCATGTTCGCGAACTGCAGGATGTTTTTGACCGTGGCGAAACCCCTGTGTTTGACAGGTGAGACAGCAAAAAGGGGCATCTTATACTTGCAACATGTTATGCCATTATCTATGTTCGTTATTATTTTATAATGTGTAACCTTTTTCTCCAACAGTTCCACAGATGTCCACACAGTGGCATCACTGTTAAAGCTGTATATACGAGAGCTGCCAGAGCCTATGATCCCATTCTCCAAATACACACAGTTTCTCTCCTGTGCTCAGCTTCTCACCAAGGATAAAGAAATGGTACAATTCACTTTTGGACTCGTCTGGTCTTATTGTTTCAAAGTTTTGTCTTGGAAGTGAACCTGTCATTTTGTTGTTTTTCATTAAAGGCCATCATAGAACTCAGTAAACAGGTGAAATCCCTCCCTCAGGTCAACTACAATCTCTTGAAATACATCTGCAAGTAAGTTTACTTTATGCATCAGTGACAGTCTCTCCTGTGGCTTAATTGTTGCCACCTAGTGATTAAGGAAACAGAGAAATTACTTTCTTTCACACCCACATTGTCGTCATCAGGGGTAGAAATCACTGACTGCATGACGTCTGCTCTGTCCTCTGAATCATTATCAATAACTAGCTGAGCCCACACATCAGCCTAATTTATAATGCAGTCCTTCCTTCAATAGCTTTAGTCTTACTGTTAAAAAGGCAGAAACAAAAACATTTTTGAAGGAATTTGGTACTGACTGCCACTTAGTGCATAATGCCAATCACAAAAATAACCATTATGCATAATTCTTAAGCTTTGAAGCACATTAGGAATCTAGAAGCTATATTTAAAAAAATGAAATAAAGTCTCATTAGGATCAGATTTTTAAGCAGGATTTTTGTCCTGTGCAATTTTGCATATGAATTGTTTTTACTTTAAATTCACCAGCAACAATTTCCCCTGCAAAAACTTTGCCCGCAAAAGTTCAACTGCAGAAATTTGTTTGCAAATGTGGTGGCCTTCCAGTGACCCAAGCCAATGCAATCAGTGCTGGACCCATCCGTGCAGCTTTTAGCCAATCCAGCCTTCAGCTATTACAAGCTACATTGCACAGCTATGTTTCAAATGTAGGCCTATGCTGATAGGTTTACTGCTGCTGCGCATTCACCAATACTGTGTGAGATCAGCAAATTTTGATCAATTGCTAAAATGCTGTGGTTTGCTAATGAGCAGTTTTAGCATGTTGATTAACAGTTGCATGTTAGCAAACATTAACTAACAGTATTCACTTCTGTTCCTGGGGTTGTCTTCTTAGGTTTCTGGATGAGGTTCAGTTGCAGTCCAATGACAATAAGATGAGTGTTCAGAACTTGGCCACCGTTTTTGGACCTAACATTCTTCGGCCAAGAGTGGAGGATCCTGTTACAATGATGGAAGGTTGGATATTATTTTATGTAGGCTACTCCAATCAGGCATAACATTACAACCACTGACAGGTCACATGATTATCTCTTCACCCGTTATCTGGTGGGTACATATTTTCTGCTCAAAGTTGATGTGTTAGTAGCAAGAAAAGTGGGAAGCTGTAAGGATCTGAGTGAGTTTGAGAAGGGCTGAAACTGCAACTCTTTTGGTGTAATGCAATGGGTGATTGGAGACTAGACTGTATGTTCTGTGCAAACAGAAGAAGAAATTAATGCTAATTCTGAAAGGAAGGTGTCAGAATACACAGTATATCGCAGTTTGTTGTGTGTGGGGCAGTTTCAGTCAGCTTGCCCACAGAGCTAATAAAGAGAATGGCCTGGTCTGATTAATCAGGTTCTTTAAATAGATGGCTGGGGGAACATATTTATGAGGTCAAAACAGGATCAGTTCAACGTGAATGAAAAAACAGATTGTAAACTGGAAAAATAGACATTGTAAATTTGAAAAAGAAATTGCACATTTGTAAACAGTTTTTAAACTAAAAAAATAGACATTGTAAATTTGAAAAAAATGTGTAAATCTGAAACAAAAAGTATATTGTAAATTAAAAAATAATATAGAAAACTTGAATAAAAAAGCTTAAGCCAAGCTGTATTTAGGTGATCATTTTCCTTTTATTAATTGGTTAAAACTGCTGTTTATGTGTTTTCAAAATGTTTGACAGTTTTTACGTTTCTCTTCACCTTTCAGTCCTCAGTTTACAGTTTCAATTCCGACTTTACGTTTTCGGAGTTGAACCTAATTTCACTTGGGGGCTTAGAGTCTATTAGTTTCCGGTGACATGATGGGCTACTTGCACAGGAATGTGTGATGTACTTCTGCTTTCAACTTACTGAGCTCCTCCGTTTCCTGTGTCTCACTTGCCTGTTGTAAACATGAGTCAACCTCGAAAAATATTTAAAACATTACATTTTCAACGACAAGACAAGAAATCCTCCGAGCACTGCTGTGTTCCTCTTTGCTCTGCTTCATCCAAATTCAATAGAATATTAAGTTTCCATGGCTTTCCAGCTGAAAGACTGATACAAAAACAACAATAGATGTTTAATTTATTCTGGTGTGAAGCCATTCAGTGATTTATGAACTAATAAAATAATTTGTATTTCTATTCTGCGCAACAGGGAAGCCAGTGTAGGGACTTCAGAACTTTAGATAAGTAAAACAACTGCTTGTCCCTACGATGTATAGATAGATACAAGGATGCCATGAATTTTGATATAAATTTTATCATGCATGTGGTTTTGAGTGTGAAATAACCTCTGTCACCTGATGTCAATCATGTCCACACCCCCCCCCCCCCCCCCCCCCACCCCACCCCGGAGGTTTAACTCCGAAAAAGAAAATTGTGAACTGAAACTGAAAGCTAAGGGGAAGATGAACGTCACACATTTTGAAAATACAAAACAGCAGTTTTAACCAATAAACGAAGGAAAAATGATTACCTAAATACAGCTATGCTTGGTCTTTTTTATTCAACTTTAAAATATTTTTTTTGAATTTGTAATATTATTTTGTTTAAAATTTTAAATCTTATTTTCAAATTCACAATGTCATTTTTCAAGTTTAAAATTGTTTTCAAATGTACACTTTTTTTTCTTAAAATTTACAATGTCTATTTTTCAAGTTTAAAATCAGTTTTTTAATTCAGATTGAGCTGATCCTGTTTTGACCCCATACATATGGGACCAGGATATAAGTGATGCGTTGGGCAGTGTTCTACTCCATGACCTTGAGTCCTGACATACATGTGATGGTACTTTTCAGCAGGACAATGCGCTCTACCACAAAGCAAAATTAGAGCAGAACAATTAGTTGAAATTGTTGGTTTGGCTTTCAAATTCCCCAGATCTCAATCCAGTCAAGTATTTGAGGATGTCCTGGACCAAAAAATCCATTCCATGGAGGCCACACCTTCATACCATCAGGACATATAGGTCCTGCTGCTAACATCTTCTTACCAGACACCCAAGGACACCTTCAGCAGTCTAGTGGATTGCATGCCTTGAGGTGTCAGGGCTGTATTTGCAGCAAAAAGGTTAACCAAACACCATTAGGCAGGTTGTCATAATGTGATGCCTGATATGTGAAAGTTAATTTGTAGCTTCTTAACACCATTCATTTAATGCCTACTAGATGTCTCAAGTACTTGTATTTTTTTAATTGTAACTAGGAAGTTCCCAGGTGCAGCATTTGATGACTGTCCTGATCAGTGAACACTCTCGACTTTACCCAAATGAGGATCCCCGAACTGAGGTCAAATCTCTTCCACCCCAACAGGAGCTCAATCGATCCAAAGTAGAATGGGTTTCGCGAGAAGAAACTGACCCACCAAACACAACAAATATGAACTCTACAAACCTCAAAGAAAACCTCACACCTTCCACTGTTTCAATGGACAGTGAGCTGACCAAATCAAATTCTGTTGCTTGTGAGAAGGGTGAGAATATCCAGATTAAGGGTAATGATGTAAACAAACTAGATGAAAAAGCAGGTGAAATAGCAAATGTCAAAACTGAAGGGGAAAATGAAGTTGCTGTTAGTCCTAGCAAACAGGCCAAAGCTCTACCTTCATGGAGGTGCTCCTTCAAGGGCACTGTGGCCTCTGGAGGGCCGAAGGGGAAAATGGGAGGCTCAGCAGGAGACGTGTCGGCATCTGGTGGAAGCAACTGGCTGATGAATGGCCTGTCGTCCCTTAGAGCGCACAGATGCACGACCTCATCAGGTGAAAGAGTGAAAGACTCTACGTTGTCTCTGAAGAATTCAACCCAGTCTCTTAAAGAAACCACTCTACAACTTAAGGACACACAGAGAGACTTTGACCTAGAATCCCCTCAAACATCCCAGTCTAACAGAGTCCTTCACAAATCCCACAGACTGTCTGCCTATGACAATGTAGCTCCCTCCAGCCTAAGCTTGCCTGCTGACACTTCGGCCATCTGGACACCCTTTGAGATCCTGTTGTCAGAGACAGAAGGAAGTGATAAGGCAACAAAGCTAGAACAGGATGAAGAGAAAACCATAGAGATGGGAAACAGAACAAATGACGGCGTTCCAGGAACAAGTGAAGAAATCAAAAACAAGCTGATCCAACTGAAGCAGGAGCTGAAGAAACAGAAGTTAAAATATGAAGCCCGCATTTGCCAGTAAGACTAATCAATTTATATTTTCTTACTTAAATAGCCATAAAACTGCATAATTAGTAATCTATAACATCTTCCTCTCTACATTGAGGCTGGAGGAGTCCTGTTCGAAATACCAGTGCCAGGTAAACCGCCTCGAGGAGGAGCTGGACCAGGAGAGAAAGAAGTTTCACATGTTGGAGATCCAACTCAGGAATTCAGAGCGGGCACATCTGGATGCAGAAAAACGAAACATTCTCCTCCAGAGAGAAATGGAGGAATTCTTCAAGACATTTGGTGATCTCACAACAGGAGCAACAAGAACCAACTAGACCTGATGACCAAACTGCCTTTATCTGGTCCTGTATGGGATCAGAACAGT
The DNA here is from genome assembly GCA_963556495.2 of Valencia hispanica. NCBI lineage: Eukaryota > Metazoa > Chordata > Actinopteri > Cyprinodontiformes > Valenciidae > Valencia > Valencia hispanica. The sequence continues at coordinate 24,641,319 of OY747711.1, forward strand.
ATCACCTTGAAATGAAACTGAAAATAAAAATTGGCATTGAAAAATATTATTGTAACTGAAAATATTAATTTTGAATCTGAAATAAATCTAGTGAAACTTTTTGTATTAAAAGTGCAAAAAAAATTGAAAATTCTTATTTTTTCTATGAAACTCGTGTATATGCATTGAAACAAATAACTCACTTACAATCAAGTTTTCAAACTTTCATTTTTTTTTTTACAATGCCAATCTTTTTTTACAATGCAAATTGTTTTTTCAATGCCATCATTTTTTTCAGCTTTTCGATGATACTGTTTTGACGCTTGCGTGTGCACGCGCATGAGGGGCGGGGCTTCAGCCCCCCATATGTTTGCATGAATGAGGCAGGAGGGAAACTCTGACTGTCCTAGTGGGATCAACATTTTCTTTGCTACTAATGTGGTTTGTGGAAGGTGATAATCTGCAGTTGGCGACCCGATTAATGACAGTCTTTCTGTAGTCTTTTGAATCAAACATGTTTGATATTATCGCAAGTCCCACTGTAGTCGTAGTGACGTAAATCAATCAACAACCAATAAAGCCGTTCTCACACAAGCGGAAGCACAAAGCTATAGATCCCGGCAGGGGTCAGGTGCAGAAATAATTTTTGAGGGGTACGAATCTGTACCCTCGGTTTATTAAACCATGCGCATGGAGTCGTAATCTGTTCCCTCCGTTCATTCAACTATGTGACCATGTGGGGGTCCCGTCCGGTTAAAGTGTACCCTGGCTGTTTAGGGTAGTACTTTACTGCTATGGCACAATGGTTAATAAGCAGGGTTACATCGGCGATGATGGTGGGTCCGAGTCCCGTTTATGATATTGTCTTGCACCTTGCCACATATCAATTTTTTTTCGGTTCCTGCGGTTAAGTAGGCTATAAACATAGGTGTCATATTTATAAATAACAGTTTTGTGGCCACCTATGGAGCCTGACATGGTCTATACACAACAAATACAATATTTGTGTTGCATTCTTAGTAATGGGCCATGAATTACAAAGTGTATGCCAACCTTGCCCCCTGGAATACAGGCACAAACCAGCGCTATCTGTGCATCTGCATGGAGCAAGTGGTACAGCATAAACACCTTGCATTAAAAAGATATGAGTTAACCAGTTACTTGATGATGCAGTTCCCACTTTGAATGCAAGTCTTTATTTGAGATAACATTGATCTTGGCAAATAATGCTACAACATTCGCACATAAAGAAAATGTATAATGCTGAGCATAATGGGAGGAATTTAGCGGGAAGCTAAAATAGCCTAGGTGTAGTCTTAAATAGTGTCCCAACCAGATTCAGTGTTCATAACATCTTTAGTCTGAGACTAAAAAACTGTTAACCCAAGTCTTTAGATGTGAGCTGATAATCTTTAAGAGTCTTTTCTAAATCGTTTCAAAGTCTCTAGGTGTACAGAAAGCATAATGTGGTTTGTGGAATAAGAATTAAAAAATAAGATATTAACGGGTTCTTCTCAGTTTGCCATGGCAGTTGGCGCGCATTACCGCCACCTTCTGGTTTAGAGTGTGTATCACAATTACGTTTTGCAATCTAATAAAAAAAAAACGAATTGTCAGTGTTGTTAGCTTTGCTTACACCAGTCTTAATTGATTTGTTAACGTTATTGACATGTATAGTAAATATATATTGTGGATCTGAAATAAATACAGTTATTTATTATGCTATATATAGTGTGTATTTACATCCCTTCATACTACACTGTCTGTAATGAGGAGAGCCTCCAACAGACAGGCTACACAAGCATCAAACTTTATCACAAGACTTCTATTCTACTGGTCAGTAGAAGAAACTGAGAAGAAACCATTTATGTCTTTTTTCTTCCACAAACCACATTATTAGCAATGTAAATGTCCTGTTGTTTCTTGCTTCTCGCCTCGGACAGTCGGAGTTTCCCTCCTGCCTCGTTTATGCAAACATTTTTTTTCATAGAAAAAAAATCACTTTCATTTTTTTTTTCACTTTCAATACAAAAAATTTCGCTAGATTTATTTAAGATTCAAAATTTATATTTTCAGTTACAATAATATTTTTCAATGCCAATTTTTATTTTCAGTTTCATTTCAAGGTGATACTGTTCTGATCCCATAGTCCTGGAGGTGCTCAGTCACTGGGAGGACCAACCAGTCCCAAAGCTTTTTAGAAAACATACCTCTAGTGCAATGCAGATAGGCATATTTTCCACTTCAGTATGGCTGTCCCGTGCTGACCAGTACTGGTGCCAAACAAGAACTCCTCTGGACCAAGAACTTCTTATTTTGTCATTCCATAAAATCTATCACAAGTACATTATAGACTTCTGCCTAAATGTTAAGGAATCCTGAAAAGATGTAGCATTCCTATCCATACAATTTTAAGTCCTGTTTCTTCTCAAGTTGGAATGAAAGAAAGATGTATGCCTTTATAAATAGCTGTCTTAGTTAGGAAACCTCAGATTTAAAGGTCAAAATTCACTCAATTAACCTTCCAAAATCACACCACATCAGTATAACTTTGCTAACCCTAAGAACAGTGCTGCATCATCCAAGAGGTACTGAATAGCCTAATTGTTTTTTCTTCTTCTAAAAATCTACCTTCAATAGTGCTAAGTTATGTAAGACTGTTCTAGCTACTTTCCTTTTTAAACAATATCAGAGTACATCTCAATAAATTGTAATTCTTTTCAAAAAATTAAACTCATTAAACACTGATAAATATATTCCAAGGGTTTCTATTTTTGATGTCTCATTGCTAATGCAAAACCAAAATTTACTCTAAGAAAATGTAAATATATGTGACAAATCCTGTTTAAAGTTGTTTTTAAATAATAGTAACATTTCCTAAGAAATTTGGACTTTTAAACCTTTAAGATGTTATCAAGATAAACAAAAGTAAATGCTTGAAATATATCACTGTGTGTAATGCAGGAATGTATTTCACAGTAAATTACTCAAATTAACTCAAAGTCAACCTAATTTATTGAGATGCACCCAAATGAGGGTAAAACCATACTGACAGAAGTGTCGGACTTGTGGTGTAAAAACAAAAGACTCAGGACATAATTTACAAAGTGCATTTAAGGAGACGATACTAAATGGTTAATAGCAGATGTCAGTGACAATCTGTGCCATCAAACAGATCTAAAGCCATGGTAGATTGGAAAAGAATTGCTTCCCGATACACAGAAATCTACAGTCAGTGCACAGACAGATCTCTAGCTACACTAATTCAAAAACTATATTACATAAAACAGAAACAAAGTCCATAAGAATATCTTTGAATCTGATGTACATTACATATCATAGATGTCTTCTAGCTTGAAATAAATATATAAAAAATACATCTATTTTGCATTTTTTTCCAATTGATTTGTGCCATTATCCTGTATATTTAAAAGTGATTGATGATTGGTTAAGAGTGGTTGATGGTGTGAAGGTAAAGTCATGGAAGTGAGGAGGATCTGAGAATCACTAAACTAAGTAAGGACACTTCAAGTCTTACAGAATACATAAATAAAGTGACTAATTTAGACTTAGTCTCTGGTGCCGGTATTAAATTATAGTACCTTACTCTAGTCACTGGAGACATCTACAGATGTAGACAAAATTAGCCCTGGTAAATATATGCAGATGTGATGTAAACAGCCACAACTTAAAGTTGTCCTTTAGCAGCAGCACAATCTCACATTGAAAATTTTAGAAACATCTGATCAATAATTGCGTCACAAGTCCCTTTCCCCTTTATTTTGTAGGATAAAAGATGAAATGTTTTGAAGGCATTAAAAACAATTATCCTACGCTCATAAAACACGTACAAAGTAATTCTACTCAGAATTTCTATTTTTTTCTTTTAAATTTCAAGTCAAGTTTTAAAGTTCTTTTCATGTGAGATCATATAACTGCATTAAAATATACTTTTACAGCTTTTTCAACATCTTCACAAGGGTGCCAATATGTGCACCTGAAACTGTATGTTAGCTTTTCACAGCGCTCCCCTGCATCTTATGAATCAACGCTTTTCTCTGCTACATTCACCCTTTCTTCTCATCCAACCAAGTATCACCTACAAATTACATGTACGTCTGAAAACGAGGAACGACGAGGTTTCTTTATAACACTTTACAGTAAAAAATAAAACCCTGTTATTAGATTGTTCATCAGATACACACAATCAGACAGATTTGTAAAAAGAAATATATTAGCTTGGACACACCAAGATCTGTTTTCTACAAGAAAACCTAGTAACAGTTTGAAAAAAAAAATCATTAACTCGCATTACAGCTCAATATGACGTGCTATAAACTACCGTCTGAAAAGAACTGCTAGATGTCTCTTCAAAAGTTCACAAAAAAAAACAAAAAACAAAATATACTCAACATGATTTTGCTGTTGTTACATTATGGTGTTTGACTGCAGTAGTAAGTAAAAAACAGCAGTGGATAAAGTACACTCAAATCCCTCCCATTACATACATCACAGTTTCACATCAAAACATCTTTGCTTCTTGCAGAAAAAAAATACAGTAGTCATGATACACCTTCAAACCACAATAATTTACAGCAGTATAGGTAAAAGGGGGAGGCAAAGAACAAACTGTACATTAAATCCTCAACTCTACAAACTACATGGAGTTCCAGTTTCCTAAACACTCTCCCATCACACATACAGACACACTGCTGAGGAAAGGTTTTGTTTTGAACATGTACAGGAGATGTGTGCTTGTGTAGTTATCTGCAGCAGGCCAGCGCACTGAGAGAGGTGTGGCTATCCAAGCTGCTGTCTGTTTCCGAGCCCAAAGTGGGGTCACTGCTGGGATCGGTCGGCTCCGTGGACATGGAAGAGACGTCGTTGGCGGAGGAGGACGAGGACGAGGAGGAGGACGTGGGCTGAGGAGGACTGTCGATCACTGCTGCACCTGTGCTGCGAAAAACAGGCGAACACATAGGTTTCACTGAAATATAAAGAGTACTGTCATTTTTTGATGAGTTCAGACTTTAGATGGGGACAATAACAGCTAAATAACTTAATGTAACCTTGTAATTTAAAAAAATATATATAAAATTTAAAGAAAATAATAATAACCATTCAAAGCTGTATATTCCAAAATAAAATGTTATAAAAGTTTTATTTTTACAATGGTCATTTTTAGAAGAGGCATATGGTACTATGAGCAAAAACAGGCTAAATTTCTCATATATATTACCTATATTTACTAAAACTCAGTTTATTGCACTTATTTAACTGAACAACTCTCCAAAGGTAAAAAGGATGCCTTCATGAAATGCTGTAAAAACAAAAAGATAAGTCTGCATCCCTCAGCACAACCATAAAGCCATGCTTAACTCAGCTGCAGAGAGTAATGTGACAAAATTCTGCAACTTTCAGCAGAGCTGCATGTTGTTCTTTCAGAGTAGAAATCATGGCTCAAACACGACGTGAGAATAAAAATAAATCATAATCTTGCTCTTCTTAGAATACACTAAGACGCTATTAATTAACAGTTATGCGAGTCCTGAAGAAGAAGAATTCCCTTGGTCATGCCATAATACACATGTTATGCCATTGCAACCTTCTATATTTCCCATTGAGTCTGCACAACACATTATTCTTGATTGGACACAATTTCAAAATTACCAAATATTAAACCTCCAATTACACACATTTATATAATTAAAATTATTATGCATCTGATGTAATTCACTATTTTACTATCCTAACTAACCTAAGTTATAGCGATTACTCACCTAAAGCAGTGGGTTGACCTCTGATCACTCCATTCTTTGTTCGTTCCTCCCATTCAATCACTTCCTTATAAATTAGCTCTGAAAAAGAAAAAAAAGAAAAAGGTCAAGTGAAACTGAGTTGTTTAAGGGAAATAGCCAATGCCTGTATACAGGAACATCAAATCTCTTGAAGGTCGTGGGGCATAGCATACTGTGCAGCCCAAAACAACATCACATTTCTAATTTGGACTGGGTATGCTGGTGTGTGACCCTTCTAAAAATGAATGAGGGGGTCATTATCACCTGACAAGCACTGAGATGAGCTCATCTTGCTGCACGACTGAAACTGATATTTAATCACAATCTTTCCTATGCAGGACAGAATCATGTTCCTCACGGCAGAAAAACACAAACCAGGCTTTTAAAAAGCTTTAAACGCATCCAACTGTGAAAAAATTATCGAGCTTTTCAGTGTTGAGAATTTTTTTTCATACATACAGTACTTTGCAAAAATGTTCTTAAACTCTGTCACATTTTATTTTGCTACAAAATAAAAAACAGCTATGTATTTTATGTGATAAAAATGGTCTTCAATTATACAATGTTTTCAAACATTTTTATAATAAAAATCTGAAAAGTGTGGCATGCATTTGTATCCCCCTTTACCTTGGATACCAATAATCTAGTCAAACCATTTTCCTCCAGAAGATATCTAATAAATTAGGAGTCAACCTGTGTAACTTGGTCTCAGTAGAAATACAGCTGTTATGTGAAGACCTCAGAGATTTGTTGGAGACGATTACAGAATAAACAGTATCCTGACCAAGGAACAGTGGCTGTATTTGATATACACTACCGTTCAAAAGTTTGGGGTCACATTGAAATGTCCTTATTTTTGAAGGAAAAGCACTGTACTTTTCAATGAAGATAACTTTAAACTAGTCTTAACTTTAAAGAAATACACTCTATACATTGCTAATGTGGTAAATGACTATTCTTGGTGCAATATCTACGTAGGTGTATAGAGGCCCATTTCCAGCAACTATCACTCCAGTGTTCTAATGGTACAATGTGTTTGCTCATTGACTCAGAAGGCTAATTGATGATTAGAAAACCCTTGTGCAATCATGTTCACACATCTGAAAACAGTTTAGCTCGGTACAGAAGCTACAAAACTGACCTTCCTTTGAGCAGATTGAGTTTCTGGAGCATCACATTTGTGGGGTCAATTAAACGCTCAAAATGGCCAGAAAAAGAGAACTTTCATCTGAAACTCGACAGTCTATTCTTTTTCTTAGAAATGAAGGCTATTCCATGCAAGAAATTGCTAAGAAATTGAAGATTTCCTACAACGGTGTGTACTACTCCCTTCAGAGGACAGCACAAACAGGCTCTAACCAGAGTAGAAAAAGAAGTGGGAGGCCACGTTGCAGAACTGAGCAAGAAGATAAGTACATTAGAGTCTCTAGTTTGAGAAACAGACGCCTCACAGGTCCCCAACTGGCATCTTCATTAAATAGTACCCGCAAAACACCAGTGTCAACATCTACAGTGAAGAGGCGGCTGCGGGATTCTGGGCTTCAGGGCAGAGTGGCAAAGAAAAAGCCATATCTGAGACTGGCCAATAAAAGAAAAAGATTAAGATGGGCAAAAGAACACAGACATTGGACAGAGGAAGACTGGAAAAAAGTGTTGTGGACGGATGAATCCAAGTTTGAGGTGTTTGGATCACAAAGAAGAACGTTTGTGAGACGCAGAACAACTGAAAAGATGCTGGAAGAATGCCTGACGCCATCCGTTAAGCATGGTGGAGGTAATGTGATGGTCTGGGGTTGCTTTGGTGCTGGTAAGGTGGGAGATTTGTACAGGGTAAAAGGGATTCTGAATAAGGAAGGCTATCACTCCATTTTGCATCGCCATGCCATACCCAGTGGACAGCACTTGATTGGAGCCAATTTCATCCTACAACAGGACAATGACCCAAAACACACCTCCAAATTGTGCAAGAACTATTTAGAGAAGAAGCAGGCAGCTGGTATTCTATCGGTAATGGAGTGGTCAGCGCAGTCACCAGATTTGAACCCCATTGAGCTGTTGTGGGAGCAGCTTGACCGTATGGTACGCAAGAAGTGCCCATCCAACCAATCCAAATTGTGGGAGCTGCTTCTAGAAGCGTGGGGTGCAATTTCTCCAGATTACCTCAACAAATTAACAGCTAGAATGCCAAAGGTCTGCAATGCTGTAATTGCTGCAAATGGAGGATTCTTTGACGAAAGCAAAGTTTGATGTAAAAAAAAATCTTATTTCAAATACAAATCATTATTTCTAACCTTGTCAATGTCTTGACTCTATTTTCTATTCATTTCACAACGTATGGTGGTGAATAAGTGTGACTTTTCATGGAAAACACAAAATTGTTTGGGTGACCCCAAACTTTTGAACGGTAGTGTAGGTCATGTGGGCAGTTTCCCAGGGAGGCATCAGAAAGGGTAGTACACGAGATCTAGATAACTAGTACGTCAAATGTCCCCTGAAAACGTTTTCTATTGCTTCTATGCAACCCTGATCTGTTGATTTGGTATCCCCTGCTTGCTCCTGAAAATAAGGAGACTGGGTTACCTGCTCTCTGTTGTATTGTACTGCATTTTATCCTGCCCCAGAATCTAAGATAATTTTTCCTTCTAATTGTTTGTAGGGCAGCAGGATAAGGGGCTCACCCAGGGCATCACTCATGTGAGAACCTCTACTGCCAAGGAGCAACCCAAGACAGGTCAGGGGTAAATTTTTGGCAATGTTTAAAGCAGGGTTAGATTAATGAATGCCTAATAGAGCAATGTTCAATTCACCATCCAAAAATAAATATAATTTCCCAACTATAGACCTACCAAGATATGTCCATCCACCTAAACTAAGAAGTCAGTCAAGAGGAGTTTTAATCAGAGAAAAAGCAAATAGTCCCATGATAACTCTGATGGAACTGCAGAGATCCACAGCTTAGGTAGGAGAACCTGTCAACATGAACCCTATTAGTTGTGCCCAAATCTGGACTTCATGGAAAAGTGAGAAAAAGAAAGTTGTTGTTGAAAGAAAGCCATAAGAGGTCTTGCTTGCAGTTTGCCCAGACTCATTGTAGGGGAAAAAGTAAAGTGGTCCAAGAAGATCTTCTGGTGACATTGTGTAGCGCTAACCAAGCTACAAATGCAAGCCACACTTTCCAATTCCTCCTATTTCACAATTATGTACTACTATATGCTGGTCTAACACAAAGAACCCCAATAAAATACAGGTTTAAGGTTCTGGTTGCAATATGACAAAAATACAGTATAAAAAACAAGCTCAGAGTATAGGAATACTTTTGCATTGCACTGTAATAGTGTCTCAGTTTAAAACCAAACTAACTGCTTTTTACTCATTTTAAATCATAAAAGCAAACGCAAAATGTTCACTTCAAGCATTTTAAGGAATAAAATCATTGATGCATTTTTATTTGTGTTTCATAATAAGTCATTTGACAAGTTAAATTGATAAGTGCAGAGCTAGGAAGCTATAGACTTACCTTTCCACTCCTCCACAGTATGTTCTCTTTCATCCAGTGTTCTGTCTGGGATTTTTGGAGGAGGCTGAAAACACAGAACAAAGAAGCAAAATTGGCTTGAATGGCACCCTGGTACAACAAAAGAAATGCCAACTTCCCACTTTATGCAATGAAATAAAAACTTGTATGTTCTGCTCATCCCTCCAGTGACCCACTCACCGCTTCCACTTCAGCAGGGTCGTACCAAACATTAATATATGGGTGCTGCAAGGCTTCATCCACAGAGATGCGCTTTGACGCATCAATCACCAGCATTTTGGATAATAGATCTCTGGCTTGGCTTGCTGTGAGAAGATACAGCAGTCAGATAAGGTGCAATAGTATTATTCACAAGAAAGAGATAGATAGAATTGTGGATTTATTATACAGAGGATGTTATCTACCTTTCAGTTTGTTGTGATCAGAGTCAGCAGGAAAGAGCACATCTGGGAAAAGCTTCTCAAAGCTGTATCCAGCGTACCGAGGTCTGTTCTCCACATACGTTCTCACTGAGTGATTCAATTTCATTAGAAAATCTTGAGATGGAGTGCCTAGCTGCTCAATCACCTTGTTCCACTGGTCGATATCTGAATTGGAAATGTTAAAGGAAAGGGCCTCACACAAAAACAAGCTGATACTGTAACACACCAGAAGGGCAGCATGACATTTAGCTTTGGTTTGAGGTTCACACACAGGCAGCTCTCTGTGAGTTGATACAAACAGAAAAACACATACAAAATCACATTAAAAGCACAAGGTCCACAGTAAGGATAAACTATTTTTTATCTTTGAATTTTTTTGAACCAATGCCTAAAAAAAAAAGTGGACATAAAGACAAAAGATCATCCGTTTCTTATCAGGCCTTAAAATTATGTAAATAAAACATAAGTTGAACAACAGCTTTATCCTGCAATAGCAGTGTATTCTGTAGCAACATACTTTGACTAGACTTTAACATGGAGGACATTGTTGTCCATCATACTCATCCCTGATTTAGCAAAAGCAAAACAAATTGATACATGACACTCAAACCAAGTGTCAGCAATGCCACTTTGTTTATGTAAATGCTATAAAGCAATCAAAATATAAAATATATAATTGTGATTTGACTACTAAAATTTGCAATGTTATTGATTAAACCATAGTTTTACACTGTTCACTTTTTAACAGTTGAAGAATGTCCCCAGGTCATTTTCTGTGAGTTTTAGTATCTTAGCTATTAAAATCAGTAGAGAGCATTAAAGGCAGCTAAAGTTCATCCAAATGGCAAAATATGATAATGATTTTTATAGCATGAAATAATATCCTACTAAATTTGCAATCCATCAGTCTCTTATAATTGGGATATTGCAACAATTAATGCAGCTCTAATTTCTTACTATAAAAATGAACGGCATAAGCTTTCAAATCATTTAAACACTACTTTTACCTAGAAGTACCATTCAAAATTTAAGTGGATCACAAGACATTTGGTTATGATTCAATGCTTCAGCTTTTTAGTATCTTTTTAATGTTTTCATTAAAGCACTTAAAGAAAAAACGTAAAACTGATGACATTTCCCGCTGCAGCCGAGCTTCTGGAGTACACATTTTTCAACTTCTTCCTACTGCCACACCTTAAACAACACCAACAAGCTAGATGTCAAAATGTGTCATTCCTCCCATAGTTTGACTTTGAAATACCCCTGCTTTGAGGATTTTCAGCTACATGCCGTAGAAACAAAAAGGTTAATTCTAGCTTTTCATAGAGCTCAATATAAAACACAAACAAAAAATCTGATTAGGTTTTCCAAGAAGTACCAAATTGATCCTTGTTTTTAACTCACTGCTTTATCCAAGTTAACACTAGGACACCTTCACCTTTTTCAGCCTGTCTGACCTCATCCCTTTACCATATAGTGTTCTAGCTGTATATTTTCACTCGAAATGCAGTTTTTATAGTTTGTACCAAATTGACCCCCAACTTCTCTAAATATCAAAGTAGCTAGTAACAAACATAAAAGGATGCTTGACTCAATTGTGCAATGCAAAAGGACAATAAGTAATGCAGTTATCCAAAATAATGGGTGAATGGGTTAATTCAAGTTGTTTAGTGATCCCTTAAAAATAGACCCTCGGAAACCTGCCTATACTGAAATGCAGCAAATGTTTCTAAACGGTTATAAAAAAGTGATTTAAGATTCCTTAAAAGTGGTTCCATAAAAAATGAAAGAGTGCATTATGTCGTATCTTCTTGTTCATCTGAAGCGAAATCTAAAAATCTCAGAATATTGAGATTCTAATATATTCACCAAAGTCCCCATATGCATGAGTAAATAATTTACCCAAATAATTATGACCAAACAGTTCTCTCTTAACTCGTCCATTTTCGATCGGGCCCACTTGAATGATATTCATGGGGTTTGTGAAAACCTTAGGCTGTTATGTCAAACAGCTCATTTATATAGAAACAAGGTCAATTGTAACTATTTCAGAGACTTCCGAGCAACTGTACACCCACTGAGTACAAGAAACATGCTACACACTTACTAACAAGTGCCATTTATCTTGAATGTGGCTTCAATGTTTTACAGGTGGGTGAAGAAGTGCAAGCAATGTAGGTCATAGAGAGTATGATGGATAGAAAAGGACAACCGAAGAAGCGTTCATGATGGTGGTGGACCACTACATAATGAAATGATGACTTGTTGATCAATGAGGGGAAGGATACGATCAGTGCCAGGGAACAACACACTCCCTTTGATCATCTCGGCCACAATGCAGCCCACTGACCACACATCCACTGGGGGTGGGCATTAGAAGACAGACAGATGGACATGCAAATAAATAATAAAGAGAAAAAAATATATTAAAAAAATAGAGTGAGATAAAAGCAAAAGAGAATGGCAGAGATGCAATGATGAAAATGGAGAACATTCAGCAATGAGTGAGCTGCATGAGAGAAAAAGCCAGACTGTTCTGTAGGGCAAATAAAACACCCAAAAACTAGCATTCTTGTACATGTGCAAATGTAAATGTACAGCCAACAACTACCAAGCAGTGCTGAATTGACGTGTATATTAGCATTTTCATGTAATTTGAAACCAAGTATCCTTAAAAGCAAACAAAGAAAAAATATCTGACAGAATTAATGAAGACTGTTAACATAGAGGAAATATTCAGCAGACAGAAGGATACAGTCCCTTCCAGGGAAAAGGATTTTATGGCGAACCATTTCTGCCAGAATGCAGCCCACAGACCATATGTCCACTAATGAAGTGGACCACATTAACCAAAGCCAGTAAAAGTAGCGAGGAATGCAAAGCAACAGGTTAATAACACGTTAGAGGCTTGTTAGTGAGCATTTTCTTACAACTATTTTTTTCTTTTTGAACAGGCATAAAGTGGATCACTAAATTCCAGTTAGATTTAGGTCAATAAATATATATATAAAATATAAACACTGCCTGGACAACAAATGCTGTATTAAACTGATAACTCACCATTGGCTTGGTAACCCATGCCCAGGATAACTTCTGGTGCTCTGTAGTAGCGTGTAACCACATATGGCGTCATCAGGAGGCCTGTGGCTGCCGTCCGGGCCAAGCCAAAGTCCAAAATCTTCAGTGTGCAATCCGACTTGACAACTATATTGCTGGGTTTCAGATCCTAAAAGGACATTCATCAGATTTTAACATTTACTTTTACTTAATCAGTACAAAGAAATTAGTTTGACATTCAACTAAAAGCTCTGGCTAAGAGAAAGGAAGCATTTTTATCACCACAATAAAACCAAACTATAAATTTTGTTCTGTCCATAAAAGCTGCAAGATAATTATTACGAGTAAATACCAAGACGTTTCCAACTCCATGGTTTTTGTATCTTTTTAATGTTTGTCCTCCAAGCAAAATAAATCAATGGACATTTTAAAATATAAAGTTTTCATCTTCAGGATTTTGCCACTGCTTTGTCTAAGAGCTTTTTTTATATTTAAGACATGAATTTATCTTAGCAACTATTAAAAATAGAAAGACATAAGAACATGCCATTCATTTAAGACAGATGTGGGTTGATCTTTACAAGTCAGAAAATGTCTACTATTAATTTAAGCCAACTACCATAAAATAGACAATCAGAGGGACCTAGAGGAAAGTCGGAGGACCAAAGTTGAATTTTTGTTGCCACGCACAGTGAGAGTGTAAGGGAGGTAAAAATAAAGGGTCAAATTCTTTTGAAATGTAACAAAGAATGACATCTTTGTGTCAAGCAAATCTCCTCAATAACAATCAATTATTGTTTAGAAGGTATGCTATGAAAAAGCCTTTTCTTTCCCATTATCTCAATGTAAATATGTATACCAGATGAAATCAAGATTGAGATTTTGAGCAGCAAACACTCCTGGTGGGTTTCATGCACATCATGCCCACCACTATGTACAGTGGAGGATATGTGATTATGTGGGCTGTTTCTTTTAAAGCAGTCCTGGGAAGGTCATTAGAAAGGATGACATTGTGCAAATACCATGGGATTTTACTATTGAAATAATAATCTGGTGACCTCTTCCAGAAAACTGAAAATGTATCATCATTGGGTCTTTCAAAAAGATATTGAATTCAAAGCATATGGCCAGTTCAACACAGAAATGGCTTGGCAACAGCCTAAACCCTTTTTTAAAAATCCTGCAGGGTGAGATGATAAGTAAAATAAATAGGAGAGGATGTAACACTCTGGACTATCTATACCAGGGGTGCCCAAGTCCAGTCGTCAAGATCTACAGTCCTGCAACTTTTAGATGCATCCCTGCTTCTACACACCTGAACCAAATTAATGGCTCTTTAGCGGGCCTCTGCAGCACTAAAAGATGCTGATGAGCCATTTGATTCAGGTATGTTGGAGAAGGGAAACGTTGCAGGATAATAGATCTTGAGGACTGGACTTGGGCACTCCTGAACTAGGGAGATTGTGCAAAAACAGAATGGTTACAGATCCCTCTCTCTACATGCTTACCTGCAGTAAAACCCAGTAACTGAGAACCCCTGCACTTGATTTCATGTATAATAGATGTATATATTTCTTAAAATGGGATTCTGAAACAAGGTACTCCAAAGACAGGTCGAGTTTTTCAAAAAACCTTAATGTGAAAGTATGCTAGTGCAGTAAAGTCATTTTATTCGACATCTCAACCAGGGGTCCCAATCTGTGAGAAGTGCGCTGTATCTGATATGTAGCCGAGACTCCCACTTTTACAGGATTTGTGTTTTTTCTTTTTGGGAAAACTGGTCTGTTTCCTTGCAAACTGTGAGAGATCGGCACTGGCCTTCGAAGAGGATATGCTCACCAAGTGTCCTTCTAGTTACTGATGCATATGGCAAAATGATACATCCACCTGTCATTGTCAATTTGAAGGTTAGTAGTCTGCATCGGCTGATGTCAGCTACACAAAAGCTGCAGGAAATTCGGGGGTTTGTTCAAGGGCATTTGACAGATTTGTTGCTCTGATTTTAGGCTTGGTCTGTTTAAATATTATTCATGTACTGTATATTTTTATCAGAAATCACTACAATACCAAATAGCTACTTTACATTGAACACCGAGTTTTCTAAATGGTTTTGTCACTAGTTAAAGGACTATATCCATCCAGTAATCCTCTAATCGTGCCAGTTGACCGTTTGCCCTTACACTTCAGTGTCATGTATCACAGAGAGTTTACCAGCTCAGGACTTCACACTTCAGAACATTGGCCTGACTTCATGCTGTGTGTTTGTGGCCAGCTGCTGCTCACCCTGTGAATGATCCCAGCACCATGGAGGTGTTTGATACCACACAACATCTGATAGAGCAGATAGGACAGCCTCTCGTGATCCAGCTCCATTTGAATGACCTGACACAGGTTGGCATCCATCAGCTCCATCACCAAGTATCTGACAGAACAGAAAAGGGTTTCGTGATCCTGGCAGGGGATGATTTTGGCAACATGTACAGCATGGTCTGATTCTAGTAACAGTGACTATTTTTATTTACTTACACATCTTGGAAATCTTCTAGTGATTTTTGTGGCGTGAATACATTTAATAGGCCAATGATCTGCGAATACAAAATTGTTCAGTCCTGATTTCACATCAATTTAAACATGCTCAGGGCACACAATTACACTTTTTCTGTGTCCCCTACTTGTGAAATGTATTGCATGCTAAAATAGTTGCACACTTACATTTTTGTGATTGACACATTTCATTAGGACTAGCTCTCTGTATGCCCTCTTGGCATGGGTTTGATTTTGAAAGGGTCGACTCAGCTTCTTGATGGCAACATTTTGTTCAAGGATTTGGTCATAAGCAGAGCTGAAGGGCAACGATAGCAAGAGAAATGCATCAACAAGGGTGACACCTGACATCTAGGCCTTTACACACTCAAATGTGTCAAACAGAAATAAAAAGTACAGATATCTCGTTCAGAATTTAGTGGCCAATGTTTTTTACTACTGCCTGGTTTTTGTATAGGTTTGACCCTGTGAATGATCCCAGCACCATGGAGGTGTTTGATACCACACAACATCTGATTGAGCAGATAGGACAGCCTGCTGAAAGTCTTGCTTTCTCAGACAGCTTAAATGAACCACAGGCATGTAGACGCATAGAAAAATAGTTTCCCTTTTTCCCACATTGAAAAGTGTTATTGTCAGCTCAATCTGGTAGCACTTTATATGGTACATTCATTGATTGGAACGCACCTTGATTTTTAGGTTTGGCAGAGTTGGAATACAAATTCGGGCCAATCAAGCTGAAAATTGTCCTTTTCCAGCTAGCAGTACATTTATTAAAAATGTCTTTAAAAAATAAAAACATAATTAATGTAAAATTCAATTTATCTTTAAATCGCTCATTAACAAACATCCACAAAAAAAATAGTTATTGTCAGCACAACCTTATACCGCTTAGTAAGGTGCATTCACAAATTGGGACAATACCAGATAGATTTATTTGGTTACAGGACAGCTGAACAATGGTCAGGGACGATCAAAATGAAAAATTATCATCAGAATCGGTTCATGAGCAGATTTGTTAGTACATCTCTAAAAATAAAAGGGCATCAAAAATGGCATCAAATGTTCATTGATTCTAACTAATGTTTCAGTGATGTGCTGGAAAGAGTGATCTATTTTTTCCCAGCATAAGTATTAGTAGAAAAAGAGGATGCTGAACCACTCACCAGACAATTCCCTGTGCTCCTGAGCCGATGGGTCTTAGATTCTGGTATCGCTTCAGTACTGTAAATGTTGAATCCCCAACGTCTACACTGTAGAACTCTCTGTCTCTCCTGTTTTTGTTCATGGCAAAGTCTTCAATTACTGCTTTCTGTGCATCCAAAAATGTCCTCTGTGAAGAAGGAAACAGGTTTGAATCTCCAGCAGAATGAGACTGACTACACGGATATCGCAGGAGTTGCTGAAGCGAGTGGCAAGTAGCAAAAGAAAGAAAAGCAACGGAAAAAGAAAATCCTGCACTCAAGGAAACCGTTTAGACACTGCTGCATTACACACTGATGCAATGCAGTTTCCTTTCTCAGCAAATCCTGGTAACCCACATGGACTGAAGATTAAATGTCATCATTTGCGATGGCAGAACAGCAAGCAAATGAGAGCTCTGCTCTATCACATGTAACAGAAATCCGAGACCGACTCTGCTATGCTGGAAAACTAAGCACGGTGATAATTCCTCTGAGTTTGGAGCACAGCCCAAGACACCAGCTCATTTCTACAAGCGGGTCTTTAAAAATGCATTTCATTTTTCACAAAGGTACTGTGACCTCACCTAAAACACAAAGCAAAGGTCTGTGCCAGTGGAGATTGTCTACCGTTTGATTACAAGAAGCTCAAACAAATTTTTTGTTTTCTTCAATTCTTGCATTAACGCCACCACTCTCCTCATTCTTCCACACTGCAGACACCGAGTCCATATGAGGGAATAATTGAAAGAACAAAGTGAGTCAGCTCCCCTTCTGTTCCGCCAACGTCACAAAGACGTCCATAACATCCACCTCCCTCGCAGAAATGAAAATAGACACCCAGCTTCTTTTTTGATTACAGACAGGAAGACAGCTGTGCTTATCACAGTTATGATGTCTTGAATACAGTTGATGTTGTCTTGTTCTTACCTATTTTAGCTGTCAGTGAGAGGAATCTAAATCAATGCAGCGCAAATAGGTTTTTTTTACTTTGCAGCTGTAGATGCCATGAATTCCGACAGACACGATCACAGGCGTAAATATTAATTAAGCTGCTGTGAGATAACCTGTACTGATCCATGAATTCCGACAGCTGCTTCTACAAATTCTCCTGAAGTCCATTACACACTTTCAGATTGCATTTTTGTGTCAGTCACAGACAAACAGTCACATCAGTGCTCTAATACAGCTCTCAAATAATGCATGTGAGCTTGGTACTCCAGCTGCCAGATGGCAGACACCAGGGCCCTGCAGAGGATAGTGACGGAAGCTGAAAGGGTCACTGGAGTGTCCCTATCTTCTGTCCAGGATCACACACTCCCCTCTAACTTTTTGTTTTCATCTGTTTGTGGGTTATTTTATCCATCTGATTCATACCAATATCGTTAACACTTGAATTGCTGTCTCCTGTTGATGCAAGCCACTCAGTTTAGCCAGAATTAAAATTAATTCATTTGAATTGGAAGACGGTGTAAATGTATATCAAACGAGATGCTTGCTGGAAAAGCAGAGACATACTGTAGGTTCGATCAATGGATTTACTGCTTTAAACAAACTCAAGCCTTGTTTTCTATCAAATGTTATGTAAAACTGATAATTTTATAATCGCTTCCAAAGTACACATTGAATTTAAAGGCTATTTTTGCATGTGCATTTTAATACATTAGAATATTATTAGGAAGTAGATTTTTTTTAGCAATTCAGTAGCATGTAAAACTGATAACACAAAGTGATATGTTCCATAAATTTATTGCTGGTTAATTTAGACAATATTACAGTTAATGAACACCCCATATTTAGTTTCTTAGAAAATGTGAATATTACAAAAGACCATTAAAAAGGGGGTTTCAAACAGAAATGTCACCCTACTTATCGCCTGTGCAATGCTAAAGTCTAATGGAAGACTGGGTGGCTTGATAACAGGATTCTCTTTACTCCAAGCAAGGTGTAAGAGTTAGTCCCAGCATAAAATTAGAAGAACATGAAATTGTGACATTTTTCTGCAATATTGTAATGCCAATAACAAACTGTGATGAACCCACAACTTCCTCACTACCCCACAATCATCATAATGTCCTCATCCATCTATCGAGCTTTAGCATAATTGGGCTCTAAACCTATATCAAGTGTAATCACAAAAGACACCAAGAGTCCATCCAACTATTTAAGTTTGAATGCACCAGAAATATTATATTCTCCCAAATATTGCATCCAAACAGTCCTTTACATCTGTGGTTATGTATGCAACAAAATTGTGAGGATGATTGTCATTTGATATATTGCATGACTACTTGTGCACCTGTTTCTACCCAACGTTTTCTTTCCACCTAACTTTCCATTTTTTCTCAATAGAGCACCAGTAACCTTCTTTAGCAATGACCTTTTGTGGCTGAAGCGTCCTTGTGGAGGGTGCCAATGACTGTGTGCAGGACCACATGACGTGGGTCTTAATGTGGCTATAACTGTTCACAAGATGAAACTGCTTGAAACTATACATTTAAAAATAGGAAATATTCGTCAATGCTGTTACTTTCGTATGAACCAGGAGCCTACCAAATAAAGCAACTGCAGTGGAACACCTGCTTCTCTCATCCTAAATAGGAGAAAAAAATGCTAATCAAATTCAATCACATTGATTACAATAGTGAACTTGACCATAGAGCGCCCGTTTTGTCCTGTTGATGGTGGCTGAAGGTAAAATGACGGAAATGCTGCATCGGGAAACAGAGATGCATCCCGAATTGATGCAGCCAGATTAAGCCGGCTGGACGCCGCTACTATGACAGCGATAATGGCAACCATATCTTGATATGACAGAGTGCGCTGTCGGGGTTGACTATATAGCCTCTCCTTAATTTGAACGCAGCAACTGTATTATTATACAACGGTGGGAGTAAACATTAGTTGGGGAATAAATTGAGCTGTAATGTAAAGTAAGGAGCTGAAGCAGCATGCACACCGCGATTTACGACCCTTCCCCCACGGCCCAAACAATGAGCAGCACCGTCTGAGGAGCTGAGGTGTGAATCCTCATCTTACCTCTGTCATCAAATCAACAAGCGATCGATCCTTTTTCTAAAGCGGATCCGGGGGTTCGTCGAAGCGATCCGGAGGGGCTCCCCGTTTGTTTATGCCGCCTCTGAAGGATGGTTTATCCCGTAGTGCGGCTTAAAAATACGTGACCTCACCAATTTCATTGCCTACGTTGTCAACCGGCTGCTACTGACAGGCCAAGACGCGCAGTGCGCACACAGGGCATGCGTCCCAGCAGCGCGTCATAAAAGGGCAGAGACACACCCACCGCCTCCTCCTCCATGCATCCATCCTTCCTCATTTCCTTCCGCCTGCCCGTCTATATAAATAAAACAATGTTTTGGTCCACTTCCGTTTGCTACTTAGTAGATTACCTCAAGGGAATCCATCTGTGCTTGCTTCAGCTTTGATTAGTTTCTTCCTTTTTCCAATTATGCTATGATAAGGCCAGACTGCATATTACCACTGCGTGTTGATTTTATATGTAGGCAATTCTGACAGACAATAAGGGAGGGGGAGTGAAGTGGTATAGATCACTGAGCATTCAGGAGGTCAAAAATATGTTTATCATTTCTGAAAATAGGAAGATCCAGAGAAAACTGATCCCTCTGCAACTACCTTGCAGGTCAATGTCCTCAGATTCTTTCTTTCTTTGGTTTCAGAGAGCCACCTCTCTTGCAGTGTACAATGGCTTGCAAACTTACAGGCTCTTCGACCATCATCCACATTTTGATACATTGCAACCCCAAAGTAATTTATTGGGATTTTATGTGACAGACCAACACAAAGTAGTGCATACTTGTAAACAAAATTATACATGCATTCAAAATATTATAAAAATAAAAACCTGAAAAGTGTGGTGTTATTATACGGTTAGCCCCCCTTTGAGTAGACACTTTGTTGAAGCAATTATTGCAATTATTACTTTAAATCTAAATTATTACTTCAATTTTTACTCAAGAGTATGTCTCGACCAGTTTAGTACATCTAGACATTGAAGTTTTTCACATGTTCTTTGCAAAATATCTCAGGCACAGATGGATATATTGGAGAATCTCTGTCAACATAAAATTTGAAGTCTTGCTATATATTCTCAATTAGATTAGGTCTGGACTTTAATGGGGCGGTTCTAAGACAAAAATGAGCTTCGTTCTAAACCATTTCATTGTAGCTATAGGTGCATTGTCCTGTTTGAAGGTTAACTTTGGCCCCATGTCTCAGTTCTTCTGCAGTCTCTCACAGGTTTCCTTGTAGAATAGTCATGTATCTTTCCATCAACCCTGACCAGCTTCTGTCCCTACTAAAGAAAATGATCCCCACAGCATGATACTGCCAGCATTGTGTTGCACCAGCTGATTGTGTGTTCAAGGTGATACGCAGTTTTACTTTTAGCGCAACTCATGAAATGGGACACAGGGATGCTTGTTTGAATGTCAGTTCTTTATCCAAGCTCCTATGAGGTACTTCACGTGTAATAGGCAGCAAAAGGAAACAGAGTAAAATTACACTCATAAATGCCATAAATTTGTAACTTATTGTGTATGCATTGGCAATAATTCTAAACTACACACAAACCCCTGTACACATTTGTAAGTCATATTATACACTAGTTGGACTACTTTCCCTTCACAATAGGACCTGTTCCTCGGTCACTGTTATTCACCTTTTGTACTGGAAGGTCAGAATTTATTTCCATTCCATTTGATATTTTAAGACATTTCTGATGAAGCAAAGATCAACAAGCTTGAAAATCTAATCTTTTGGGGTTTTTTTTTTTACATTAAATTGTTTGTATTTATCTAGCTAATAATCTATACCAAAATCTATAAGTAACAATAAAGGCATCTCCATAGGACTCTAATAGGTTTTCTTATTATCCTCTCTATTTATCTTGTCCATCTTCTTGTCAACTCAGTAGTTTTGCTTCTGGTCAGCAGGTATGCTGAAGACAGGTATTCCCACATCATTATGTGATCGCTCCCTCCATGTTTTCCAAGCGGGGGGGTGTGACATTTTGTATAAAGGCTAAAAAGTGAAATCTTGGTCCCATTTGCAGAGCACCAGATGTTTTCTGTGCCCTGTATGGTTTGTGAATAAATGAATGACCAATAGCTTTCATCTTGCCACTCTTGCATTAGGCCATGGTTTGTGGAGTCCAAAAATAGTTATCCTGTCATAAACAAATGCACATATTGGCGAACTCATGTTTTATTAGTAAGACGTTCTTAAACCTAGCACAACTATGTGTCTATCACAGAAAATCCCAATAAACTATATTGATTTTGTGGGGGTATGGTGACATTTTAAAAAAAAAGTTAATTTTTAAATTCCTATTAAATTGTTTAATGTGGACTTTTTTCCCCACAGAAAGCTATCAGTAAGCGTCTTGTTCTAATAGGGCTATAGACTAATAACATTACAGTAATTACCTCAATTTGATTTAATTTTTAAGGTTATATTTAAAACCGTCTGATCTGTAAACGCTTATTTTTACATCTGTCCACAGCTGGGTATAAATTGAGGACAAGGACATTCATTGGCTCTGCAGAAATCTACAGCATAGTAGAACAACGTGAGGGCACCATCTACAGCTCATGCATCATTTCTATACGCTACAACGGCCGTGCCATGCTCTGCGCATGTGACTCCAAAGCGGTGCCAAGGAGGACATTCGGTAAATTTGCGTTAACTCCGCGCTGAGTAGCAGGATACGTGCTACCTGCACCTACCTCATAACCTCGGATCGTTTTTCTTGATTATTATTTTCATCATTTTTTAATTCCTGCCCGGCTGCGCAGATTTCACGGGGCCTGCAGAGAGACGCTGAGCGCAGCGGCGGCATGGATAGGACTCCCAGCAGCAAGGCAGAGCTACTACATCTTCTTACCCCTTGTTCGAAGAGAGCCCGCAGTGTTATGATCATCGTCGTGGAGCTGCCCTGCAGCAGCGGGATGCTTCGTCCTTCCCAGGCTTCAGCGTAGCAGCGCACCTACCTCCGGGAATCCACCGCACCTTTGGGCGTCAGACGGATTTAGTTAAATCGGTGTTGCTGATCTCATACCACCCGCTTATTGGTGGCTCTGACCTGTCGCTGTCAAACCGCGATGTTAATCCAATCAAGTGTTTAAAAGCAGAGAGGCTAAGAATAGAGTCAATTGGTGTAAAAAAGAGGAAGAGAGAGAGAAAAAGTTTGATTTCTTCGGCTGAAGATCTGCTTGGGGTGTAGAGAGCAAACGATTCAGGCACCATGTATAGTTAATGTCATTGATGAATCACCTGCCAGGAGCGAGCAGCCTTTGCTGGGAGGACAGCACAGCGGCATTGCGATGATCGCAGAGATTGCTTTGGATCTGTGGTGGGAGCTCTGAAGATACATAATCTGCACATCAGAAACTGGTTACATATGCTGCCAGGTAAAAAAAATTCCAGTGTTATCTTCTCTTCAGTGTGTTTTATGGCAGTTTTGGACATCTGCAATTGGTCTATTTACAGTTTTATAATTGTGTTCTGTTGGTTAATGGAGATTTGAGATAGAGCGAGACACGGAAAGCCTTTATGTCAGTGTTTACCAGAGCAAAAACAAAAACAATCTAGAGGTTGCTCATGTGAGATCCAGCCTATAGGTAACTTGTAACATGGAGTTATATTGTAGGATAGCTAGATCCCAAGGAAGCATGTTGGCCTAATTTACTATAAATCCACTTTAGCTCTTCAATCTACCTCAATATAGTATACTTGTCTGTGTTTGTTGCTCCTATTTCAATTATCAGACATACATCTATTGGATGTTTTTGTGATAGAAAGGTTAGACCTACAGAGGTTTAGAAAAATGGTTCAGCTAGCAGTGGTAAACAGTTAATAGAACTGGGATTTAATACAGTTGCCACACAAATTGTTTTTCAGACACCTTGTGAACCATATCTGAATTAAAGGAAATAACTCTACACTCGGATTATAGGATCTAGATTTGCGGAACAGATATGTGCAAATATAAAATAAATGGCAGGCTTTGAGATAAAACATTGGAAAAAAATAATTAACTTGAATCTGGTTTGTTTCAGTTCAGTTTGGTTTAATTCAGTTCAGTTCAATTCAGTTTGGTGCAGTTTAATCATATTCAGTTCTATTTATTTCTGTTTGTTTATATAGCTCCAGTTCACAATAAATATCATCTTCGGCTTCTTTACAAGAGAAACCAGCCTAATTCAAATGAAGTTTTATATAGAGATGCACCAATCAACAGGCCAGTGAACAATATCAGCCTGTTTATCCTTGATCGGCTCTAATCATTGATCTGGATATTTATCACTATTCATTAAATGCATGAAAAGGACAAAGGACTTCCAATATGTGCAGTCTTTAAGCAAACAAACCAGCAGCATGTGCTTTGATTGACTTTTTTTTAATTAAATAAAATTTGATCAAGTTTAGGGACATGTTTTGATGCATTAATGGAGATCACTTTGTAATCCCTTGATTCAAAGCTATTGCATCTAATCAAAGAACCCTCAGTATTTTCATTCTTCTTTTGTGTGTCATATCTTTTTGAAAGAAAAAAAAGAAATTGGTCAAAATTTCTCACTCTCATACATCATAGAATGACAGAAACTGGTATCCGCAGTGACAAGCCTTACTACTTCTCTACTTATTCACAAATATATGATCAAATCAGTTCAATGCAATACAGTCATATAGAAAGATTTTAATTCTGTGAAGTATGTTCTAATTTTCTCCTAGTTATAATGGATGATATTAGGAAAACATCCAATTGCGGTATAATTTTTTAATATTGTAATCATCAATTTGATTGCAGTTAAGCCACATTCCCTCTGCTCTTCCCTTTTATTCCATCACCACAGTATGAGGTGATGGGATTGATTGTGGGAAAAGTGCATCCAGCTGGCCAAATATACTCCTGGTATGCAAAGTATGAATGCACAACCCTTGAAAGTTATAATAAGAAGACAACGTTGACTTAATATTTATTGTGCAGCACTACCAGTTGGTAAAAAGCTAAGTGCAAAAACAAGTTCTGCAAACTTGTTCTGCAAATACAAAAATGCCACTGGTAAATCTAGCAAAAATTACCTCTTTTTCTTCTTTGGTGCCTGTTGCATTCCTTGGGAGTTATATCCTCAAAATAACACTTGGATCAAGCACAGTTACGGAAGTTTCACTAATAACTGTGTGGGAACACCTGCAAACCTCTTATTTTCTTCTTTGACTAGTCATAACAGTCAGAGTTACAATGCAGGGCCATGCAGAGAGCTTTAGAGGGGCAGGTGCTCAAAGTTAAAAAGGGACACATAAAGCAAGGTTTTAAAATGGCTTACAACAACATAGCTTATAGTATACCATACTGAAGAACAACAACCGTTATTAATCAAGAATCTGGTAGGGAATCGCAACATAATATGTGATCCTCATCAGATAAGGAACAATGCAAAGCAAAAGTAGCCTTTATTTTAACTGATGGGGTACAATGCTGCTGCTGTTGGGCTGTGTTGATCTGAGGCTCTAGACACTGAAAAGACTATAGGAAAGCTGGTAGCTGATTAAACAAGTGTTATGAAGAATAGTATGGAATAATTTAACTTGCTGCTGTGTCTTACTTAATAAACCTTCATATCTGACTGGTCAACCTCCACAGCAACTCAGCTGCAGACTGCTATAAAGATCAAAACAGTTCAGAGAGGCTAACTCTACTTTTCTTTAGCAGTGTTAGCACATCTGAGAGATTTAGAATTTTAAAGTGTTGAAATGAAATTAGTAGTGAACTAACCACAGTTAGGCTGTACCTGCATGTGAACTCCTCAGGTGAAGGTCGGAGTGCCGTTTCTTTATATAATAATGATGGTGGCTGCCAGACCCAGAGCGGACGGACTGAGTGAGACTGCGTTATTTTTTCTTCTAGCCTGTAGCGGATCGAGCAGTTTGTAGCTACAGCGTTGGAGCAACCTGCTAAACTGAAAGTCAGAAGTTTTCTTTGTGGCCAAACCATATCTGTGTCTGGGGCCCCCTCCCCTGCCAGGGAGTTTAGAAGAAATAAAAAGAAAAAAAGGTTTTATGTAACTTCAAAATTAGGACTATATTTTCCTTCACTAAGATGTCTATTTTGAAAAAAAAAAATTATTGGCCACAATTTGATAGTTGGAGGGCCCCGTTCTAATTCCCCCCCTCTACCACGGGCTCAGGACAAATGTCAGTGGCTGTGCTTGTTAGTAAAAGGACAGGTAACGTTATGTGGCTCAGGTGCATGGTGCACTCACATGATGCTTAATTCGCATTTTCAGTTGCCACAAGACTACTTAACATCATGTATATAGTAATCTAGTACTCCTGTGTAGTATAGTGTATACCCTACTTACCAGTCCTACCACTGCCTCACTTGCAAAGCAAAGCAGAGGCATGTCATGCATCAGCATTGATTAAATGTCATCATGTGACTGATAACAGGCAGATTATTTTATTTATCTAAATTGTTATTAATAGTTAAATGTTACTATTGAGGGGCACAGGCAGGCCTCCACATGCACAAACACTTACAAATAAAAACAGGGCACGTGGGGCATCATGGAGGAAAGGGGCTGGCCCCCGAACCCCCCGTCTGCACGTACCTGTTACAATGACGTGGTTTGGAGCCATGACTGACAATCTGTGGTACGACACTAAGTACAATAATGACTGTCCTTAGTCCTACTCAGCAGAGATTTTGGTAAATGTTATCATAATAACTATGTACTCTGCTGCAGAATAAAATGTGGATTTCTCTTCAATAAAAGGCTCACATTGTGACTCTTAGCAATACAATGGGATTAGTGATAAGTGTGTTTGTTTAATTTTGCCACACATTTAATCTTGTAAACCAAGGGCAAGTTCAATTTGAAGATAGGGATTAAATGAGGTCTAAAGTAATTGGGTTGCTTTGTTACAGTAGAAGCAGATCTACTATAGTATTACTTTGATCAAAGAAGTAGATGAACTCAAAGTTACATTAAAATAGTGAAATAAAGAATTACAGCTGGTGGAGCAAACATGACAGTTGAAAGCCACCTGGGAAGAACTATTCTAGTAATTGATTAGGCTAATTTAATTAAACTACTAAGATCCATGGAAAATCGAACATATGTGCGTTTACCAACAGTTTTCCTTATTCTTATCTTATTTCTAAGGCTCCTCTCTGCATTTTTTCCCGTTTATTCTGCATTTTTTCATAGTTATAAAATCAGTAATCCTAGTTTCTGCTGTCATGCATCTAGGTAAAAAGTAATGATCTGTGGGGATTTACAACATGCATGTTTACAGCATCACTTAGCTTTAAATAAAATCGGATCATTATTGGAGTCCTTTTCCAATTTGGGGCTTTTCTCTATTTTAATATATAATTCCATTCACACTTCGAATTTTTATTTTAAAAACTGTTATATATACATATTTATTTTAAGAATAACATCTTAGTGGTATTTTATGAGTGAAAAGCTTTTTGTGTTTTCATTGTGCTCTCTGTTCCCAGGTGTGTGTGTGGAATGTGGGCAGAATGAGCAGCACATTTGTTACCTTAGCTGAGGTGCTGGAGGCTCGGGGGGGACCTCTGCTGGAGGAGGAGATCTGGTCCCTGCTGCTGGGAGCTGCAGAGTGTTTAATGGATGTCTCTTATAAGGGTAAAGCGTTTTAGATAGCCTCTCCTCATTATTGGCTCACACAATGTGTTTCATTGCTGTGGCCATACCTAATTGTTATTCTAGTGTTGTTTGTTCATGGACATTTTGAAAAGAGTTTGACTCACAGTGACTTCGTTGTGAAATGACAGTGACATTTCTGTGCATACCATTTTTTCTGGACTTTCTTGGCTTTTTCAGGTCACAACAACATGTGCAGCATCATCAGCCCCACCTCCTTGCTGTTGTCAGCCACTGGCACCTTAGCTTTTAAGAATTGTGGCCTATCAGATGAGGTATCAGCATTTGCTGCTCCAGAGATGCTGCAGGACCGTGCCGGCTCAACCAAACCTGCCACTGATAGGGTCAGTTCTTTGGTGCTTATCGCTGTTTTACTACCTCATTTAAAAGAATACAGGCCCTTCCCTGTAGAGGCTGGAGCCATGTAGCAGTTGTTGTTTTTTTGTTGTTGTTTGTTTTGCTTTTTGTTTTTATCAGGACCTTTACAGCTGACTAAATAGATTACTAAGTAAGGGCTCTCATAAGCAGATGTGGTTTTCCTGTGAATGCAAAATCTCAGGACATGAGAAACTGAAGGTCAACTAAGGAGTAAATACGCCTTCTAGTGGCTGAAATATGCAACATCCTTTTTTAATTTGTGTTTTAGAATGTTTGTTATTTAATTATTTAGCCAAATTAAAAATGCATTTATTTTAAAAGAATTTAAATACATAATAGTATATTTTATTAACATCAAAAATCACGATGACAAAATGACTGCAAAGATACAAGTGAAGCTCAAAATAACATAAACTGTGCAAAAAAGAAACGTATCCCTTTTTGTTTTTTCATGTTAAATAATTTTCATGTATAAATATGTTTTGTGTTTTGGGTCATTTACAATTACTAAAATTGTTTAGATTTGCTAAATGACAGATTAGTTTGCTATTTAATTTAATTTAGAAAATGTTTTTAACTTTCTTTCATTTCAGAAGTTTACATACCGGCACATTTTTATTTTTAAAACTAAGATGTTGGTCAGATGTTTTGGTTAGCCTTCAAGAGGCTTCTTGCAGTAGTTTGCTAGAATTTTAGCCCATATTTTCCTGATAAAAGTGGTGTAACTGAGTCAGGCTTTAGGCCACCTTGCTCAAACACGTCTTTACAGCTCTGCCCAGAACTTTTTTTATGGGACTGAAATCAGGACTTTGTGATGGTCATTCCAAAACATTGACTTTGTTGTCCTTAATTTTGGCTGTTGTCTTTGAGTAATGGGTTCTTCCTCTCTGAGTGAGCTTTCAGCCCATGTGTTTATAGGACTTTCTTACCAACTACTTCTAGCATCTTTAAAACTGTATTTTTCTTTTGTTCTGGGGTTGATGCGCACATTTCACACCTAAAGGCTTGTATCTCTGGAACACAGAACCTGTGTATGTCCTGAAACATATGATGGCTGAACATTCCTGTGCAGTATGTACTTGTGTGCAATTGTTTGAAAGATGACTGTCGCACATACAGGCATCTGGAAATTTTACCAAAGGATTACCCAGTTCACTTACCTGAATTGTTTTTTTGTTTTTCGTGATGTCACACAAGAAAGCGGTGTATTGTGTGGTGATGCAAAGTGATTCATGTGATAAAATCATAAAACAACAAAAAGGCTGGAAAAACATTAAATTGCAGTGGCAAAATAAAGGAAAGTAATGACAGGTTAAAAAACTGACTATAAATTTATGATGTTTCAGTTGCTATTAATTGAAGGCAACTTTAAACAATTGGGTTTTTAGCTTTGATTTGAAGGAACTCAGTGTTTTGCCATTTTTACAGTTTTATGTAAGTTTGTTCTAGATTAGAGGAACATGATAATGAAATGCT
The DNA here is from genome assembly GCA_963556495.2 of Valencia hispanica. Lineage (NCBI taxonomy): Eukaryota > Metazoa > Chordata > Actinopteri > Cyprinodontiformes > Valenciidae > Valencia > Valencia hispanica. The sequence goes on from OY747711.1 coordinate 24,670,401, forward strand.
GCTTCTACTTGTTTGATTCTGATTTTGGGGATGTAAAGTACACTTGAACCACATGATGTGAGTGGTCTGGGAGGTTAATATAAGAACAACAGGTTTTTTATGTATTTTGGTGCTAAGCCATTCAGGGATTTATAAACTAACACAAGTGTATTCTCTGAGATAGATGAGGAGGAAGAAAGAAAAAGTGGAGATGGACTCAAGAACCGCAAACAGCATTTAGCTTTCAGTAACAGCATGACCACAAATGAACATCATTTATTAAGGGAAAACTCCTCTAGTTTTCTGATGTGTATTGAGGAACAAAATTACAGGAAATTTACAAAAGATATATTACAAACATAGCATAGTGGATGATGCAAAAAAACACATTAATTACAAACAGATCTCAAAAGGTTGATCAGTTCTCTCTGACCTGGTTGAACAGGTTTTCTTCATCAAATGGGATTTTCAGTCTAACCATCTGAATCTCAGTTTCTTAAAAAGACATACTTCCAGAGTAGGAATCGTCACAAGGGACTGATCCGCCAGTCAAAAGCAGGCATATTGTAACATGAGAGCTATGTGATGTAATTTAACCAATGATACATAACATCTATTTGATTTTGTAAAGCAAAAAAAGGTAGTAGTTAGATGTCTAAAACACTTTTCAGTTCTAAAAATGTCAATGATCTATAATTTATTATAGACACGGCTATCTCATAACTGAAGCTGTTTCACAGTTAACCATTTCAAACATGTAATCAGTTCACTGAATAAAATCAGTATTTAAAAATATGTCCGATCATTTGGCTTTCTGATAAACAACTTGACTAAGACAACCAAATGCTTTCGTATTTTGGATATAATAGGCCGCCATCTGCAGGAATAAAAAGCTGTTTTGAACAGACCTGTGGTCCTGCGAGGACATTTTGAAGTGAGCTGAAGAAAAGCAGTTAAAGTATATTAAACTTAAAATCCAAGGAAGGATGGCTACACAGCGCATACATTCTTTAAATAAAATCTAACATGATTTTGTTTTTATTTCTAGAAACATGCTTTGTTGTTCCTTAAGAAATATATTTTGCTACATAGATGCTGGTATATTCGCTGGGAATGACGCTCTACTGGTCGGTTGATTTTCAGCTTCCTCAAAATCAGGTGGGAGTTCCTAAAACTAAACAATTTTTTTTTCTTGGCATCACAGTCCACTGGTTGAGCCAATTGTGATGACTTTTTAAAATCTCTTTTTTAGCCAGTTCAGTTGAGTGACCATCTAAACAGCATCCTCCTCAGCATGTGTGAGGACCTGGCCCACCGCAGGGTAAACCTGACGTCCATTCTGGAGGCCTGCGAATCCCAGCACAAGGCGTCCAACCTGCTGCCGCCCACCAAAGTCGTTCGACAGCTCGTGGAGGAGGTTTTTCATGAATCAGTGAGTCGTAGATATCTGAGGACCATGTGACCACCTTCCTTTCTGGCTTTACACCTTCTCTACAACCAATGTCATACAGTATCTGTCAAAAATGAGAAGGCATGTTGTGTATGCAGAGCAACCAAAACTTTTAAAATGGTTTTAAATAAGAGCTTTCCCTCGTTTTTAGGTGGATGGTTCTCTGCCAGACAGCAACATTCCTCTGAGTGGCAGGAGCCAGATGATCAGAGAGAGACTTCACAGTGAGTATGCATTTTTAGGTCCTGATAAATAATCTCTTGCTGAATAGTTAAAATGGTACTGATTATTTAATTGTGCCTTTAACCACATAAGAATTAACCACACGTATGTTTATTATCCAAGAAATTACCTTACAGTTACATTTTGACTCAAGATAGAATGGAGGTCAACAGGATTAAGATCTTAACCTCAAACAAGCCTGGGATTAGTTTTCAGTGGGAGCCAGTAATCAGATACAGAGAGTCCAGGATGCTCCAGAATAACCCTTCATCATCCTTTAGTTGCATTCAAACATATAAGTGTCTTAGAGGAGCTTGGAGACTGACAGGAATCAAATGTTGCTGTCATCTTTCATCTCCCACTTGCCTGACAGGAAAGAGAGGGCCATTATCAGACTTCAGTGAAGGAAGCGCTGAAGGGCGGAGGTACTCAACGGACTCTGACTCAAAGTCAGGTAAACACACAACACAAAAGATACCTTAATGCTTTTATTTATTGTTTCAAAATCATTATTTTGCACTTGCTTACTTTAGAAATGCACCACAAATATATTTTTTCTACATTACATAAAAGTGAAATATGTGCAATAGAAGTCATTTGTTCTATTTTTCTTGTGTAGGGAGTTTACCTCAAAGACCTTGGAGACAAAGACCAAGAAGCTCTCCCACACTTTTGTACCAGTCTTCTTTAGACAGGCATGTATTATATATGTCAACACATCTGTATTGATTCTGAGAAAGATGGTTTTATTTTCATTATCTCTGTGTCATCTGTGCAAACTTACTGTTTATGTCAGAAGTTTACATATGCCCATCATGGTCAGGAATGTCATATCTGTTTGGGACTTTTATTGATTTTATTGAACTCTTTTTTATTTTATTGTGTATTAATAATACTTCAATTCACTTGCGATATTTTTTAAATACACGATTTTCATTCACAAGTTTAAATTTTTTTATTTATTTTCCTAAGCCTCACAACATCTCAAAAATTTTTGGTTAAATGTTCCTTTGCAAGTTACAAAGAAACCACACAGCTTTTGTCTTCACCAGCAAACTTCTGTCATAATTCTGGCTTGACTTTAAGCTCATTCCACTTGACAGAATTAGTAGACTTAATTTTGAATTGGTTGTTTTCCAGTCACTGACCATCATTTATGAATACTAAGAAAGAAGGTTGAGGTCGGGACATTGTAATAGCTTAATGTGAGCCAGATTTATCCATTCCAACACCAGTTTAATTTATATTAAGGATAATTGTCCTGCTGAAATACATAACTGTGTTTTAAGTTTTAACCTATGAACTTGTCAATGAGCAATAACAGTTCAAAAAATGTAATAGCCTGAAATGAAATTAATATTGATGTAAAGGATGAGTGAAAGTAAACTTCTGTTGAGAAATGCAAGTACATTTCCCCCCTCATTTTGTTTGACTCATTGTCCGTACTGACTTAGGAGGGACATGAGTCTAACTGTTTTTTGACTTTTTAGGTTGTCTAAACAACCATTACTCATTTTGTCCTTCCCTGCCTCTGTCCCATCAGGCTCCCTCGGAGGGTGCGCCGCAGAGACAGCAACTGCAGCTGGATGGGTAGGAGCCCTCACCACGATTACTCTCCAAAGGCATCAGGCAGATCTCACAGTCCTTCCATTACCTTCAGTGAGTCCTCACTCAGCCTAAGTCAGAGAAAAGCTAAGGTAAGAACTGGAGCTTTTTATTGTGATAAATAGATTTAAATGTTTTGTAGAAGCAAAAGATGCAAGAGAATATCTTAGTTTTTGAGAACAAACTTGTTAATGTGGATAAAAATTGAATTTCGCTAAAGACACTTAAATAAACAGCATATTATATCCTTATTTTGGTGTTCTGTAAGGTTTTTACATGATATGTCATATTTTTAGGCTCTGGGTCCAGAGTTTTTGAGAATGCCAGATGAGCAGCAAATTCTTCTTGAGCTTCCAGGATCTATCGTGGTAAATTATTGATTTTAACTCACTTTCCTATTGCTCTATCTGCTCCTGATCGGTGTATTTGTCTGTTCTTCCACACTTTTTAAGTTGTTGTTCTTGCACGTTGAACTGTCTACATGCATAATTGCATGTTTGGTACAACCTTCTCAGTGTGTCTGTTGTGTTGTTTTTTTATGTGCATGCATATCTCTGTGTTTGCACACCACAGTCCAAAAAGGGCCATTCAAGTTCCTCTCAGCGAGAAGTGACTGTAGTGCTGCCTAACGGACAGTACGTGGTTGTTCGCTGTGACATTAAATCCAGGGCAAGAGATGTGTTTGACATGGTGGTGGCTCACGCAAACTTGGTGGAGCACTTTTACTTTGGTCTTTCCTTCCTAGATGGTAAGAGGACATGTCGTATGGGACCTAATCTGTCTGTATAAAAGTGACCAAATCAGAAATTATTTTTAAAATCTCATTAATATGATGCTAATTGAAAAATTATACCTTAGCAGTTAGCATGATGGATGATAATACAGAGAGACAAAGAGAGGCTTTGATTAGTTTTTTTTCTTCTTTTGTTTATGTTTTTTTGCAGATGATGAATATTTCTTTTTGGATCATGAGACAAAAATCTCCAAAGTTGCACCTGACAGCTGGAAAAAAGGGCAGATATCTTCCTTTTTGGTGTTTCTTCGAGTCAAATTTTTTGTTGATGATGTCGCCTTCATCCTGTAAGTGCAACTTTTTTTAAATTAATTATTTTTGCATAGAATTGATGCTTTTTTATAGTTTTTTTATTTTTTTAGCTTGTTTGGTTTTGGGGTGATATAACTTTGATGACATTATACTCTATGCCTGATAAAAATGATCAGCAGGAAAAATGCACAGGAAAACTCTTAAAATGAAAACAGAACGAGACTAAGCTTACAAATGGAAACACTGTGACAAAATTCAGACAACAGAAGAACAGAATTTTAAGCGGTTGGAGCCAACATGCAGATGACAATCAAAAAGTAATGAAACTAGGCTTTCAGAGCGTTACAGGTATTTGAACCTGTTGAAACTCATCCAATAGTACATTTTCTTTTCCAAAGCAAATGAGCCAAGTTGACCTTCTCAGCTCCTTCACCTGAAATTTGTAAAATGTGCACTTTTTAGATATTTATATGGGACATTATTGAAAGTTTGAACTCAGGTCTCTAAACTCTTTTTCAGTAGATTTATAGATTATCCTTTATTTCTGTTTTTATCTGTATGTTTCTGAGATGGTAACGTCAATAACTGCTTTGATTTGTCAATTTGTGACATTAATTGGAACCTGAATAATTATTTCTCCTTCACTTTCTAGGCACAGACTGACTCGCCACCAGTATTACTTACAGTTCCGAAAAGATATCTTGGAGGACAGACTTTACTGTAACGAGGAGACAGGCTTGTTCCTGGCTGCTCTTGCTCTGCAGGCTGAGTTTGGTGATTATATGCCAGAGGTATATAGGAAACAGAAAAATGTCAACATTTTATCTTTAAATACCTTCAAATTATGAACCAGAGTGTGACCATATGTTTTTTTCATATGCATGTGTCTGTCCAGTTGTATGGTAAAGACTATTATCAGCCTGAACATTATGTATCCAAGAGGATGCTGGAGAAGCTCGCTGTACCCATTATCAGAGCGGAGTTGCCGAGACTACATGCAAGTCATGCCCATTTGCTGCCCGAGGAGGCAGAAACAGAGTACCTAAAGGTAAACAGTATTCACACACCCGCTCTCATCTAATCTTTTACTTGTGACATGCTAGTTTGAAAGAAGATTGTGTAAACTTGTTTTTTAAAATAGTTTATTTTTGTCCCCCTCAGATTGTCCAACAGTTGCCGGAGTATGGAGTTATGTTCCACCGTGTGGGAAGAGAGAAAAGGCCGTTGATAGGAGAATTAGTTCTGGGAGTGTGCGCCAAAGGAATCATCGTTTATGAGACAAAAAACCACCTGCGAACTGTCACCAGGCGCTTTCTGTGGAGGGAAACAGACTCCATATCTACTGGGGTAAAATTTTTTTTAAAAAAAAGTGACATTTAACCCAGATTTTGTTACAGGCTGTTTCCAGTAAATGTTGCAATACAGCTTTTTAATTTTTACAAAAAAAATGTGTAATTGGGGAAATTAATCACTCTATGGTTCCTGGTGTCAAGAGCTCCTAAAGTCTGCTGTAGTATTTTTAATTTTTTTAAGTGATTTACAACCGTCATCAGTGATATTTTAGACCAGCCAGAGGGTTTGCATAATTATGAAATGAAACAACAATGATACATAATTTTTAAATGTATTTAGAAATAATCCAAAAACTGTGGCCTGCACTTGTATTTTAACTTCACTAAGTGAACATTTTTCACCGCAATTACAGCTGTAAGTCTTTTGAGTATTTTCCAACCAGCTCCACACAACTACGGCTGAATTTTTTTTACCATTATTCTTTACAGAACACCTTAAGGTCAGTCATATTTGATAAAAAAGCATCTATGAACCACAGTTTTTAAAAACTTTCCACAGAATCTCAAATAAATTTAGGCCAACGTTGAATTGGCCCTTTTAATGAATGCATATCCATTCCTCTAAACCACTCCACAGTAGCTCTGCCTAGTATGTTTAAGATAGTTGTCCTGCTAATAGGTGAACGTCTGCCCAAGAATTGTTTTACGCTTGTTTTATCTTCACATCAGCTATGTCCAGGTTCTCTGTCCCTTCTGAAGAAAATTGTCTCGACTGCATGAGGCTATGGGGTTTCATCATGGTGATGTTTCTATATGGTTGTAGTTTGCTGCCCTGCAAAGTGTCTTCCATGTAGCCTACTAAATCCGTCTCATGAAATCTGAGCATAGTGGCTTCTTCAACACGTTTGCTATGTCCTCTACATGGCTTGTATGTGGCAAACTGGAAACAGGACTTTGGAATACATCTCAAGCTCAGTCAGATCAGATGAAGAGCGACTGTGAACAGTAGTCTTCTTTCAACCATCATTTTACTCTTCTATTTATTCTATTTTGTTGCAGTTCTCTCACTTTTTCCATTTTTGGATGGTTGCACTAGATTGTATTTAGGGGTATCAGATTGTAGGGTTCTAAATACATTTGCATGCCACATTTCCAAGATTTTTACTTCACAGTTATGTATCATATTTTGGGTTTTTCCATCACATATCTGTTGGTTTATCAGGTAATGTTTAAAAGATATGAGAATATTTGCAAGGCACTGACTAAATACTTCATGATTTTGTTACATTTTCATCTCTATCTCAGTGTTACAGAAAAAAAATTACTTTTAAAGTTCATAATTATGACCCTGACTCATGTTTATCTTTCAGCGTTGTAAGCTGATTATAGAGTGCGGTGGACCCAGCGGTAAAAAGCACATCTTTGTAACAGAAACCTCTAAAATTGCACAGTACCTCCTGAATGTCTGCTCAGCACAGCACAAATTTCACAGTGAGATGACGTCTCGACAGCTCAACCACACCATGATACCTGGTGGGACGACTTTAGTAATTTTGCAAAAATATATGACTGGATTTTCCACAATTAGTACACTTGAAAAAAATTGACACAAATGACATAAGAAAGAAAAAACGAAAATAATTATTCTCTTGTTCTCCAGATGAAAACATATCTGCTTACCGGGCTCGTAACATGAGCCTGAAGCGGATATCTTGCTCAGAGGGCATGTTGAACCATGTAGGTTTGACATCTGGCCAGGCTGACTCCCTCTCCAAGTCCTGTGATGATCTTACTGCCAAGCTGGAAGCTCGACTACGCCAGCAGAGAGAAATGAGGAGTGAGATGAGCAGAGAGCTGAACAAGGAACTGCCTGGAATGGGAGACCTCAGGGATGTGAAAGAGCGACAGTGTTGGAGGTAATCACTGATGATGATGATGATGATGATGATGATGATAACAAGAACTGTGTTTTTAGTCACAGAGACATTAGGATATAAATACATATACACACATATGTTGTAGCTCTCCAAGGATTCCCAGAAGGACTTCCAGTATATCACTACAGAAGCAAGACTCTGATGCCTCATCTTCTCTAAGAGGTGATCAAAATAAACCTTCTCTTTGCATACAATTGCACAGATTTAACACCAAAAGCACAAACTTCAGTCAAATCAAGCTTTGTAGTGAAGATTGCTTGTTTAGGTGCAGCTTACAGTTACGTGTAAGCAATCAACATAGGAGCCATGAAATTTGTGAATTTTTATTTTAGTTTTGCTGTGTTTGGAGATGATTGTAACAAGCCACTGTCTTCTTTAATGATTTAGCACTAAATCTTTGCTGATATTTTATTGAACTTGACTCTGCCACAATAATTTCTATCCGTTTAACCATGGAAACATTGAGAAGTTCCAACCCAGACATCTTAATTCTGGGCTGGAATTAAAAACAGCTGATTAAATTTATAGTGAGTAATGTATAAATAAACTGCTTTTTAATTTCTACTAGTTGATACACCAACACGGACCCCACCTGAGAGAGAGATAGTTTGTGTGACACTGAAGAAAGATCCCAAGCTGGGTTTTGGTAAGGTTTGGTTTTAAACACACTTTAAGATTTCAAAAAATGAATTACAGATGTGCCTCTTTTTGCAGCGTATTGCTATGCATGTAGTATTTGCCTTCTCTTTTATTTTTCAGGCTTTGTGATAGTAGGAGAAGACAACACAGGAAAACTTGACCTTGGGATTTTCATTGCTTCCATTGTGCCTGATGGCCCTGCAGACAAAGATGGACGAATCAAACCTGGTAAGAAGGAAAAAGAGCTGGCAACATCTGGTGTTGATACCCAAAAAGTGCCCTGAAATTTTTTCCCCTCACAGAATTTTTTTGTTTTCTTTTTTGCCACACTTAAATGTTTCAGATCATCTAGCTGATTTTAATGTTGGACAAAAATAACCTGAGTAAATAAAAAATGCAGTTTTCAAATTATGAAAAAAAGAGAAAAAAACGATCCAAACCAACATGGCACTATGTGAAAAAGTAATAGCTCTCTAAACCCAATACCTGGTTGTGCTACATTTGGCAGCGACAAGTGCCATCAGGCATTTGGGATAGCTGACTAAGAGTATTTTAGATTTTATTTATTGAAAGTTTGGCCCAATGTTCTTTGCAGAATCGTTTTAGTTTGGCGACATCAGTTGGTTTTCTAGCAGTAACAGCCTTTTTAAATGTCATTCCAGAGCAGCTCAATGTGATTTGGGCCCAGAATTTTACTAGGCTGCATTAAAACCTGTTTTTGTGTCACAAAGAGGTGAACTTGTCGAAATCCTTAGAAATATGATCCTGATGCATAACCCAGGTGTGACTGAACTTAAGGTACTTAATTGACGGCCTGACATTATGTTTCAGGATTTAGACCCGAATTATTGGTTCTATCAATTGTGTCAAGCCATCCAGTTCCTGAAGCAGCAAATGAGTTACATATACTCAAACAGTACCATATAGAACTGTTATTTTTTTCCTTTTTCAGAAATGCTGTGTTAGTTTCACACCTATTGTAATGGGACCTACACTTTCCTTAAAGGTCTACTCTTTTCAGTTCAAATAATATTTCCCCCAGTGTTTTGGGCATTTTGCCACATTTGGCAAAGGTTTTATGGCACATAAGTTTTATGTGATGGGTGTTTGTGTTGATTTCGGTTAGAAGTGTTTTTGCCCTTGGATCTTTGCAATGGCTGCCCCTTTTCTCAGTCTCAATCTTATTGTTGAATCATGTACTCAATCATGAACTGAGGCAGGTGAGGCGTGCAGTCCTGTGTAGTTTGTTCTGGGTTTGTTTTTTGCAACCTCCAAAATGATGGACTCTTCTTGAAAATATGTAGATCAGGTCATGATGATTTTTAAATCTTTAACCCCACTTCATGTTTTTAGAAAGCTTTCGTGATTTCTTGATGCTACACATTTGACAGTAATCAGTGTCTCTTTGTGTTTGTGATTAATCAGAATTAATTTATGATTTGAAACTATCTGAAATCATAGTGTGTGAATGTGTGCGTGAATGAGTGAATGACTGAACTTAGTGTGAAGCACTTTGGGGTCCTCAGAAATAGATAAAGCACTATACAAGTACAGACTATTTACCATTTAATATAATTGGAAAACTGAATTTTTCTTTGTCTGATATAATTTTTTTAAGAACTGCAATGTTATCGTGTGACAAAAAAAGCAAACACAACATATTTGTGAGATAACATTTGTCCACAGCACTGTGTGTTGTGCTTAACAAGAAATTGAAGATGCGATGTGATAAACAACACAATTTTTCACCAGTATTTATTTGTAATATGCTGATTTTCTAGGTGGACGTCTCATTTCTCTTAACAAGACAAGTTTAGAAGGAGTGACATTCAGCGACGCTGCTGCCATCCTTCAGAACAGTCCGGACGAAGTAGAGCTCATTGTTTCACAGCCTAAATGTAAGAGTTAATCCTCTGTGTCTTCTCTGTAGTCTCTATAGTATGGTCACTTTAGAGTTAAGGTTTGTAATCTCTCCTGGCTGCTTTCCTTGCAGACTCACTGAAGGACAGACATGGCTCTTTGAGTCAAAGTACTCTAGGTTTGTCATTAGAGAGGAGCTTTGGGTCACAGACCACCCTGAGTGGCACAGAGTTTCGGCCCCTTGTGGAGGAGCTGGAAGAGGCCATCATGTTGTCCAGCATGGCTACTCCAAAGCATAACAGGAAGCTCCACATCCCTGTCGTTCGAATACATGATGCTCAGGTAGGAGGCGTTGTTCAACAGGGACAATTTACTTGTTTCCATGGAAGATGTTTAACAGATCAGCCAGTTCCCACTGTTAAACTGATTAAGTGCTCTTAATAATTGGATGAAGGTCCGCGTCATCCTTTGGTTTCAGAAAGAATGCTTGAGTAAACATGCTTGATTGGGAGAAGGGAATGCGGCAAAGTCCATTGATGCAATGTTTTCGAATGGGCTTCTTTAAAAAGATAACTGTTCACCAATTGGTGTTAAAATACCTACAGACTTTATTTATACTGTGTTATACAATAAAAGTGGATTGTATTGAATAGTACTGTTTGTAAAGTGTCTGGAGGTGCCTTTTTTTGTAATTCGGCGCTATTCATATAAAATAAATCAAACTGAAGTGAACCAAACTCAAATTAATGGAATAGAACTTGCTTCAGAGCAAATGTCATTACAAGGCATATTACAATGAAATTAAATCAATTGTATATTAAGAAATAGGTGAATAAAAAGAAAAGAAATTCAGAGAGATTCAAAGTCAAAATATCCCTACTCAATCCTAATTATAAAACAATGTAATCAAATTCAGTTTACTATTCCTTTTGGCTTTGGGGTGTATGGACACTTTGTATTTTGGACAGATCTGTTTTTAACAAC